>CM066322.1:90541716-91141716 GCA_033807775.1 Saussurea involucrata | reverse complement strand
CTTCTCGAATGCAAGTCACACATCTGGATGATGCTGTGAATTTTCTGAAAACCTGTTGCTTATCCACAGCCCTAACCCTAGTGCCCCCTGCTCACAAACTTCTTTTGGCTCAGTTCTGGTACTCTGCTAGACGAACTCAGGTTCCTTCTTCCAAAAACCCAAAGAAAATGGTTGATGTCATTCTGTGTGACACCAAATTTGGCACAACCAAAATCAACCCCGCAATTATCAGGAAAGCACTTAACCTACCCTCAGCTACACAAGAAAAACCCTTTGTTCCTTTCCCCAATCACAAAAGTCATGCTGATAGGGAAGCCATCACTACATTCTTTGATGCGATGGGTTACGCATGGGATACAGGGAGGGACAAGGAAGTTGAGAAGAAACTGACGCTGATCAAGAAGTCCAAGATGCCAAGTGAGATGAACTTCATCTTCGCCCACTTGATAAGCTGCATGACAGCGAAATCCGGCTCCTCTGATCAAGCCACTCAACCTCAGCAAGCAATGGGCTATGCACTGCTAAAAGGTCTCCATGTTGACTGGGCCTCAGTTATCTATGAGGACCTCGCTTTCAAAGTTGATATGGCTGATAGACCTTCGTGGGTTCCATATCCCAGATTCATCAGCGCCATCTTCCAACAAGGACTTGGGAACAAATACCCAAAAGAAGGTGATATGAGACTCTCTCAGGTTGTTCCTAAGGTGCTTGACTTCAAGCCGCTGGCAAATGAGGTACGTCTTTCTCAACTCTTATCTCTTCTAAATCCTCCTTCTTCTACTTCTGTGGCAACTTCAGCGACAATACCCCTCGTTGATACCCAAACCACAAAACCTACTCCTTCTCGTAAAAGGAAACACTCTACTACCCAACTTGATTCCGCAGGGATCAAGAAAACTAAGGAGCAACCCAAACCTTCACAGGTTGAAGACTCAACCCTTGTCTCTCAAAAGACAATGGATGATTTCGTGGTACGCTCTGCCACAGCTGAACAAGACATCCCTTCCATCCCAACTTCAGCGTCTCTAAACGTTGAGGTTGTTAACTTGGAACTGAACCCACCTCCTTCACCCTCTCTACAGACTGAAGTGATTTTCAGCGAATCCATCGCTGAACCTCGCACCCAACCAATCTTCTCATCCTTCGCTTCTACTCCTTTGGACACTCCACCTATTTTCCCACAGTTCTCAGGACCTCCCATCATCGTTCACGATTCAGCCACTGAAGTTTTACAAACGATGATGGATGCAAACATAGGATCTGCAGGCACTTCCATGCGCCAAGGAACTCTTGAAGGCGACATGGAATATCACTCAGGTTTCACAGGTTTCGACAACTTCGCCAACCCACCTGCAGGTATTCACAAAACCATACACTCTCCTCTCTCTCAACCCCAAACTTCTGAGCTTTCCTTAGCTCACAAGTTTTTTACTTTTTCAGGTCCTAATTTGGGGGATATCATCACCTCCCTAAAGTCCCTGGAAACTAACGTGGAATCCCTCAACACCACTCTCTCAACCAACTCTTCAGCTGTAACAGACGCTGGAGAGAACCTCAATAAGCTGACCGAGGTTGTTGAAAAGAAGGCCTCCAGTGCTGATCTGGAGAAGGTGTCAGGTAGTATCGGATCCTTTGCCACTACTCTCACTGACAACTCCGAAGCCATCAACAATCTCAACCTCACCAACACCACCCTCGCAACAAACTTCACCACTCTGTTAAATGAAGTCACATCATTGAAGACAGAGGTTGGTACTCTTAAGGGTGAGGTCTCCACGGTCAAAGGTCTTCTTCAGCAGATACTCAATCGCCTGGACGCCCCAAAGTCTCATTTTACTCAGGCTGATAGAGAAGAACTTCAAAAGATCAGCCCTGCAATTTCTGGCCTTGAAGACAGAATAGCTGTGGTTGAAATTCTCATGGGAGACACTGGCCCAGAAGACAGTGTTCCCTTGAATACTGCTACTGCTGAACAATCTATTTCCTCCCCCAACCATGATGAGGAAGAGGGGGAGAAGAAAGCTGAAGATCTTCCCCATAATGCTGAGGGGGAGATAAATGAAAATGTTGCTGCTTCTACTTCACAACCTCAGGGAGTTGAAAACCCTGAGGGAACCGAGAAACCTCCCTCTGTATCTGAGGGGGAGAAACTCGAAGAGGATAAGGGAACTGACGTTGTTGCTGACGTGACTGAACCCTACTCTAAAGAGGACGAGTCTAAAAACGAAGCTGAAGACGATGAACTTGTCGACATCTCTGATGAAGAACCATCATCATCTCCTAAAAATGATGATGATGACGATGATGATGATGACTCTTTCTTCTTCGTTCAGCCTGTCGTGAAAGTTCCTGCTCATAAAGGGGTTGTGATCAGAGATCAATCAGGGGAGAAGACACAAACAAAATCTGCAGCAACTGAAGCTGATAAAGGCAAGAATAAAGGCCTCGCTGCAGATGACAATCTGACTATCCTTCTCAGAAAGCCAGTTTGTCAGGTACAATATCTCTTATTCCCTTACTCTGCATCACTCCTCTACCCCTTCTCAATATCAATCCTACTCTCCATAAAACCTCTATACACTTAACCATATTCTTTTCTATATCTCTTTCTTCCCAACCTTTCTTACTTAAACAATCGTTGTGTTTCAGCTAGTCCTCTCCCCTGTTTGAGGATTCCGCTGAAGCTCCTACATGAACACCAACAATAATTCCAGCTCCTATCGCTGAAGAAATAATCCCAGTCTTGGATTTGATCACTGAGACTAATGAACCTGAAGAACAACTTCTCTCTCACAAAAACAGACCTTCCTTGGTCCCTCAAAAGCTAAGTGAAGAAGAAATCAAAAAGAGAGAAGCAATGATTCAGAAGCTTGAAGATCAGCGACGAAAACTCTCCAGTTCAAAAGCCGCTTCTTCAAAAGCTGCTACTGCTCCTGAAAAGTTCAGACTTTCAAAGAAAGAGTTCGCTGATCATATGAGAGCTGAAAGGTTACTCACCGAAAGAAAGGAAGCTGAAGAAAAAGACAAGGCTCTTGCCATCCAGCTTGTCCAAGAATCGGTGAAAGATCCCGCGCTGAAAAGAACTCCCATTGAAGTTCAACGTCATCTTTGGGAAGAAGCCCAGCAGATTGTGGAAGAAAAGACCAAGGTATCTCAATCGACTCTGAAATGGTGCAAGCAAAAGGTACACTTTCGATATCGACCAGCCAGAATTCACAAGGCATACATCTCTGGTAAAACGTCCATCAATGTGCCGATTGCTGAGGTTGAGATACACAGAGAAAACGGAACAACTGAAAAATTCTACGCTGAATCCATAACAAAGTACGGTCTCTCTGAATGGCTTGAGATCAGAGTAGCCATTCAGCGATCGCAATCCAAATACAAAAATCATGTCGAAACTCTTCTGAATCGACAGATCGACTTGGTTGTTTCTGCTGTAGACGTTTCTCTTCCTCCTGCTCCTACTCCCAAGAGAAAAAGAGCCCCTGCAAAGAAAAAGTTAAATCCATCAGATTCAGGTCCTCCCATCCGAAATGAAACAGGTATTGGTTTCTCTCGTGCTGAAGTACTTGGTCCTGATGCTGATCTCTCTATGCTCGATACCTCTCTGCCACCTGGTGAAGTCTTCATCCCTGGTAAAGTCTTAATCAATCCTCATGGTATCTTCTTTCAAGACTATCATGGACGACCTCACTTCCAACGAATCTCTGAGCTACCCATTGCTCCAATCGAACAACTCAGAGATCTCATCTATTGGTGTGGATTCAGAAATGATCTTCTCGGACAACACTTAAAACCCTTGATCTTCTAGGAAGCCCAGGAAAGAAGAAATCTGGGAGAAGCTGTCCCTGACTGGATGATTCCCACTACTGAAGCCCTTGATGAACTTCTCATTAAGGAAGAACCTCTCTAGCTGATAGGATCGCCTTATAATTCTTTATATCTTCATCAGCTTATATCTTTTGTACTTGTAAATTCATTAGTTGTACTTGTAATTTTTCTACTTCCCTCTGTAATCTTTACGAAGTTTAAAGGAAAATTTCAGCGAACGTAATTTACTCCATCAGTACAGAAAAGATCCCAGAAAACAGTAAAAGGGACAAATATTTTATGAGTTCTTTTTATCCTTATGTTTTCATACTTATCAATTTTCTTTGTTGCTATGTCATAATCAAATAGGGGGAGATTGTTGATCCAAACCCTCAGTGATTTGATAATGACCCTCTCTAAAATACTTAGTGAAAATTGTAAGTAAACAATATGTATTAGAGTTTCACTATCGCTGATAAGTACTAAGACTGTTTCAGTACCGCTGATAGGAACTCTTGCTCTTTAAGTTAAATAGTCAGCGAACTCTGTTCATCGAGTAGCACTGAGCCTGTTCAGTCTATGAGATGATCGCTGATAGTTTAGTTGTTTACTTATGATCCCTGAAGACAAGTTTCACGTCAACCAAGGTTCTACGCTAAAGTCGAAGATCAAGCTCAAGAACCAGCGACAAGTCTACTCATGAAAATGATGCGGATATCAGCGAAGCAAGACCTGTCCATTCAACGTGAAGTATCAAGTAGAAGACTTCAGCTATCGCTGAACTTTATCATTCGCTGATAAAGATCTAACTCGACGAAAGCTGATCATGAAGTCTATTTACAAAATACTATTGTCTTATCTCCCTTGCACGTCTCCGTACGAATTGTCAGAACGGACATCCCTTTTGTCTGAAATCGTACACCAACTCTGATTCTACACTGTGCACCATGCGGCTACTAGGTTGTCTACAAAAGTACATGCAACCACTCAGCTGCTGCCACATGTAAAGCCATACTGCCATGCATTAAATGCATGCAGTATATAAGAAGAAACCCTACTTCATTTTGAAGTGTGCTCGGGCCATCTTCTTCTTTCTATCTATTTCTAGTGCAAGAAACTTAGTGTTCTTAACTTGTTTAGATTAGGTTTATCCTTAATCTTGTTCCGCAACAAGTTGTAAATTGTTTTAAGATTTATCAATAAACAATTTAGAAAAGTAAAAATCGTGTGTTTGTATTCAACCCCCCCCCCCCTTCTACAAACTTGTATAACCCTTCGGGACCAACAAGATCTGTTAGGACACTGAAGTTGTCCTTTATAATAGAAAGTTTTGTAAAGCAATAGCTGTGTTAAAGGGCTTATGCTTAATTGTTGTAGCAAGTGATGAAGACTATAAATAGGTCTTTACTTGTAGTTTGTAAGAAGTGAATTCATTAATACAAGATGTAGATCTCTAATCACTTTGTGTTCTCTCTAGGTTAGATTTCCTTTTCAATAATGTTCTTCATCATCTTGTTACACAATACTTGGATTGTATGAAGATCATGGACCTAACAAGATCCATTCCGGATCTCTTAAAAGATAACACCGGATCA
The DNA here is from genome assembly GCA_033807775.1 of Saussurea involucrata. Lineage (NCBI taxonomy): Eukaryota > Viridiplantae > Streptophyta > Magnoliopsida > Asterales > Asteraceae > Saussurea > Saussurea involucrata. The sequence goes on along the minus strand of CM066322.1, from coordinate 91,136,308 downwards.
CGTTTCAAGTCCAAAGAAGGAAAACTTCCGAATCCATAAGTCTTGGCCCACTCCGGATCCAATGGATAACTTGGTCCATTTCCGGTTCTTAACCATAAATAGTTCCGGATCTGCATGAGAATTCCGGATTGGCCCAAAAAGGTAATTGAAATCCGGGTCCTACGCTTAAGGCCCAAGATGTAAGTCCGGGTCTTTTGATTGTTGTCCATTCCGGGTCCTTTGGTTTTTGGACTCCAGGTCTACTAAAGTTAAATACCGGATCCGTAAGTTAAATACCGGATCTATAAAGGAGGCCTAATTCCGGTTCCAGGATTGGATTCCGGATCGCTTGCAACAAAGGCCCAAGTTCCAGATTAAATATTTAGTCCACTTCCGGTATTTAGTCCACTTCCAGTATTAGTATTTAGCCCAAATAAAATACACAATTCCGGATCTTAAATTTATATATTCCGGATCTATATTAACTAAGTTTCGGGTCTTCTTTATTTAGACCCAGATTCTGGTTCCACTCTGAGTTCCTATTCCGGAACCTCGCAATAAACTATAACGATGCGGTACTAATTATCATTAGTACTGAAATCAACCCATTTTAAAATTGAATAACAAGACCAAACCCAAACACAATGGTTATTCTAACTCTAATAATCCACTTAATCTTACTTTGTGCAACTCACAGCCGATTGATTATTGAATACACTAAAACCCGTTATCTAAAAATCCATTTACTCTGACCTTTTCAAATTAAGCAAGAATAGGGATTAAAAGATGAGATTACCTGAATGAGTTAGATTCCAGTTCCTTTTATTCTCCCAATTTAATGATTGATGAAGAATCCCTTATTCCTTCTTTGCTTTCTCTCTTTCTCAGCTGTCACCAGGAAAGTAGATAATTGTCTGGGATTTTGAGCCAAAATGTGAGAGTTTTTATACCTTCTAGCAAATACACTAAGAGCATCTCCAACCTTCACACCAAAAAAAACACCAAAAACACCAATTTTGGTTGGCCCAACACAAAAAAAAACCCTCAACTCCAACCATACTAAAAAAAACACCAAATTTGTGGACCCCACATTAAAATAACATATTTTATTTACTATTAACTATTTTTAATAATAATTATTATAATTTGTAAATATAATAATAAATAATTAGAAATTAATTTATTTAATGAAGACCGATAAAAATAAAAACGATAATTTTTTAATTGATAATACATTTAAATAAAATTACATCAATTCAAATAACACAAATTAAAAAGCATAACTAAATAATACTAATGCTCCGAGTTAGTATACTCGTCCCACAAATGATCAATTAATGCATCTCGAAGTTCAAAGTGAGCGGTTTTGTCTTTGATTTTTTTATGTTGAGCAAGAAATTGTTCAAGTCCATCATTGTTATCGTTCACCATCTCAACTCTCACATTTGTCTCCACAATTGGCTCCTCGTGTCGTATTTCAAATTTAATTACATATATATATATATATATATATATTAAATGTTAAACTTCTTTTTCTTATTTAAAATTTAATAACAAGAATACAACTTTTTAATCAATATTACATTTAAAGAATTAATTGAAAAAATAAATAATTAATTCAATTACAAATTATTAAATATTAATATAAAATACAATAGTGGTAGGGTCTTAAAAATTGAAGTGTGAACAATACACGCCATATTTGGCGTGTTCAATTCTTGGACGCCAAAAAAAATACCGTTAGGCGTGTGGTTGACAGCCAAAAAACTCCAAAAATGAAAAAATTGAGTATGGTTGGAGATGCTCTAAGGCCCCTCTAAACCTTAGGTTTTACACTCCTCCCAAACTTTAATTTCTTTAGTAAAAGTGAATAAAACTTTGCTATTACAATTTTCAAATTAAAGAAAAAAGGAAAAAGTAGATTTAAATTTTTGTGTGAAGAACTTATCCGAAAATAAGCGTTACGCAAACACACAAGACATTTGTGTAAACTCTAGTTATGTTGAAAATTTTGTTCCAAAAATGGTTAAAAACTAAAGTGGCTATTTTGGTCAATTTCTCAATAATATTCAATGATACTTCTATATTACACTAATTATACTGTTTTATTCTTTTTATAACAATTATCGTCAACATCGATCCTTCTATCGTGATTCGTGAGATTGATTGTAAATCTCTTATAACCCTTGATTAATATAATTTCTTTTTATGGTTTTAGTTTGGATTACTCTTGGTTCTTATACAAACTTTGAATGTTATAAATAATATCAAAATAATGAGTTAGACCTTGCAACTAACAGAGATAAAGATTATAGCTAAGATTCTTCTCTTAATGAGTTAGATCATAGTTTAAGCTCTTAAGCATCCATGATGATGGATTTATTCTTCTAAGTTTTTCTAAAACAAAACTGTGCTAAAATATTCGTCTTGATAGCCACGTGGCGTTCAGATTCATGGAGAAAAGGCCACACGGACCTGAAGCCGTGGCCAAAGTCTTCTTTTTCAAACGTTAATGTAAAATCATATACGATTTTGTTAGTTCTCATGTTTTTTAAAATAGATATGGTTCTCGTTTGACCCCGACTCTACATATATATGTATAAAACTATATATATATGATATACAGATTTGTCATTCATAAGTAATGTCTTGAAAATCACCATGACTCCTAACTTGAGTTATGCTTCACGTCGCCATATCACATATTTATCGAAAACATGTAACTATACAAGCAAAAAAAATGGTATTTTTCAACTTGTAGCGATCCAACATAACATAACACGTATTATGGATTGCAACGCAAACCACCACCACTCCTAATATTCTATCTTTCTCTCGTTCGTCACCACAAACGTCAGTGTTTTCCCCCAAACACTCCCACCATATAAACATAAAGTACACTTAGAGACTCACTACAACCTACGATACGAACCCATTAGTGGCTCGCCCATAATGACAAAGGTTATGGCTCAACCTCACTTCCTCTTGCTAACCTTTCCAGCCCAAGGTCACATTAACCCCACTCTCCAGTTCGCTAAACGACTCCTCCGGCTCGGCGTCAAAGTCACCTTCGCCACCTGCATCTCCGCCTACCGCCGCATGACCAAAGCCGGCCAGATTCCAGACTCCTTAAACTTTGCAGTTTTCTCAGATGGGTTCGATGATGGCTACAGTATCAAAGATTCCACTTTCTACATGAATCAATTAAAGACTCTGGGATCACAGAGCTTGAAAGAAACCATTCTTTCGTGCGCTGCAGATGGCACACCGATCACTTGTTTGGTTTACACCCTCCTCCTCCCATGGGCCGCAGGGGTGGCGCGTTGCCTTGACGTGCCATCCGCTCTTCTCTGGATTCAACCAGCATCGGTTTTTCGTCTCTACTACTATTATTTCAACGGGTACGATAAACTCATTGGAGAAGGTTGCAATGAACCTTCATGGTCGATCAAATTACCAGGGTTACCGTTACTCAAAAGCCGTGATCTCCCCTCCTTTCTTCTCCCTTCAAACATTTACAATTTTATTCTGCTTTTATTCAAAGAGCAGCTAGCTGTTCTGGATACGGAAGAGAAGCCTAAAATACTCGTCAATAGCTTTGATGCATTGGAAAAAGAGGCCCTGAAAGAGATTGATGGCAGGCTGAACTTGATCGCGGTAGGGCCGTTGATTCCATCCGCTTTCTTGGATGGAAAGGATCCACTTGACACATCTTTTGGGGGAGATCTCTATGAAACATCAAAAGAGTATGTGGATTGGATGAACACAAAGCCAGAAGGGTCCATCGTTTACATATCTTTTGGTAGCATCATAATGTTGTCAAAGAAACAAAAGGAGGCAATGGCGCATGGTTTGTTAGCGAGCAGGAGGCCGTTTTTGTGGGTGGTGAGAAATAAAGATGGGAACCGAAAAGCAGCCGATGAGGTGGAAGAAGAAGAAGATGATGAAGAACTGAGTTGCAAAGAGGAATTGGAAAAATTGGGGTTGATAGTGCTATGGTGCAGTCAACTAGAGGTGCTATCGCATCCGTCTTTAGGTTGTTTTGTGACGCATTGTGGTTGGAATTCAACGGTGGAGAGTATAGTCTGTGGGGTACCGGTGGTGGCGATTCCTCACTGGACGGATCAGACAACAAACGCGAAGCTCTTGGAAGATGAGTGGGGAACAGGAGTGAGGGTGGTGGCTAACGAAGAGGGAGTTGTTGAAGGTGATGAGATTAGAAGGTGCATAGAGATGGTGATGGGAGATGAAGAAACAGGAGCAGAAATGAGAAAGAATGCTAACAAGTGGAAAGATTTGGCAAGAGAGGCTATGAAAGACAGTGGATCTTCATATATGAATCTCAAGGCTTTTGTTGAAGAAGTTAGTGGAAACAGAGTGCTGATTTCGAGTAAAGAATCTGCTGTATGATTCATTAATTAAATTGAACTTAACTTTCTGCATTTAATGATTGGATACATACCCCACATAAACACACACATATATATATATATATATATATGGAATAGTTCAAACGAGCACACCTTCATTTTACGAGAATGCGAGATCATGTTTTACTCTAGTCAATCACATGTGATACTAAATCGGAGACATGGACGACGTTCGGTGCAATCTAGTTTGCAGGCCAAGTTGCCGAGACACCACTAGGCCCCCTCACGTGTATTATCACATGTGATAAGGGTATTTTTTTATGTGATACTGTAATGCATCACATATGATACACATGTGATACTAAACCAGTATCGCAAACAACCTTTGGTGCAACTTTAGGTCATGGGCAAAGTCGTCCTCAACCACCAATCATGTCCTCACGTGTATTATCATATGTAATAAGAGTGTTCTCACGTTTTCTTAAAATGAATGTGTTCTCGTTTAAACCTCCACTTCCACCCGTATATCAAATTAGTGTAAGCATATAAATTGATGTAGTTATATCAAACATATGATATGATTCATATGGTGTTGAATGTATGCACGTAAGAAGTGGTTGCGTCAAAATCATTGCACAATACTCAAGAGCAGTCATCCTATTTGCTACAACTGATAACCATGCATGGCTATCAACATCCTAACCCCATCTAATCCTATATATTGTAAGGTTCATAAATCCCAACCTTTTGTTTTACAAGTTATTCAATAACAAATTTGTAAATCATCAACCAAGTTATAATTATCATGTAATAATACTAATTTGTAAATAAAGTGAGATACCTGGATTTAGTGGCCAACGAATCACCGATCAGAAGGCAGAATTTCTTAATTTAGATTGTTTCTAAATTTTATGTTTCACATTAGCAAGAATAACACAAACTCTGTGATGCTTCATGAATCACTATGAGCAATTCACATCTTTCCCCATGATGATATCATAGTGCAAAAAAGGAGTAGGAGATCACAAGTTCAACAAGACGACACACAGACCAAAGGGCCTTTGGCCTAGTGGTATTGGAACCTTTGTCATAAAAACACTAATGAAACTTTTATATCAACATAATACAAACACAATACAAACAAAACACTATAAATCTTTAAGAACATTAAAGACTACAGCAAAACCCTAATCTAGAAAGAATATGAAAACCCTAACTAGAACAGAGAACGAGAGAGATTTGTATAGTGTAGAAAAGAAAAAATGAATTAATTCATTCAAAATGTGAGTCGTTGATGTCTTTATATAATCAGCCACCTTTTACTCTTTGCCCCCTCAGCCATCAAGTAATAGCTCCGCCAACCTTCCTTTTCTTAGAAACGTGAGGCGCAGTCCATGTCAGTATCAACCCTTCATCTTTCATTAAACTCAGCTTTGACCCTTCTATTTACTGAAACATTATAAAACACATAATAAATAATCATAGATGACAAGATTGGTATAAACTATCTTATTTGTTTTAACACCCTCCCTCAATCTTGACATCTGAATAAATCCAACATGTGTAACTTCTCACAAAGATAGTTATGTTGATTTATTCATAAAGACTTTGTAAAAATATCAGCCGGGTTTTCAGATGAAGGAACTTTAATAGTTTTAAGCATTCCCGACGCAGCCTTTTCCCTTACTTGATGAACGTCTATTTCAATATGCTTTGTACGTTCATGAAAGACAGAGTTATTTGCAATCTGAATCGCTGCCTTATTGTCACAATTTAAATTTACTGGAAGTAAATTTGTTATTTGTAAATCTTTCAGCACACTAAGTACCCAAATTATCTCACATAGAGCAGCAACCATTGCTCTATACTCTGATTCCGCAGAAGAACGAGAAACAGTAGACCGTTTCTTGCTCTTCCATGAAATCATAGAATTGCCTAAGAATAGGCAATAACCAGTCACAGACCTTCTAGTAGATAAACACTTACCCCAGTCGGCGTCAACAAACACATTTAGCTTAAACTCGGAATATACAGAAAAATTGACACCTTTACCTGATGAAGCTTTAAGATATCTTAAGACTCTTAAAGCTAGCTTCAAATGAGATTGTCTTGGTGAGTGCATAAATTGACTAAGACAGTGAACAGCAAATGCAATATTTGGTCTTGTAGCTAACAAGTAAATCAGTTTTCCAATTAATTTTTGAAACCCAGTGAAATCTCTTAACAAAGGATCTTTGGAATCAGAACCAAGAAAATCGATCACAATCAAATTCATATCCATTGGTGTTCCAATGGGTTTGACTCCTAAATAACCAAATTCATTTAAGAGTTCAAGACAATACTTACGCTGTGACATACAAATTCCTTTTTCAGTTCTTAAAATTTCTATCCCTAAAAAGAATTTTAATTCACCAAGATCCTTGATCTTAAAACTTGATTGTAGATGTGTCTTTACTTTATTTATTTCATTAACACAATTTCATGTCAATATTATATCATCTACATAAACCAACAAAACAAGAAACACAGAACCAACATTTTTTGTGAACAAAGAGTAATCACATGAACTTTGACAAAAACCATTTTCATGTAAACAAGATGAAAGTTTCTCATACCATTGTCTAGGTGCCTGTTTTAAACCATACAAAGACTTAACCAGTTTGCAAACTCGTTTTTCATTTTTTGAAAAATATCCAGGAGGTAAAGACATGTAAACTTCCTCAGCTAAGTCATCATACAAAAAAGCATTGTTTACATCTAACTAACATAATGACCAATTATTTTGTACAGCAAGAGCAATAACACAGCGCACGGTAACCATTTTAACTACTAGTGAAAAACTTTCTTCATAGTCTAATCCCTCCCTCTGTGAATACCCTTTTGCAACCAGCCTAGCTTTGTATCTTTCTATCTCACCAGTTGACTTATATTTAATTTTGTAAATCCACCTACACCCAATAGGTTTGCGACCAGGAGGTAACTCAGTTAAAACCCAAGTTCTATTCCTATACAATGCTTCCATCTCATCATTCATTGCAGTTACCTAGTTCTGGTCTTTAGAAGCTTCAAAAAAATTACTAGGTTCTACTGCTTTGTTTAAGGTAGAAATGAAACAAAAATGATCTTTATTAAGACTTGAATAGTTTACTACTCTTTCTAGTCCATATTTTACTTTTCCTTCAACTACATAATCAGTAAAATGTTTAGGTAAATTTGAAGGTCTACTAGATTTCCTAGTAGAAGTGACAAGTTGGTTAGAAGTACCATCAGAAGGGGACCTCAAAGATTCATCATTATTTTGAACATGTAAGGGACTAAACCCAGTATCACATAGATCATCGGCAGCTACCTCAGTACCACCAAGGACCTGAGGTCCGACGGATCTGTTTTCATTGTTTGTGCTACCAGATGTTTCACTGATAAAGTTATCTGGGCTACTACCTAGGTGATCATGGTTACTGGGATTATTAGAATTATCAGAATTTGTCCCACTTTGAGTATTCGCCTTATTATCATCATAGGGTATTCCAGAAGTAAACTCATTAGACAGAACAAAAATGGAATCAAAAAAACTCAAAGTGTTGATGTTACTAGAATTTATATCTTGCTTGATATTACTCATTTTAAAAGGAAATATAGTCACATAAAACTTAACATCACAAGAAACAATAATTTGTTTTGAATCAAGACTATACAATCTATATCCCTTTTTTGAATTTGAATACCCAAGCAAAACACATTTTTCAGCCCGTGCAGAAAATTTATCATTATTATTTGGTTTTATTACGAAACACAAACATCCAAAATTTTGAAGATGAGAAAGCACAGGTGAAAACCCAAACACCAGTTCATAAGGAGATTTTCCATTTAAAACAGATGAAGGAGTTCTGTTTATAAGGTATGTGGCAGTGAGAATACACTCAGTCCACATATTAAGTGGAATTTCCCCTTGGAACATTAAGGCTCTAGCAACATTCAGCAAATGCCTATGTTTACGCTCTACAACACCATTTTGTTGTGGAGTATAAAAACACGACGTTTGATGTACAATACCATGTATTTTAAAAAATTCACTTAACCTATTATTAAGAAATTCAGTCCCATTGTCACTACGAAATATCTTTACAGACTTCCCAAATTGAGTGAAGAGTAAACTATGAAAAGAAACAATATTATCATACACCTCATCCTTATGTTTCAACAAATAAACCCACACAGAACGAGTATAATCATCCACCACAGTTAAGAAATATCGATAACCTTCTCTACTAGTCACTCGATAAGGACCCCATAGATCTAAATGAACCAAGTCTCCTAAACTTGAAGTGTTATGACTGCTCAGATTAAACTTGTCTCGAGCTTGTTTAGCCTTATGACAAATTTCACATGGAAAAACACTACTATCGTTTTTAATTTCCAGTTTATCTTTTAACACAGTTAATGTAACACCTCGAATTTCCATTAGATGTTATTTAATATGAATGGGGTCTATGTGTAATTTAGATTAAGATTTGGGTTATGTTGTATTTTTATAACTCAAAGGGAGAAATTCAAAATGACCAAAGTCTAAAGTTAATATTGAAAATTAGAAAAATGAAGGGTTGTTTGGTCATCAGTTGGAACTTGGAAGTTGAAGGTGTGAATGGTCATTTTTGAAAGTGGGTTAGGGATAAGTAGTCTTGAATTGAGAAATATCTCAATCTTCTGGTACTGAGGTCGGTAAAGAAAAGCAGAGAGAAAGAAGAAGAAAACAATTTGATTTCATTGGATTCACTTGTGGTAAGGGTTTTGAAATTATCTCCTTTAAATTCTTAATCAGTTAGTAATTGCAAGCCTGATTCATCTTTCAATAGGCTGTTGAATCAAAGAAAGAAGAATCTTGATTCTGGATATTGGTTTGTGCTGGGTCAAGAAGTTCAAGGTGAGTTCATCTCATTTTGATTTTATAAACCTTAAAATTGGATGATTTTGGTGTTGTTATCTTGCTTACATGATTTAGGACTGTTATAAGGATGTGTATTGAATTTAAGGATGAATTATTGAGACTTTTTGATGATGAAATAAGAACACAGCCGTAGTTTCCGGATAAAAAGGAAGTATCCGGAAACCCCCGATCGATGGTATCCGGACGAAGCTTGGTATCCGGTAAGTTTTCTTTTATGTAGTTTCCGGATAAAATAGATACCGGATGATATCTGGATTACCTTGGTTTACGGATGTCATCCGGATTGATTATGTTTCCGGTAAACATCCGGATAGGATTAGTATCCGGTAAGAATTGTGTACCCGGTAAGTACGATGTCCGGATAGTTTTGTGGTGTCCGTAAACTTTTGTTGTCCGGTCACTTTTGAGATTCCGGGTACTTTTGAGTATCCGGTAACTTGGAGTTTTGATAACTTATGGGTAGGGTATGATTGATAAATTGAAATACAATCATAGTAGCTTGAACATACTTACTGTTAGATGTTAGTGTGTTAGGCTTGAAGGTTTGATACTATGTTTGTGTATAGTATGTGTAATGGATCCATAGGCACTGGTAGTTTGTAACGTGGAATAGGCATAAAGTAATTTGTAATTCTCGTTGACCTGAAATGTGGAATAGGCATAAAGTAAATTGTAATTCCCATTTCGTAAAGGTGTTATGAAATTAGGAATAGACATAAAGTAAATTGTAATTCCTATTTCATAGTGTGACGTGAAACACGGAATAGGCATAAAGTAAATTGTAATTCCCGTTTACGTGGAAATGGAGAATATACATAAAGTAAATTGTAATTCTCATTTCGTAGTGTAGAAATCGAGGAATAGGCATAAAGTAAATTGTAATTCCTGATTTCTATGGGAAGGTCAGAGATAGGCATAAAGTAAATTGTAATCTCTACTTCCACTCCAAGAAATAGGCATAAAGTAACTTGTGATTTCTTGGATATGAGCGATAATCTAGAATCTGCAATGATTCGTAGTAGGCTCTCGGATATGATGTTATGACTTTCTGAATGTTAGTCATACTCATGGGATCTGGTATGTTCCCGTCATTATAAAACGAGTACGGGTACGGTAAGAATGGTGACAAACCAGGTTTGTTTATATGCTTTGAATATCTGAGTTTCCAAAGCTGTTAATGTTTTAATTTGAAATTAGATGTTCTCACTAGGCGTAAGCCTAATCATTTCAAATTAAATTTTCTTACCAGGTACTAGCTCTAAAGGGAAGAGGGACGAGTGCTTTTGAGTATTCAACTTGTTGATGTTAAGTGGAGAAGTTAGCCGATATGAGGATGCTTTTGATGAATGACTTAGACAACCAGTTTAATCTTATCTTAGTTGACAAGACTAGATTAATAGGTTGTTTTGGAGAATTCGAATTGTATATATGAATCCTCATAGTTAAATCTCTACTTTTGTATAAAGGTTGGATGATTTCATGATTTCCCTTGTTAAACTTTAAGGTTTAAATTGGCCCTGATTTTAGGGAGTTACATTATGGTATCAGAGCTGAAGTTTAAGCGAACTAGGTATGATAATGAGATACCTAGACTTAAGCTGAGATGAATTAAGATATGATTGTGAGATATGGGTAGAAGTACTAAGACGGGATAGTCTTAGAGTCGACGGAAATACGTGAATTAAGCACTGTAACGACGGTAACGAGAAAACTCATGTATAGTATGTTCACAATTTCAATTAGCTACTGTCATTATGGATATATTGTACACAAGCATACTTGTTTCTAAATTGTTACAGTGACTAATAAATGCTAAAGTACGTTTCTTGTGTTTGGGTATGTGTAACCATTTCTTATGGTTATCTCTTTGTGCTATATCAGAATACAATGGTGAATACACCTACCAGATCCCCTAATTCTTCGGAGGATAGGGCAGTAATTGACTGGGGGTTGGAAAAGCAACCTGAAACGGGTGGAACGCATGAAAGTCCGCCGAGGCCACCTTTTATAGGAGGAATGGAAAGTCAAGCACAAAGAACGAGTACCAATACCTCTAACCCGGTGACAACCGAGTCTACAATGGAATCTCGCATGATGGAAAATATGATGCGAGTGATGAATACAGCGCTGGCACAACAATCAGAAATGTTCATGAAGGCGTTAAATGATCGAAGTACTCAAGTTACGACGACCGGAGACGGGTACTGGTGTAGTAACTCCACCGCATAATCCTGTAGTGAATGTAAACAGAAGGGTGGATAGAGTTTGCTCATATAAAACGTTTCTGAGTTGCAAACCGCCAGAGTTTACTGGAGCAGACAATCCAGTAGCATGTATGAACTGACTTAGAGAGATGGAACAGGCGTTTCGAGCTTGTGAATGCAACGAGGAATCGAAGGTCAGGTTCGGTTCTCAAATGTTACGAGGCAATGCCTTAACCTGGTGGAACATTGTGACGTCGACAGTAACAGCCCCGATTTTGGATGCTATGACGTGGGAGTCTTTTAAGAAAACAATTCTGGAAGAATATTGTTATGAAAATGAAATGGATCGAATTGAAGAAGAGTTTCGAACTCTTAAGAAGGGTACTACGTCTGTTCGGAAGTACACGGAGTTATTCATGGAAAAGTTGAATTTCAGTGGGGTATGTGGCTCCAACTTAAAAGGAGAAGATTAAAGCCTATCTGAAGGGCTTACCGGCTGACTTGATGTCGAGAGTACGAAATTCTAAAGCCTCGACATTGAGGGAGACGATTGAAGAAGCCAAAGTCATAGAAGAGGTTTATGCCAAAGACAAGGAGGAAAAGATACAAGATGGAGAGAAACGAAAGTGGGAAGGCCGATCGGAGTCTTCTCAGAAATCTAAATCCTTTGGCAAGAATGTTCGTTATGAGTCTTGTCGGGAACCAATTTGGTGCCCGAAATGTCGAAGTAAACATTTTGGCCCATGCCGAGTGGTTTCAAGTGAGTGTTACAGTTAAAACTTGATCAGTAGGATGTCCTAATCGAGTGTGCCAGAGATAACGAGACACATTACAAAAAATTGTCATATTAGAGTTATTAACTCTATTATCAAAAAAAATTGAACCAACAACCTCATGATTATTAACCTGATCAAAGAAATATAAACCACCACGTTCACTACCAGTCCCCACAATGTTCATTGCAGGAAAGTCCTGAATGAAGAAACACTTATATTTATTAAATCCCACAAATATCTTATTATCTCTAGCTAACTTGTGTACAGATGACAGATTTACGTGGAATTCAGGAATAACCAGAACATCAAACAGAGTAACCTTGTTATTTAGTCTAAAATTTCCAATTTTATTTATGATAACTTCATCACCATTTGGTTGAGTAACCTTTAATTTTAAATCAGATATGTCAACTACATTGTCCAAATAGGCAGCAGATGAAGTCATGTGTTGGTTTGCACCAGAATCAATGATCCATCCATATCTGTTTAGATTATTTAGCTTTGAAGTAAAATTGGAAGTATGAGTCATACCAGAAAACATACTGGCCATATTAACAGCAACTCCATCAGTTTGTTTCTGGTCTATAAGTGATAACAACTTGTTGATTTGTTCTTCAATGAGAGAGGAGGACATTGGGCCAGAACTATGTCCATCAGTGGCATTGATATTGTTCGAAAACGATTTCACAGGTTGATTAGATTACCTTTGGTAAACTGAAAATCCTTTGGAAACCCAATCAATTTGAAACATCGTTCAATAGTGTGACCAGATGCACCACAATGCTTACATGATAATGAATTTTTACCAAATTGTTTTTTATTATTAGCTGATGATTTTCCAAAAAATGCAGAATTTTGTCCTTTGGTATCAGAAGTGGAACGAGGCACACCACGATGTGACTCTTCTCTTGATATCAAAGAAAAGGCAGTTTTAACTGATGGTAAATGATCAGTCATCAATATGTTGCTTCTAATATTAATGTACATGTCATCAAGACCCATTAAAAATTGCATTAGTTTTAGTAATTGATTATGTTTGGTAAAATCATGAGCAGCATTGCAGGTGCATGATGGCAATTTTATCAAAGCATCAAATTGTTTCCAAAGTGAGTTTAACTTGTGATAATATTCAGAAACATGTAAACCATTTTGACTAAGAGAGTTAATTTTCTGATGCAAATTAAATGTAACTGAACCATCAATCTTATCGTATGTCTCCTTAAGTTCTTCCCATACATCAGAAGCAACTTTGGAGAAGACTTGACTAACAAACAATTCATCAGAAATAGATCCAAGTATCCAGGATAGGACAACAGAATTGCATCTATCCCACTGTCTTCCTAAAACTTTATTATCAGTGGGTCGAATAACAGTACGATTTATAAACCCTAGTTTATTTTTGGTTTCCAATGCCAAAACCATAGCACACGACCAAACTTTGTAATTCTCAGTTCCACTTAATTTCATACCCAAAATAGAAGCACCTGAAGTATCACTCGGGTGGAGATACAAGGGGTCCCCAAAATCAAGTTTAGCAATAAGTGATTGCTCTACTTGGTCTTTGGGATCATCTCCAACAGCCATGATAGCAGCAGTAAAAAGCACTCACGGTAAAACCTAGGAGACTTAAAGGCAGGATTCCTTGCAACTCTAAGATGGTAGGTCAAGCCAATCTCCTAGCTACCAAGATAGAAGAGGCAGAGAGAATGAGAATCACACAAGAGGTTGAAGATAAGAAGACTTACAATGGGGTTAGAACACAAAGAATAACCACAGGAACAACTTACAACCTTCCTTGATAAGCACAAAGGAAACAATAACAGGTGTCTCAATAGACAGGACGAGAACCTGAACAAAAAAACAACCAAAACTCACCTGTGAACCAGAAAGTGAGTGGAGGAGACTCTCTAGATAAACCACCACAAATCTGAAGAACACTAGATGTGCTTTAACAAATATTTCTTACAAACAAAGATTTACATTCAGATTTAAGACCCAAACAACCAGAACTATTCAGCTGATAAATCGGATCTGAAAATGAATTTCCAGATTTATGAACCAAACAAACAGATCTATTCAGCAGATAAATCAGATCTAAAAATGAAATCTACCTTCAGATCTAAGTATAACAAAACCAGATCTAAAAAAAATGAGATAGTACATGCAGATACAGTTCACCAAATTTATTTTTCCATAAAATCATGAACATAACAGAAAACTATGTTAAACAAACACTTAATCAGATCAGAAGTTTTCGCTTCACATGAGGAAATCCTCTGGTCATTAGCCACGCACAACAATAAGGTTATGACTGATAAGGTTTCGGATCTGAATAGATAAGAACACTACAGATGTATCAAACAGCCAATAGCCTCACGATTGTACTGACTCAGATCTAAGAAGATCCAAACCTCAATCGAAAGAAAAACAAACTAATGTGAGACTCAGATGTGTCCAGATCTTGAAACGATAAGAACAAGCAACTGAGATGACACACAAAATCAACACTAATGTTCAGATCTAGAAAGATAAGAGCAACAGTAATGATAACATGTATGGAAAAGCTAACTCAGATGTGTCCAAATCTTAAAGAAGATCAGAACAATAATCGAGATGAGAAAAACGTATGTGTAATCCTCAGAAGTGTCCAGATCTAGACGAGATCAGAACAACAATCGAGATGAACACAAGAAGAACCAAAAAAAATTCCAGATCTATTTAGACAAGAAAAAAACCTTGATAATCTTCTAAACACAAGAAACAGATTCAAAATATTTTCCAGATCTATTTAGACAAGAAAAACCTTGATAATCGTCTAAACACAAGAACAGATTCAAAATAAGAACCTATTTGAATGTTAAAACAAAAAACTCCGAAGAGAACAACAATATAGCCAGATGAACGACGGAGAACTTACCACTCCATTGATGAACGAAATCAGAGGGGATCGAAATACCACTCTGATACCATCATAAAAACACTAATGAAACTTTTATATCAACAGAATACAAACACAATACAAACTAAACACTATAAATCTTTAAGAACATTAAAGACTACAGCAAAACCCTAATCTAGAAAGAATATGAAAACCCTAACTAGAACAGAGAACGAGAGAGATTTGTATAGTGTAGAAAGGAAAAAAAATGAATTAATTCATTCAAAATGAGAGTCGTTGATGTCTTTATATAATCAACCACATTTTACTCTTTGCCCCCTCAGCTATCAAGTAATAGCTCCGCTAACCTTCCTCTTCTTAGAAACGTGAGGCGCAGTCCATGTTAGTATCAACCCTTCATCTTTCATTAAACTCAGCTTTGACCCTTCTATTTACTGAAACATTATAAAACACATAATAATTAATCATAGATGACAAGATTGGTATAAACTATCTTATTTGTTTTAACACTTTGGTCTCCTAGGAGGTCAGGGGTTCAAACCTCGCCAAAGGTGAGGTGGGTGTGTGAATTTATTTGTTGCATTTGCCGTATATAAATATTATATACTTAAAAAAAAGACGACACACAGAAATGCATAAACAGAAGATCATGGCAAAAGTTGAATTAAAAAATTGTATACCTTTCATAATTTGACCGGATGCACGCTCATAATGCACTTGTTTTGATTTGGGAAGCACTTACCAGATGTTGTGGTTGATCATGAAATGTTTTTTCAACTTTACCTCTGGCGTTTGCGAATTGAAAATAGATTTGAACTTAAGATGTATGAGTGCAGAATGGATTGGAGGCAATAAGTTTCTATTCTAGGGTTTTGAGATGATTATTTGAAGGTTAGTTGCAATTATAGGTATTTCCTGAAATTTCCAACACGTATGATATGAGCAATCATTAAGAACAAAACCTAACTACAGACGACCAGAGGCAGAGCTAGAAAATTTATCTAGTGAGTGCTTAGAAAAAATGTAAAAAAATTCACCATTTTAAGGTCAAGAAAACCCTTTTAAATATACATTGTGTGTGTATATATATATATGGTTAAGTTCCGGTGAGAAGTTGAGGTTGATGTGAAAGCATGAAAAGTGGTTGTCAACTGTCGGATGAAAAACGGATGCACAATAGGATGAGATACACCGGATCAATTCTTTTCTAAGCCGCAATTCATGAGAGGTCATTTGATTAATAGTGATTAATGGTTTAAATCCACTTCTCATGCATCTCACGTTAACCTCAACTTCTCACGTTTATTTTTCAAACCCATCATCATAAGCATACATACTGTGATGTTTATTTATCAAAATTATCACCGTAGCGTAGCATATAATGACGTTTATTTGTCAAAATCGTCATCGTTCACATACGGTAACGTTTATTTGTCAAAACCGTCACCGTTCACATACGGTAGCGTTTATTTTTCAAAATCATCACCATAGTATGACATATAATACATTATTTTTCAAGACCATCACCATAACATGACGTACGTTGATGTTTATTTTTCAAAGTCGTCACGGTAGAATAACATACAATGATTTTATTTGTCAAAATTGTCACTGTAGCATGACATATGGTGACGTTTATTTGTCAAAACCGTCACCGTGGTATGACATACGGTGATGTTTATTTGTCAAAACTGTCACCGTGGTATGACATACAATGACACTTATTTGTGAAAATCCTCAACATAGCATGACATATGATGACGTTTAATTATCAAAACAGTCACCGTAACATGACATATTGTGACGTTTATTTACATAATCATCACCGTAACATGGCATACGGTGACATTTATATTTCAAAATTGTCACTGTAACATGGCATACGGTGACGTTTGCTTTTTAAATTTGTCAACGTAACATAGAAGAAGATGACTTTTATTTTTCAATATCGTCACGGTAGCATGACATACGGTGACGTTTATTTGTGAAAATCACCACGGTGGCATGACATACAATGACACTTATTTTTCCTAAACTGTCACCGTAGAATAACATATGGTGACGTTTATTTTTTGAAACTGTCTTCGTATCATAACATCCGCTAATCCGTAGACATTTATTTGTTAAAACAGTCATCGTAACATGACATACGGTGTCATTGATTTTGAAAACCGTTACTATAGCATGACTTAGGGGCTGTTTGGTAGGTTTTTCATTAAGTCTTGTATGGATAAAATGACAATTTTACCCTTCTATCCTCTTCTCCAAACGAACAATCCGATTCTTTTGTTTTTTGCTCGATTTCGTTCAATCAAAAACAGACCCCCTTTCTGTTCGATTTGTTTTGTTCGATCAAACACATACCTGCCTCACCCTTGTATAATCAAAATTTGCATTACCATCTTGTTGTATTTCAAAACCTGATCAAACACAACAGACCCCTTTCTGTTTGTTTTTTGTTCGATCAAACACCATTGAAGAACGCCAAATTTGCTATTGCATCAAACCGATAAATGATTGAAGAAACAATAACAAAGCAAAACAAATTGAAGAACACATGAGAACAATAACAAAACCCATATCCACTTTCAAATCAAGAACAATAACAAAACCCATATCCACTTTCAAATCAAGAACAATAAAAAAACCCATCTCCACTTTGAGAAACCAAAAAACTAAAATGAACAATACAAAACCCATCTTTAGGGTTCATTTTCTATACAACAGATCGCATATGAAATTTAGGGCAACAATTTTGAAATCATGATGCAAATTGAAAACCAACAGCTATGCAATCAAATAACCACAAGATTAAGAAATCCACAAACCCATGGCCTCGATTTACCTCTCAAACCCATCGTTTTCGATTTACCTCTCAAACCCAGGGCCTCGATTGATGACGGGATTTTCCGGCTCCGGTTGAACCCATGATGACGACGATCTTTCGTAGGCGACGACGGGTAGTGGGTGATACCGCGGCGGCGGCGGTGATTGTGGGATCTATATGGAATCGATGATGGAATGAAAAGTACGTGGATCTGTGATTTTCAAAGGAGACGATCGATCCAGAGAGCAAGGAGACGAGCGATCTATGGAGGAGGCAGTGCAGCGATGGTGAGGAGGTGAGGAGCAGAGAGGAGGGAAGAACCCGTGAATTTCAAAGGGTAGAATGGGGAATATGATGTCTGTCTACATAAGGGTTCCATCTAAAATCTTAATCGCTCAGCTCACTTCCAAATCATTAAGCCACTTCCAAACACCATGATATGGCTGAGCGAATAAGCTGAAGAGCTCATTAAGCTCATTAAGCCACTTCCAAACAGGCCCTTACAGTTACGTTTATTTTTCAAAATCGTCACTATAGCATGGCATATGGTGAAGTTTATATGCTTCAAAACCGTCACATAGAATGACAGATACGATAACGTTAAATTATCAAAACCGTTGCTATATCCTATTTTTGGTCACGATTTTTATTATTTAAGGAGAAATGAAATTATATTTGAAAACTCAAAATAAGAATCAATATTATTATCAACACATATAAGAATAAAATTAGTAATATAAATCATATGAATAATGTATGATTACACCAATAACACAATAACACAATAACACAATAACAAAAGTACTAAACATCTGAATTTTCTTATTTAGGCAATATTCCTCATTTAATTCAATATTTTCACCATCTCGTTGATAGTTGTAGTGCTCCGTATGCTTTTGCTTATCGTCATTTTGATTAAAAGTTGTTTGTTTTTACCTGCAAGAAAATAAATCCATTAGATTAAAAAAACCACCAACGAATACACAAATCACAAAAATGATAAGAGTTTAAACATTAGATTAAAGGAAACATAAGATAAAACAAGTTTAACTTAATAGACATTAAAGCCAAAACTCTAGGAAGAATGAGGACCTACGTGTAACAAGAAGCCTGGTAAATTAGTTTGAAAAACCATTCACCCAAAATTTGAGAATGAGAACTTATAGAATGGACCACGACATATAAGACTAGTTACACACTAACAAAAAGGGTAGTATTAACTGGTGCAACTGTTTCTATTCAGAAGTATTGTTTTTCTCCATTAACTTGCTTCTTTAGTCTATTGTTCCGTTGTCTCGTGTTTTCTTGTGTGGAAAGTGTTTATTATTACAAAAGTCAAGATCCATCTTTTTTCTATAATTCATAACCACAAATTGGTTCAACATCTTAATAATGAGGCACGAAAATTAAGCTCCATCGAACCAGCAACACTGTTGTAGAAACTAAGAACATATACTTAGAACACATAAAACAATCTTATTATTTTTAGTCACCAACGTACAGAGAATATATATACAAACAGAGTTTTGAATAAAGATAATGAACCATCACAACTATTAGTGAAACAACACAACCCTTCCATCAACCGTTGCTTTACATAACTGCCATTCCTGCCATTTTGTACTAACTGTCATGTAACCACCTTATTAAATCACCTGTTTAGCTTATTTCCAACATTACCCCTTAAGCTAAACATCATCAACTCCAAGAGATCTCTTCATCCTTAAGAAGTTCCCCCTTTGTAAAGATTTCGTAAACACATCTGCTACCTGATCCTTAGTTCCACAAAACAGGATTTCAACTTCCTGATTTTGTATCAGTTCTCTAATAAAATGGAATTTTATCCTGATGTTCTTACTTTTTCCATAATACACATGATTCCTTGTAAAAGCTATAGCAGATTTGTTATCACACATGATTTGAGTAGGTTCTGTTATAGATAAGCCAATCTCTTCCAATATTCCTCTAAGCCAAAGGGCATGACAACCTGTTGAAGATAGTTCCATATACTCTGCTTTAGTAGAAGATAAAGCAACCACCTTTTGTTTCTTGGACTGTAATGATATAGCCCCTGACCCCATATTAAAAATGTATCCAATGGTACTTTTACTGTCTACTACACTACCTCCAAAGTCACTATCACTGAAACCAACCAATTTTGGATTTTGTATATGAGTAAACTATAAACCATGATTGATAGTTCCTTTGACATACCTCAGTATTCTTTTGGCTGCTTCCCAATGACTTCTCTTAGGTTCCTTCATGAATCTGTTTATTAAACTCACAACAAACATTATATCTGGTCTTGTAGCAGTAAGATACATAAGACAACCCACCAAGCTTCTGTAAAGTGTTGAATCTACACTTTCTTCATGGACATTTTTGGTCAATTTCAGTCCAACCTCCATGGGAGTTGCAGTAGAAAACGAATTACCCATGTTAAACTTTACCAACAGTTCCATAGCATATTTCTTTTGAGAAATTGTTATCATGTAGTCATCTTGCTTAGCCTCAATCCCTAGGAAATAGTGCAGAAGTCCCAGGTCTGTCATCTCAAATTCAGACTTCATACTTTCTTTAAATTCAGTGATCAGTTCTGTAGAGTTACCTGTGAAGACTAAGTCATCCACATACACACATACCAATAACAGTCTGTCATTTTCTTTCTTGATGAACAAAGTATGTTCATAGTTGCATTTCTTGAATCCACATTTGAGAAAGTGGCCTTCTATTCTGTTGTACTAGGCCCTTGGAGCCTGCTTTAACCCATACAAGGCCTTCTTCAAATGACACACCTTTTCTTCTTGGCCTTTCCTCTTGTAACCACAGGGCTGATCTATATACACATCTTCATCTAGATAGCCATTTAGGAAGGCTGACTTTACATCCATCTGATGTACCTTC
This sequence comes from Saussurea involucrata, assembly GCA_033807775.1. Taxonomy (NCBI): domain Eukaryota; kingdom Viridiplantae; phylum Streptophyta; class Magnoliopsida; order Asterales; family Asteraceae; genus Saussurea; species Saussurea involucrata. The sequence goes on along the minus strand of CM066322.1, from coordinate 91,115,404 downwards.
CAGTTATTTTGTGCTGCTAATGCTAATACCAACCTTATGGTTTCTAGTCTGATAACAGGAGCAAATACTTCCTGATAATTGATGCCAAACTGTTGCTTGTACCCCTTTTTCATTTAATTTAGTTTTGTAGATCCATCTAACCCCTATGGATTTCTGACCTTTAGGAAGATCCCCAAGCTCCCAAGTATTGTTCTTTAATATAGAATTCATCTCCTTGTCCATTGCTTCCCTCCATTTTTCATCTAAGCATGCTTCTTCATAATTCATTGGATCTGCATCTGAAAACAAAGCAAAATCAGCAAGGTCATCAATATTAAGAGTTTGAGTATTTTCATACAGATCTCTTAGACTTCTTGTTTTTCTGCCTTGTAAGTTTGATGAAGAGGAAGTATTTTCTGAATCTGTTTCAACAGAAGTTAGTTCTGATTCTGGACTGTTGCTTAAAGTCTCATTTGGAGAAGAAACATAAGGTTCACTAACTTGTTCATGACTAACAGTTTGCTCTTGATCTTCTTCAGCCATAACACAGGTACCATCTTCTTTGCTTGACAGACCTTTCCAAGCTTTCGTTTCATCAAATAGAACATCCCTAGTAACAATAACCTTTTTTGTATAGGGATTATAGATTTTGTAGGCTTTAGTGTTATAGCTATATCCTACAAAGATAGCCTTTTCAGGTTTCTCATCTAACTTACTCCTTTTTTGCTTAGGTATATGTGCATAGGCAACACATCCAAAGGTTCTTAGGTGGTTTACACTAGGATTGAAACCACTCCATGCTTCCTGTAGGGTCTTATCTTCCACACTTTTTGTCAAGGTCCTATTTAAGATGTATGCAGCACAGGCTACGGCTTCAGCCCAAAAAATGTCAGGTAAGGACTTACTTTTCAGCATGCATCTTGCCATTTCCATTAATGTCCTGTTTTTTCTTTCTGCTATTCCATTCTGTTGAGGAGAGTAACTAGCAGTAAGTTGGTGGTGTATACCATTTAGTTTTAGAAATTCTTCCAGTTCTTGCAGTAGATACTCCCCTCCTCTGTCAGACCTTAAGCACTTGATCTTATATTCACTTTGCTTTTCTACCATTGCTTTAAATACTAAAAAATGGTTATACGTTTCAGATTTCTCCTTAAGAAAATATATCCATATCTTTCTAGTGTAGTAATCTATAAATGTCAAAAAATACTTACTCCCACCTATAGACAAGGTTCTCATAGGTCCACAGATGTCAGAATGAATGAGTTCTAAAGGCTTTGAAGCCCTCCAAGTATTGCTATTTGGAAATGATTCTCTGCTGTGTTTTCCTAATGCACATCCCTCACATATTTGGTCTAAACTGTTGACTGCAGGGAGGCCTTTTACCATATCACTTTTGAACATATGTTGCAGAGAGTTTAGAGAGATATGTCCAAATCTGTTGTGCCATAACATAGAGACATCTTTAGGACTCATACTAAGAGAGAAGAATCTGGTGTCCTCAAACTTGATGGGAAACATTTTGTTTGAGGTCATTGTTATTCTTCCAATCAAGGTATTATTTTGATCCTTTATTTCACTGATTCCATCTTTGAATGTAAGTGAATAACCTTTTTGTATGAGTTGTCCAACACTTAGCAGATTATGTTTTAATCCAGCAACATAGAAAACATTTGAGATTTTCTTTTCTTTGTTGTTTATGCTGATACTTACATCACCGGATCCCAAAACAGGAAGGATTTTATCATCTCCAGTTCTTACATCCTTTTTGTTAGATTCTTTAAGATTAATGAACATGTCTTTATACCCTGTCATGTGATTGTTGCATCCACTGTCTAAATATCAAAGGTCACTTTGAGGTTTATTTTGAACACTTAACATCATGAACATAGAATCATCTTCTCTACTATCTTCTTTGTGTATAAAGCTTGATGCTTTATTTTCTTCTGCAAGTCTCTTTCTACAAAACTTAATGGTGTGTCCAATTTTATCACAGTAAATACATTTAACTTGATAGAAAGGTTTACCTTTTGATTTTCCTTTGAAGTTTCCCTGAGTTTGTTCTTCCTTGTTTGATTTAAAGTTCCTTTGTCTCTGATTTGTGCTTGTGCTTCCTTCCCAAGAGGCATGTGTCTGGAAAACATGATCTGCTATTAGAGTGTCAAATTGTTTCATCCTTAACTCATGTGATTGTAGAGTCCCTAACAGTGTTTCCAATGAAAAATCTGATAGGTCCTTTGATTCCTCAATAGCCACGACTATGTATTCAAATTTTCTGGTAAGGCTTCTCAAGATTTTCTCTACTACCCTTTTGTCATCAATACTTTCTCCATTTATTCTAAGTTGGTTGAGTAGCACGATTACCTTGTTGTAGTATTCTTCTACACTTTCGGTCTCTTTCATTTTCAGATTATCAAACTCACATCTCAGAGTTTGAAGTCGCACTAATTTTACTTTCTCTTCTCCTTTGTACGATTTGTACAACATCTCCCACGCCTCCTTGGACGTTTCTGAATTGGAAATTCTCTCAAAGATGTGTTCATCTACCGCTTGGTAAATCAAATATATGGCCTTCTTATCCCTTCTTTTATTTTCCTTGAAGGTATTTGTTTGTTCAGCCGTAGGTTCCTCTGGTTCAAAGATCCCTTCTTCAATAACGCTCCATAGATCCTGAGATTCAAAGAGTACTCTCATTTGAATACTCCACAGGATGTAGTTTCTTCCATTTAGTTTTGGAAGTTGAGTTTGTGTCTGTATGTTGCTGAAGGAATTCGTAGCCATGTTCTTACAGGCTCTGATACCAATTTGTTGTAGAAACTAAGAACATATACTTAGAACACATAAAACAATCTTATTATTTTTAGTCACCAACGTACAGAGAATATATATACAAACAGAGTTTTGAATAAAGATAATGAACCATCACAACTATTAGTGAAACAACACAACCCTTCCATCAACCATTGCTTTACATAACTGCCATTCCTGCCATTTTGTACTAACTGACATGTAACCATCTTATTAAATCACATGTTTAGCTTATTTCCAACAAACACTACATGGCTAGTTGAATTTTTATATTCAATATATTTTAGAGATGAGCAAGCCCCAGGTATGAAAAGCTTGTGACCTTTATATGACTCGTATTTTGTATTTCTATTATATTATGCAATGATTCCCCATGACAAACATCGAAAATCATCCGCATGCATAGGGCAAATTCAGGTGTGAACTAGGGGGTGCATGTGCATCCGCTCTATCATCTGGTTGTAAACTTGTAATGGAAAAAATATGGTGCATTCAAGATTGTCTCCCTTTACAAGTAAATTTATATTCCATGATGCATTCATGTTCATTGCTAAGTCTGTTTGCATTCGCATGCCATAACATTTAACATAAATTTGTTTTGACACTGGCATGGTTGAAGTATATTTTGTTTGAAAGCTTTCGTAATTTAAGATCTCCATGAGGTGCTTTGTTGGGATCAAAACAGAAAAAGAAAAGGATATGCAGAGATTTGTTCTTGTAATATAACACCACACTTTTTATTTCATAAAAAGACCACACTCAGTTACAAGGACGACACCTATATATATATAGACATAGACATGAAGGGGCATACCCTTTGACCAAGAGATACACCCCTTTGAAAGGATGTAACTGTCCTTTTGTTAACTGCCACACACAACATATATATAATTTTTCTTTTCTTTTTTACTAGCTTATATTTTCACACTTCCCCTTAAGCTAGACTACTTATAGCATCATACATCATCAATTTCTTTGACATTCCCATGAACTGTATCATCCACAAGCATACATTCACCATCTTTGCACCATGCATCATCCATTAGAGTTTCAAGTTCCTCAATTGCCATGAACATTTTATCCCCTTCTTGAGTTTCATTTCCATAGATGAAATTGGCATCTTCACTCTCGTCCTCTTTTCGTTTCTTGCAATACTTCATAGTGTGTCCGTATTTGTGACAATAATAACATTGAGTTTTAGATAAAGATCTTACATGTTCTTTTCCTTTTGCTTTTGTAGAGGAAAGGAATGCTTGTTCAGAAGGAGCATCATCAAAGTTTCTCATCCGAAGTTCATGGGACTTAAGTGTCCCCAACATACTTTCCAAAGAAAATGTTGCCAAATCCTTTGATTCTTCGATGGCAACCACAACGTACTCGAATTTTCGAGTCAAACTTCTCAAAATCTTTTCTACAATTCTTTTATCTTCAATCCCCTCCCCATTAATCCTCATTTGATTAGTGAGGGTAATCATACGATTATAAAATTCTTCAAAAGATTCGGATTCTTTCATCCGAACACTACAAGAAATAATGTCTACAGCAACAAAAGCTATAGCGACGACTAGGAATTCGTTGCTGTAGATTTAAAATTACGTTTTTTAATTACTTGAAGAGTTAAAATTATTTTTAAAATTCAGAATATCATCAGCGTCGACATGTTGTGGCAGTAGGGATTGTGAGTTCCAGTTTAACAGGTAACAACGAAATCAATAAGGAATAACAAGAACAATTGATGATTTCAACTTGTCATCCCTCTCGTATTCATTCAATGTATCGTTCAGAGAATATTACAATCAAAGTAACGAAACGATTTAATCTTTCTAAGCTCTAATGAACGATTAACCTAAAACTAAGGTTAAGGAAAGCCTTATATACCAAGGCTTTACACAAACAAGGCTTAAGCCCATTAAGCCTAAACTAAGCCCATTTAATGAATAAAAGGTTTTTACAATAATTAATAAATCTAATTAAGCACTATATAACTATTTATATATATTTAGAGTTAAATACGAATTTGGTCCCTGTGGTTTACAAATATTAACGGCTAAGGTCCCTTAAAGATTTTTTTAACGATGAACGTCCCTTAACTTTCCATTTCATAACATGTAGAGTCCCTGTGGTTTACAAAGTTAGTTAACTTTAAGGGACCTTAGCCGTTAATATTTGTAAACCACAGGGACTCTACATGTTATGAAATAGAAAGTTAAGGGACGTTCATCGTTAAAAAAATCTTTAAGAGGCCTTAGCCGTTAATATTTGTAAACCACAGGGACCAAATTCGTATTTAACTCATATATTTATAATATGTAGGACATTTATGGTCCTAACAGGGATCCATTCATTTTTTTTAGTTTTTCAGCAAATTATAATTTTCCTTTTAAAATTCAAAATATCATCAGCGTCGACATGTCGTGGCAGTAGAGGTCAAATTAATTTTTCTCTGTCTTTTGTAAATTATTATTTGCCTTTGAAATTTAAATACCATCAGCGTCAACATGTCGTCGCAGTAGGTATCCACTTAATTGTTTTAGTTTCCGGTAGATTATAATTTGCTTTTTTAATTTCAGAATACCATCAGCGTCAACATGTCGTTGCAGTAGGCAATCCATTTATTTTTTTAGTAGATTATGATTTTTCTTTTAAAAATTAAAATTCTGAAAATATACCATAAATTTTGTTTTATTTTATAAAAAATAATATAATACAATAATTTCAAGTTTTAAGGACTTGATAAAAATACAGACAAAAATAAAATAATTTTAAACCTCAAAATTTGAGGGGGGCAGGGATAAGGTCGGCACAGCTAAAACCCCATTTTGAAACCCTAAATCATTGTTATAAATCGTAATCGTAATCGTAATCTGCACATCTTCCATCGTCCAATTGCAAATCTTCCAATTTACAAAACAATTTTGAAACCCTAAATCGTTCAATGTAATCGCCAGAGTTCCGAATCAATTACCATTCTCGTAGGGATCGTTCACCAGAGTTCCTCATCGTTCATCACAGTTCCGAGTTCCTCATCGTTCACGGAGTTTAGAGTCGCTCTTCTTGTTCACTGTGCGATTCACTGAAAGGTACATCATTATGTGAAAGAGTTTCTTCCTTCAATCTGTAGAATCTGTCTAAGTATTCACTATATCCGTCTGCAATCGAATGTAGAGGAATCAACCCTGCCATTTATGTAGGTTAATTAATATAAAAACAAGGATAACCATGAATATGCTAGTATTTTCTAGTAATTGTAGAGGAATCAACCCTACCATTTATGAGATATAATATATGTCGTGTTCTTTGCAAACTTTTTCACAATGTAGATGATACATTAGTAGTTAGATATGATCAAATTTCTGGTTCTAATTTACCAATCACTACCAACATTTGTTAGTTTATAATGCATTTGTATAAACAGAGTATAAAGATTATTTGCAATAAGTATTATTTTATTAGATCTTTAACTTGACGTCTTTATTTGATTTTGTGTCTACAATTACTCTTGCATCATATTCTGAATTTTCCCAAGGTTGAGGGTTCTTATGTCAAAACCTTAAGGGTGATTATTATGTGATCTCATAATACGTCCATGGATGATTTTGCAAGTCCATTTGGCAAATCCTTCTTAATATGCTTTCTTTCTTTCCTGCTGCTTTGGTTTAATTAACCAACCTTAATTCCTGAGTAGAGTTTCCTACATTTGGTGGTTGGACTAGACACACTTGTGTATATATACATATACATGGATAATTTGTCGTTAGAAGGAGAAGAAGAATAAAAGGCGACGATATATATGTTGGGACCGTCATCTGCTGATTTCTTTTGGTTAAGCTCTCTGTTTTCATTGGCTCCTTGTATGTTGCATCTCTGTAGGCTCCAATTTCAACATGTTGATGTGTTCTATAATTAGATTAATTAATATTTGCCATCAGCTCACAAGATATTCATACTTATTCTCATTAATTATTAATTAATGTAAACATAACTCTGAATTATCACACTTGAAAGAAGAAAAGAAACAAGCAGTATTCCTTTGAGCATTCCAATTCCGTCATCTATTTTCACATTATTGAAAGAAACAACCAGTATCCCTGTGATCTGGCTGTGACACTAATGGCTAAACCAATACATTTTCTTATATGGAATTTTATAATGGAGAAGATCATTTTAACAAACATAATCTTCAATATCAACAGCTACTCAATGCCAATACATAACTCTGAAATGATAGAAATGGGTAGGAATGATTAGTACATATATATTTTCCTGCTCTATCCACAGTACATGCTATATCATGTTCATATTCACATCTTCCTCCCACCAACTGTCTTGCATTTGATGATTCCTGCTCCCAATCTGTCCTGTATATCACAGTCAAGATTGATAGTACACATGCCATCTGAGCTGCTAGAAGCCCATAACAGAGCCCTAAAAATTGTAGCTTCCACACAAAAGCTAAAAATATGGCTACTGGTGTACCCACCAAGTAGAACGAGCAGAAGTTAATTCTTGCTCCAGTAGAGGGTCTTGCACCAAGTAGAACGAGTCGGATGGGTTACATTCGATTGTCACGAATTACCTTGTTTTAGTTATATGTAGGTTAATTAATATAAAAAAGAATTTGGAATATAATGATTTTATTAGTATGATCACAAGTATAGTCTAACTATGTGGTGATGAAACAGTACATTTTGACGATTGATAAGAGTTGGACAACATGTAGACGTCATAACTCTGATGAGTTTTGGACCGGTCTTCAAGCCTTTATCGAGATAGCAAAGAGATATGTCAATAGTGATGGCAAAGTGAGATGTCCATGCACAAGGTGTTTGAACTTTACGCGTCATACACCAAATATGGTTGAGGCTCACATACATAGGTATGGGTTTCAAGAAGCATATACGAAGTGGGTTTATCACAGTGAAGTAGATACTCCTTCTCCAATTGTAGCCAATGCAACAACAAATGAGATGACTGATGTCATCAATGACATTATTGGGGAGACAAACACTAATGAAGAAGATGCAGATGAAGAAACAGATGAAGGTGGAATATTCTGGGTTCTGTTTATGTTTATGTATATGTATAATAGTTTATATATGATTATTTCTGTGTATAATAAGTTTATGGTGGTGACTAAACTTTCTGCATATAACTCTTCTGCTTTAAAGGTTTCTGCATATGACTTTCTTTAGAAAACCTTTCGGTTGAACTTTCTGCATATAACTCTTTCTGTCATGAACTAAATTTTTTGAAATTAAACAAAAATAATATAATTTTAATACTTTTATGGTTTGTCATATTCGAAACCACAGATAGCAAAGATTACGGAAGAAGGTTTGACCATCTCCCAACCTTACTCTTTGAAGACCTTCTGGAATTTTTGCCAAAGGTAAACTCTGGTGATATATATATATATATATATATATATATATAATTATTGGGGGAAATTGGCCAAAGTAGCCAATCATCAAATTGTCATACCTATGTTTTGACCCTCTTTACAGAAATTTATTAGAGTACATTTGTTATTGCTTTCCTTTTTTTCTGAATGTAACAGGTGGTTTATCACATATTAGACATAGTTATGTCTGCAGCCGTTGCTAGAGGACATGGAGGAGATGCCGGGGGTGATCCTCCTAATCCAAATAAAATACCTACGATATGCGAGGCAACATTATATCACTTTTTCAGTTTTCTTTTAAAAGTTTGAAGGTAGTATCTTCTAACATTTTTTTGCTTTAATCTTGTAGCGAAAAATAGAAAAAAACGAGGCATGAGCAGAAGTAGATAGAAAATTCGATAGAAAATTTCCGTGATATGCATTATAGGTCAAATGGTGGATGGGTAAACGGCCTTGCTAAAGAAGATCATGTAAGTAATTGTATAAATTTGGACTAATGTGTGTGTGTATATATATATATACTTAAATTACTTTTTCTGCTACTAATTATATTTCTCAACAAATATAGGAGGCGATGCTTGCAGAAAAAGCTTCACAAACACAAGATGGCTCGACCTCCTCGTCTTCCCTAAACGAGAAGGGAATCATCACTAAAGTACTCGGGGAGCGTCGCGGTCACAACCGAGGAATTGGACGAAAGTTGAAGGGTTCCGCTTTTTCCTCTTTCTTTGAACCGCCCTTGCCACCCCCACTCCCACCCCCACCCCCACCCCAACCCCAACCAACTATGAATGAGGGTAGAGTCGTCGATGCAGTTAATGGTATGCACCAATACATGCATCAAATGTATAATGCATTTAGAAGTTTTCAACGTGACTTTCAGTTTCCTCCACTACCGACTATAGACCCACGTACATTCTTCAATCCACCACCAACTATGACGGGACATCAACCGCAACAGCAACCACCACCACCGCAACAGCCATCACGTGAGGACGAAAACGAGGAAGATGACACAGATTTTGACTCGTACGATTAGATTTCTACGTATTAATATGTTTAAGATTTATGAACATTTTATATCATCTTTGTATTACAGTTTCAAATATTTTCTAGTTATATGAATATATAGCTATTTTCTAGCAATTTGAATATCAGATTAATTGGTTAAAATATATTTAATAATCTGATTTATATGGGAAAAAATGGCTGTTGAAAGCTAAAATACTTATAGCGTCAACATTTCGTTGCTATAGGTAAAATATTTGTTTTTAATTTTCCACCGATGTCAACGACAAGTCATTGCACTAGATAAAAATTTAATTTTTTAATTTTTTATCTACTACGATGACATGTCGTAGCTATAGGTATTTAATTAATTTTTTTTATTCTTCAACCTACAGCAACGACAAGTCATCGCAGTAGTAAAAAATTGATTTTTTAATTTTTCATCTACTGCGACGACATGTCATAGCTATAGGTATTTAATTTATTTTTTTATTTTTCAACCTATAGCCACGACACGTTGTCGCAATAGAGAAAAAATCGAATTATTTATTTTTGGCTTACTGCGACGAACTGTCATTGCTGTAGGGAACTACAGCTACGAATTTGTAGTTACAAAATCTATAGCGACGACGGTCGTCGCAATAGATCAATAGCGACGACAATTAGAGCATTAGCGACGACTTTTGTCGTCGCAATAGAGTCAATTTGTTGTAGTGGAATTCCATCGAATTCACAACGTAAGGTTTGCAAACGTACCATTTTAACTTTGTCCTCTCCACGGTAGGTCTTGTACAACATATCCCACACATCCTTTGATGTAAGAGACGTTGAGATCCTCTCGAAAATGGCTTCATCTACTGCTTGATAAATGAAAAATAATGCTTTCCGATCTTTCTTCCGATCTTCTTTCAAAATATTCATTTGTTGTGCAGAGAGGGCAGTGGTACTCTCTCTCTCTCTCTCTGGTTCAGACACACCTTCTTCAATAACAGACCACAAATCCTGTGATTCAAAGAGCACTTTCATTTGGATGCTCTAATGAAAGTAGTTTCTTCCATTCAATTTTGGAAGAGGTGCTTGCGATTGTATGTTATTGAGAGGACTCGAACTTGAAGCCATGATCTTGATGGCTCTGATACCACTTTGTTGGGATCAAAACAGAAAAAGAAAAGGATATGCAGAGATCTGTTCTTGTAATATAATACCACACTTTTTATTTCATAAAAAGACCACACTCAGTTACAAGGACGACACCTATATATATATATAGACATAGACATGAAGGGGCATACCCTTTGACCAAGAGACACCCATTTGAAAGGATGTAACTGTCCTTTTGTTAACTGCCACACACAACATATATATAATTTTTCTTTTCTTTTTTACTAGCTTATATTTTAACATGCTTGTGTGTAGAAAATATATCTAAATGTAATATTTTTTGAAAGCATTTGGTTAGGCTCTAAATGCTTTTCCACATTGGAAAGAATGTGATGAAGAAAGAGTTTAGTTTCATAATGCTTCAAAAGAATTGGGGCGGAGGTTTCCAAAAAAGTTGTTTTGGGTAGATGTCAAATTTTTTGTTGTGATATAGCATATCTTTCCTGTACAAAGATCATTTGGTCATTCTATGTATCTTGTATCAAATTTTCTGTCTAACGTACGGGTCTAGGGTAATGTCTTTAAAGGTGCAAATAAGTTGGTTTGACTTTGTAGAGGTGGACTAAACGAAACATTTGAGAGTGTTGCACTATTCATTTATATATGGGTGTAATAATTATTCATCTCCATCAAGTATGAGTTTTAAACCTCACAATGTTCCTACCGAATATGTAGAGAAAATGGTAAGAATCAAGTTTTAAAAATGCTTTCGTTTTGGTTTTGATCTAATATGAATCAAGTAGACCTGGCAAACGAAAATACAAGGGGTGAGATCATATTTATAGTGGGCATAGAGCATTAGGTTTTTGTTTCCCTCCAATGTGGGATGGGAGGAAATCCCACTTCCTTGTGAAACATACAGAAATTGACAGCTCCTATATGCCATAAGTTAGGATATATTTCTTCCATTTAGAAGCCAATTGGACACTATCATCTAAATGAAAATTGTTCATTGATATCTTGGGATTCCACATAAACTAGATTCATACAATTCGGAGCTATAAGCAGACCGCTACAACCTTTACAAAAACAGTGCGCAGATTTTTGTGTACAATGTGAGCTGATTCAAAAACTCAGTATTTTGACACATTTAAACTCATAATTAGGACTTTAATTCTTCATAACGGTTCTTAAGGACATTCTAAGCTTTCCAACGGTATATCGTACACCTCATTTGGACCAACGGTTGATTTTCTATGAATTTTCTAATAACATGGCAGAAACTTTAAAACTAATAATTGACAGCTCCTATATGCCATAAGTTACGATATATTTCTTCTATTTAGAAGCCAAATTGGACACTATCATCTAAATGAAAGTTGTTCATTGATATCTTAGGATTCCACATAAACTGGATTCATGCAATTCGGAGCTATAATCAGACCGCTACAACATTTACAAAAACAGTGCGCAGGTTCTTGTGTACAATGTGAAAACTCAGTGTTTTGACACATGTAAACTCATAATTAGGAATTTAACTCTTCATAACAGTTCTTAAGGACGTTCTAATCTTTCTAACGGTATATCGTACACCTCATTTGGACCAACGGTTGATTTTCTATGAATTTTCTAATAACATGGCAGAAACTTTAAAACTAAAAATTTGATTATCTAAGCCCATATTTAATTGTTCAAAGAATGGCCTAATTTAAACGGGTTAAACGAGTCAATTTCGAGTTGAAATTTTTAACCCTAACTTTACTCGTTTAATTTTCGTGTCGTGTCAACCCGTTTACTTAAACGGGTTGAAATGTATTACCCAAACACGTTTATTTCGTGTCGGGTTAGCGTGTCGGGTCAGTTTTTGCCACCTCTAGTTTAAAGCAGTCAGAGTTAAAATTTTGAAGATCAAGAGCTGAAGACTGTTGCCATATTTTTTAAATCTTGAATCCAAAGAGGGAGAATGTTAGAGCATTATTGTATTCAAGATTTATTGTAAAGTCTTGTAATGGTCAAACATTGTAAAGTCAAAGTAAAAATCAAAGCTGTAAAAGTCAAAGTAGCTTAAATAGAAAGTCAATGTAATTAGGAATTAATGCTTTGTAATCCTAGGTATAAATAAGATTAGTTAAGCTTAGTTTGTAAGCAAGTCATTAGAGTTCATAATTGTAATATCTAGTGAGAGATTTTAGAGAGAGAAAGCTTCATCCTTATGTAAATCTAGATTTTCTTAAGATCAATGGATGATTACATGTTTACGTAATAGATCTGGTGTTAACAAAAATTATTTCTAGGACCATTATTGTTTATAATGTTTGCTCCAGGAGGTGCTAATGAACTTGTTGGACGGTATTGATGGTTTTTTTTATATCAAAAACTCGTTTATTCTACAACAAGTAAACATGAGTGAAGTTCATAATATCGTTTGAATTTATGTAGTCGATATTGTTATTGTAGAGTGATATTTGATGCATTAAAAGTGGAGTAGGTTTTCTCCAAGATAGTGCATCAGTAATAGCTTGTCACGCAAAACTTAAGTTGTGAACATATTTTATAATCATTCGCCTTTTTAATATCTTAAAATCTCAAAGTTCCATGGTAGCCGGAAGTAAAACTTCCTTGTAGTGAACAAACCTATCTTGAAGGTCTTTCCACAATGCCATAGGAATAGACAATGTTGAAATTGTGCGACAATCAACCATCTTGGTCGGTTTTAATGGCGACACGACCAATAGCATCGGGGAAATTATCCTCCAAGCCTATGCAAAAGAAGTTAGCAAGCAGACTAAATTTAACGTCACTAATTGTTCTTCAACTTAAAATGTGATCCTTGGGCGACCATAGATTCACGAAATGAAGGATGTTCCCTCGACCCTATCATCAAATGATTAAATTTCTAACACCTTAGTGTGTTCAGAAGATAAAGATGTACCAGAGACAGCGCGCGATTGTTACAAGACGATGTTAAAACCATGAAAGCACAACATCTAGCAATTACAGGATCAGGATAACCCTGAAATCGTTGACAACTTTCAATTGCAAGAAGTCGTCCTCGATCAGGGTAGACCGTAGACCTAACCGAACGGTGTTTGTGGGAGAGTCACTAGACCCTGATATTTAGAAAGAATTTATCGACTTTCTGAAAGATAACGTCAAATGTTTCCCTGAACACACGAAGATATGGTCGGCATTAACCTTGACATCATCGCACACAAGCTTAACATTGATCAATCGTTCAAGCCTGTCAAACAGAAACGTCGTACGTTTGTACCTAAAAAGAATAAGGTAATCAACGATAAGGTTAATAATTTAAAGATCAAAGAAGTCAAATATCCCGACTTGTTGGCAAATGTCGTGGTTAGGCAAAAGAACGAAAAGTGGCAAGTCTATATCGACTTCACAGACCTTAACAAGGTATGTCCTAAATACCCATTTACTTTGCCTGACATCGACGCCATGGTAGACGAGACCACAAGCCACGAACTCTTGACGTTCATGGACACTTATTCTAGATATAACCAAATCTTGATGTATCCTGGCGACCAAGAAAAACATCATTCATGACCGACAAAGGTAAACTATTCTTACAAAGTAATGCCGATTGGTTTAAAGAATGCAGGTTTGGCGTATCAAAGACTAGTTAACTAAAATATCCCTTATTTAACCTACTTAACAGAAAACTTTTAACAAAATTAGAAGTAAGGATCTGATGTGTTAGAAATTGCAAATTATTTCAAAATAGCGACTATATACCACATGGAGAAAACATGTAATTTACTCTTGGTTTATTCTATCTATAATAATACACACACATATAATCTAACACAAGTGCTAAAAGGATATCAATATAATACTATAGTTGAATTATGCATAAAAAATAGTATAAAACTAAATAATAAGAGTAAAATGAAGTTTTAGTTCATGTGGTTGGTCCTCCCTATACTTTAAACTAATCACTTTTTTTATCATTGTGGTTGCCACTTTGTTTCGCTTTTGAACCCTACGGCTAATGGTGTTAACATTGACAAGGTTTGTTAACTTCAAAGCATTTTGCTATTTTTCTAGTTTATTTAATTTTATATTGAAAAAATAAACGAAAATAATATTATATTACGTATATTCAACTCACTTTTTTTCTTGTCCAATCGTAAACCTTGTCGGCCACTATAGGTTCGTCGGTTATGTCACTTGCTCATCCTCTTCTCTGACCCTTCTATAACTTAGATCTAGGTTTTTAACAGTCAAACAACATTTTTAGTACCCCTTTCTCCTTCCACACCTACCATTTCATTGCACACACACCATTTCCGATGTCCCCTTCACCTCTAACACATTGTAACTACCATGACCCTCGTCGACCCAGCTCTGTAAGAACTCAATCCCCTACCCCTCCAGCGACACGCAACGACAAAACCATTGTCTTCTACCTCTATGTATGTGCGTTTGCACCTACAACACCTTCTCTTCCCCCACACACTAATCTATCATCTCCATCTCTATACATGTTTGCCACAACGACAAAAAACAAAACAAAGTAGCAACCACAAAGATTATAAGTGTAATTAGTCTAAAATATGGCAGACTTAATATAAAAGCAAACGGTTATTATGAGTCATGAGCGAACAGTTGTTAAAGAAGGCAAGGACTAGTTAACTGGTTCGTCCATTAGTTATCCATGGCCAACATGGATGCAAGATAGGAGAGAAGTGGGGAGGGGTAGTCGAGTTTAGCCTAGTGGGTCCATTGTTGATGGGCATCCTTGCAAAATGAGAGAAAAATTAGAGAAAGGTATATGCTTCAACTTCAGGCACCACCCACCAGAAGATATACCTCCCTAGGATTGTGAGAGCGGCATGATAGAGACGCTCTACATAATGATGGCATACCTTTTTGGCAGAAGTGGGGAAGGGGATGTATAAAGCAGAGACTATGGGCTCGTTGTATATACATCCTGTTTGTGATTCCTAGCAGAAAACTACTTCAACAAGGTGGTTGATTTAAACCAAACCAAACCAAACCAACATAGTAAATCCTACACAAAGTAGAGTTTAGACGGGGTAAGATGTAGGCGGATGTTACCTCCATCTCGAAAAATAGAGATTTTTCGTGAACACCCCATATGGCTGCACCACACCAGATGCAGATGGCATCCTCAAATCCTATTTCTAATCACAGCATAATGGTGATGGGAAAAAGAAACAAAAAAAAAAACATGTGGGTTAAATCTTAAAAGCAAGAATGTGGCTCAAATCAAGATTTAAGGCAACACCATCCTCCTGGTTTGGTTGCAAAATATGTCTCACTTATCTGCCCTTTGGTAAGCTTTCCTTAAATTTGTTTCACCTTTAAAAAGACCATACGGTTGTTGACGTTTGCCATGTATCAAATGACCGTCAGTTAAATCAATCCTTCGCCTGTATCCAAGAAAAGGAAATGGGGTTTTGGTCAAATCACAGATATCAGAAGCAGACTCATTCTTGAAATTGGGATAATCATGACAGCCAGCACTTACGTAGTTCATCCAAGGAAATACTGCTAATGCTTTCCCCTGTTTTGAAGAGACGAATTTTTCCTGCAAGATGAGCATGCATAATATGCAATCAAGGGGTTGCTCATAAGTCATATCGTTGTTTATTAACATAGTTGAATCTAAGCAATCAATAGTCCTTGACCGCCGCAAAATCTATTATCACCCACTATGGGTCATACGACGTTGGGCAAATCGGTGTATATATAATATTAGACAAGTTATTGCAAGTGCTTAAACACTTGGAGGGTGTTTAATTTTGACTTAATGGGCGGTTAGCTTAATGGATAAAGCTATATTAAAATGTTTCCTAGATTTTAACTTGATACTAAGAAATGGGCTTAATGCGACTAAGATTTTTTCCAAAATTACCCTTGCCCTACAAATTTTTTGTCCCACATCTCATTAAAATTAAAAGTCTACAAGCAAATGCATAAATTAAAAATTGTAATCAAACATTGATGCTTAATGTTTTTTATTATACTTTAACTTGTATTATGAAGTTCTTGGATTTATATTATTTATGTTATTTTAAATAACTTACATTTTTTTTGTAATCCAGAAGCTTCATCAAACAATTAATATTCATCCAACACTTATTTAGACACAAGGTTAGAATGGAATTGTATGTTATCAGACTATTTATTCAGGACAAAATCAAACAACAATTTGTCTTGATTCATCTAGAGAGCTTAATAGATACAGGGCATCATGGAAAAGAATCAAACAAAGCCTTGGTGTGTATGTTGTGACTGTGTAGGCATGTGACTTTAAATGACATGCACACCTAACTGTGTTTTCAGCATTTGAAAGCTGTCTATTGTATAATGCTATTAGCATGCCAAATGTACGTTGCTGCATTATAGAATGAAAATGTATCGAGTATGTGGGCCTGGATGCATGTAATTTTGTTTAGGTTTGTCAGGACGAGGTGTGTCCAAAAGGAGACGACCAATGAGCTCATCTAAGCCATGTCTAAGCCGTATTCAAAAGCAGGTTTAACTATGCATAACAATTCCATGAAACTTTTACACTTGTTATGATTGCTTGTTGTGCATGTGAGAAGTATAAAACGTTGTCTATGATAGCAAGTGGGGATAATTTGTTCGCCAAAATTGTTGGAAGTTTTATTGACCTGTTTTATGTGATAAACCATAAACTCACTGAGTTTAATAGCTGAATTGTGGTGTGTACTGGCAAGGCTGTGGTGAACAAGGGGAAGGGGAAGGAGAAGGTCTAGCATAGTCTACGTCTAGAGGGGATTTATGTCATGTGTTTATACTTTCAATAGTTAATTGGTGTGCTTGTATGTATTGTATATAGATGCTTGTATTAGACATAGTAGTTGTCAGAGTCTTGAGATGTTATTTCCAATTAAGATGTTTGTAAGATATTTCGTTGCGTATTATTTAAGTTGTAATATAATGTCGTTATGAATTCATATTTGTAAGTTAAGTATGTTGCCATATCCCCTATGGGAATGGGGATTTGGATTTGAAGGGATTTAGATTGAAGAGGATTTGGAATCCTTTTGTGTGTTTGGTTTGTTTGTAAGATTTGGAATGGAATTTAATTCCATAATTTATAAAAAAAATATTAAAAAAAGTATAAAAATAATTAAATTACCCTTTATTTAACTGATTATTAGAAACTTTTTAAACATTATTATATACAAATCCTACGAAATCCCTTGAAATCCTAGCCACCCCCTTGGGATTTCAAAATCCTATGTTTGATGGATTTCAAAGAAATCCTAGGATTTCAAATCCGGACAATCCAGCAAACCAAACGGGGATCGGAATGGATTTGAAATCCAAATCCCCCCAAATCCATTTCATTCCTGCAAACCAAACTGTAACACCCTACTTTTACTTTTGTTAGAATTTAATGTTTTAAGCTTTAAATACAAGAATTATGATTCCATTAAGAACACTAAAAGTTCCAGCAGCTATAGCCTTCATTAAATACACATATTATCAATGATAAACGGCTTACAAGTGACCTACAAGCCAAAGCATGAGAAAGCAAACCTACATAAGTGACAAAGAAAGCCTAATAAACATGATTAAGCAATCTAGTGATGAGTTGGGAAGACTAAATTAGTGTTGGCAAGACTAGTGATGATATGGCAAAGATAAGTGATAACAAGTACACCCTAAGAAGTATGAGATGGCAAAGCTAATAAGCACGACAATGCAAAGATAAATAAGCACGACGATGCAAAGCTAATAAGCACGACAATGCAAAGCTAATAAGCACGACAAAGTGAATAAGCACGACAAGTCAAAACCTATAAGCACGACAAAGCGAACCTAAGAAGAACGACAAAGCAAAGAAGCACGACAAAGCGAACCTAAGAAGCACGACAAAGCAAAGAAGCACGACAAAGCAAAACTAGAAGCACGAGGTGTCAGACTCTTATAAAAGTACGATTTTGAAAGCAAGAAGTACAAGTAGTTAATGCATTGTGTTTACCTATAAATAGAGGATGAAGAGGCTATTAGGTTCATACCAAAATCATTCACTCACTCACTCTCTCTATATACACTACTAAAGCTTAAAGTAATAGATCAAAGGAAAGCTAAGCGTAACCAAGGTAAGTACGTTATGAGATTTACTGAGATACATATATGCTACATGAAACTATTTTATGCACTATGATAGTTTTGATAAGATATTTTGTTATGATTATTGTACATGAGATTATGATACATTTTTGATCAAGACATATGATGGCATGTTATGATACAAGTATATGCATTTTTGCATTCAAGGCATGAAAAGTTTTTATACATGTTATGTATGACCATAATATCCAACGTACGGGATATATGACAAGAAGGGACGTCTTGCAAACGGACCTTATGGGGCAGCCTTTTATGGACCCCGGGGTTATTGAACCTCAAGACAAGTATGGCATACTTACATGTGACAAGTGAGATCTCAAAAGAATGTTTTATGCATGAGCATGACAAGTATTTTATGAATTATTATTCATAAATTGACAAGTATTATAAAAGTTGTTTATTCATGAAACCATGACTACTTACTAAGCTTAAAGCTTACGTATTACATGTATGTATCTCAGGTAAGGAGTAAAGGGGGATAGCATGAAGTAGTACAACTAGTACTATTCTAGTCAACATCAATGTTTGTTGTATTCTAAGCTATTAAGTTACGTTTCCGCTAATCTTTCAACTCTGATGTAATAGTTAGATTTGAAAGAAATAAAGTTCAATTTAGTTCATATGAAAGAATTGGTAGTACCGAAGGGTAAAGAAAGTAACGACACCCGAATTTTGGAAAAACAGGGCGTTACAAGTTGGTATCAGAGCAAAGGGTTTAAGTGAATTAGGTTTTGTAAACTTAGTCTTAAACCTAAATCTAAGTACGTAAGTCATGACAGGACCTAAAAGTCAAGTTATTATATATCTTGATATTATTGAAAATTTCAATATGATTAATAAACATCGCCAGGTAGGACGACACATAGATGAAAAGTTGGAGATATAAGTCTTGGATATAGTTCCAGTAATGTCGAATATGGACAGAAAGATGTTAAACGTCGAAAATAAGATAAGCTAGAGCCTAGAGGTATAAAGGATGTGCAAAAATTGTTAATACGACTATAAAGGTGTGTAGGTATACTTACTTTTGAGATGTCTTAAGTATCAAGGGTAATGAGATGATAGAAGGTTCCAAGGCCACACAGATAATGTAGATAACAAGGTATTGAGAAATATTGTGCAAGGATAATGTGTCTCAATCTATCATAGTGAAACAAGGATCAAATTGCAAGGAAATTTGAGATTTGAGATTCTAGGAACAATTAATATGTGCTTAAGGAATCAAATTTTGTAAGTGAATAACCAAAGTACTGAATTTTGTAAGTGAACAATTAACTGCGCGTATTGAATATAACTGGTTGAAAGAACGACATGTAAGGTAAATTCAAATTACATCTGGCCAATGTATTTGTGAATTTACAGATACATGTTTGTACTCGAATACCTTATTATATTTGGGTATGTGATTAGATTTTGTTTATTCCATGATTTATTTATTGGTAAATTATTCTTGTCAATCGGTAAAGATTGTCTCCGTTAAGCGGATGGGACGGATTTTTTGTTCGAAAATATTCCGGAAACACTGTTTCAAGTAGGATCAAAGGATTTATATAGTAGAGTAGATTGTTGGTTATTTAGGCTTCCCTAAAGACATCAATGTATTGGAAGGTTTTGATTTCGATATTTCTTTTTAGTAATCTGTTACCCTTGTTAGTTGTCTGAATGAATTTCCAATTTAGAGAATCATTTATACATATTGAATGATGGAGGTTTATAGTTGTTTGAAGTTTGATAAACATCATGGGTATGTATGTTAAATAAACTGATACACGTAATGATTGTGTACTTTAAGATGAGGTCCTACAATCATCAAAGAATGATTGCAATATGTTGTGTATGAAGGAAAATATGTTTTAGGTTTTGAAATTTCTAAGGTTGAAATATGACGAACAAAATAAGTAAATTCTGAAATCTCGCGTATGAAGTTATGATTAAGGTTGACGATCATAATGGATTATTACTTTATAATGAGAATTATATAATGATGGAATGAGATATGCATGGAATAACTTGAAAAGCTTTAAGATAACCATGAGATTCAAGAGTTTCTTAAGACGATAAGACCTTGCATATAACCGAAAGATGGTCTTTGATTTTGAGAAAAGGCTTGACATCATAGAAAAATGTATAAAGAAGAAAAAAAAAGGCATCTAAAGTCAAGTGTTTAAGTAGACGCGTTATTGCGGTCGAGAATAATCAATTAAAATGATTGATGATAAAAGTAATATGGCAAAAAAACTCATATCACATGCATTTAAGGAGGGATTCAAGGTTCAAAGCTCTATAGAATGGGTGTTACAAGAATGGGTGTTACTGTTAGATATTTAATATGAAAAAAAAAATGTGGGAAAGTAATAGTTGAAAAATAGAATTGTGTTTATAAAACACATACAATATGATATGAATGGATAAAACAATTTTGGAATGGGTTAATTTAGTAAAGAATACAAAATTAATCAAATAAATAAGCGTATAAATTAGCCTATAAATGAGGCGCTAGTTATTATCTAAGAACTTGTCATAAGCAAGGTTGTAAGTTGAATGAAGGTTTGTATGAGCTATGATCGATGACCTAAATAAGTAAGTTATAAAAAAATGTTCTGAAAATACCATACTCATATGAGACTACAATAATGGTATGTGTGATAAATCACATGTGTACATTTTACAAAGTTGAAAGACTTGAATATTATCTTAGATTACGTGAGCTTAAACCAATGAGTGTTTAAGCTACGATCTGATTAAAGTATTAATATGTTTTCATGTATACCATGAATGTCCAAAATAATGACATATTGATTTTGCAGCGATAGACTTTTCTGGTTTTATTTGGAGACATATTTGTAGTACAACCAAGTCTAAGTTATAGTACCTCCTTAAGTAAGATGAGGATATATGTTAAAGTCTCAGATTATTGATATAGGTAATTATTTAGGTTTAAGTATCTAAATCTGAGTTTGTTATTAGTTGTCGCATGATGACTCAAGTTGAGATAATGAGATATCATGGCATTAATGATAAGGTCTATCATGGTTGAGGAAGAAAAGTGCACCATGATCAAGTGTTATGATGCAAATGTATAGCACTTAGAAATGACTTATATTGAAATGCATACCATCTAGTATGTAAGTTGATCATCGATCAATATTAGGTTGTGGAAAGTAAATCAAGCCTAAGAGAATGATGTCATTTTATGCTTAAAATGTGTGAATACTAAGATGACTTGAAATATTAAGTGTGATACAAAAGAAAGTGTTGCAAGTCAGAGATGAATAGCAATAAGACATTGTGAATAGCATGGACATAGAAAGTTTCTTATATGGTATAATCGGAATATGTGTAAAATAAAATGATATTATGTGCTCACGGTAAGTCGGTGTCCAAGTAGGACATCATATGTGTTATAATCTAAATAGAATACCATATAAATGGCTTTAAGATAGTGTCCGTGGATATCAAATATATCTTGGGAAAGGAAATAAAGTGATATTCATAGATAAAGTATCCTAAATATGTGTGGTCACAATTAATATAAAGTTAATAATGCCCTAATGTGATAAAAGATTAGCATCTCAATTTAGTTTTTTTAAATTTCAATGAAAGAGGTTATGACAATAAAAGACATGTGATGAACTTGAATTGTGTTGTGGTCGAAATTTCTCACGATAATGAAGTAAGAGTATGGAGTGAAAGAATGATATATATCTAGATGCGGTGGAAAGTAGATGTTTGTAGAAATATTTAGTCTTGATATCAGGGTGGAAAAAAAATACAAGATGTATCTATTTGCAAGTAAATGTCATACGGTATTCTTGAAAGATATGACAATCGAAAATTTTATACTATCCATGGTACCAAGAGATAGTTTGGTAGCCTTTGTGTAGTAATGCCCTAGCGCAATATCTAGGCAATAAGAAACCTAAATATTGATGAAGCACGATAAAGAATACTAAATTGAGCTTTTAAGTCTTAAGTATTCAGTTCATCATATAAGATATGAAAGTGTAATGAGACTTACAGTCTTGATATTGATGATGAAGTAAGAGATGATAATTTGAACATGATAATAAGAATAGTTTCTTTCTGTTTATGTGATTATTTATATATATCAGATGTATGAAAGATACGGAGAAGGACCATTAAGATACGGAAAAGAGGATGTCATGAATATAACCATACAACTAAGTGTTTCGATAATACTACACTAAGGTATAGGCCGAAGTCAAAACAGAGGTGGAGGTCAAGGTATTGGAGTAGTAAACAATAAGAAAATATTAATGCTAGTTAATGTCAGTTCTGCAAACTACTAGAGAATACAACAAAGGCTTATGTTAGCAACAAGGCTTTGAGCTTGTAACCAAGGATGTGATAGGTGATAAAGATATTGATTAGCCAACTAAGGTCAGAAAATATGTCGAGAGAAAGGGAGAATGTGATAATAAAGCATTTAAAAGAACTTCCAAGTTTATATTGTAAAGGGAATAGAATCGAGTTATCCTATATGCAATAAGCCTAATAAGAGAACTTATGAGTATGTTGAGTAAGTAGCAAAGAATTCTACATATGTGGGTAGTCACATGAAAAGTGTGTATGTATGAGTGGGGTATGATAGGCATATCGAATCAAGTAGTCCCAAACGTCAACCAAATGCAAATAAAAGAGCATATGTGATGACAACAAACAAGGCCAAAGAAACCATTGACATTGTTTCAGGTGCATTTCTTGTCATATATTTTACCCTAGTGTTATTCGATTCAAGTACATCTAGAACCTTTGTTTTCACTACTTAAATAGTGATGCTAAGCAACTAGAATAAGAGTTATGTAGTAGTGCCCACTAATAGTGGTCAGATAAAGGTTAAAGACATTGTTGAGGATTGTTAAATTAATCTAATTGGTAGAGTAACCTACTTAAGTTGATATGTTTAGACAAATTTAAGATAATATTGGGATGGTTTCATTGTTAAAGAATGACGTTGAAGTCATATGCAAGAAAAAGAATGCGATTAAAATATAAACATTAATGGAGGACCAAGACATGTGTGTAATGTTAGATGGAGAGATGAAATAAGAAGTATCTCGGACAAGATTAAAGTAAGACATGAAAGGACCGACATGAAGAGTTATAGTTCTTATAGAAACCATTATACGTGTTAGGCTATTGAATTGTTATTAAAATGTTTCCGCACAATGTAAGTATGATATGGTAAGTAATAAGAAATTTTCAGTTTGTATGCATCTAAACGATAAGGATTAGAAGATAGCTAGCTACAACACCTAATGTTATGGGAACGAGGTTGAAGATAAACTCAACTTTGTAGAAGAACCCATCACAATCACTGAACATAAAGTTAAGAATCTTCGAAATAAGGAAGTATTATGGTGTTAGTTCATGGACTATTGTCATGGATCAAAGGCAGCATGAAAAGTCGAATCAGAGATGAGGAATAAGTATCCTCATCTTTTTGAGTAAAAATTTCGAGGACGAAATTCTTGTAAGAAGGGGAGAATTGTAACACCCTACTTTTACTTTTGTTAGAATTTAATGTTTTAAGCTTTAAATACAAGAATTATGATTCCATTAAGAACACTAAAAGTTCCAGCAGCTATAGCCTTCATTAAATACACATATTATCAATGATAAACGGCTTACAAGTGACCTACAAGCCAAAGCATGAGGAAGCAAACCTACATAAGTGACAAAGAAAGCCTAATAAACATGATTAAGCAATCTAGTGATGAGTTGGGAAGACTAAATTAGTGTTGGCAAGACTAGTGATAATATGGCAAAGATAAGTGATAACAAGTACACCCTAAGAAGTATGAGATGGCAAAGCTAATAAGCACGACAATGCAAAGATAAATAAGCACGACGATGCAAAGCTAATAAGCACAACAATGCAAATCTAATAAGCATGACAAGGCAAAACCTATAAGCACGACAAAGCGAATAAGCACGACAAGTCAAAACCTATAAGCACGACAAAGCGAACCTAAGAAGAACGACAAAGCAAAGAAGCACGACAAAGCGAACCTAAGAAGCACGACAAAGCAAAGAAGCACGACAAAGCAAAACTAGAAGCACGAGGTGTCAGACTCTTATAAAAGTACGATTTTGAAAGCAAGAAGTACAAGTAGTTAATGCATTGTGTTTACCTATAAATAGAGGATGAAGTGAGGCTATTAGGTTCATACCAAAATCATTCACTCACTCACTCTCTCTCTCTATACACTACTAAAGCTTAGGGGCCGTTTACCAAACGCTTACCCGAGTAAGCACTTACCGGTAAATTCAACACTATAATTTACTTATCGGGTAAGATTTTAGTCCACCAAAACGGTATCCTACACTATAATTTTTCCGATAAGCGCTAACCGTGGTAAGAGTCTTTACCATCACTTACCGGGGTAAGACTCTCGGTCCTTGCCTTAACTCTTAAAGGGCAAGATTTTTGGTCTTGTCATATTGATTCGGTAAGGTAATGTGACTTGATAAGTACTTACCCGGGTAAGTGTTTAGTAAACGGCCCCTTAAAGTAATACATCAAAGGAAAGCTAAGCGTAACCAAGGTAAGTACGTTATGAGATTTACTGAGATACATATATGCTATATGAAACTATTTTATGCACTATGATAGTTTTGATAAGATATTTTGTTATGATTATTGTACATGAGATTATGATACATTTTTTATCAAGACATATGATGGCATATTATGATATAAGTATATGCATTTTTGCATTCAAGGCATGAAAAGTTTTTATACATGTTATGTATGACCATAATATCCAACGTACGGGATATATGACAAGAAGGGACGTCTTGCAAACGGACCTTATGGGGCAGCCTTTTATGGACCCCGGGGTTATTGAACTTCAAGACAAGTATGGCATACTTACATGTGACAAGTGAGATCTCAAAAGAATGTTTTATGCATGAGCATGACAAGTATTTTATGAATTATTATTCATAAATTGATAAGTATTATAAAAGTTGTTTATTCATGAAACCATGACTACTTACTAAGCTTAAAGCTTACGTATTACATGTATGTATCTCAGGTAAGGAGTAAAGGGGGATAGCATGAAGTAGTACAACTAGTACTATTCTAGTCAACATCAATGTTTGTTGTATTCTAAGCTATTAAGTTACGTTTCCGCTAATCTTTCAACTCTGATGTAATAGTTAGATTTGAAAGAAATAAAGTTCAATTTAGTTCATATGAAAGAATTGGTAGTACCGAAGAGTAAAGAAAGTAACGACACCCGAATTTTGGAAAAACAGGGCGTTACACAAACAGACCCGTCAGGGAATTAGGAGGTGTGATACTCGAATTGTCATGTTCTTTCTCCCGTTGTTTTTCCTTTTCTTCTCATTAGAAAACAAAAATGGATTTCTTTTTAATAGTTTGATGATTTTAGATCACTTTCACATATTACAATTTACAAGAAAAAAAAGTTACAATTTTAGATCCACTTTACACACAGCAAGTACTAAAACAAATTGCATTGTTATTTACTTGTTGGCTATTTAGTTGTCAAGTATGCTAACTATTTACCACAAAATATCCGAATTATTGAAGCACTTAAAGCGCACTAATTAACTTGTTATAAATTCCACAGTTTCACCTGCTTGTTGGTACGTTATCCCCATCGAGGAGATGAAGATTGTCACTTCCATTATCGACGACAAATTGTTTGTGGATGATCAATTTAGAAGGATACGATGCATGGTTATATTATTATCTTCTTCATGTGTGTTGATAGTAAATACTACTAATTTTATTGTCATTCTATACCACATGTAGTATAACTGTGAGTTTACATCTTAGATTAATTAGTAAAATTGATTTCCATAATTAAAAGAAGCAATAATAGTATTTTCATAATTAAGCAACTCTATAAATATAAATAGGAATTAGGAGAAGTAAAGTATTATGCTTGATTTGATTATAGTTACCCAATACAAGAAAGCATATGGGTTTTCTCATGGGCCTAATGGCCGGAATGATTTTGGCCAACCGAGGGTGATGGGTTAACACTTAACATCACGTCAAATGAGGATAAAGATCACTCGTCCCAAACTTCCTTGTCCCCTCTCTCACCAATTAGATGAATCTACACCATCCATTTATTAAGGAGAGAGAATATAATATATATATATATATTATATAAAAGAATGCCATGCATTACGTGATTGGTGGGACATGGATGTATGGTACAGCGATTTTATCCTTCAAATGGAAGGTTAAATTTTAGGGTGAAGGAGAGATCTAATGTTGGCAAATTTGGCGGCCTCTAAGAGGCACACACGCCAAGGACTACCACCTCTTATTGAGGGACATAGAGAGAATAGGAAAGGGGTATCAGGTGATTTTTTCCCTATGCTTGTGCCATACGTCTAGACTACTATGGTGGTTCAATATCTTAAGCACTTTTGATCTCATATATAGATTCAGACATACCTATGTAGACATGCACTACATTAATCTTGACTTCTTTCGATATATGTAGATATGCACTAGACATACCCATGGTTTTAAAAGGCGTTTGAGGCGTAAGCCTCGAGGCGGCGGTCCAAAACCGCTTCTGAGGCTTAAGCCTCAGGGATCTGGACGAGGCTTACGCCTTGATGACTGAGGCGGTTCGGTGAGGCGGTGAGGCGTGAGGCGCTGGTGAGGCTTAAGCCTCAGCTCCTTTTCTATATTTTGGTTTAACTGAGTTTTTTTCCCTGTGTTTAAAAAGTAACCTGTACTTAGTTACCTTTTGTCTTAAAAAAAGTAGAAAAAGTCAAAAAGCAAATGTACTTTTATTAATTTTAAAGTACAAAATGTCTATTTGGGGTGTCCTTTCATCTTCTCTAGAAGAAATAAAGGGGCTGACCATCTTCTTCACTTCTCTCTCGGTTTCTCCTACAATCAAACTCCATTTTTTCTCTTCTCCTATTCTCACATTTTACTCTCTCAAGAAGCTGCACTTTTCTGAGTTGTTTCTTCATATTCTCTTCTCCTACAACCCACTCAAGAAGCTTCACTTTTCTCTTCTCCAAGAGGTAAGCCACTCATTATTTTTAGAGTTTGTTTCTTTATATTTTCATCTCATTTAGAATATTTTAGATGCAATGATGCTTCTTTTCTGTGTTTCTTAAAAGTTAAAACATTACAAATTTGCATGAACACCTAGTTCTAGTGATTTGTGAGCTGTTTGATCCCAACTCCCAAACAGCCCCTGTTTGATCCCATCATCCCAACTCCCAACAGCTGCTGTTTTGGTTCCAAACAGCCCCTGTTTTGGTCCCAAACAGCCCCTGTTTTGGTTCCTATTTTATTTTCTGTTTTTTTGTATGTGATTAAACAGCCCCTGTTATGTTTTATCATTTTGTTATTTCATAAGGTGTGGGAAGATGTCTAGTGCAACTTCAAAAATACGGTCACGTAAGGACCCAGCTTGGAAATATGGGGAAGAAATTGAAGTAGGGGGCGGCGGAAAAGGATACAAATACATTAAGTGTAAATTTTGTAGCAAGACGCTTACAGGAGGAGTGAAAAGAATGAAAGACCACCTTGCATGCAATCATAAGAATTGTATACCATGCCCTCATGTCCCCGAAGAAGTGAAGAAGGAGATGATCTTATACTTAAATAA
This sequence comes from Saussurea involucrata, assembly GCA_033807775.1. Lineage (NCBI taxonomy): Eukaryota > Viridiplantae > Streptophyta > Magnoliopsida > Asterales > Asteraceae > Saussurea > Saussurea involucrata. The sequence goes on along the minus strand of CM066322.1, from coordinate 91,087,312 downwards.
CTTTCAAAGTCAAAAATTTGCTTCACAACGAGATTTTGAGGAGATGATAGATGGTGGGGATGCCGTGAACTCTTTTCCAACTAGTGGTGGTGGTGGTAGTAGTAGGGGAGTTAGAGGACCTATGGATCGATACGTGGAAAATAAAGACGAAGGAATCATGGATGATCAAAAGGAGACTCCAATAAGTGCTAAAGAGCACCGAAATCAAGTTTGCATGGGTATCGGGAGGTTTTTCTTTGAGAACGGGATCCCATTTAATTGTGCAAGAAGCCCCTCCTATTTTAATATGTTACGTTTGGTTGGCAATTACGGGCGAGGATTGAAAGCCCCTTCAATGTACGAGATGAGGACTTGGATCTTGAAAGAAGAAGAGAAGACAACATCTCTCACCGTGAATGAAATAAAAGCAACTTGGAAAAAAACGGGAGTTTCATTGTTATCGGATGGTTGGTCCGATATGAGAAATAGGAGTTTGATAAACTTTTTGATCAACAATCAATATGGTACGGTGTTTTTAAAAACTATTGATGCATCGGATTGTGTCAAAGATGCTAAAAAGTTGTTTACGTTGCTTGATGATGTGATTGAAGAGGTTGGCGAAGACATTGTGGTTCAAGTGGTGACCGACAATGCAAGTGCATACAAGGCCGCAGGGACTTTATTGATGGAGAAGAGGAAGCACTTGTATTGGACTCCATGTGCCGCTCATTGTATTGACTTGATTCTTGAGAAACTTGGAGAGTTGCCACAACAAAAAAGTGCTTTGCTCAAAGCAAAGAAAGTAAGCAACTTCATCCATAACCATCAATGGGTGTTGAGTCTTTGTAGAAAGATTGCAAAGAAAGATCTTCTTCGACCCGGTGCCACACGATTTGCCACCGCTTTTCTAACTCTACAAAGCATGTATGAGATGAAAGACTCATTACAAATTATGTTTGTTTCAAGAGAATGGAATAGTTGTGCATGGGCAAAGAAAGAAGATGGGAAAGCCGTGAAAAATATTGTAATGGATGAGCACACTTTTTGGCCTAGCGTGGTTTATTCAATTAAAACCACAAAACCACTTGTGCATGTTTTACGAATTGTTGATGGCGATACTCCCGCAATGGGATTTATTTACGGGGCTATGGATGAGGCTAAGGAAAAGATAGCAAAGAACTTTGGTGGTGATGTGTCTTGTTATAAGGAGATTTGGGATATTATTGATGCTAAATGGGATCGTCAATTGCATTGTGACTTGCATGCAACGGCATATTACTTGAACCCCCGATATAGATGGAGTGAAGATGTTTCGGAACACATAGAGATCAAGCAAGGGTTGTTTAGGTGCATAGATAGACTCATCAAGGATGATGCGACACAATCAAAGGTTGATAACCAACTTGAAATGTTCAAATATAGACGAGGAATGTTTGGATATAAAAGAGCCGCGACCTCATACACGACCCGCCCTCCCGGTAATTACCAAATATTCACACTTTTATTTTTTTAAACTATATTTAATATTTTATTATTCTATAATATATGTATAACAGTATAAAATATATTGTTTACTTTTTGTTTCTTTTTCTCTAATATATATAGTTGAATGGTGGGACTCTTATGGAGATGAAACGCCGGAGCTAAAGGCGTTTGCAATAAAAGTTTTGGGCCTTGCTTGTTCGGCATCAGAATGTGAACGTAATTGGAGTATGTTCAATCAAGTGCACACAAAGAGGAGAAACCGACTAAGCACGAAAAGAATGAATAGTTTGGTGTACATCATGTACAATAGGAAGTTGAAGTTCAAATTTCTAAAGAAAAGGTCACCAAAAATGGAAGATGATTTGTTGCTTGATGTGCCTTCCGACGATGAATGGGTAGCTAACCCAAGTGATGAAGAAGATGGTGTAGCATTTGGAGTTAATGAGCCAATTGAGGTTGATGATGATGATGATGAAGAAGATGGAGATGAAGAAGATGGAGATGAAGGCCAATGTTTAGCATTAAGAAAAAGAAAAGGTGTTCAAGTGCATTTGGAAGATGAAGATGAAGATGATAGTGATCATGGATACGAATACGATGGCGGAGCTATGCAATTTGATCATGTTACGGGGAACTATAAGTTGTAAATTATTATGTTTTTAGACTTATGACTAGTAATTTTGTGAACTTATGACGTTTAAAACTTGGTATGGAATTATGTTTTGCTTATTATTAGTATTTATCAATTTTATTTGCTATGGAATTATGTATATATATATATACATATATAAATACACGCCTCGAGGCTTACGCCTCGGATCGCCTCGAGGCTTACGCCTCGCCTCATTGGAGGAAAACGCCTCGAGGCCCGATTCCTCCTTTTAAAACCTTGGACATACCTATAATAGTTCAGTATCTCTTCGACTTCTTTCTACAACTGTTATAATTAATCTTGATTGCAACTTCATATGCAAAAAATATGTTTAAACATAGAGATTTTCTCTCCAAGTAGACCCCCACTTTCCTTCATAAAGAAGTAGGAAGTCTATTTCTGAGCACTAATCTGCAGGTTTATCAGCTTACATAGTTTCTATCTCTAGCTTCCCAATGTCCCTTGGACTCCTAGCCTCGTCCCTTCTTGACCTCTAACTGAATATCCATACAAACATACTCCTCCTTGAGACCACAATTAGTTGTGGCCTGTGGGTTCAACTTTTGGGCCTCATTTTGGTTGAGGCCAATCCACTTTGAAGAGGCTCTTGCCTCTGCCTCTAAGAGACAAGGTGCATCAGAAACAAGAATTATCGAGGCACAGATCAAACTTTTGGGCCAATTCTAAAAAATCAAAAAATTATTGCATTGGTCAGTTCACTTAAAACAAAATTCCATCCCCTTAAAGATCTTTGCAACTTACATAGGGATCTTTATCTCTGCTCTACCTTTCCATCGCTCCCTTGATTATTCTGTTTATGGCCTTGAGTAAAATTGATGCAAGTTATCAATATGCATGTAATGTTTGATCTTTGGTTGATGACTCTTCAATTGATGTAAATTGTTTCTTTCATACCTAAATGTCTTGTAATGAAGCACATGCCTTGCACCTTGAATAATAGTCACCAGTTACTAAAGTAAGGGAAGGATCCACAAATACCTGAGCTTTGACTGACACAGTAGATTTCATCACATATTCAATTAAGGGGTTGTTCGATTCCTTTTCCATTAAGACTTGTGTGGTTAAAGTGGTCTGTATTGATAAAGTTGTTTGTATGATAATAGATAAGTTGTTCGGTTGTTGTATTGAATAAACAGAATGTCACAAATTTACCCCCGGTCTATATTTGTTGAATAAACAGTCTGAATGTCAGAAATGACCATTTACCTCCAGTCTAGATTTGGTTGTTGTGCGGAATAAACAATCTTAATGATATAAATAACTATTTTACCTCCAACTGTAAGGGTATTATGTGCACGAACCTAGTTCACATATTTATATATGCATTTGCCAAAAAGTTTGAATATGGATGAAGCACCTCGACATCTCTCTTGTAGCCGAGAAACATTAAACTCAATAATACTATGCATTGCCAATAACTTTCCCTCCCTCCTAAAGCAAAAAACTAGGCACCTAGTCGTTCCCACAGATCTGTTATCTAAAACCAGAGTCCATATAATGAAAGATAATGGACGTTAAACAAACAGAAGTTATACCAACCAGGACATAGCAAATTTACAGCCAAAAAATATCAATTTCTTTAGTTTCTACTGCTCTTGCATCATTATTAGCGATCTATCATGTAAGTCACAACCCCTCATGTTATCCATAGATCAAGTCTATAAATGAAAAGTGGTTTGTGAACAGCATGTTGTTTCTGGGTGGATTGAACTTTGTAGCTTTGACTGATGATGAGAAGCCTCAGTGGGGGGTTTAAGGTATCACAAACAAGAATATAATAGAATAAAAAGTGAGTGAATATGCATGCATACATGTGAGTCCTCGTTAGTTCAGTAAATTAAAATAGAATAGCGCATTGCATAAATTAGAGTAAAGAATTAGTAAGACGGGAATATACCATCACGGCGAATGCAGATCTCTGGTATGTTTTTAACTTCTCCATTGATGCTGTCATTGTAAACTCTGGTTTCAATATCACCCTCTATATAAACTGAAGAGCTGTAAAGAGATCCCACATCAGAAAAAATAGAAATAAAAATAAAAAGATGCAAACACACACATGTAATCAAGAGAATCTAAATTTTGGTTTGGTAAATATATATATATATACTTTTTGGCAAGTTGTTGAACTGCATAAGCACTGAGTGTTTCATTGTGTACAGCAATACGATGCCATTGAGGTGGTTTTGGCAAGTCTTTGGGTCCAATTGTTCTTTGATCAAACATGCCTCCAGTCCCAACAGTAAAGATGGTAACAGTTCTACCATTCCTGAGGATCTTCTGCAGAGGTGGTTGCCCAACCTTTCCACATATAATTGCCTAAATACAACAACAACAATCATAATAATCCATTCTTTGAATCCGGAACTTGTATAGTTAGTTGATGCCATAAACTAGTTAGTATCTATCGGATGTTAAAAAAGCAGTATTACCTTATGCACACCTCGAAAGCCCCAACCTTTTGTGGGATCAACCCCTTGCATCTGTAACTCTGGCTTTTCAGGAAGAAAATCATCATCAATTATATCACCTTCAATACCATCTCCCTCATCACCACTGTCCACCGGAACAGACGAGTAAAATCTCTTCAGCCTTCCTCCCAATGCTGCATATTATCAATGTATCATGAGTAAAATGTCTAGCTCAGTTGGTCTGCCTAAGGACGGTAACATCCTGGGGGGACTGTGGATGGTATCCCAGTCTACCCGGGTTCGATTCCAAGGGGAGTCAATCGAGGGCATGAGGAGTACCCAGTCCTTGGGTTGGTCCAGTCTTAGACTGGGCTGACCCCCCCAGTCTGTGGTTGGGCTTTAGGTCCAGCGTAAGTTGGGCCGAGACAGCGGCGGATTAGGGGGCTGCCCAATTGGATGCCCGATACCGCCGGGGAGGTGTGCGTGAGTTCGTGGTAGTTGATCGTTGGGTCGATGCCGCAATGCCTTCCAAAAAAAATCTCTTTAGGACTTGCCATGAACGAAACACAAACAGACAGCAAGAGACTTACCGAATGAAGGAGTGGATGTGGAAGGAATAGGAAGGGAGACGCGTAAAGATCTTGCCAGCTTCCTTGCGACTGAACTCATGTTTCCTTTTCCTGATGTAGGTTCGTTCAATAACAAGGGTTTTAGAATTTGTACGTAGGTTCAATAAAATTTCATCCCCCGCTTGTTTTATGGTCAGCCTGACTCACGGGTTGGGTTGATCGGGTTGGAGATATTTCGACATATTGGCCGTTTAAAAAAAATTCAACCCAATCCAATCCAAACAAAGGTACAACCCAACCCAACCCAACCCGTCCAGATGAAGGGCTACCAGGGTGTTCCTTAGTTTTCCGTTTATTTGAGGTTTTCCCTTAATGATGCTCAGGGCAGGAAGCGAAAAAAATGCCCCTAATATCTATAATTAAAGTAGCGTATGGAGCACTATAAAAACCCATGTCCGGTTTCTCTCTAACCCACTTTCTTCCTAATTTATACCATTCTACAATAGAATTCTAATGGCAAATTTTCATTTTCCTTCCATCCATCTTAGTAAATCATTGAAGTTTGGAGGATCAAATTCTACAACTTATAGAAAAAGGTTATCTTGATGCCTAAACAAGGCACATCACGATTGAACTTTTAGACATACTTTCAATAGGACCATCAATATTGTATCCGCTTATACAAGTATACAACCCTTAAAGGTTTCTTGAACACGTAATCCAACTTTAGTAGCGTCCAAACGTGTTGTAGATAATTCTTATGGATCATATCTTGAGAATTGCTCATAAGTGGCACAACGAGATTTTCAAAACAAGAGATTTACATTGAACTTAAAAAAGTTTATATTCTGCCCGTCTAAGAGTCTACTGATTGATGAGGTTTGTTTAGTGCAAAACATGTCTTCTTTGTCATTACCGATTTAAGTATACGAACACAATTCAAATACCAACTCCCAAAGTTTCTAATTTATGTTTATAGATTCTTCAGATCGGATTCTATGAGATCTTAAAGCTAGAGTCGCCTTCCTATAATGTCGTAGATGAGGAAGTGTCAAGTGTCAACTATTTTGAACTTAACAAAACGTTTTTTATTTATTTATTAATCTGGAAGTTAGAGGGTTTTTAGCCTTGTTTAGATGCTAGAGCAAGACTATGTTATGTTATGTTTTCTCAGTTTCCTTCATCTCCAATCCCAAAACTTCAAAGTCTCTTCAAAGTCCTTAAAAACCACCAAACTATAACACTAAATCAGGATTACCGAACTGAGAAAAACTAGAAACCACCAAACTAAATTCTTTAAGCTTTAACATAACAATCAACTACAACACAGTAAATAAAACTTGATCTAAAATCTAAAAAACAAACAGGAAATAATAATGAATATACCTAATATAACAATAAAAAAATAAAACCTAAATCAGAATTCAGAAGTTAGAAATCTAAAACCTAAATAAAACACTTAAAGAAATTACCTCAGTAGAATTCAAAAATAATTCGAGAAAGACAGAGGGGCAGTGGGGCAGTGGGCAGAGGGAAAGACCCAAGAGTGAAGCCTGTATTCAGTAATTAACAGTTTAACACAATAAGTAACAAACAGTAAGAAAAATTAAGAAAGAAACAGTTTGATAAGTAACAAACGGTAAGAAAAATTAAGTGATCAGTTTCACTAAAATTAAGCAAAAGGAACAGCTAACAATTAAGAAAAAGAAGAATAATTTCGATGGAAAAGAAGAACAGAAGAAGAACAGAAGAAGAACAGAAGAAGAAAAGAAGAAAAGAAGAACTTACTGATTAGTGATTACTGAAGAAAAGAAGAGACGTCGATGGAATCATGGAAGCATGTGAATTACATCTTACGTACACGGTACACCATTAACTGAAGAAAAGAAGAGAAGTCGATGTAGGCTGGATTGCTGGAACTGATTACTGAAGAAGAGAAGTCTGGAAAATGGCGAGAAGTCGATGGGGAAGAAAGTAGATGGGAATCAAAAATTAGGTCAAACAAAACTCAATTTCTTAAAAACGACCTGGATAAAAAAAACGAACTGGATAAAAAATAGGCCCAAAACTTATTAAAAAAAGGCCCAAACCTGAAAATTTCTTAAAGAACCCAAAAAAGCCCAAACGAAATTTCGACTGCAAATTTCGGTCATATTTCGGTATTTATCGACGAAATTTCGAGATCGCTATTTTTGGCTCGAAATTGGTACCGAAATTTCGACAGAGTTCGAAATATTCGCTATTTTCGAAATTTCGTCGAAATTAACTGCATAGCCAAGACATATGAAATTCATCCAAACGACACATAAAGTTTGTTTTGCAAAAACAACGGTTTTAGTAGGTAAATGCTTAGATTATGAATTGTTTATTTCAGTGTTTTATTAATAATCATACAAAAAGGCTAGATAGATTTTTTAGTATGAACAGAATAGAAAACTAATATAACTTTCATAAAAAAAATCAATATTAATGCTATAACAAATCAATAATTGGATGAAATGTGTTGAAAGTAATTTCTCGCCACTTAAACACACACAAAACAAAGAATTTGGTTGTTAAGAGAGAATGAAGTATTACTGGAAGCAAAGAAGCAGAAGCAACCAGAGTGATTTGCTTTGATATGGAGATCATTTGATTATATCAACACATGAAATTTATCAAACACTTATTCGGATAAGCACTTACCAAGTCACGTTACCTTCCGAATGAATATGGCAAGGACCAAAAATCTCACCCGGTAAAAGCTAAGGCAAGGACCGAGAGTTTTACCCCGGTAAGTGATTGTGAAGACTCTTATCACGGTTAGCGCTTGCCAGAAAAATTGTTGCATACGGTATCGTTTTGGTTTACCCGGTAATTAAGTAGGTGATAGTGTTAAATTTTACCAGTAAGTGCTTGTCCGGATAAGCGTTTGCCCGGATAAGCGTTTGGTAAACAGATCATAAGGTTACATGACATCTATACTAAGATTTTGGTTGATTTTGAATTTCAATGATGATGTTTTTCCAAGATAAGTAGAGCTCTTACCGTCTAAAAGCTGTATCGGGTTTCCTTTGGTATTTAGAAGTGATAATACCTAAACGTATAATGTACATATCGATAATTATTAAAAACCTTGCTGCATGTCAAATTAGTTCCAAAACTTCAAGTTAATAGAGCGGTTCTAAATGGATAAACCGTCCAAAAATGAATAATAATTGATCCATTCCAGTAGAAACCATGTAGAAATGGAAAACTAATAGATAGATTCCAATGAAAGTAGTTTCAAAACTTCAAGTTGATTAAAAAGGAAAGATGAGTTTGCACGACCGTATATTTTACCTAACAAAACACAATTGTTCCAAATGGTTTATGTTTGCCTTCACAATTCTACAACACCATTTGATGCTTCTTTTCCAACATCATCTTCCACAGAGATACCTACTTCAAAAATCTCAACTCTCTGTAAATTCTTCCCTTTGCAATCTCTCAAGAAATTAACATCCAAATTGGTCCAAAAAATAACACATCAACCAACTCCTGCACAGTTTGGATAAACCCGCCAATTTTTTACAATCTACCCTTTCTCTACCTTATACAAATTAGGTTCACCTATTTGCACATAATGCACAAGAAGCACAAGCATTAGTGATTATAGTTTCCCTAACCCCCCAAGTAAGACAATGACTTTCTGAACGGCATTAACACAAAAGTAAAAAAGAAAAGCAAAGCAAAGTTAACCACGGTGAATTAAAAACAGAAAATAAACTGTAATTTTCAAGGAAAGAACAGGAAAAAAAACAGGAATCGAGAAACAAACAAACCTAATCTACCAGAAAATATATTTGCAAACAAAAAGGTAAAAGGTAATTCAAGTAGCGAAGGTGTGCATCTGCTACCAAGACTTAATTCACAACAGTAAAGAATAACCCAAGTACCGAAGGTGTCCATCTTCCATAGTCTCAATTTTTACCACCATTCCATGTATAAACTACAATGGAATATCTTATGTGGAACAACCGACTCTCACTCAGATTGACAAAACCATTAAAAAGTTTCTATGATATGAATGAGACTCGATGAAAGCATGACTACCAACATACAAACGCATAATTGACAGAACCAGTAAAAAAAATTTGTAATATGAATGAAATTCGGTGAAAGGAACCTACAAATATAGAAAGCACGAGAAATGAGATTAATACTTGCAACAGATGAACAAATCGAGCAAATGTACCAGATTTATGTATTCGCCAAGAGGAGGAAGATGAGTGACAGTGAATCGTTGATTTGGGGAAACTTTTGATATCGAAAAAGGAACCTACACGATATCAAAGCACAAGAAATGAGATTAATACTTGCAACAGAAGAACAGATCTAGCAAACTAATGTACCAGATTAGAAAACCTACCAGATTTAAGCCTTCGTCTTCGTCAAGAGGGGGAAGAGGAGCGAGAATGAATCGTTGATTTGGGGGAAATCGATAACCACATAAAAACCCCCCTGCATCGTGGTATGAACCGTCTACAAGGAGTGTGAATCGTCGTTTTTGGGATGTGAGTAGTCGTCTGTGGGCTGTGAAGAGAGAGTGAGAGACAACGTAATGGTGGTTTGATTTTGTGAAAGACGATGCATTTTGAAGTTGTGGATAAAAGTGTTGTACTTTAAGCTTAAAAGGTTGTTTTAAAGACTTACTTTTATGCCTAAGAGTGTTGTACTTTATGCTTAAAGAGTGTTTTTAAGACTTTAAGATATTTGGCTAAAATACTTTATAAAGTAGTATAGATATTTATAAAGTAGTATAGATAACACATCAACCAACTCCTGCACAGTTTGGATAAACTTGCCAATTTTTTACAATCTACCCTTTCTCTACCTTATACAAATTAGGTTCACCTATTTGCACATAATGCACAAGAAGCACAAGCATTGGTGATTATAGTTTCCCTAACCCCCAAGTAAGACAATGACTTTTTGAACGGCATTAACACAAAAGTAAAAAAGAAAAGCAAAGCAAAGTCAACCACAGTGAATTAAAAACAGAAAATAAACTGTAATTTTCAAGGAAAGAACACAAAAAAACAGGAATCGAGAAACAAACAAACCTAATCTACCAAAAAATATATTTGCAAACAAAAAGGTAAAAGGTAATTCAAGTAGCGAAGGTGTGCATCTGCTACCAAGACTTAATTCACAACAGTAAAGAATAACCCAAGTACCGAAGGTGTCCATCTTCCATAGTCTCCATTTTTACCACCATTCCATGTATAAACTACAATGGAATATCTTATGTGGAACAACCGACTCTCACTCAGATTGACAAAACCATTAAAAAGTTTCTATGATATGAATGAGACTCGATGAAAGCATGACTACCAACATACAAAAGCATAATTGACAAACCAGTAAAAAGTTTTTGTAATATGAATGAAATTCGGTGAAAGGAGCCTACAAATATAGAAAGCACGAGAAATGAGATTAATACTTGCAACAGATGAACAAATCGAGCAAATGTACCAGATTTATCTCTTCGCCAAGAGGAGGAAGATGAGTGACAGTGAATCGTTGATTTGGGGGAAACTTTTTATATCGAAAAAAGAACCTACAAGATATCAAAGCACAAGAAATGAGATTTATACTTGCAACAGAAGAACAAATCGAGCAACAGAAGAACAGATCGAGCAAACTAATGTGCCAGATTAGAAAACCTACCAGATTTAAGCCTTCGTCTTCGTCAAGAGGGGGAAGAGGAGCGAGAATGAATCGTTGATTTGGGGGAAATCGATAACCACATAAAAACCTCCCTGCATCGTGGTATGAATCGTCTACAAGGAGTGTGAATCGTCGTTTTTGGGATGTGAGTAGTCGTCTGTGGGCTGTGAAGAGAGAGTGAGAGACAACGTAACGATGGTTTGATTTTGTGAAAGACGATGCATTTTGAAGTTGTGGATAAAAGTATTGTACTTTAAGCTTAAAAGGTTGTTTTTAAGACTTACTTTTATGCATAAGAGTGTTGTACTTTATGCTTAAAGAGTGTTTTTAAGACTTTAAGATATTTGGATAAAATACTTTATAAAGTAGTATAGATAACACATCAACCAACTCCTGCACAGTTTGGATAAACTCGCCAATTTTTTACAATCTACCCTTTCTCTACCTTATACAATATAGGTTCACCTATTTGCACATAATGCACAAGAAGCACAAGCATTAGTGATTATAGTTTCCATAACCCCCCAAGTAAGACAATGACTTTCTGAACGGCATTAACACAAAAGTAAAAAAGAAAAGCAAAGCAAAGTCAACCACAGTGAATTAAAAACAGAAAATAAACTGTAATTTTCAAGGAAAGAACACAAAAAAACAGGAATCGAGAAACAAACAAACCTAATCTACCAAAAAATATATTTGCAAACAAAAAGGTAAAAGGTAATTCAAGTAGCGAAGGCGTGCATCTGCTACCAAGACTTAATTCACAACAGTAAAGAATAACCCAAGTACCGAAGGTGTCCATCTTCCATAGTCTCCATTTTTACCACCATTCCATGTATAAACTACAATGGAATATCTTATGTGGAACAACCGACTCTCACTCAGATTGACAAAACCATTAAAAAGTTTCTATGATAGGAATGAGACTCAATGAAAGCATGACTACCAACATACAAACGCATAATTGACAAACCAGTAAAAAGTTTTTGTAATATAAATGAAATTCGGTGAAAGGAGCCTACAAATATAGAAAGCACGAGAAATGAGATTAATACTTGCAACAGATGAACAAATCGAGCAAATGTACCAGATTTATCTCTTCGCCAAGAGGAGGAAGATGAGTGACAGTGAATCGTTGATTTGGGGGAAACTTTTTATATCGAAAAAAGAACCTACAAGATATCAAAGCACAAGAAATGAGATTTATACTTGCAACAGAAGAACAAATCGAGCAACAGAAGAACAGATCGAGCAAACTAATGTACCAGATTAGAAAACCTACCAGATTTAAGCCTTCGTCTTCGTCAAGAGGGGGAAGAGGAGCGAGAATGAATCGTTGATTTGGGGGAAATCGATAACCACATAAAAACCCCCCTGCATCGTGGTATGAATCGTCTACAAGGAGTGTGAATCGTCGTTTTTGGGATGTGAGTAGTCGTCTGTGGGCTGTGAAGAGAGAGTGAGAGACAACGTAATGATGGTTTGATTTTGTGAAAGACGATGCATTTTGAAGTTGTGGATAAAAGTGTTGTACTTTAAGCTTAAAAGGTTGTTTTTAAGACTTACTTTTATGCCTAAGAGTGTTGTACTTTATGCTTAAAGAGTGTTTTTAAGACTTTAAGATATTTGGATAAAATACTTTATAAAGTAGTATAGATAACACATCAACCAACTCCTACACAGTTTGGATAAACTCGCCAATTTTTTACAATCTACCCTTTCTCTACCTTATACAATATAGGTTCACCTATTTGCACATAATGCACAAGAAGCACAAGCATTAGTGATTATAGTTTCCCAAACCCCCCAAGTAAGACAATGACTTTCTGAACGGCATTAACACAAAAGTAAAAAAGAAAAGCAAAGCAAAGTCAACCACAGTGAATTAAAAACAGAAAATAAACTGTAATTTTCAAGGAAAGAACACAAAAAAACAGGAATCGAGAAACAAACAAACCTAATCTACCAAAAAATATATTTGCAAACAAAAAGGTAAAAGGTAATTCAAGTAGCGAAGGTGTGCATCTGCTACCAAGACTTAATTCACAACAGTAAAGAATAACCCAAGTACCGAAGGTGTCCATCTTCCATAGTCTCCATTTTTACCACCATTCCATGTATAAACTACAATGGAATATCTTATGTGGAACAACCGACTCTCACTCAGATTGACAAAACCATTAAAAAGTTTCTATGATAGGAATGAGACTCAATGAAAGCATGACTACCAACATACAAACGCATAATTGACAAACCAGTAAAAAGTTTTTGTAATATAAATGAAATTCGGTGAAAGGAGCCTACAAATATAGAAAGCACGAGAAATGAGATTAATACTTGCAACAGATGAACAAATCGAGCAAATGTACCAGATTTATCTCTTCGCCAAGAGGAGGAAGATGAGTGACAGTGAATCGTTGATTTGGGGGAAACTTTTTATATCGAAAAAAGAACCTACAAGATATCAAAGCACAAGAAATGAGATTTATACTTGCAACAGAAGAACAAATCGAGCAACAGAAGAACAGATCGAGCAAACTAATGTACCAGATTAGAAAACCTACCAGATTTAAGCCTTCGTCTTCGTCAAGAGGGGGAAGAGGAGCGAGAATGAATCGTTGATTTGGGGGAAATTGATAACCACATAAAAACCCCCCTGCATCGTGGTATGAATCGTCTACAAGGAGTGTGAATCGTCGTTTTTGGGATGTGAGTAGTCGTCTGTGGGCTGTGAAGAGAGAGTGAGAGACAACGTAATGATGGTTTGATTTTGTGAAAGACGATGCATTTTGAAGTTGTGGATAAAAGTGTTGTACTTTAAGCTTAAAAGGTTGTTTTTAAGACTTACTTTTATGCCTAAGAGTGTTGTACTTTATGCTTAAAGAGTGTTTTTAAGACTTTAAGATATTTGGATAAAATACTTTATAAAGTAGTATAGATAACACATCAACCAACTCCTACACAGTTTGGATAAACTCGCCAATTTTTTACAATCTACCCTTTCTCTACCTTATACAATATAGGTTCACCTATTTGCACATAATGCACAAGAAGCACAAGCATTAGTGATTATAGTTTCCCTAACCCCCCAAGTAAGACAATGACTTTCTGAACGACATTAACACAAAAGTAAAAAAGAAAAGCAAAGCAAAGTCAACCACAGTGAATTAAAAACAGAAAATAAACTGTAATTTTCAAGGAAAGAACAGAAAAAAATAGGAATCGAGATACAAACAAACCTAATCTACCAGAAAATATATTTGCAAACAAAAAGGTAAACGGTAATTCAAGTAGCGAAGGTGTGCATCTGCTACCAAGACTTAATTCACAATAGTAAAGAATAACCCAAGTACCGAAGGTGTCCATCTTCCATAGTCTCCATTTTTACCACCATTCCATGTATAAACTTCAATGGAATATCTTATGTGGAACAACCGACTCTCACTCAGATTGACAAAACCATTAAAAAGTTTCTATGATATGAATGAGACTCAATGAAAGCATGACTACCAACATACAAACGCATAATTGACAGAACCAGTAAAAAGTTTTTGTATGTAACAACCCAAAATTTAGTAGAAATCGAAGTTGGTGGCCATAGTGAAAGAAATCAAAGTTTTACTAAGGGACTTGTTGGCAATTAGTGATAAGTATAAGATGGGTCCATTTCCCTAGGGTTCCATTTCTACCCAAAAAAATCAGTGTTATTTCCTAATATCGTGGGTGTCGGCGGATGTGAGAGAACAAAGAAGAGAGAAAGAGGCGCTGTGGAAGAATTCTTGTGCAAGGAAGGTTGTGATTCAGGTAATCTTCCATACCTTCATAGTAATGATCATTACAAGTTTTCTCTTCTCTGTTGTCTTTGATTTTGGGATCGAAATGTGAGAATTAGATGAAGTTTTCACCTAAACTTTCCTTTATGGAGTATTTTGAGTTTTAATGGTTAATGTGTCGATTCATGAGAAAGAATGTGGGGATTTTGACCTCGAAATCGTTAGTAAGAAGAAATTGAGTGCGAAGTGTTCTTGGGGTTTTGGGAACTAAAATCGATTTAGTGATTTGATGGAAAACAAATCGATTCTTTTGTTTTAGGATGCAATTTTTTTACATAATGTTGCAATGGTATTAATCTCGCTAATAAATTGGATATTAAGAAAGTGAAAATATGGATTTTGGTGGGTTTATCGTCGCTGTCCAGAAAGAAGACGAGTTGCAGGTTTGGCGCAAACCTGCCTTGGCACAAAGCAGGCAGTGGCGCAAAACTCGGTTTGCGCGAGACCTTGGTGGCGCAAAACTCGGTTTGTGCGAGACCCAGGTGGCGCAAAACCCTGTTTGCGCGAGACTCAGTTGGCGCAAACCCAAGCCTGGCGCAAACCTGGTTCAGTGCAGCCATTTTGATGTTTGGGGCTGAGAATGTCTTAATCCTTAAGGACTTCGATTGTTGTTGGGCTTGACTATATTTCATGCCCAAATTAAGTATTAGGGACCTAATATGAAGATAAACGTTCTAACTATTTTAGGACCGGGTTAAGAGAAGAAAGTTAAAATCCGAGGTTTAGTTAAATCTAATTATTTTGCAAATAAATTATTAGGTTTACGGACGGAACGGGACAGAAGGTAAGAAAGAGATTTGCTATCAGGTGAGTTCTCTCAACCCTTTTTATGACGTACTATGTGTTTACTGAATATGGTTCCTTTTTCGAGCATGAACCGATTTATCAAATTTATGCATGTTTCTATGATTTGCATGTTTACTAGCAAATGAAATGATGTTCAAGCTTTTCATGTATATGATTTCAAATGTTATGTGTATGCTATGTGGAGTCGGTTGCACAGTGGGGTCAGGGTACCTTGGGATTCCTAATCCCTTGGGCATATGGAGGTTAACTTGTAGGTTGGAATTTGTTTCCTCCTACATGAAGGAACAGGGGGTCCACTTGGACTCCGGTGTAGACGAGATGGTGTCCGTTAGGCCCCGATCGAGATAGCTTATGCGATCCCTGAACCCTGTGTTTAACTTTGTATGAAAGAAAGGTGAAGAATTAGTACTTTTTGATGAAATGATTTTTATTCTGTATCACATGTTTTATGGAGGGATTTCACTAGACCTTTTGGTCTAACCCTCGCTTTCAAAACTAAACCATTTTCAGGTAAGCGCACAACTGGTTCTTCTAGTAAGAACTAGGAAAGACGACAAGAAGGACTTGGAGATTAGAGCAACTCCAGATTTTGTTTATGATATCTTTAGTTAGTACTCGGCTATGGATTTAGAGACTTCCGCTGTCACTGTTTTGTTTAGTATGTTTTAGCAATGGTGTAAAGACAAGTTTAATTATGTAATTCGAATACTTATTTTATGTTATTGCCTGTTTATGAAAAGTGGGACGTTACAACTGGTATCAGAGCCTTAGTTTAAGAGATTTAGGTGACCAGTCGGGCCTAAACTTAAACTGTAAGATGAGGAACACAACCGAGACATAGGATTGCCTCTAGGAACGATCACTATAAATGCGCTTAGGAATAAGGTGCCGAGGACAAACGTGTAAAGTAAGTTTGGGATCACCCCTGGCCAGTGTAATTACGAACTTACAGGTACATGTGCGTGCTTACAATACCTTACTTATAGCAATTTTGTTGTGTCTAGCAAGGATTGTTTATCGGGTTCTTTCAGTTTAGCGTTATGGCTGGGAGAACGTTGAGGAATAGGTCAGCAAGATCCCTGAGGGATAGACTGAGCTCCATTGTTTGGGGAAGTGTTGTGTAAGAGTCATTATGATATGATGAATGTATACATCGTAGAGAAGAAACGTCGTACCGAGTGTTATAAGTCGTCTAGAGGTAGCTCTTCGTGGATTCGGAGAGGAAGAACGTTTGAGTTTGAGTAAGACTCCTATTTCGGGAGAGTCCCAATTCTAGAAATCTTGGAATAGATCAGTCGGGATGGTAAGATAGAACATTGTCAAAACCTTGAAAGTATCAATGGAGCCATGACTTTTCAGTCGAGCTTTTCATTGGCAGGATAATGAAATAAGATACCTATAGTGAAATGAAAGCATGTAGAAGTAGAAAGTGAGATAGTTGATCAAATCGAAAGTAGTATGAAATGGGGGAGTAAGTGAGATGTAGAACGCATGTACAGCAAGCTGTTGCATGACCGAGAGTACGACCATTGGTCGTGGGTAAGGTATCAAGGATAAGCTGCGTGAGTAAAGCGGTTGACCTTGTTAGAATAAGTAGCCTTCAATTGCTAGTAGAGTTTCATGCATAACTTTCTTAAATGTAACATGAAATTTTTCACGATTTAAATTAAATGTGTAAATACCAATTTTGATCGAAAAGGAGTCAGAATGTGCAAGCGTATGTTTAAGAAAAAGGTGATTTCATTCACATTGCACAATGAAATTTTGAGCCTAATGATTTGCAAAGTATTTCACACTTTTCATGATAAGTTAAATTATTACAAAAAGGGTCGAGAAGACGCGTGCCAGTAAAACTTTTACAATCAAATAAATTTTAACCGGTTGATATCATATAAAGGGGTCGAGAACCGACTGGTCTACTTGGTGTCAGTAATTTCTTTCGAAATTGTGTCATGTGAAAGGATTTTCATTCAACGTATTACTGTCATAATAACATCGTACGGAATTGAGTAAGATTAAGGTTCACAGAAAGATGCATACAAACGATTCTCGAATCGTGTGCAGGGCGTTGAAGTTATAAGAGTGATGGGGTCATGTGTACCCAAATGTTTTCCAAACGTTGTTTATTTAAAATGATGAAATGTGCGAAAAGATTTATTTACTGTATTGTCATGCATGAAGGCTATGAACCTACTAGGTCGTAGAAGATCACATGATAAGTTAAGGAAGAACTCCGAGAGTGGAAAGGTGTTGGACAAGTCAGGGAAGAACGTATGTAGCATTAATATATGTGTCCTAGAGGAAAGGTGAACAGTGGTAAAATCGGTAGTGGACCTTGGTATCGGTTGTAAAAGGGCCTGTACCCTAGTTCGATGACTGGAAATACAGTTGCCGAGGGACGGTGGTGTCCGGAGGAAGGACTAGGAGTCGTCAAGGTGTTGATTTTAACAACTTTTATGAGTAGTGTTGTGAGGCAGAAATGAAAGGTCCACGACATGGGTTATGGGTTTTGAGGTGAGCTTGTAATATTGATGTTACATAAGTAAGTCTTAAATTAAGGGCGATGGATTTTGAGGGTAATTGTTATATGTTGGTAGTATTAGGTTCCGTAAGGGAACCCTTGTTAAGGAATAAGTTAAGAAAGTAGATACGGGTCGACTTTTGGCGTTGAAGTCGGCAACCGTGCAAGATGTCTAAGGCCGAAGGCTTGAACCAGAAGAGTGAAAGTAGTGGATTGAACACCGTGTGGGGGTGCTAAGTTAGTGAGTGACCGCTGTTGTTCAATAAGCGTTCTAGTTACAAGGTGTGGAGGGTCCATAGAAGGATAAGGTGTGTAGTACAAACGAAGTGAGTGTAGACCGTATCAGCCAGTAAAGAAATGTGTCGTGTCTATGAAAGGGCTCGGATCGTGGGGAGCCAGCAAGAATGATTATGTTTACGTTAAGTGGGAACTCGTGGGTTATAGTTCAACAAGCTGGGAAAGGACTAAGTAGCGGGATAGACTCGATTATGTATGCGAGAGGATATGAAGGCAAGTTCGAATTAGGTGAACGATCATGAGAGATCTGGTATGCAGTGAGATATCATGGGCAAAGAGTGTACGGATGTGTAGTGACAGTAATTGTCAAGCTAAATGTGCCCGCTAGTGTCGTAGTGATGAGCTGTTAGGGAGAGAGGAAGCATCAGATATAAGCCTTTTGGGAGTTTCGGATGAGGTGTACGAATTATTAACCAGATTGTGGGAGCACGTAGAGTGAAAGTAGACGTTGTGGGATGACCATGTTTGTGATGGAATGATGGAGTGGTGGTGGGTGGTTACCCAAAGGAGAAACCAAGTGTTTTTAGCTGAAAGAGTCGTTAAGTAAGCATATTTTGGGATCATTGGAAGTTTAAAGAGGATGATGGTTGTGTTAGTCAAAATGTGGTGGGATAGATGTGAAATCCCTAAAAAATGTGAGTTGTTGCTTATGTGTGAAAGAAATGTCTGAGGAGGTAAAAGTTGGAGATTAAAGAACGTGTAGTGACGTCGAACTCTGGTGTCGTTTCAAGACGGCTTGGTTGAATGCCTTAAGTTAGGATCTTGATGCAAATGTTTGGTTATGTGAGTAATGAGAAAGTGATATCAGCATGTGGGAAAATCGGGAGAGAGGGGCGAGTAATGTTGGTGGACAGTGCTCCACGCTAATGTGGGGAGGTGAAGATAATATGTCGGAGTAAGTGAGTAAATTGGAAGTAGTAAGCTTGACAGTAATGCCGAAAGGTGCAGTGTTGTGTAGATGGTCATTGATAAGTGTGCGAACCGTTGGAAAGAGTATTGAGGACAGGATTTATGTATAAGTGTGTGCATGAAAGGAATGGATAAGACAGCTGAATGAGTTAAGTTAGTGACCTTGTGAGAAATGTTTAAACGAATTGACCGTGCAGTGATTAAGCTAGTGAAAATAGTATGGTGTGACCATGGTTACTCCTCTCCGTAGAGTGAGGATAACCGGGGTTATGTTTTATATGAATGAATGAACGTGGCAATCCGGGAAGAATTGATGTGTTTCAGGATAAGTTTAATTTGAGTAGGTGATCACTTCAACGATGGGTTTGGAGGTTCCTACTCTTAGTTACGTTTAAGTATGAGATGGTGAAGTGGTGAGGATGGGATAGGTGATTGACGAATTGTGGTCTAGGTGGTCCGAGAAAAAGGGGAAATGTTATCTGCATAGACGATCGTTGGGTGGTACGAGGTAGTGAGTTGTGATACGATGAAGGAACTCGGGGTTGTGAGTTGTCGGGAGGTACAGGGTTGGTCTTGTGCCAAGCTGTCAGGTGAGTGATTGTTTCTTAGTAAATGAAGCTCGTGTAATAGCGGGGGATTCCGCAAGGTTCCTCCTTAAGGGAAGTAAAGACGCATGAGAAGCCTTATTTAATCTTCTATTGTTAAGACCGATCGAATAGGAACGGTAGCCTACAAGTTAGAGTACCGTAAGAACTGAAGGGAATGCATCCAATGTTCTATGTTTCGGATTTAACGAGGTGGTTGACTGGGTCAGAAGTGGCATTACCTTGGGGGAAGTGTCAGTTGTGGTGTGGGCATGATACCCGCGTCTTTTCCGATAAGGAATTCCGGGGACGGAATTCTTTTAAGGGGGGAGTGTTGTAACAACCCAAAATTTAGTAGGAATCGAAGTTGGTGGCCATAGTGAAAGAAATCAAAGTTTTACTAAGGGACTTGTTGGAAATTAGTGAGAAGTATAAGATGGGTCCATTTCCCTAGGGTTCCATTTCTACCAAAAAAAATCAGTGTTATTTCCTAATATCGTGGGTGTCGGCGGCTGTGAGAGAACAAAGAAGAGAGAAAGAGGCGCTGTGGAAGAATTCTTATGCAAGGAAGGTTGTGATTCAGGTAATCTTCCATACATTCATAGTAATGATCATTACAAGTTTTCTCTTCTCTATTGTCTTTGATTTTGGGATCGAAATGTGAGAATTAGATGAAGTTTTCACCTAAACTTTCCTTTATGGAGTATTTTGAGTTTTAATGGTTAATGTGTCGATTCATGAGCAAGAATGTGGGGATTTTGACCTCGAAATCGTTAGTAAGAAGAAATTGAGTGCGAAGTGTTCTTGGGGTTTTGGGAACTAAAATCGATTTAGTGATTTGATGGAAAACAAATCAATTCTTTTGTTTTAGGATGCATTTTTTTTACATAATGTTGCAATGGTATTAATCTCGCTAATCAATTGGATATTAAGAAAGTGAAAATATGGATTTTGGTGGGTTTATCGTCGTTGTCCAGAAAGAAGACGAGTTGCAGGTTTGGCGCAAACCTGCCTTGGCACAAAGCAGGCAGTGGCGCAAAACTCGGTTTGCGCGAGACCTTGGTGGCGTAAAACTCGGTTTGTGCGAGACCCAGGTGGCGCAAAACCCTGTTTGCGCGAGACTCAGGTGGCGCAAACCCAAGCCTGGCGCAAACCTGGTTCAGTGCAGCCATTTTGATGTTTGGGGCTTGATAAACCCAGATCTAGCAATACAAAACAATATCAAGTAGAGAGAATCTAGAGAGCAAATGTGTCATCCATATATTGAACTTTGAGTACAAATGACATTGGCATGTAAAGTGTTATGGAAATAACAAAAGGATCTTCTATATATAGTAGGGCCATGACATGTCCATGCCTCTACTTAGAAGATACAGTACGAAATATTGATACTGTCTTGATAGCTACAAAAGTGCTCTAACAATCTCCCCCTTAGCTATCAAGGCAGAAAGGGTCTTCTTCTCCTTCGGAATCCAAGATACGTTTCAATTCTTTGCATTAGGGGTGCTCACGGGTTGGGTTGATCGGGTTGAAGGCATTTCGACACATCAACCCAATGTTGGCGGTTTGAAAAAATTTCAACCCAACCCAACCCAACCAAAGATACAACCCAACCCAACCCAACCCGTTCGGGTTGGTCGGGTTGTGTTTAAACAAGGTAAAATAAATATTACAAACATAATAATAAAGGAAACAAGTCTTAAAATACAACCAACTTCCGACAATTCAAGCCAATATATAGTTATTACATATTAAAATGTCTAAACTAAAATGATCAATCAACAACAATCGATCTCGACGCCTCCGACCCCGTTGATTTCACTTTCTTGGCCTTGAGATTGGTCATGCCATCTACAAACCAAAACTAAAGTTAACAATTTATTGAAAATAGATGAAATAATATAAGCATTACTATTATTAAACAAATTAGTGTTTACCTTCTTCCAACAACTCACAAGATTGTGTTTCATCAAAATACTCCTTTGCTTGAATTCCTCCATGACTCACCTTCAACCAACTTTGGGTACATACTAATGCCTCAAGCATTTTTGCCACCATCTACCTACAGGATATAATTGATTTGCCATAAATCAGAGACTTGACATCATCATATGCAAAGGAAGTCAAGCAAGCAAGAATTGCAGGAGCAAATCATTGGGTATAAAGCCCAATAAAGAATATATCAATATATCCGGAATATTGGCCATTGAAGCATAAATAATATGCACTAAAGTTTCATCAAACCTCCAAATATCAACTGCAATGGCATTCATGTGAAGTTCTAAGGTTGATCCTTGGGAATCCATTTTTCAAAGAGTTGGAAGTGGAGCTAAACCAGTTTTTATAAATGAACCAAGTAAGCATTAATCTAACATTATACCTCAACTATCAAACTTCAACACATGGGAAACAATATCCAAGGAGGTCTTACCAGTCATTCTTCAGATTCTTTCTTTGCACTCTCCTGCAAAACAAGCAAATATAGATCACCTAGCTGCAGCAAGGAAGCAAATATAGATCAATCATTCTGAACAAAAACAAGTATAATGCTGATTAGTTTTTAAACCAAAAAGAAGCAGAATCCATGATTCCCTAACAATCCTGTATACCCCTTTGCAGCTTTGCTTTAGTGGCATAACAACTTACATTTTGCTTGTTACTTGAACCTGTTGCTCATTAAACGCTTTCTGAATGCCATAAACAAACAGAACCATATAACTCATTAACACATCAAAAAAAGAATCTCCGCACAAGTCAGTAGATAATAAAAAACAGAACATACTACTCATTAAACTAAAACAAGATTATCACTAAAAATCCATAAACTAGGTGTTAATATTGCAACACTACAGGCCAACAGCATATTAGCACACAAGAACTTTGTTCAAATGGAACAAGTTGAACAAATCATAAATTAATCGAGATCAAGAAGCTCTGCAAAATTCCGTAGATAATAAAAAATAGAAACATACAACTCATTAAACTAAATCAAAATTAAGAACAAATTGCCATAAAGAAAAACTAGGGATTAATATCGCACCACTACATCATATTAGCACACAAATAACTCTGTTCAAATGGAACCATTTGAACAAACCAGAAGCAAATCGAGATGAATAACGTGTAGGAAAAGAATAATTGTGAAATTACCACTTTTTAGTATTCTTGAATCAGGGACAAATCGGATATGAAGATCGTAAATCGAACGTAAACCTGAAACCGCAAATCATTTGGTTGTTTAAGTCATAACAGAACCGAATCGAGAGATGGAGATCGAGATGAAGTCAGGAATACATACCAGATCGCGGAGAGAATGTGACCGATAATTAAATAACAGATCGAGAGAAGAGGGCCGAAAGATTCATGTGGAGTGTGAAGTGTGAACCTCTACCTCAGTGTCGATTCATGAGAGTGAGAGGGAAAGGTAGCGCCTGTCGGCTGAGGGTTGAGGCTGTCGTCGTCGATGAGAGTGAGAGTGAGAGGGAAAGCGGCTGAAATCAGTGAAATGTGGAGAGATAAGTCAGATAACCCTAAAAAAAATCAGACGCGCTAAAACTATTGGGCCTGGTCGGTGTATCGGGTTGGGTCGGGTTCTATTGGGCCTGACCCAATTCCGACCCAAATGCTTTGGGTTGGCTATTTTTTTGATCGATAATGCTTCGGGTTACCTCGGGTTGGGATTTTTCGGGTTGTTTCGGGTTGGGTTGATCGGGTTGGTCGGGTTTTTGAGCACCCCTACTTTGCATAGCCATTCTGAAGTTCAATCTTTCATCAACTTCTTCAATTGCTCTTGTCAAAATCCTTCTACCTCTTGAAGACATCCAAGTAATCTTTCGTTCAGCATCATGTCTTTTGAGCTTTTCTGCCAACTGAAGTCTAACAACCTTGAGAGTGCCATCAGAATACTTTTCCAACTCATTAAACCGTATGAATATCTTATTTGCACCGTTTCTGAATACAATACCAAACTCTGGTTCTGCAATCACAACATATAAGGGCATACTCATCAATCCTGGCAAAACTTGATTGGGCCTTATCAAATTAACTCTTGGTTGATCACTTTCCACAGCCATCTGTAAGTCATGACACTGTGTAAACAAGACGTGTCTTCTCAGAAATCTTTTGATGGCATTCAAAGCAAGAGTCACATTTTCTCTTCTGATCGGAAGATCTCTGAAATGGTGATACATGAACTCAAAATCTTCAATCGTTAGGTGACAAAAATCAGCTTCAGTGAACCTGTAGTCTCTACAATCTTGCCTTTGAACAACAAATTCTGGAAACCACAATTTATAATGCAATCTGACAGTTACCTCCTTTATGGACACAATCAGCTTCTTGCTCCTCACATCTCTTTTATTCTGACAATTGCCTCTTAGATAGAACATGTACTCGAACTTGTATGCGTCAGACTGATCTTCAATTCCCAACACGGCGTAAGGATTTAATCTTCTAATTTTGTGCACAAACAGTCTCCTTTCTGATTCTTCCAAGAAAGGTGTTCTCAAATATAATGTTCTTTGACGTTGTTCAAGTTCAGAAAGCTTTCTGCTCCGTGAGGATGAAGGACCAGGTTGATCTGATACTGGTGGATTAGAAGGACCAGCTTCATCATGAGTAGGAATGACAGGTGGTACAATAGGTGTAGTGGACGGAGGTTCGGTTTCTTCAGGTTTTGGTTCTTTTAAGAATGGATCATGAAAAGGTAGTGGTTCAGATTGAATGGGAATGGTTTCAGAAAATGGTTCAGATAATGGTATGGCGGTTTGTGTAGAACTGGGTTGGCCAAGATTAAAGGTTAGTGGTGTAATATCAGGTTGATCTGACATCAAGGTAGTCAAGTTGGATTCGGGTGACTGTATAGGGCTTATGACCATATCATCAGGAGTTTGTGGCCCATATATATCAGATAGAATATCCACCTCATCTTGTGTGAACCCAACACCTTGATCCTATGGTTCATACGTAAGCAATAAGAACGGTTCTGCTTCCTCCTTTACTTTCCAATACAGATCATATTCATTTGCCAGATCATCAGCTTCTTCATCAGAACTGATATCAATGTTGATCTAAACCCTCAGTGATTTGATAATGACCCTCTCTTAAACACTTAGTGAAAATTGTAAGTAAACAATATGTATTAGAGTTTCACTATCGCTGATAAGTACTAAGACTTTACAGTACCGCTGATAGGAACTCTCTCTCTTTAAATTAAATAGTCAGCGAACACTGTTCACCATAAAGCTCCGAGCCTGTTAAGTCCTTATGGTAATCGCTGATAGTTAGTTGTTTACTTATGATCCCTGAAGACAAGTTTCACGTCAACATATGTTCTACGCTGAAGTCGAAGATCAAGCTCAAGAACCAGCGACAAGTCTACTAATAAACTGATGCGGATATCAGCGAAGCCAAGATTTGTCCACTCAACGTGAAGTATCAAAAAGAAGACTTCAACGGTCACTGAACTTTACCACTCGCTGATAAAGAACTACTCAGTAATCGATGATCATGAAGTTCTCTCTGAATGTTACTATTGTCTTACCTCCCTTGCACGTCTCCGTACGAACTGTCAGAACGGACATCCCTTTTGTCTGTAATCGTACAACAACTCTGTTTCTACACTGTGCACCATGCGGCTACTAGGTTGTCTACAAAAGTACATGCAACCAATCAGCTGCTGCCACGTGTAAAGCCATACTGTCATGCATTAAATGCATGCAATATATAAGAAGAACCCTACTTCAGTTTTGAAGTGCACTGGCCATCTTCTTCTATCTATCTGTGTGTTAGAATATTATACTTAATATTCTTATCTCCTTTCTATCTATTTCTAGTGCAAGAAACTTAGTGTTCTTAACTTGTTTAGATTAGGTTAATCCTTAATCTTGTTCCGCAACAAGTTGTAAATTGTATTTGATTTATCAATAAACAATTTAGAAAAGTAAAATCGTGTGTTTGTATTCACCCCCCTCTTCTACAAACTTGTATAACCCTTCGGGACCAACAAGTGGTATCAGAGCAGTTTTGTTTAATCTCATAAACAAGATCTTATCTATACTAAGACTTCTCTTCCTTGCTATTTCTTAAAATGGCTACCAACACAAACACTAACTATATTGACAATGGTTCTCTTGCAAAACCCCCTAGATTTTCTAGAGATAACTTTAATCTATGGAAAAATAGGATGATACTCTTCTTAGAAGGTGTAGACCCAACTATACCTTATTATGTCGAAAATGGTCCATACATTCCTGTCAGAATAGATGCTGAAGTTCCAGCCGCTGAGAATAGACCTGCTATTCCAGAAAGGTTGATTCCCAAGGAAATGCATACGTGGACTGATGAAGACAAGAAGAAAGTAGGTCTTGACACCAAAGCCAGATCCATACTTTCCATGGCTCTTCCTGACGAAGTCTACCATTCCGTTATGAACCTGAAAACCTCAAAAGCTATGTGGGACACAATCTGTGTTCAGTATGAAGGTACTTTTGAAGTCCAGGACTCTCGAAAGATAAATCTGGTAAGACAGTACGAAAGCTTCGTTTGTGGTAAGAATGAAACTCTCTCTGAAGTACACCAACGTTTTAACTGTTTAATAATAGATCTAAAAACTGTTGGTAAGGAATATTCTAACTTTGAAGTGCTGACAAAGTTCTTAGAATGTTTACCTGAAAGCTGGGACAATTATTCAATGTGCCCCAAGCTGTCAAAAGATCTTAGATCTATGACTCTTTCTACCTTATATGGCATGATGCTGAATCATGAGCAATCGAGTCATCTTAAGAAGAATCTTGTAAAAGATTCCAAAAGCACCCTTGTTGCTTTACTCTCAGAGTCACCTTTCACTCAGCGATCAACTATCACTGTCACTGAGTTGGAAACTAACTCTGAACGTTCATCAGATTCTGAAGCTTCAGATGATGATGAAACTCTGGCATTCCTGGCTAATAAGTTCAGGAGATTTGCTAGAAAGAGTAATTTCAGAAAGAATAAACCTCTTGCTATTACTGACAAGCCAAGATCATCAACCCCTGTTGATAAGGCTACTGCTACTTGCTATAACTGTGAAAAGATAGGACATTTTGCTAGCGAGTGCAGGTCAAAGAAAGTCTCTAGATCCTCAGCTTTTCCCAAGAAAAACTTTATTCCCAGGAATAGAGATGAAAAATATAAAAAGCTGAAAGAAAGGTATGCAAAGCTGAAAACCTTTAAGAAGAAAGGCAAAGGCCTTATGGCTGACTATGATTGGGCTGCATCTGACGAAGAAGAGTCATCTGACTCTGAAGATGATGAAGCAAATCTATGTCTCATGGCCAAACTTGAAGATGAGGAAGACAACTCTGACATTCCCTCTACTTCAACCTCTGCTACTAAGGTATCATCTTCCTTCTTTACCAATATTGCAAATATTGATGAAGCTGATAGTCTTCGAAAGATCGATCTCTTGACTAGAAGTTTATATGAAGCCATGAATGGCAAAACTGTTATTGAAAATCAAAACCTTGATCTCGCTGAACAACTTAAAAACGGTCACCTTCAAATAGAAAAGCTTTCTAAAATTAAAGAAGATTTTAAAGATCAAGTGCATTTAAATCAGCTAGTCAAAATCGAACGCGAAGAAGCTATCTCTACATTAAAAGCTGAAAAAGCTACTGTTGATGGATGGTATAACTCCTCAACAAAGATCATTGAGATAATCAAGTCTCAGATCCCTCTGAGTGACAAACGTGGTCTTGGTTACAAAGCTGATACTCTAGAACCAACCACTGATCGTTCCATGCTCTTATTTAGAACTTTCGTGTCCTCAGTCGCTGACACTTCATCCTCTCAGTGTTCCTCTTCAAAACCTCCTATCCCTGAGGAAATCTCTACTTTAACTTCTAAAGGAAAAGAGAAAATGGTTTATCCAAAACCTACCTCTGTCTTTAAAGACAAAGGTAAAGGAATTGTTATTAACCAAAATCCTCAGAAGGGTACCTCTGTACCTAAGCTGAATGCTTCTAAAGCTTCAGTGACTTATCCCTCTGGTTCAAAGAATAAGATCCCTGGATTTATTCAGCGTGGATCTATTCAGCGATCTACTCCTAGAGTCAAAGTGGAAATTCTTGGTAAGAAATCCGAAGAACTGAATGTTCCTCCTATTTCAAAAGCCAAAAGCTTACTTGGTGCTGGCCCTTCAAATTTAAAATCAAAAGCTCGCATTCAAATGGTCCTAGAACTACTTTTAGTTATAGGAAATGTTATCACTGTGGACTTACTGATCATATTGCTAGTAAATGCCCCACAGCCACCAAAGCTGAAAAGATAGCTATGGTGAAGATCATTGCCCCCAAGACAAAGAAGACCACTGAGGTTAAGAAATTAACCAAAGTGAAGAATGACAAAGCTGAATCTTCAAATGCTGCGAAGACTGCTGAACCTTCCACCACCTCTTCTAACCCCAATGACAAATGTGTACACATGGTTAAGTGGGTATCCAAGAGAAACTAATCTTCCTTTGTGATGCAGGTTAAGATGGGTATCTGGTATCTCGATAGCGGATGCTCAAGACACATGACTGGAAAGAAAAGCCTACTCTCTGAATACAAGGAAGAGAAGGGTCCCTCTGTAACTTTCGGTGGAAACGGAAAAGGACATACCCGAGGGTTTGGTGTACTTTATAATGGTACAACAACCTTCAGAAGAGTCGCATATGTTGAAGGGCTGAAGCATAATCTTCTAAGCATCAGTCAGCTTTGCGACATGGATAACAAAGTAATCTTTACTAAGGAATCCTGCTTTGTCGCTGACAAAAAGGAGAAGATAGCTCTCAGCGGTTATCGTTTGGAAAATGTTTATGTAATAAACATGGACTCAACAACCACTGAGAACTCCTGTTTCTTCTCTAAAGCCTCTTCTGATGTCAACTGGTTATGGCATAAAAGGCTCTCTCATCTCAACTTCAAGACACTGAATACTCTTTCTTGAAAAGAGTTAGTCACTGGTCTACCTCAGCACTCATACGCCAAAGAGTCCTTATGTTCAGTGTGTGAGAAAGGCAAGCAGACCAAAGCAAGCTTTAAGTCAAAGCAAGTCTCCTCAGTGTCATCTCCTCTACAACTTCTCCATATGGATTTGTTTGGCCCTGTTAACAAACAATCCATCGCTGGAAAGAAATATACGCTGGTCATAGTTGATGAATTTTCTCGATATACATGGGTAATGTTTCTCCGTTCTAAGAGTGACACCCCTGAAGAACTCATCACCTTTGTCAGGAAAATGGAAGTCCTGAACAACATGACCGTTCGCTCAATAAGGAGTGATCATGGAACTGAATTCAAAAATAGTTCTCTTGATTCCTTCTTTGAGAGTAAAGGTATTTCTCACAACTTTTCTTCAGTGAGAACACCGCAACAAAATGGAGTCGCTGAAAGAAGAAATAGAACAATCATTGAAGCTGCACGTTCAATGCTCAACGATTCTCACCTGCCTACTCATTTTTGGGCAGAAGCTGTCAACACTGCTTGATTTACGCAAAACATGTCGCTGGTAGTTAAAAGATTCAACAAGACAGTCTATGAACTATTTCATGGGAGAAAGCCTTCAATTAGCTTTCTTCACATCTTTGGATGTCAGTGTTTCATACTGAACAACAGAGATGCCCTTGGAAAGTTTGATCCTAAGGCTGATGATGGAATCTTTCATGGATATTCTTCAATCTCCAAAGCCTTCAGAGTCTTCAATCGAAGAAGACAAACTGTTGAAGAAACTATTCACGTCACCTTTGACGAATCCCGTTCAGCAAACTCTAAACCGTCTGCTGATACTGAAGAACTGAATCAATGGATGTTTTCACATCTTGGTGATTCAGAAGACATTCTCACTCCTCATACTCATAATGTTGAAGATGATGGTCCTACTATCATCCCAAACATTCAGAATAGTGAAGCTGAAACTTCATGGGTCTCAGCTATTCCTTTGAACACTATACCTGCTTCTGAACCGTCTACCTCAGACATTCCATCTACTTCTCAACAATCAGTGAAT
Source organism: Saussurea involucrata (assembly GCA_033807775.1). NCBI lineage: Eukaryota > Viridiplantae > Streptophyta > Magnoliopsida > Asterales > Asteraceae > Saussurea > Saussurea involucrata. The sequence continues at coordinate 91,057,527 of CM066322.1, read as the reverse complement.
ATAATGACATCTGCACCTACTCCTCTCTTGGCTGATATTCCAGAAATCGCTGAAGCCTCATCTTCAACCCCTAGTTCAGGTTGAGTCAGCGTCTCACGCTCCGGCTCAGCGATGGACTGTAAATCACCCCATCGATCAAATACTTGGTGATCCAAACGCTGGTGTTCAGACTCGACGAAGTGCAGGTAATATTTGTTTATTTGTTAACTTTATTTCTCTGATTGAACCAAAGAAAATAGATGATGCCCTCAAAGATCCAAACTGGGTCAGCGCTATGCAAGAAGAGCTGACAGAATTTGAAAGAAACAAAATTTGGAATCTTGTTCGAAGACCAACTGACAAAACAGTGATAGGCACTAAATGGGTCTATCGAAACAAGTTGGACGAAAATGGAACTGTAACCCGCAACAAGGCTCGACTTGTTGCTCAGGGATACAGACAAGAGGAAGGTATAGACTACGACGAAACATTTGCTCCTGTAGCAAGACTAGAATCTATTCGTCTATTCTTAGCATATGTTGTACACAAAGACTTCAAAGTATATCAGATGGATGTTAAGTCAGCGTTCCTAAATGGAAAGCTGAATGAAAAAGTCTATGTAGAACAACCTCCAGGATTCTCAGATCCTAAGTGTCAAGGTTATGTTTATAAACTGGATAAGGCACTTTATGGCTTAAAGCAAGCTCCTCGTGCATGGTATGACACTCTATCATCTTATCTCCTGATTGAAAAATTTGAACGTGGTCAGATTGACAAAACTCTATTTTTCAGGAAAGTAAAAGGTCATATCATTCTTGTTCAAATATATGTCGATGATATTATATTTGGTTCTACTAACCCTGATCTTTGTACTCGTTTCTCTGAAAGGATGAAAGCTGAGTATAAAATGAGCATGATGGGTGAGCTAACATATTTCCTTGGTCTTCAGATAAAACAAAATGAAAAGGGAACTTTCATTAATCAGGGAAAGTATGTTAAAGATATGTTGAAGAAATTCGATTTAACTCAGAGTTCAGCTATGAAAACCCCTATGGCACCACCGCTGACACTAAACAAGGATTCAAATGGAATACATGTTAATGTCACGCTGTACTGTGGGATGATCGGCTCTCTTCTGTATCTTACAGCTAGCCGACCTGATATTATGTATGCAACTTGTTTGTGTGCACGATATCAAGCTGAACCTAAGGAATCTCATATGATCGCTGTAAAGCGAATTTTTCGTTACCTTAAGGGTACTGCTAACCTAGGTCTTTGGTATCCCAAAGACTCGGGGTTTGATCTAATCGCCTATTCATATAGTGATTTTGCAGGTTGCAAATTGGATAGGAAAAAGCACCACAGGAGACTGTCAGCTCCTAGGTAGAAAGCTGGTGAGTTGGACAAGTAAAAAGCAAAACTCTGTGTCCACCTCCACAGCTGAAGCTGAGTATGTAGCCGCTGGAAGCTGTTGTTCTCAGGTCTTGTGGATGAGAAATCAACTACTGGACTATGACCTTCAGCTCTAAAAAACTCCAATCTATTGCGACAGCACAAGTGCCATCGCTATAGCCAACAATCCAGTGCTACACTCAAAGACAAAACACATTGAAATCAGGTATCATTTTATCAGAGATCATGTGATAAATGGTGATATAGAACTTCACTTTATCCCAACTGATTTTCAGTTAGCTGATCTTTTTACCAAACCTCTTGATGAGACAAGATTCAACTTTCTCATCAACGAGCTTGGAATGCTGAACTTTGAAGAATAAAATCTTCAACGGTTCACATTTGATCAGCGATAGGATAAAATCAACTTGTATAACCCACTCTATCATTCTCTCTCTGAACAAAATTAACTCGCTGATATCAAGGTATGTTTTCTCTCTTACTCGCTGACGTTCACCTAGAACTCAAAGATTTCAAAACATCTTGCATCGCTGAATATCTCTTCCTTAACAGCGATACTTTGAAATTTCTAAATCTAACACTGATATTTCTATTCAGTGCTTCATGTTTCAAAAGTGTCCCTGAGCTTTCAAAACCTCAGAGACAATCTAAAATATGAAAGGACAGTTGTGACGTCATCGCAATGGATAAGCCTTGGCACGTTCTTTTTCTGACACACGTTTGCACGTTTCGTTTACCATCCAATCAAATGCAAACACGTGTCCGTGTCATGATGAAAAACTTTTCCCGCTCAAGATTTTCTCTTTCTCTACTCTCTATATAAACCATTTTGGGTTTATATTTTTCTCTTTACGCGAACAACTTATCCTCCAAGCAAGAAAAAGATTTACTGTTGCATTTTGAGCTCTCAAAATTTCCAGAAACTGTTCATCTTCTTCTTCTTTGACGAACCAGGTTAATACTCTTATTATTTACCTACATTACTTGTTTATGATCTTTTTCTTTGCTTTTAACAGATCAAACAAAAGAACTTTTTAAAATAAAATCATTTTCTGTTCATGATTTTATGAATACTACCTTCATGGTTGTTCTTCAAGTTTATATCAAAACTCATAAACTTGTTCTTCATATGTTTTCCAGAATTCCTTCTTCAAATGAAAACTTCAAAACACATAATCTCTGTTTTGTATTTCTTTCTCAAAACAAGAAAAACCCTAATCTTTATTAAGACATTTTTGGCTGAATGAAATGTACAAAATTCAAAAACATCTTATTGGAAAATATTTCCACATTAAGACTATTTGTTTTGTTGATCTTTGGTTGAGCTGATTACAGAAATGGCTGCTCCTTCTACTGGTATTCCAACTGCTGAGAACACTGCTGCTGCTGAGGAACTGATTATCACCAAGGCTCCTCAGGTCAAGTTCACGCTAGAGGAACTCGATTGGACAAAAACAAACAATCTCTATGCGCTTTTCGAGTTTCCTCCTCGAAAGCAAGTCAAACATCTAGACGATGTTGTGAATTTTCTGAAAACCTGTTGCCTCTCTACAGCCTTAACCACTGTACCCCCTGCTCATCAACTCCTACTATCTCAGTTCTGGTATTCTGCCAGACACACTCAGCTCTCATCGCCCAAAGACCCCACGAAGAAAATCGATTGCATCCTCTGTGACACCGACTTTGGCACCATAAAAATCGTCCCTTCTATTATCCGACGAGCCGTGAACCTTCCCATCGCCACAAAAGAAAAACCCTTTGTTTCTCTCCCAGACCACAAGAAACATGCTGATAGGGAAATAATCACTGCATTCTTTGATGCAATGGGTTACGCATGGGACACAGGGAGGGACAAGAAGCCTGAGAAGAAGCTGACCCTCATCAAGAAATCTAAAATGCCAAGCGAGATGAACTTCATCTTCGCACACTTAATAAGCTGCATGACAGCAAAGACCGGCTCCTCTGATCAAGCCGCTCAACCTCAGCAAGCAATGGGCTATGCATTGCTAAAGGATCTTCATGTTGAATGGGCCTCGATAATCTACGATGATCTTGTGCTCAGAGTAGACTCTGCTGCTGATAGACCATCATGGGTTCCATATCCACGATTCATCAGCGCTGTCTTCCTCAAAGGTCTTGGGGACAAGTACCCAAAAGAGGGTAATCTGAAACTCTCTCAGGTTGGCCCTAAGGTACTCGAATTCAAGCCAATGCCAAACGAGGTACGTCTCTCTACTCTCTTATCTATTCTCAATCCTCCTTCTTCTACTTCTGCAGCTACTTCAGTGGAAATCCCCACCGCTGATACCCCAGCTGCAACTTCCAATCCTTCTCGAAAAAGGAAACAATCTTCTTCCAAACTTGGCTCCGAAAGGACCAAGAAAACCAAGGAGCAACCCACTCAGCCTTCCTCGGCTGCTGAAGACTCCTCAGCTCATCTTGAAGAGCTGTTGGAAAGTTCTGTGGTACGCTCTGCCACAGCTGAACAAGCCACCCCTTCCATCCCAGCTTCAGCGTCTTTAAACGCTGAAGTTATAAACTTGGAACAGAACCCACCTCCTTCAGTCCCTTTAGTGACTGAAGTGATTGACAGCGGATCCAACGCTGAACCCCGTACCCATCCAACCTTCTCATCCTCAATTCCTCTCACCTCTTCTTTGGTCACTCAATCTATTCCCCTATTCTCTTCAACAAACGTCATCCTCAGCGGCACTACTGATGAACATATTCAGAGGATGATAGGGCAATCCACAGGACCTGCAGGAACTTCCAGTCGTCTGGGAAATATTGAAGACGACTACGAAACTTTTACAGGTCATCGAGGTTTCGACAATTTCGTCAACCACCCTGCAGGTATACACATTATCCCAAACACTCCTCACTCTCTACCCCAAACTTCTAAGCTTTCCTCTAATCATAAGTTAATAACTGTTTCAGGTCCTAATTTGGGGGATATCAACACCTCCCTGACGGCCCTGGAAACAAAGATGGAGTCTTTCAACAACACTCTAACTGCCAACTCTTCAGCGGTTACAAACGCTGGAGAGAACTTGAAGACATTGACCACTGAGGTCGAAAAGAAAGCCTCCAAAGCTGATCTGGAGAAGGTGGATGGTAGCATTGCTCAATTTGCTACCACCCTCGCTGAAAACTCAACGTCCACAACCACTCTCTCAACAAACTTCACCTCTCTGTCCAATGAAGTCACATCATTGAAGACAGAGGTTGGTTCTCTTAAGAGTGAAGTCTCTACGATCAAGACTGAGGTCTCTGCGGTTAAAGAGATTGTTCAGAAAGTGCTTGATCGCCTGAACACCCCAACTTCTCATTTCACTCAGACCGATCGAGATGATCTCAAAAAGATCAGTCCTGTTATTACTGGTCTAGAAGACAGAGTAGCAGCGATTGAAAACTGCATAGGAATTACTGGCCAAGAAGAAAGTAATCCTATAGCTGCTGTTGCTGCCGCTGAAAAGGCCGTTACCTCCCCCAACCATGATGTGGAAGAGGGGGAGAAGCCTAAAGAAGACCTTCCCCATAATGATGAGGGGGAAAAGAAAAATAAAGAAGACCTTCCCCATGCTAAGGGGGAGGGTATTGAGACTGAAGCTGCTGCTGCTTTTTCAAAACCTCAGGGAGTTGAAAACCCTAAGGGAACAGAGAAACCTCCCTCTGAATCTGAGGGGGAGCAACTCGAAGAGCAGAACATTGAAGCTGCTGCTGATGTAACCTCACCGTACGCTGAAGAGGTTGAATCTGATGAAGACGAAGCTGAAGACGATGAAGCTGTCGACATCTCTGATGATGAACCATCTTCTTCTCCAAAGAATGACGATGATGACGATGATGATGATGACTCCTTTATCGTCAAGCCTGTTCAGAAGACTACAACTCTCAAAGGGATTTCGATAAACGAACCATTAGGGGAGAAGACAAGGTCTGCAGCGTCTAAAGCTGACAAAGGCAAAAACAAAGGCCTCGCTGCAGAAGGCAATCTGGCTATCCTTCAGATAAAGTCAGTTTGTCAGGTACAATATCTTCTCTTCCCTTACTCTGCATCCCTCCTCTATCCCTTCTCAATCTCAATTCTCCTCTCCATAAAACCTCTATACACTTAACCACATTCTTTCTCTATCTTTTTTCTTCCCCAACTCTTCTTACTTAAACGATCGTTGTGTTTCAGCTAGTCTTATCCCCTGTTTGAGGATCCTGCTGAAGCTCCTACAACAACACCAACAATAAAGCCAGCCACAAGAGCTGAAGAAATGATCCCAGTCTTAGATTTGACCTCTGAGACTGATGAACCTGAAGAACAGATTCTCTCTCACAAAAACAGACCTTCCTTAGCTCCTCAAAAGCTAAGTGAAGAGGAACAAGAAAAGAGAGATGCAATGATCAAACAGCTTGAAGATCAGCGAATCATCCTTCCTCGTCCAATATCCCTGTTCCCACAAAGTTCAGGATTTCAAGGAGAGAATACGATGATCATTTAAGAGCAGAAAGGTTACTCGCTGAAAAGAAGGAAGCTGAAGAAAAAGATAAGGCTCTCGCCATCCAGCTTGTCCAACAATCAGTGAAAGACCCCGCGCTGAAAAGAACTCCCATTGATGTCCAACATCAGCTATGGGATGATGCCCAAAGGATCGTTGAAGAAAAGACTAAGGTATCTGACATGACTTTGGTATGGTGTAAAGAAAAACTGAACTATCGATCTCGACCATCAAAAATCATCAAGGCAAATATCAGAGGAAAACTGTTTGCAGATGTTCCTGTTGTTGAAGTCGACGTATTCAGAGAAGACAAAACCAAGCAAACCTTCTATGCTGCTACTTTAGAAAAGTTTGGTTTCTCTGAATGGTTGGAAGTGAAATTAGCCATTCAGCGATCTCGCTCAAAGTTCAAGAGCCATGTTGAGAAAATTTTAAATTCTCAGATCGACTTGGTTTCTTCTGCTGTGGATATTCCTCCTTCCACTCTTCTTCCACCTCAACAAGGAAGGGCCTCTGCAAAGAAAAAGAAAACCTCAGACTCCGGTCCTCCTATACAGAATGAAACAGGTATAGGTTTCTCACGCGAAGAAGTACTCGGTCGTGACGCTGACCTCTCAGCACTTGACACCTCTCTTCCTCCTGGTGAAACTTTCATCCCTGGAAAAGTCTTAAGCGAACCCTATGGTATTTTCTTTTTAGACTACTATGGAGGACAACACTTCCAACGCATCTCTGAGCTTCCAATCACTCCAATCGAACAACTCAGAGACCTCATATACTGGTGTGAAGCCAGACACGACATCCAGGCACGTCATCTTAAGCCCTTGATTTTTGATGAAGCTCTGAACAAAAAGAATCAAGGTGTTGATGTCCCTGACTGGATGATTCCCACATCAAAGACCCTCTATGAACTTCTCATCAAGGAAGAACCTTATGACGGATAAGATGGCCTTGTAATCTTTCTATCTTTATCTGTTTACATCTTTTGTACTTGTAATTTTATTTGATGTACTTGTAATTTTTCTACTTCCCTCTGTAATCTTTACGAAGTTAAAAGAAAAATTTCAGCGAATGTACTTTACTCCATCAGTACTGAAAAGATCCCAGAAAACAGTAAAAGGGACAAATATTTTATGAGTTCTTTTTAACCTTATGTTTTCATATTTAGCAATTTTCTTTGTTGCTATGTCATAATCAAATAGGGGGAGATTGTTGATCCAAACCCTCAGTGATTTGATAATGACCCTCTCTTAAACACTTAGTGAAAATTGTAAGTAAACAATATGTATTAGAGTTTCACTATCGCTGATAAGTACTAAGACTTTACAGTACCGCTGATAGGAACTCTCGCTCTTTAAATTAAATAGTCAGCGAACACTGTTCACCATAAAGCTCTGAGCCTGTTCAGTCCTTATGGTAATCGCTGATAGTTAGTTGTTTACCTATGATCCCTGAAGACAAGTTTCACGTCAACATATGTTCTACGCTGAAGTCGAAGATCAAGCTCAAGAACCAGCGACAAGTCTACTAATGAACTGATGCGGGTATCAGCGAAGCCAAGATTTGTCCACTCAACGTGAAGTATCAAAAAGAAGACTTCAACGGTCACTGAACTCTATCACTCGCTGATAAAGAACTACTCAGTAATCGCTGATCATGAAGTTCTCTCTGAATGTTACTATTGTCTTACCTCCCTTGCACGTCTCCGTACGAACTGTCAGAACGGACATCCCTTTTGTCTGTAATCGTACAACAACTCTGTTTCTACACTGTGCACCATGCGGCTACTAGGTTGTCTACAAAAGTACATGCAACCAATCAGCTGCTGCCACGTGTAAAGCCATACTGCCATGCATTAAATGCATGCAGTATATAAGAAGAACCCTACTTCAGTTTTGAAGTGCACTGGCCATCTTCTTCTATCTATCTGTGTGTTAGAATATTATACTTAATATTCTTATCTCCTTTCTATCTATTTCTAGTGCAAGAAACTTAGTGTTCTTAACTTGTTTAGATTAGTTTAATCCTTAATCTTGTTCCGCAACAAGTTGTAAATTGTATTTGATTTATCAATAAACAATTTAGAAAAGTAAAATCGTGTGTTTGTATTCGTCCCCCCCTTCTACAAACTTGTATAACCCTTCGGGACCAACAATCAACCACTTCAACAGATTCCACAAACCTGTCTACAACTTCCCTTATCTCCTCCTCATTAACCTCAGGCTTTTCAACCATCGGTTCTACATTTGGATCAACATATAATACGATCCGCTTTCATCACCCATAGCTCCAGATTCAAACATTTCAGAAATCTCAGCAACAGACGGATTTTTCTTTTGACCTTGTGAACTTTCAGATTCAGTCCTTCTCTTTTTACTCATCTCCCCCTCATGATCATGATCATCGGGATCCTGATCATGCTTCCGTTTTGAACCTTGGGCTTGAGACTTACACAATTGTTTCATCAGTTCTTTTAACTCATCTATGGACTGCTTCATATCGGTCAGAGACTGTACAACATCTGTCTTGAAAGAATTGAACTCCGTGGATAAGGCTTGAAACTCCGTGGATGTAACTGAAGGTGTAGGTGGAGGTGGTGGTGGATTTGGAGTAGACTGGAAGTTCTCGAGTAGTGATAATAAAGTTTTGCTTTGCTGATCTTCAGGACTAATGGACATCAGCTTTGCATAGAACAAATCTCTTAACTCATCAACACTTTGATCAACTGGAGGTTGTTGAACTGGAGGAGGCTGAGTTACATGACTTTGCGGAGGTGGAGGCAAGAAAATATCTGGTCGTGGACGTACAGCGGGCTCATCAATCACCGACCCTTTGCCTTTCAATAAAGCTTACACTCCTTGTAACTCTCGAACAAATGAATCCTCAACAGCCTTTAGGGCGCCGTCGAGATATTCCCTTGTCACGAAGACGGGTAAAGTAACACCGGCACCACTTAGGTTAGCTGTTGGCACAACAGTTGTTTCAACTATGTGACCTACACTCAGTGTTGGCATAGTGTTAGCGCTGGTAGGATTTCCACTCTGTCCTTGTAGTCCTGTGAGAGGATCTACTCTGAGTGTTCCGGATGGGTCACTAAGACGCGCACCAGATGTTCCTAAAAGTGTCATATTCAAAGAATCAAAAATATTAGCAATAGGCACTAGACTCTCAACTTGTGCAGAAATGAAGGTCGAGGACCGGGGAGGAGGTCACTCTGTTTCAATACCCGAAATCTCCAAGTGAGATCCGGATAGAGTATGTGCTAAAGACCCGTGAGAAGATGAAACAACTTCTTGTTGAGAAGAAGCTGAATGGCTGGCTGAGGTGTGCAATTGCGTTACTGGGCGAGTAACGTCTTTTTCAACACCTGATCCCAACAAATGAGATCTGGTGGAGGATGTGGCTGCCCTTCTGGTATAGAAAGTTTGGGTAGCTATCACACTCTCCATATTTTTTTCTTCATTTTCTCTCACAGACTCACATATATTTTCAACTAATTCTCCCTCGGTTCTCCTTGTACCTCCCATTCCATCACCAACTTGAGAATACATCAAAGGCATGCCATCTAAGTTTAATTCTTCCACAGTAACATTTGCTGACAAATTCATTCGTGGAAACTCTAAAATATCAGCAACATCACCAAACCAATTTTCCGTATTAGTAGCATCGGCACCATCATTACCATCATTGCCATCAGAATTATCATCAGAAACACCATCATATTGTTCCTCCGCTGGATCAGGCGCATTGTCAGACCCTGTACTATCACTAGAATACGCAACCAAAGGAGCATCCCCAATGTGTTGAGGGATAACTTCTTCATAATCGTCTTGTACAAGATCATCTAGTTGTATATCCTCAGACGATGACCTTGCATCCTCAAGTACAGGTGACTGACCCCCACCGGTTCCCCTCTCGGTATTTTCCCTCGGCTTTCCCCGTTCAGTAGCCCGTGCATCCTGAACCCTCACCGACTCCTCTCGCCTAGGGGTTGAGTCTGGGGTAGGTCCCTCCGGTTCTGGCTGAACCATAGACTCTCTATAATCAACTATACACTCAGCGTCCTGATCAACGTATCCAAGGAACCCTTCCGGTAAAGGCATTTCATAATCATATCGCCTTCGTGGTAGTTGAATAAATTGCATTTCTTTTTCATGCACAGATGGATGGTTCACTCTTCGTGGGATTTCTCTGTTTGACCGCAACATGCTTTGAATAATAATCTGAAGAAACCGCATGTAAGAAATATACGGCTTTCCTTTGTTTTGTCGTCGAAGCTCTATCTTTTCGTTCAGCTCATGCCAGAAGATGGCTGCATAATCTACGTGAAGATCATACACCATCGCATGAAATAATTTCAGAAAGCCGGTACTTGCTGTGTGAGTTCTCGAATGTTTAGCAGTTAAGCACCGAATGAGAATCGAAAAGATTGTGTAATATAAAGGCGGTAGTTTCGCTTTATTGAAATCCTTCACTCGTGTCAATTGCCCGGTATATCCCATTGTCCGTATACCTTCAAACACTTCTTCCTCAGACGGATATGAATTGAATTCAGTCTTTCCTTCACGAGAATCAGGCTCAGGTAGCCTCAATACAAGTCTCAGTCTTTGAAAGTCAAACTTTGTGACGAACTCATCGATCTGAAAAATAAAGATTGGTCTTCCGTTCTCCATGGATGTGGTAATTGTCTTCCATGCTTGTTGTAAGTAAAGCATAGGCACATTGACTGTGTGAGTCAATGCGTATGCTAACGGATGATTTCTGAGCACTTCCTTTACCACCGGATGAATGTTGATTCGATCAAAATCAATATGATGATTATTGAATGTGATCGCGACATAGTTGACCGGGTGAATGATAAAATGATCAGGATGGTCTCCGGATTGTGACTGATGCACAGAACGTGCTGATGGTAAAGGAACATCGGGTGTCGGATCAGGAATAATCGGAACATGATCACCAAATCCCTGAATATGGCTTTGTTCTTCTTGATTGGCCATCTGAACTGTTGTTTTTGAGCAAAACTGTTCTGAAAAAGGTTAACATTTGAAAAAAATAAATAAAAAAAATTGATTTTTTTTTTCTGAAATTTCCTAAGTGTAGGATTCGGATCACACACGCATGCATATGGATTCGGATGAACAAGGATCTGAAACCAAGGATTCCGGATCAAGAAGGATCCGAAACCAAGGGATTCCGGATCAAGAAGGATTCGAAATCAACACATGTAAACAAATAAGGATCCGAAACCATGACTTAGTAGATTTCAGCATTTTCAAACATCTTTTAAAAGATGATTTCGTATCCAAGAGGAACCGAAACCAAGGATTCCGTATCCAGAAGGATGCAAAACCAATGATTTCGTATCCAATAGGATGCGAAACCAAGACATGTAGCACTAAATCTTTTTTCTAAAAAAAAAAATCCATGATTTCGTATCAAGAGAGATCCGAAATCCGGACTTGTTTCATTTTAAAAAGAATCCGAAACCCTAAAATCTTTTGATCTAAGATGACTCAGGTTAGACCTAACATAGACTTAAGAATATCATGAAGAACACTCAAGAACATGAAGAACACAGATCTACAGATTGCAAATCCAAGCATGTTAATCATGAAATTCTAATCATAAGAACGTTCGAAAGATGAAATCCTAAACAAAAATATTACAATGAAGATGATGATTCAGAAAGTTTTTAAAAAAAAAAACTTGATACCACAGATGAACATGAACAGTAACCACAGATGATTTCTTCAAATAAGCATAGCAGAAGATCATAATCGATGAAATTAAACGGATAGAAAGATTTACAGGATGAAATCGATTCTAAAGAGACTAAAATTAGAAGAAATGGTTACCCGATGAGAAATATTCGAACAGATGAAGATGAAGAAGTCGAAGAGATGATGAACAGTGCTCCAAGAAGAAACCGAAGTGTTTGCAAGATTTTGAAGAGTGGGAAATAAGGATTTGAATTCTATTTATACTCAAAAAAAATTGGACACTTGGCACGATTTTAGAGTACCCCACTTGTGCAAACAGTAGAAAAAGGCATGTCTCAAAAATAGACATGGCACAGTTCATCTGAACATTTCGCATGAACAAAGATGCAAAAAGTTCCAAATGAATTCGAATCAAATTGAGATCTTGAACACTTGGTTTCGAATCCTCTTAGATTCGAAACCATTAGTTTCGCATCCTTAAGGGTCCGAAACCATTAGTTTCGTATCCTTAAGGGTCTGAAACCATTAGTTTCGTATCCTTAAGAGTCCGAAACCTCAGAGATTTTTAAGAAAAAATACAACTTTTTCAGAAAAGATTTCAAACTGTTCAAAAAATCTCACATCAGATAAAATCTTTGTAATCTCTTAGTTAAAAGCTTTTTTTTAAGAGATTAAAATTATACTTATATGATATACTATACTATATACTATACTTACAGACTTATGCCAATCTGCTCCCCCTAAACAGATGCATACTCAGTTGACTCGAACTCAGAAAAAAAATCTGCAAAAACAGATAAGACTTGGTACTCATTGAACATGAGTCCATATGGTTAGATGTATCACTTGATCAGAAATTCTAACTCCCCCTAAAAAGATGAATATATTTAAATAAACAAGTACACATACTCCCCCTCAATATGTTAAAAAAAAACTAAGAAACACCTAAGTATTCAACATTCCTAGTTTGCTGATCAAGAAGTTGAACCTTTTTTCATCTAAAGGTTTTGTAAATAAATCAGCAAGCTCTAGTTCTGTCGGTACGAAATGCATTTTTATAGTTCCCTTCTGTTGGTTCCCGTTTTGCTTATACAAGATTGTCAGATCTATTAGTTCGAATTTATGTTTGATGCGGAAGCGTATTTGAATAACTAATAGATATGATTGATAGATTTAGAACATAATATAAATAAACAGTGAACATGAAATAATATCTCAAAGTTTACTGAATATATATATTAAGAACAGATTCAAGAACAATGAGTAAGAAAAGCTTTTAAAACAGATGTAGGATCCAGATCCGTGCAACAATCGTGTTTATGTGAATAAGAAATATGAACGAAGAATTTAGTCACAAAGGCTGCCCACTTAGCTATTTGATCAGAGAATAATCGTTACAATACTGAAAGCTAAATGAGACGACTAACTCTTTTTCTAAGCTAGTTGCACATTATATATGCTGGGCCCGTGGTAACAAGCCCACGGCCCGTTCACTATGGACTAAGATTAAGGAAATACAAATTACACCCTTGAACTTTAAATCAACATATAAACCCTGCCCTAACAATCTCCCCCTTTGATTTGAAGTTCGAGTTCGCGCTCTAGCTCTTGCCAGTTGAATACATATCGTTTGCGCAAAGCGAAGTGAACCTCAAAAAATCTGATTGCACGGCGATAGTCGATGCGGTCTTCAATCATTTCCAAAGCTTCCCGAGCAGTTGTTTCGTTTGGATTCGGGACATACGAATGCTTCGGATTCTCAGACTCGTGCTGAATAATTTTTTGAAGAGCATCTCTGATCTTTAGAAGCGTGCCGTCACAAAATCTGTCTACCTGACTGAAACGCATAAACTTCTTTTCGTTCTGTTCGTTGTTGTAGACTATCCCGAATTCAGGTTGTAGCAGTAAAGAGTTCTCGGGATACATCTTCAGCTCAGGAGCCTTCAGATTTGGTTTTATCAGATTTACCTTCTTAGCCCTGTTCTCGACAGCCGTTTGAAAATCCGTTAAGTATGACATCATGATAGTATGGACCAGGTGTCGACGAACGGCTTCGAGTGCCTTTGTAATCTCCAGCGGTCGAATGGTTCTTGAACGTAAGTCTTTCAGTAATACCAGAAAGTCGAGCGGTCGGAGGTTCTTGAAATCAACTTCAGAGAATCTCCATTCATTACCATCTTCGCGGCGAACGGTGAAGACTGGATAGACGATCCTCATGATGCGGCGTGAATGGATGTTAAGAACCTCAGTGATTTGATGCTTTGTTCTGACTTGACTGACTGGTAGACACCGCTGCATTGCAAGAATGTAACGCCGTTGGTATTCAGGGTCGAGGTTGTAAATACCAAGGCAAAAGGTTGGCTCGACCGGGCGAAGTTTGTGGACGAACAGCTTTTTCAAAGATTCCTCCAGATGAGGGATAAGTACCTTGATCTTCTCCCAACGGTTATGTTGTTGTTGAGGAAGGGGAGGAAGATCAGAAGCTGTCGTTGGAGGAGTAGTTGTCGGTTGATCGGCAAAAGTAGACTCGGGTCTTGTTGATGATGTTCTGGCGGGTTGAGCATAGTGAACGGGGGGTGCTCCATATAGATTTTGGAGCAGGAACTGATCATAATCAACATTGTCGTCCTCATCAGTGGGAAAGACCAAGTTTACCTGGAGATTTACGGCACTGGCAGCTTTTTCGTACCATGCATCTTCGGTCTCCGGGTTGGTCTCACACGCTGGATCTATCATGTCCAGTATCGGTCTGTCTGACGAGTCAAATTCGACCAGTTCCTGTGTTGAACCCTCGGGCTTTTCAACCGTCGGGTCTTCTTCATCTGAGATGTCCATATCGATGACCATCTGGGCTAGAGGCAACTCGGCTTCTGGTTCATCTGTTGTAGTTGCCGCAGTTGGGGGTTCCTGATGAACCGCAGATGTACATTCAGTGTGGAGCAGGGAGGCGGTCTCGGTTAGACGTTGTCGCTTCTCCCCCTCACGGTGATCAGGATCCTCTTGGTCATCGTGCCTACGTTTGAGACCGCCGACTTGACTCTTACAAGTGTCTTCGAGTGAGCGGACCCTCTCAGACAGCGTGGCAAGCGCTTTGTTGTAGTCGTTGAGGGTCGAGTCAATGGCGTCAAGGCGTGATGTGATGGATGAAGTAGGAGCAGTGACCTGGGATCGTAGAACGGAGATCAGGTCTGCTTCAGCAGATGCGGTAGTGTCGGATTCCTGGAGCAGCTGGGCTAAGAGCATCGTCTTTAGAGTATCCACCGAGTAAGTAGGTCGCGGTTGAGGCGGTGGGTGCCCGGAGACAGATTCAGTGCTGACGAGAGAGCTCTTTCCTTTGAAAGCATGCGTCGCTTTGGCAATCTCAGCGGCTACATGTTCCTGCATTTGTTGTTCCATAACCTGTCGGACAGCCTCAAGGGTGCTGTCCAGAGACCCTTTTGACACGAAGTCGGGTAACGTAACTCCGGGCTCACTTAGAGGACCCGTTGAGGCATCTACCACTGGGGTAGAGCCACCTACGTTCACAGCTGGCATGATGATGACTGTGGTAGGATTTCCGTCCAATCCTCGTGTTCCGGCAGTCGGAGACACTATAGACGTTCCGGTCGGGTCACTAAGAGCCGCGACGTGGTGTTGTTCCTCATCAAGTGTCCTAGGCGAAGAATGATCAGTAACAATTGGCTCTAGACTCGATGGTGCACGCAAAGAAGTCGAGACCGGGGGCTGCTGGTCTCTTATTTCAACACTAGCACTCTCCGAATGAGAGACCGGTGGAAGTTGTGCTTGTTCCCCGTGTAATATTGAAACATCCGTCTATTTTGAGACGGATGAGTGGCTATGGGGGGTGTGCAATTGCTCCACTGGGTCCACGGAGGCTTCTTCAATACCCCGTCCCAACGGATGAGACGGGATATTAGATGTGGCAACCCGGATAACACTCGGTGTGGGTCGCTCTTGAGCCTCGTTATCTTTACGGCTCGATCTTTCCTGGTTCAACTTTGAACGCAGTTCTCTCCTTCTCGCATGTTCTAAGTCAACACCTATATCTCCCTCAGACGTCCTAGGGAGCAGTTCGGTTCCAGATGGTGGAGAGTCAAGTGGAATGCCAGTGGAGAAATCAGGGTTGGGTCCGATACCGCGAGGGATTTGCGTTAGGCGGATGATGCGGTCGGTATCGGAGTCCGTGGAGTCGGATTCCACGTCTTCCACTTGGGTACTGGGAGAAGGGGGTTCGGTTATATATGGTTCGGTGGTGTGATGGAGGCGTGGTCTCAAAGAAGGACCGGGTTGGGCCAAACTGGAACCGGGCTGCGATTCCGCTGCACCACCTACACTCGTTCCCCTTCCTCTCACTACTAACGTTCCCCGCCCGACAGCACCTGCTTGTCGGGCCCTTCCACCTCTCACTCGGGGACCCTCACGTCTCTCGGGTCTATGTCCCTGGGCAGGTCCCTCCGGCTCTGGCTGGACCATGGGATTCCCTAACTCTCCCCTATACGCAACTACCCCCGGTGCAGCGGGATCGGCTATGGCCAATAGGGCGGCAGGAATGGGCGAGGCAACCGCATCAGATGGATTACGGATTACCATGAATTGGAGGTGGCGTATGGGACATACCGGATGTGTGAGTCGTCGGGGAATGGCGGGAATGGCATCCATGTGTTGGCGAACGGCAAGCGAAAGGAAACGCGGATATGGAAGAAACTTCTTCTGTTTGGTGCCGCCGATATGTCGGATGGTGGTCACAAGTTCATGCCAGATGATCATGGCGAAGTCGATGTGGCGGTTGTAGCACACAGCGTGAACAAGGCGGAGAAAATCGCCGGTACATTGGTCAATTCCTTTCCATCGGGCGGAAAGGCATCGATTGAGAATTGTGAAGAGCGTGTACCAAATTGGCGCCAAGTACTTCCGATTGAAGACCGATGGCCGTTGAAGATCAGAATTGTACCCAAGAGCACGCATTTGGGCGCAGAGAGTCGCATCGTTGACGGCAGGATCGTACCGTTCATGGTTGTTGGCAGTGGCCTCAGGCAGGGACAGTAAACGGCGAAACGAATCTGGCGTCAGTGTAAACGGTTGATTGTCTATCTGAGCCGTGATGGTTTGGGTGTTGCCGATCGTACGGACTTGTGCTGTCAGCCAGACTTGGAGTACGTAGAGCAATGGAACGTCGGCTGTGCGAGTGAGTGCCTCTGAAATGGGATGGCGCATCAGGATGTCGAGTATTACCTGATGTTGTGGGTTTGGCCTGAAGAGCGCCGGGTCGAGGTAGTGGTTGTTCGCCTCTAGCTCGATGCCATGGTCAGGGTCGACCAGTGCAGCATCAGCTACTTCGTCTATAATTTCCTCCTCCTGAGGAATTTGTTCTGCCGGGTTTTGTTGATCCGCCATTAGTAAATCTGTCAAAATAGCACGCGGTTAGGAACATAGACAGAATTACAAATGTAGGTGCGTACCTTTGCGTTGAATGGCTCAATCTGAGACAGATCGAGGACTGGTTCTAATAGAAACAGGCAAGAATTGGACAGAACAGGGGAGTTTTCCGGATGAATGAAGTGTCTGGACAACATAAGTTGTCCGGACAACAGAGGAGTCCGGGTAGACGTGAAAGATCCGGACAAAGTCCCCTGATTGGCTGAGTTTCCGGATAAAGGTTATGTCCGGAATCCAAACGTATCCGGTAGTTGAACTTACCGAAAACCATAAGGATTCCGGACAACTAGTTTTCCGGACGTTTGAGAGATTCCGGATAGATCATCCATACGTTGAGTGTTTCCGGACAAAACCTCATGTTGATGATGGTGTCCGGACACAATGATAGTGTCCGGACGAAACCGCTTGGTGATAAATCGACCAGATCGTGATTTAAAATTCAGTGTGCATGTAACTAAGGATACTACAGTCCATTCTAGACTACCTTGGGCATTTCCTAGCAATCTTACACCGAAAGAAACCCAAATCGTTTGGATCCAAGGGTTGTTTTCCGGGTTGAGTAATCTCGATCAAATCGTGGTTTGATCGAGATGCAATAAGGATTAAGACGCGGAGGAAATGAATGATGGGTAACCATGAACAACATACCTGATTTTGGAATGAAGTGCGTGTTTGAAACGTCCGATTGAGGAGAGGCTCAGCGAGAGAGAGAGAGTTCGGGGTTTAGGGTTTTTTCGAGTATTTTCCAGATAATGAAAATGGAGAAACCCGGGTGTCTTATAAGACCCGGGTGGGATCCGGGGACTTTGACCGACCCGGGTATGGCCGGACAAACAGAGGAGTCCAGACATCCTGAAGTGTTCGGATACCACTGATTTGGCATTGTCCGTAGAATTACCGGAAAACTGGTCTGCCAGGGATCTTTCTCTCGCTCCCCCTCAAACTGAGCAGAGGGGGGTTTCAGTGCTCCCCCTTGAATTGAGAAGAGGAAATCATTGCTCCCCCTCAAATTGTGCAGTAGGGTGCAAATAGGGGAACCAACACACAAAATATGGAGTGGTGATTAGAAAGCTTAGTATCGCCCCCCCTCAGGTGTTGACCAAGTTGGACTTGGGAGTGCCCACACACATAAAAAAAAACTTTTGACCTGTTTAAGAAAAACTGTGTGTGACGCTCCCCCTCAATAGATTAGAATACTTACCTGATATGACAGTTAGCTCCCCCTGAACACATTAACAAATGGTGAAAGCACAGAGATCGGGAAATAATAAACAAACGGCGGTAATGGTATAAAAGACACACGAAGAAAGAAGAAAAATGGACGAAACTACCTTACAAATACAGAAACTAAATCTACCTGAGTAACCGAGACAAGTAGAATACCAGTACGAGGAAGTGTTTACGTAAACGACCAGAGTGTAGACACTGGATGATGAGTAAATAGTGACTCGTAGAGGTATGGAACTTGGCAAGGGTACACAAACGGATTAAGTTTTCAGGTTTAGCATACCTAGCTTGAACACCAGAGTTTTAAAACGCTTTTCGTCCAAGGCTTTGGTAAATAGGTCTGCCAACTGATTCTCAGTATTTACGAAGTAGAGTTCGACAGTACCTCTTTCAACGTGATGCTTAATGAAATGGTACCGAACGTCTATGTGCTTTGTCTTGGTGTGCTGGATCGGATTGCTTGAGATAGCAATAGCACTCGTTGAGTCACAGTAGATCGGGACCTTGACATACGTGAAACCGTAGTCCTTGAGTTGTGTCCTCATCCAGATGACTTGGGAACAGCAGCTTGCGCCGGCCACATATTCCGCCTCGGCAGTTGACGTTGAAACGCATTGCTGCTTCTTTGATGCCCAGCTTACTAGACTATCTCCCAGGAACTGAATGTGCCCCGAGGTGCTCTTCCGATCCATCATGCAGCCCGCGTGATCGGCGTCAGAATAAGCTGATAATCCAAAACCTGTCTCTTTCGGGTACCATAGGCCAAGATCAGCAGTACCACGTAAATAACGAAAAATTCGTTTAACAGCAGTCATGTGAGACTCTTTGGGGTTGGATTGATACCGGGCACACAGGAAAGTCGAGAACATTATATCCGGTCTACTGGCAGTTAGGTACATTAATGAGCCAATCATTCCTCTATACAGCTTCTGATTCGCATCCGCTCCATTGGGATCGGCGTGAAGCTTTGTAGTAGTCGCCATGGGAGTTTTCATTGGTGAGGCCTGGTCCAATTGGAATTTCCGAAGAATATCCCGAATGTATTTGGACTGGTTAATGAATATTCCGGTCGAAAGTTGTTTAACTTGTAGACCAAGGAAAAAATTCATCTCACAAAGCATACTCATTTTAAAATATTTTCCCATTAGTTTGGCAAAGTTCTTGGCATATAGAGGATTGGTAGAACCGAAAATAATGTCATCAACATATACCTGAGCCAAGACGATATGACCTGCTTCATTCTTTATAAAAAGAGTAGAGTCAATTGTACCTCGTGTGAAGCCTTTCTCTAATAAGAACTTAGAGAGTGTGTTGTACCACGCTCGCGGGGCCTGTTTGAGACCATATAGCGCTTTGTCTAAAATGTAGACATGGTCAGGCTTCGATTCGTCCACAAAACCTTCTGGTTGTGACACATAAACTTCTTCTTCGAGATCGTCGTATAGAAAGGCTGTCTTCACATCCATTTGGAAGACGGTGAAGTTCTTGTGCGCGGCATATGCTAGAAACATGCGAATTGCTTCGATTCGTGCCACCGGAGCATAGGTTTCATCAAAGTCAATTCCCTCTTGTTGACGATATCCCTTAGCCACGAGACGCGCCTTGTTGCGGATAACAATACCGTCTTCGTCCTTTTTGTTCTTGAAGATCCACTTGGTGCCGATCACCGTTTTGTGTTTTGGACGTGGAACCAACCGCCACACTTTTAGAGCTTCAAATTGATTGAGCTCTTCTTGCATGGCAATTATCCAGTCCGAATCTTCAAGCGCTTCACGTACGGTTGTTGGCTCTATCTTGCTTAAGAAGCCGGAGAAGAGACAGAAGTTGGCGGAAGCGCCTCGCGTACGAACGGGTGTAGAGGGATCACCGATGATTTGATGGAGAGGATGTGCCTTCATCCATTTAGTGGTGTGTGGAAGCGGCTGTTGGGTGGAGTGAGAGGTGTCCGGATCCACATACGAACCAGATGGGAGGTCTTGTACGGCTTCGAGAGTAGCAGGTTGAGTTCGTGGAGGAGGTGGGGAAGGATTCGCCAATGGTTCCACAACGTCTGTTTCCGAGGAATTCAGAAGTTGATCGTCGGTTGTCGAGGAAGACGAATCTGTAGGAACGATCTCAGGAACTGGTTTTGGGTCCTCCGGGGGAATCACAGGAACAGGTGACTCAGGCGATGACGGCTGATCTGTCTCCATTGTTTTAGAAGGCGAGCTTGTAGAAGGCGGTGGACCAGTGAGGTTGTCCAAATCTTCAAGACGAGCAGCTTCAATCCGAGGAATAGCTGAGACAGATGGGGAAGCATTAAAGATGTCATCATAAAAATGCTCAAACAATAAATCTAAATCAGAATAAGTTGCATTCGATGAAGATGCACGATTTGGATTTACTGTCATTTGTGTAGATCCCTAACTGGAAGGTCCGGAAGCTAACACACCAGTTAAACCGGGTTCTGAACTGCGATGTTCAGAAGCCAAATCTGCGGCTTCGTCGAATGTCACGTTTATGCTCTCAACAACGGATTTAGTCCGTGTGTTGTAAACGCGATAAGCCTTAGCCTGCATTGAGTAACCGATGAAGACTCCTTTATCCGCTTTGGGGCTTAGTTTGCCGAGATCATCTTTGTCGTTCAGTACGTAGCACGTGCATCCGAACGCGTGAAAGTAGCCAATAGTCGGAATGTGATTATTCATGATCTCGTAGGGCGTCTTGTTGAATCGCTTGTACAGAATCATGCGATTTTGCGTGTAACAAGCTGTAGACACTGCTTCAGCCCAAAGATATAGCGGTAGATTGGCTTGGGAAAGCATTGTGCGTGCCGCTTCGACTAGGGTACGGTTACGTCTTTCCACCACACCATTTTGTTGAGGAGTGCGTGCGGCAGAAAAGGTGTGCGAAATTCCTACGGAGGAGAGATAACCGTCCATCTTGGAATTCTTGAATTCCGTCCCGTTGTCGGTTCTGATGGATTGAACGCGTTGACGCTTGTTCAACTGGACCGTCTTGAGATGCTCGATGATGATCTCAGGAGTTTCATCCTTTGAGCGGAGAAACATCACCCAGGTGTAACGGGAGTAATCGTCCACTATCACCAGAACGTACTTTCACTTGTTGATACTCGCAACACGCATCGGTCCACACAAATCCATGTGAAGAAGTTCGAGAGTCCGTGAGGTGCTGGGAGTGTCCTTTGGTGGATGGGATGCACGCTTCATCTTTCCCTTCTCGCATGCCTCGCACAGATGATCCTTCACGAACTGAAGGTTGGGCATGCCTCTAACGTGTTTGCCGAGCACCAGCTGATTGATGTTTCTAAAGTTGAGGTGCGAGAGTCGTCGATGCCAGATCCAAGCTTGGTCGGAAGAGGCCTTTGACAGAAGGCAGACAGGGTTATCAACTGAGAGGGCTGAGAGGTCAATGGTGTAGAGGTTGGTCTTGCGATGCCCAACTAGAAGTGTCTCACCGTCGTCGGTGAGGATTCTACACCTTGTCTTTTTGAAGCTGACCTCGAGATCTTTGTCGCAGAATTGGCCTATGCTGAGTAAATTGTGGCCCAACCCTTGGACGTGTGACACCTTTTTGATGGTGATCTTATCATGGACGATGTCGCCGTAGCCCACAATCGGCAACCGTTCGTTGTTGCCAAATCTCACGTCTCCTTGATATTCTTCTTTGTAGTTCGTGAGAAGCTCCCTCCTTCCGGTCATGTGTTTGGAGCATCCTGAATCTAAGTACCACACATGACCGCCCTGCAAAACAAGATTAGAGAAGTTTAGGTACCCAAATTTGATTGGGTCCTGGAGGGTTAGGAGTGGCTCCCTTTGAAGAAACCTGTTTGGGCACATTTTTCCTTTTAGGTGAAGAGTTTACACCTATCGGGGTTGCAGAGTTGTACGTCTGTCGCCTCTTAGGTGCAGATTGTACACCCGCGGGAGGAACAGGTTTTGTGCCAGGTTGCCTTTTAGGAGCCGGTTTAACCTTGGTAGGAGCAGTCCATCTAGGATTAGATCTAGCCTCCCGCCGTGGTTGAACCATTGAATGATTACCCCATTTATGAGATGGATTGTTCTTGTAATTACGGGGACTGCGTTTTGCATAGAGATTATGTACACAGGATGGTGCATACCAATCATTTTTCAGAATGTCATAAAAGTTATTCCCACCACAATTAGAACAGCAAAGACAATTATGTGATAAACGAATCAAGTGTTGAAGAGAGTTTAGTTTAACAGGAAAAGACACTACTTTTTCCAAACTAGCTTCAAAATCATTCCAACCACAATTTGAACAACACACGCAATCATGCAATAAGCGAGCCAAATGTGGAAGAGAATTCACTTTAACCGGAAAAGAAACTTCAAAATAATACTGATGATTCCAATCACTACTGTCTTTGTGTATTCTAGAATTTAAAACATGGGGAAAGGACTTTGATGCATCCTTCTTGACAGAATCCTCCTTTAGCCACTTTGGTGTTTCTCGTCTAGCTTGACCATTTTTATCTGCAACAGCAGGTACAGAATGATCAGTGACTTTTGAAGGAGTTAGAGGTTTAACGGGAACTGGTTTAGTCTTTTGCTTTGACTGTGACGTAGTTTGGAAAACAGGTTTGGATTTTAAAAACTTCGTCACAGCTGGGGCCTTAGAGTTTGAAGAATCACCCTTTTCAAAATTGACTTTATGAGTCACAACCGGGGATAAAAAATCTGTGTGACTCGGAAGAGGTTTGTCGAAAGGGAACAACTCGAACTCTCCCTCATCATCACCTTCTGAGTTCATGAATTCAGAAAAATTTACTTCAGGAATGTCGGGACTTGGACTGGTGGAGGAAGGCGAGGAACTCTTCGTGCTTGTGTGCTTTGGGGAATTTGGTGCGGAAGCTAAGAAAAAATCAGAGTTCAAATTCCTTAAAACACTCTCGTCTTGAGAAGCATAACCGGTTTGTGAAGTGGAAATCTTGTCTAAATAAACTTTGCACGAAGATTTGTCAGATGAATTTGAGGAAGATTCGGGTGAAATCTCCTTTTTAGATTGGAGTCGGTCAATTTGCTCTTGAAGCTGACCATTTTTCGCATATTCTTCCATCTTTTCTGTTGCCAAAGCAGACAGTTGAGATGTAAGTCGATGGATTTCACTCCGAAGGATCTCCTGTCCTTCATCAGACACAGCTTCGGTTTTGACCGGTTGTTGTTTCTCAAGTTTGTCAAGTAAAGCTTGCTTTTCTTTTGTCATTTCAGACAATTTAGATGAAAGCGTATTGATTTCCCACAGAAAATTTTCCTTTGCTTCACATGTCATACCATCGGTTATCTCAACTTTGAGTTTCTCAAGAGCTTTGTTTAAATCGTTCTTCTCATTTTGAAAAACCAGCCGTTCTCTTTCCAATAACTCCTCCAACTCTACTATCTTTGCTTCCAAGATGAGAGGGGGAACATAGAGTTTAAACTCATCCGTCTCAGTCTTGGTTGCTGGTGCTACATCCTCATCCTTCTTGGAGGAATCCTTGGGTGTTGGCACTTTGTAGGGGTCGAAGTAGTCATTGGAAAGGTACTTTTTGTTCTTTTGATAAGAGTAATTTAGAGGTTCATAGCAAAATGGAAGTTGAATTCCGAGTTTGTGTGTGCGCTTGTATTCCTCTGTTTCCTCTTCTTTTTCAGGTTCTAGGGGACCAGTCCACTTGATTTTGTACTCCGGGTACTTTGTAGATAATCCATAACAGGCAAAATCGTACAAAATGGGTACATGCCATCTTCCCTTTTTTAAATAGTGGGGATTATCATATCCGATTCCCCACTCTTTGTTAAAATATGTGAACTCTTTGGGTTTGTTCAGGAAAATGGTTTGATCTGTTTGTCCCCTTTGGTGGAGTTTGGTTTCAAGGTTTAGGATTTTAGCCACATACTCCTTGTGTTGAACTTGAAGGGAAGAACATTGATAAATAATGTCTTCTTTCTCATTCAAGCACTGATCAAGCTGACGCTGAAGTTCAGATATTCTGGCCCTTAAGTCTTTGGGTGCTAATGAAAGAATTTTGCATTTATCCTTTAAATCAGCATTTTCAGACTTATACTTCTCAGTTAACTTTATTTGAACATTAAGCTTTTCTGTTAGAGTTTTAATTTCAAGCTTTTGTTCTTTAGAAGTGGCCTTAAAGGATTCAGCCTGACCATAAAATGATTGCATAGCACTTAAAAAACCTGGTTGACAAGATTCACATACCTGATTTGCAAGTGCAGCTGCGGTTTCCTCATCAGTGGAGGAATGATATCCCATGAAGGCATTAGCAACTTCATCTTCATCTTCATTGTCAGATCTTTGCAGCCAGTAATCATCCTCAGCGAACATTGCTTCTCCAGTCGCCTTTTGTTTTGCTAAAGCTAGCTTAGCCTCGTAGTAGTGGACATTCTTCACTGTAGGCTGGCGGCAGTCTTTGGCAAAGTGACCAAGTTTCCCGCAATTATAGCATTTCACGGGCTCATCTTTCTTCTTGCGGTCAACTTTCTCAGTCTTGTCCTTCTTTTCAGTCTGATCTTGCTCATCAACCTTCTTCTTACCTTCGTATCTGTCTTTGTAGTCATGACGCTTGTTGGCAGAAGTGGAGTAGCGCTGACCATTAGACGTTGGTTTCTTGTAAAACTGTTGTTGCTTGAAGGTCTTTGTCAGGAGGGCAATGGCTTTCATGAAGTCGTTTACTTCACTATCAGAATCTTCATCTTTCTTCTCTTCCGGTTCAGAATCAGAAGAATTATGCTTTTGAGCCCGTTCGGTGTGTCGGCTCGAAGATCTTCCCTTGTTAGTGGAAATTAGAGCAATGGGATCAGCTACAGGCTTGGGTTCAGTCTTCTTTTCGACAAGCAGTTCATTCACTTCATCTTCATCCTGAAGAAGTGTCTCATAGAGTTCATTTATGCCGATTCTTTCAATCAGGTTGTTATGCCTGACATGAGAAGCAAAAACTTTCCATTCGGGTAAGAGATTGTTGAGGAACTTGAGAGCATTCTCAGTGTTCGACCTAACTATCCCATTCTTGTTCAGCTCATTGAGTAGAGAGCAGAAACGTTCATAAGCCTGAGTAAGAGTCTCGCCAGGACGCTGCTTGAAACCATCGAACTTGGTTATAGCAGTATTGATCTTCAGCTGATTTCCCACTGCACTTCCACGCATCATTTTGGCAACTTGGTCCCACATGCCTTTAGCCGTGGCTTTGTAGCTGTCGATGGCGGTGTAGATAGAATTGGGAAGAGCTTGTACCAGATATCTCTTTGCCTGTTTCTCCCCTTCTATCCTCCCTCTTTCAAACTCTGTCATTTCGACAAAGGACTTTTTCTCTTTCTTGGGTCCAGCACTTGCAGTAGCTGCAATATCCTTCATTGGTGGCGCGATGGGACCTTCTTCAAGAGCTTGCTTGATGAACTCATAGTTGTCCTTTGATTCAATGAAAATCATGAATCTGTCGCGCCATTGACTGTATTCGTTTGGGTATAGACATGGGGGCTTGGTGTCGGTACCAATTGCAAGTGCATCATGAGAAATAGACATCTTTGGTTGCAACGGAGTGATCGTCAGACGGGTATATCGATTCGAGATGAGAACCTAACGCAAGATTCTAAGAGTGGAGTCCTAACGCAGGTTCTAAAGTGGACTACAGTGGTCTTACCGGATAGTAATCCAAGTAAGGTAGTGATCTGAAAGTATCTGGATTGGAATTACGAAAACACAGCTTAAAAAGTGCAGAGTTGTCCGGATAAGCAGGAGTTGTCCGGATATCTTGAGTTGTCCGGATAACCAAGGTTACCGGATGCTCTGAAGATACCGGATGGCAGTAACCGGAAAATCAAGACTTTACCGGGTACTTAGAAGTTTCCGGAAATAATGATGTGTCCGGATACTTCGATGATTCCGGGTAAATGAGGATTTCCGGATAAAACGAATTCCGGATACTTTGAGTTGTCCGGAACTAGATTACCCGGAAAAATAGAAATTTGAAAGACTTACCCGGATGATTGACTTACCCGGATGGATGACTTACCCGGAAAGATGACTTGTCCGGATGGAACCACAAACGTCCGGACACCTTGATCTGTCCGGAAAACGCGGCTGTGGTGTCCGGACTCTGCGGCTGTTTTGTCAAAATCGATCGAAAATTCCACTAGGGTTACTCTAATGTGTTCCTGAAAGGTTAGAAACAATCCCAAGCACAAAACAACAATGACCCAATCGATTTTAGAGCAAAAACAACACCTTTTGATAGCATAAATCGAATTTTTGAGTAAGAACACTACCAAAATTTTAGAACTTGTTTTGCAAAATTGACCAATCAAACGAACGAATTAGGATGTGAAATTTTGCAGAAACTCTTAGAATGATAATGCTAACACAACCCAATAAGTGAAAACAACTGATTTTGATTGAATCAAAAGTCAAGAATTTAAGAAAAAATCAGACGAGCAAAAGTCAAACTAACCAGAATTTTGATGAATTCAAACCTTGGAATCGATCCGTCCGTCTGCTCTGATACCAATTGTAGGATCCAGATCCGTGCAACAATCGTGTTTATGTGAATAAGAAATATGAACGAAGAATTTAGTCACAAAGGCTGCCCACTTAGCTATTTGATCAGAGAATAATCGTTACAATACTGAAAGCTAAATGAGACGACTAACTCTTTTTCTAAGCTAGTTGCACATTATATATGCTGGGCCCGTGGTAACAAGCCCACGACCCGTTCACTATGGACTAAGATTAAGGAAATACAAATTACACCCTTGAACTTTAAATCAACATATAAAACCTGCCCTAACAACAGATATGACTCTCAAAGTGTTTAAAGCTATGTGTTCTTGTGATGGTTTTCTCTCTTGAATTCTTGATTGTTCGATTGATCGATCGATGGATTGATTAATAGGAATAACTCAACACGAGTCTTCCTTATATACTACTCTAAGGGGACTATAAAGCATATGCTACTATTCACAAAGGACGGTATGAATAGTTGGACGGATGGCATGAACAGTTGGACGTGCTGTATTGCATTTAATGCAGCAGACGTCTATTATGTACTAAGCCCTATTGAATCCAACCAGAGTTTGACACGTTGCAGTTGGACAGGGCATGCTACCATGCAAGTTGATGAACAGGTCCTGTAACAGTAGCAAGATATTATAAATATCTTAAGTCTTTGTTGAAGACCGCAGAGGCTCTATGAAGTACCACAGAGGTTCTGCGGTTTGGTCCTTAGAAGAGCAGTCTTCACCGGATTCCGAGTCTTTGGTCTTCTTTGCGCGTATGACATAGCTTCTGTAGGGCGCCTCTTTAGCTTCTGTAGCTTCTGTAGCGTCTTGACCTTGATCTCTCGGTAAGTTCGGCAGAGCCTCTGTAAGAGCCTTTCTTCACTTAGCCTATTTTCACTACTTCTAAATACTTCTATGATTAGGAAGATTGAAGCTAACAATCTCCCCCTAAGTAGTGAAAAATAAAAAATTTAACTTGAGTTTAGTTAGGCTAAGTTAGATAAGACAGAGGTTAAACAATACCTCGAAAGTTATTTCATTCAGAAATATGCCAGAGGCATTTTACATTTGAGTACAATGAAAGATAAATTTTTGACTTGGTTTGCAGAGATTTGAGGTTTGAGAATCAGATTTTGGCATCTTTGAAATCGTTGTAGCTTCTGTTGTCTCTTCCAATTCTTCTGATCTCTTTGTAGAAACTGATGCAGAGTTATCTTAGGCGAATTGTGGCATCAATCTCTCTGATGAAAGTATCTGCAGCATCTCTATCCATTTTCTCTGTACCTCTGTATTTTACAAGGCTTGCTCTGAATTTGTTCAGAGTACTAGTTGCGTACTTCTGACAATCCATGCACACAAATAGTTTGATTTCGCCTTGTGGGTTTTGAAATACTAACCCGAATCTTGGTTCTGTAATGATAGAGTTGGGCACGGCGTCGGGTGGGCAGCGATCTTCTGGTGGTCGTAAATTTAGATGTTTGAGACCAAGATCCTTTCCCAGTTGAAAATCTATCTTACTGAAGATCAGAAGCTTTTCCCTCATTGCTTTTCTTAATACTTGATAGGCTATGGTGTTTGTCTCTGTGTTGTAGTTGTCCTTTGTCCATTGCAGAAGGTCAGGTAGATCATAAGGATTGATATTTCTTAGGTCAGCATCAGCGAAGGTGGTTTCTGAATTGTCTTCTCTTCTGACTTTGTAAAGATTGTACCTGACCCTTGGATAGGTTCTTGTAAAGGAGAACTTGCAGAAGATTACCTTTTTGATCTTGTGGATTGAGAAGACATCTGCTTTGGTTCTTGGCTTTGTCCTTGTGAAGTTGTTCTCAAATTCTTCTCTGATCCTTGAATCTGTCACATGATCTGTTGGATGATTGGTCTGAAAGGTTTGTTTATAGAGGTATTTGTATACCACTTCTTCCATCTCTTCATGTGTTGGACCATGTTGTGGTACTTGTCTTCTAAGACTCTCCATCTGTTGAACAACTTCTGCAGCTCTGCCAGTAAGTGGAATGTCTGACAGGGGCTTTAATCCATATGCCCAATCAACTTCTTCAGGCTTTTGAGTTTGGAAGGCATCAAAGGCGCTCTTCATCAATTTCTCTGTAGGCTTGGGCAATGATTTCTTTTTCTTGGGCTCTTCTGTCAGTATTGCTTTGCCCTTGTCTTTGGCTTTTGGAGGTGCAAAACCTGTTTCTTCTGTAGGTTTGGAGGTTGGTGCTTCTGTTGGCTTGATGGTTGCCTCTGTAGGTTTTGACACTTGTGTTTTAGAGGACTTTTGTGGCGATGGTTCTGTTGGCTTGAGTTGCTCTGTAACCTCTGTTGGAGGTTCTTTGGTGACTTCTTCTGTGAGCTCTATTTCTGTTGGTTAAGATTGGACATCGAATCTTCTTGCCATTTTGAAAGCTAATGTGAACCTGTGCCTTTCTTCTTCTCTCTGCGACATTCGATCAGTCATTGTATTGTGCATCTTTCTCAGAATATCAGAAGCAGAGGTCGCAGAGGTCGTTGCTCTTATTGGTTTGGTGGCAATCGACTTTCTTCTTGGTATGGTTTGGGGTTTTTCTGTTGATTTTGTTGAAGGACTCTTTTCCAAGTTGATTACCACAGGGGTGGTTGTTGCCTCTGTGGTATGCTGATCAGCTTCTGGAATATTGGTTTCTTCAGGACTTGATTCCACAGAGATGGGTGTTGTCTCTGTGGTCTGTTGATTTTGTTGTTGATCTTGGGTTTGTTCTGGAGGGACTTGACTGATTGGTTCTGCTGCGATTGGCGGAGTTTGTATTCCTCTGGTCGTAGCTTTCTCTCTTATATTCTCCCCCTCAGGATTATCTGATGGACCAGGATGGTCATCATTAGAATCATCCTGACTTTTATCAGAAGTACCCTCTGCTCTGCAGGAAACTTTGGGTTTCTTTGGTAGTTCTGCTCCTGCGGCCATCAATTTCGCACATACATCATCACAGAGGCCGAAAAGAGTTGCAAGCTCTGCTTCTGTGTTGAAGCGCATTCTGCCGACACTTTTTCTGAACTCTTTGACGTAGTTGGCAATTGCAGTAGTGAAGGAGACAATGACTTCAGTGACCTGGTTTATGACATTTTGGCCGAGCTCTGTTAGCTGTGCTCTGGTGATGTAATCTTTAGGCTGCATCAGTATTGTGTTGCACATTGCTTCTGCTTGAACGTTTTGCAGAGCCTTCTGTAGATCTGCGGGTGTGATGCTCTGTGATTTGTTGGATTGCTTATTCATTTGTTCAAGGAAATGTTTTACTGATTCCTTGAATGCAGAAGTTGCGGTAATTCCAAAATCTTTAGCAGCAGAAGTGGCTGTAGTTGTTGCAGTTGTTTGCGCAGAAGATTTCATCTCTGTGATGGCTGTTTTCACCTCTGTGGACAGATTGTCCATTTTGGTGTTCAGATTCAGCATGGCCGTTGATGTTTTCTCTGCAAAAGATGTGAAAGAGCTTTGTAACTCTTTCATGGTTTGGTTCACAGAGGTGACAAGGGTTTGGAACTCATCCCTTGATACTTGTGTCCCTGGTGTAACCTCTGGAGGAACACATTCGTCTCCAGAGTGAGTCCCTGCTCCTGGGACACCTTCGTTCACCCTTGTTTGTACGTTGGGGGTGGAAGGATTTCCATCTGATCTTCGAGCAGAAGCATCTAGTGCTTCAAACTCTACAGAAGTTCTGTGAACGACATTGTCTAGATCCACTCCAGAGGTGGGTACTAGATTATCCTTCTGTTTACCCGGAGACTTGTCTAGAGTCTCTTCGTCGTTGTGCTCACTACTTCTCTCTGAAAGAAGGGTTGGCCCTAGTTGTGTGCATGTGGCAGAGGAAACGAATTCCTCTGTAGGGTGTTCTGTTGTGATCTGGGGCGATTGATCACGAACTATAGGTGAGTCTTTCTGAGGAGACTCCCTAGGAATGGATTCCCCGGTTTCTGTGGGCGCAGAAGTCGAAAGAGTGTCTTCTGGCTGGATGGGTTGGGTTTGGATCGAGCTGTGCTGCTCTATTTCAATAACTCCTTCTGCAGCTAGACCTGCGGAGTTAGATGTGTGGGTTGCACTGGGAGGGGGTGAGGGATGTGTGCCTTCTTCATCTTCGGCATCTTTTTCTTTTATATTTTCTTTTCCTCCAGATGTTTCTACCCTATCCACTGTTGAAGTTCTTTGCTCTGTGCCTAAGAAGTCATACATTTGATGAGATCCGTATAACTTCATGACATGTGGATGATAGAGACCTTTTCGTATCCAGACAACTTCTTCTTCGTCTGAATCTATCTCTTAGACCTCCATTCTTGTCTCTGTTACTTCATCTCTATTCCACTGAGCTTCTGTTTGTCCTATTTCTCCTGAAGCTGGGCTTGGACTCCTTCTGTGAACGTCCAATCCTTGCTGAATGAAGGGGTTCTGTAGAATAATAGGTGTCTCAGCTGATTGATCTCTGGGTGTTTGATCATCTTCTTGCAGATGTGTGTCAATGCCGGAAATAGAGAAGTATTGTTCTTCTGGGGAATGGTGGTCGAGAGGTTGTGCCGTCCACCCTGCTGTATTTAAAGTGTTGGCAATGTCGGGGTTCTGTAGGAAATCGTTAATGTTTCCTTGGTGAGCAAATCGATCTGGGGATTGATGGGGCGATTGATATCCCTCTTCTGTCATTTCTTCTTCTGTATCTTCTTCTTCTGCAGTTCTTTCTTCTGCGATTGCTTCCTCTTCTATGGTAACCAATTTTTCAAGTGGTTTACCATGCTTCTTTTTGGATTTCCTCCTCTTTGGTTTTGGTGCCCCTTCCTCTGTAGTTTTTGATTTTCTTTTCTTCTTCTGTTTTGGAGAAGAGGGAGGAGCAGAGGAGCCAATTTCTGTGGCATGAGGAGGTGAAGGTTGATCTTCTGCAGCGCTTGTTGAGGTGCCTTCTGCAGTTTTCCTCCTTTTTGATTTTGAAGAGGACTTCTTTCCCATGAGCTCTGCACGTTTGGCTATGAAGCTGAGTTGAATAGCCATGTGTTTTGCTAATTTGTTATCTTTTTCTTCTTGAGTGGAAAGGGGTTCTGCAATCATTGTTCCTAGGGGGACACCTAAACGCGGGGGTGTCATAGGACTCGGTTTAGGAGTTTTATGATCGCGTATATACTCTTTCTTAAGGATTTTATTCTTGGCATACCTCAGAAGTTTCCTTGACAAAGGTATGCAGTGTGTGTAGCCATCTACATGATCAGTGGGAATATTTTTGCTCATTGGAAACTGTTTGGGAATTGGCCCTTCCATTGGCCATTTCTGTATTAGCAACAGAGGTTCGAACAAGACTCCCAGTATTCTTTGGAATGGCAGAGGTGGTAGAAACTTAGGATCATTCTCTTTGACCCTTCTTGTGTTGTTCTTTCTGTCGATGGTGTTAATGATCTCTTGCATCATTATAGTCGCGTAATCCAGTGGGAGATCATAGTAAACCCCATACATGATGGTCAATATCTGATGTGAGCTCTGGTCAATACTGCCTATCTTCCCTGTCAGGCATCTGTTAAGAATTGAGAACAAGGTGTTCCACAGAGGTGGTAATCTGCCTCTGCGGAAGTCATTTCTCTTCCTCAGTGGTGTGTTGTACCCAAGCATTTCTAGGAAACGACAGATCTCATCGTCTGTTGGTTGTTCTGCGTACTTCTTTAATCCAAGAAGACCCCTTGTTGGTAGGTTGAATTCAAGTGAGAACATTGTTCTATTGAACTTGATTTCCAGATGCTCAAATTTGTCGGGTTTTGAAATGTATCCTTTGATAAGAGAATCATCTTTATCAAATCGGCAACTTTGCCAAAACTGGTTCAGATATCTTACTGGAATTTTCTTTGGGGTTCTTGAGAGTAAAGGGAAGAGGATATGATTTTCCATTATGTTTAGAAGAATGGCATGGGCTTCGCCGAAAGCAGTGGGTGAGGGGACTAAATAGCAATTGTTGGATTTGATTGGTAGTACTTTTTCGAAATGATCCTTTGCTATGAAGTTTTGAAGATGTGTGGTTGGAGCAAAGTCTGCTGAATCGCCGGAATCTTCTAGTTCAATGTTTTGGGCAGGGTTGGGGTTTTCTGAATGTTCAGAATGAGCAGGTGAATGTTCTGGTGAGGTCGCCGGAGAGTGTGCAGGGGAGATAGCTTGAGAAGATGAAGCCATTTGGTACTGAGAATAAGAAATTTGCAGGTTTCGTCGGAGAAGAATGAGAGTTTGTAAAAAGTTTATGAGAGGGTAAGCTTGGTTTTTATAGGAGGGTAAAACGGTAGAATTCGAAAGAGTAAAATATATGGCAATGGATTAAAATTTGGAATCCGAACTCAAGTTAGAACGGCGGGTTCAACTTTCCACAGAAAACGTTCCATGTACGCCCAATGAAAATGGGACACGTAAGCCATGTCAAAGGATGACAGGACGTCGTGCGCGGCCCATTAATGATAGGCGCGTGGGGTTATTCTTAGCCACATGTAGTTCACTCTCAGTAAAAGTAACCGTTATTACTCAAGAAATGCCCAAGTAACAGATTGACAGAACTTCTGTAGTTTACAGAGGTTCTGTGAATTTGAAAATCTTTGATGTGTATCCCTTTCTCATATATCTCATTGTTATCATGACTTCTGTGGGGTTCCTTTTTAACCAAAAACGTTTTGTAAAGGCATTGGAGAGGATCACATAGGATTTTTAGTTAAGAGTTTTTACTCGCAGAGGTTTTGTGGCTCTGTTGGAACTTGCAGAAGCTCTGGGAGGGCCAGCAGAAGCTCTGGGAGGGAAAAAATCTCATAACGAAAATTCTATTAACTTTTCTGATCATCCAATTTTTGATCTGTTTTAAGAGATGTTTTTCGGACATATTTGAAAGTTGGTGTCCGAAAAAATTGTTATGGAAAAAGTTTTGTTCGAGAAGGTCATGGTGAGTCTGTTTGGTTTCCGAGATAACATTCCAAAAGATCGATAGAGGTTAAAGTTGCGATCTCAGAGCATATTTCTGGCAGAGCTTCTGTTGAGCTCAGCAGAAGCTCTATGACCTTAAATTTCTCATAACTCAAATTTTATGAAACTTTTCGATCTTTTGATTTTTTGAAATGTTATCCACAGTATTTTTAGGACATATTTGACAATTTGTGTCCTAGAAAACTGTTTTCAAAAACCTTTTGTGCGAGAGACATACCTTTTGGTTCTTCTTTTCTCGGCAGTGATGTCTGACTTCTGTCGATATAGATTCATTGACATTCTTCTTTGGCTTTCCCTTGAAAGTTTTACCTCTGTAGATCATTTCAGGATCCCTTTTTGCTCCCCCTTGATCTAATCACCTCTGTAGATCAGGAATTTTCCTTTTGCTCCCCCTTGACCTATGCTTGGATCAAAGAATGATAAGTTTTGCATAGAACATAGGTCATATTTACCAGAGGTTCTGTAGGGGTTGTCAGAGGTTCTGAGTAGACTTACAGAAGCTCTGTGATTTTAAGAACTATTTAAGATTGAGAATTTACATACAAAAATAAATTAATTAAAGCAAAAATAATTAGAAATATATATTTATTTACAGAAGATAAAGCTATACTTACAGAGGATTTTTACGTCATATTGATCATTCCTAACTTACCCACCAAGAAATTGAATCTTTTCTCGTCTAAAGCTTTGGTGAATAAGTCCGCGAGTTGGTATTCTGTGGGCACGAAATGCATCTCGATTGTACCGTATTCAACATGATGTTTCAAGAAATGGTACCTTATATCGATATGCTTGGTTTTTGAGTGTTGCACAGGATTGGCAGAGATAGCAATGGCACTCTTGGAATCACAGAAGATAGGTATTTTGAATAGGATGTGGCCGTAGTCTTTTAGCTGAGTCTTCATCCATAGAACCTGAGAACAACAGCTAGCAGCAGCAACGTATTCAGCTTCTGCAGTGGATGTTGAGACACAATTTTGCTTTTTTTGGAGGTCCAACTGACTAGTTTACCACCTAGGAATTGACAACTCCCAGAGGTACTCTTTCTGTCGAGCATGCATCCTCCATAGTCTGAATCTGTATAAGCTTTAAGACTAAAACCAGAGTTCTGTGGATACCAGAGACCGAGATTTTTGGTCCCCTTTAGATATCTAAAGATTATTTTCACAGCATCATAGTGTGATTTCTTTGGATTAGCTTGATAACGTGCACAAAGACATGTGGCATGCATAATGTCAGGTCTGCTTGCAGTTAAGTATAACAGAGATCCAATCATGCCTCTGTAGAGAGTGCATTCTACAGAGACGCCATCTGGATCTAAGTATAACTTATTTCCAGTGGCCATTGGAGTTTTCATTGCAGAGGTATCAGAGAGGCTATACTTGAAAAGAATGTCAGAGACATATTTGGCCTGATTTATAAAAATTCTCTCTGATGTTTGTTTGACTTGGAGTCCGAGGAAGAATGTTAGTTCTCCCATCATACTCATTTAAAACTCACTCTGCATGAGTTTTTCAAAACTTTTGCACTCTTCTGTGTTAGAAGACCCAAAAATTATGTCGTCCACATAGATTTGTACAAGCATTATTTCACTGTTTTTACGTTTATAGAATAAGGTAGTATCTGTTGTACCTCTGTTGTAGCCATTTACTAGAAGAAAGGTAGAAAGTCGTTCGTACCATGCTCTTGGAGCCTGTTTCAGCCCGTACAGAGCCTTTTCAAGGTAGTATACATGCCTTGGGAACTTTGAGCTTTCAAACCCTGGTGGCTGATTTACGTAAACCTCTTCTTGGATTTCACCGTTGAGAAAAGCTGATTTTACGTCCATCTGATAAACTTTAAATCCTCTGTGGGCTGCGAAGGCCAAGAATATTCTTATTGCTTCGAGCCGTGCGACAGGGGCAAAAGTCTCATCGTAGTCTATGCCTTCTTCTTGTCTATATCCCTTGGCCACCAATCGTGCTTTGTTTCTGATGACCACTCCATCTTCATCCTTCTTATTTTTGTAGACCCACTTAGTCCCAATGGCCTGTTTCCCTCGTGGCAGAGGTACTAAAGTCCATACTCTGTTACGCTCAAACTGCAGAAGTTCTTCTTGCATGGCGTCTACCCAGTTTGGGTCATCTAGTGCTTCAGAAATCTTCTTTGGTTCTATCACACTAATAAAATTTGTAAAGAAACAAAAATTAGCAGTGGCAGACCTGGTTTTTACTGAGTCAGAAGGTTCTCCGATTATTTGGCTTGGAGGATGGCTTTTTGTCCACTGAGTGGTGCGAGGAAGATGGTCATCAATGTCATCGAACCTTTCTTCAGAAGCTTCTTGTGGATCTTCTTCTTGTATAGCCTCTGTCGTTCTTCTAACCTTGGTAGAAGATTCTACCATTTGTGGAATGATTGGTATGAGTGGTGGTGGAGTTTGTTCCTCTGAGGACGTATAGTCTTGGTCCTCAATTACCTCTGTAATTGGTTCTTCTGTGGATTGTGGAGTTTGTTTTTCTGCAACTTCTGTGGTCGTTTTTTTTATGTTTCATCTTCTGCATTTTCTTCTTCGGCATTTGCATCTGTAGTATTTATAGAAGAAGATGAAGCATTATTTGGACCAGTTAGAGTCATACCTGTAGGATTTTGTCCAACAGAAGATGGTTCTTCAGAAACTTTGATGGTTCCAACAGAAGGATCAATGTCATCGTGGAACATCTCTAAAAATAGAAGATTCAAGTCTTCTTTTGTTTGCGAGATGCCAGAGGTTTCTCTTTTAAGTTCGAGTTCTGAACGGATTTGCTCAGAAGTCATCTGGAAAGAATCATCAAAAGAAACATTGATACTTTCAATGATTTTGCGAGATCTTGTAAGGTATACTCTGTAGGCTTTGGAAGTGGCAGAGTATCCAATGAATTTTCCTTCGTCAGCTTTTACTTCAAACTTTCCTCTTGAATCTCTGTCGTTTAAAACAAAGCATTTACATCCAAACACATGGAAAAACTTGATGTTTGGCCGCCTTTTGTTGATCAGTTCGTAAGGAGTCTTGATGTGTCTTTTCACAATGGTTGACCGATTCTGTGTGTAACAAGCGGTAGAAATTGCTTCTGCCCAAAAGTTCATCGGTAATCCGTATGCTGATAGCATAGTTCTTGCGGCCTCCACGAGCGTTCGATTCTTCCTTTCGACTACGCCATTCTGCTGTGTAGTGCGTGCGGCAGAGAAGTTCTGTGATATTCCTTCTGTAGAAAGATAGGCTTCAATGACAGAGTTTTTAAATTATGTGCCATTGTCACTTCTTAACTTCTGTATTCTGCATTCATAAAGAACTTGGATTCTTTTCATTAGATTAATCAAGATGATTGGAACATCCGATTTCTTTCGAACAGATTCAACCCATGTGAAGCGCGAATACTCATCAATTAAGACAAGTATATATTTCTTGCCACCTAGGCTCTGTATGGCAATGGGACCGCAGAGGTCGACATGAAGCATGTACAGAGGCCTAGTGCAAGACACATCTGTTTTGCCTCTGTGGGAAGCTCTTCTGAGTTTTCCCATTTCACAGGCAGAACACAAGTGATCCTTATTAAATTTAAATTAGGCAAACCTTTAACTAGATCAAGTTTGACCAGTTTATCCAAGGTGTGAAAGTTCAAGTGACAGAACCTGTTATGCCATAACCAGGCTTCTTTACTTTCGCAAGCTACAAGGCAAACTTTGTCCTTGGTTGTTGAACAAAAGTTCATCAGATACAGATCACCTTTTCTTTCGGCTCGCAGAAGTTCCATTCCTGTGTCTTCACTTTGCAGAGAGCAGAAAGTCCTTTTGAACAAGACATCAAATCCTGTATCACAGAGTTGACTTACACTGAGTAGGTTGTGTTTAAGGCCATTCACATATGCAACTTTGTATACAGAGACGTTTTCCTTCTGTATGACTCCATAGCCTTTGATGTGTCCCTTCTTGTTGTCTCCAAAAGTTACAGATCCACCATCGTGTGTTTCTTTGTACGTGGATAGTAAACTTCTGTCGCCAGTCATGTGCCTTGAGCATCCGGAGTCAAGATACCAAATTGGCACATACCGCTTCTGTAAGACAATCACAGAGACTTAGGTACCCATATCCATATGGGTCCAATATTGTTAGAATTTTTCAAGTTTGCCTTAGCATTCTTGAAATACATTTTATCTTTTGTAGAAAGATCAGATTGTATCTCTCTAGGTTTTGACTTTGGAGTTTGAATTTTAGTGGAGAGTAAGCAATCTGGACTTGAGAAGTGATTTTTCAATCTGAACATAAGATCAAAACAATGACAGTATTTAATATGAGACGTGATTTGTTTGAACTTTTCATTGAATTTATTGAACTGAGTCACAGAGGCATTACATTCGTTCTTAACATTAGATTTCCTATTATATAAAGATCTATGAATACTAGAATGTTTTTTGCAAAAATCTTGTTTAGTTCCTGCCTTCTGTGAGTCTCTTCTGTGGTGAACGTCTGTCTTCACTGTCACAGAGGAAAGATATTTGTTAGCTTCATTGTTAGCTTCAGGCCTTAGAGGTTTTGAAAATTTTGAGCTTTTAGGATTTTCAGAGGCCTTTTTCAAATTATCAAGCTCTATAGAGGTTTTGATTTGTATACACATTTTTAGAAAATCTGGACAGATAGGTATCTCTGTGATTTTCTCTTTTGGAGAAATTGTTATGTTAAGAACCTCAGAGGAGAATTTAACATCCTCTGTGTCACAGTGAATTATCCCTGATTTAGAATCAGTCTCTGAGTCGTCAGAGGATGAATCGTCCTCATATACAGAGGTTGAGTCATTTCTTTCGACAGAGGCTGGATTTTCTGAGCATGTATCGTACGAGTTTTCTTCCTCTGTAGAAACACTTTCATAGATGGCAGAGGTTTCAGATGAGATCTTTTCAGCGAGAATTTGATCTATAGAAGATGTACAGAGATTTTCTAAAGTATTTGTTTTCAAAACTTCCAAAATTTCTTTTTCAATTGATCTTTTAAAATTTTCTTCTGAAAAGATGGGTTTAAACTCAGGAGCTTTTGCAAATAATTTCTTTTTGACATCTATCATACAGACAAAAGCGACCTGTGTTTGAGTCTCTGGTTTACCAAACTTAAAGATACCAATCTGATCTTGTGTTTTCAGATATTTCTTTGGTTTGATTCCTCTATTGACAGAGGTTGAAGATGATGAATCTGTGTTTTCAAACCACACATTGATCATCTTCGTATGTTTCCTCAAGTGAGGTTCTTCAGAGATTTTAACCCTTTTACTTACAGAGAGTAAGTTTGGAAAAATTGGTTTATTTGTTTTTCCTATCACAAACAGAGAAGACAGAGGTTTAAGTCTTTTGCCTTCAACACCTAGAGTAATATCATCGTACCCTATACCTCGTCTTCCTATTTGTGAGTTTACTTTCTCATACACCTTCTGTGCATCTTTATAGTTTTTAAGTAAAACCTCTCTTCTGAGTAGATCTTGCCAAAGTACCTCTCTCTCTTTTTGAAAGTATTCTTTGAGAGCTCTTATGTCAGTTGTTTCACTCCTAGAAACTGAAAGCTCTTTAGTTTTGACTTTTAAAGCAGAGGTTAATTCAGAAATTTGCCTTTTTA
The DNA here is from genome assembly GCA_033807775.1 of Saussurea involucrata. Classification (NCBI taxonomy): domain Eukaryota; kingdom Viridiplantae; phylum Streptophyta; class Magnoliopsida; order Asterales; family Asteraceae; genus Saussurea; species Saussurea involucrata. The sequence goes on along the minus strand of CM066322.1, from coordinate 91,018,187 downwards.
AAGGATCTACATTTTTGCTCCAATATTTTTCTACTCTTTCCTTTTCTTCAAAATTTTTGGCTTTTTCTTGAGTGAGAAGCCTTACTTCTCTCTCATTAAAGGTGAGTCTTTTCTGAATACTTTCATTTATCTCTTTGAGTTCAATCAGTTCAATGTTAAGTCTAACTGAATCATTTTCTACATATTTAATACAAGAGGTAGAGTTTGAAATGGATACCTCATTGTCAGTGCCCGAGTCGACTTCTGCCATGCCACAGAATAGGGCATTGGTGGTGAATTCATCATCAGAGGTAGAGTCTGACTCGAAGTCCTCCTTATTTGCTTCAGAATGCCCTTTGTTCGCCATTAGGGATTTTTGTGCATAGTATTCAGCCTTCTTTTTGTAAAAAGCTGAGTCCTTCTGTGGGCGATTTTGTCTACTTCTGCAATCTTTTGCGAAATGACCTGGCTTGCCGCAGTTGAAGCAACCTTGGGAGGTGTTTCCAGTTCGATCGTCGGACTTCTGTTGGTCTCCACCTTTCTATGTTCGGCATTCGTTTGCATAATGACCAGGCTTACCACATTTGTAGCATTCTTGTGTGTGGCCTACCTTGTCATCTGACCTCTGTCGGTCATTTCCTCTGTAGTTTCTGTCGCTCGACCTCTGTCGGCCACTTCTGTAGTCTGACCTCTGTCGGTCACTTGATTCTTCTCTTCTTTCATCATCTCTTCTATCTCTCTGGTTGTCTCTGTTATATCTGTCATTTCCAAAATTTCTTTGGTTACCTCTGAACTCTCTTGTCAATAGAGCCAATGATTTAGCTAATGACGCAAGAGTTATTTCTTCCTCTATCAGCTCGTCTTCTTCGCTATCAACCATCACTATCTTCTTCTTCTTCTCCTTCTTCTCCTCTGTTGCTCTCTCATTTCTCGGTCTCTCTGTAGCCTCTGTTGATTTACTAACCAATGTGTATGGTGCAATGGCTATTGTTTTAGCCTGTGCTATTTGAGGCTCTTGTGCAGCTAGTGTTCCATAGAGATCAGAGAGTGTCCATGAGTCTAGATCTTGGTTTGTTTGTAAAGACATAGACATTTGAAGCCACTCATCATTCAGACTCTTTAGAAACATGACGTTATTTTCTTCCGAGGTTCTGTGAATGCCAGACTTTCTACATTTGTTTATGAGAGAGTTGAACCTATCGTACGTTGTTTGCAGAGATTCTGTTGCAGAGGCTATGAATGCATGATATTCATTTATGCACTGTGCCCTTCGGTTCTTCTGTGTTTTAGCACCCCCTTCCAACTGTCTTTCTAATTCTTTCCAAAGATCGTGCGCAGTTTCGCATGCATCTAAGGATTGAAAAAGCTCGTTGGGGATAGCCATTATCAGGATTCTTTTTGTTTTCTGTGCAACTTCATCTTCTGCCTTATCTTCATTTGACCATTCTTCTTTTGGCTTTGGTTTTTGATGTTCAGGGATTTCTGGAGATTCAGCAGTAGCTGGTACTCGTGGTACTGCTATCATGGGAACAGGAGGAAGGTTGTAAAGATATTGTACTAGATTTTTTTCAGTACCTCAAAAAAATGAACCATTCTTATCTTCCATTGAGGATACTCATCTCGTAGGAGAGTAGGAGGCTTGGTGAGTGAACCAACAGTAAAGAAGTTATTTGTATTTGTCATTGTTAAGGTTCTGAAAAGATAGTATGATTAAAAAGTATGAGTCTGAAGATCTGGAAAGTTTTCTGGGTTTGAACAGTTCTCAGAGTACACTTTAATGGAGTTTTAACCTAGAGATGAGGAATAGGAAAAAAATGATTTCTATCACTAATCTTGTAAAAACGAGGATCACTTGATATTGAAAATCAAGCTTCGCTCTGATACCAATTGTTGGTTCCCGTTTTGCTTATACAAGATTGTCAGATCTATTAGTTCGAATTTATGTTTGATGCGGAAGCGTATTTGAATAACTAATAGATATGATTGATAGATTTAGAACATAAGATAAATAAACAGTGAACATGAAATAATATCTCAAAGTTTACTGAATATATATATTAAGAACAGATTCAAGAACAGTGAGTAAGCAAAGCTTTTAAAACAGTTATGACTCTCAAAGTGTTTAAAGCTATGTGTTCTTGTGATGGTTTTCTCTCTTGAATTCTTGATTGTTCGATTGATCGATCGATGGATTGATTAATAGGAATAACTCAACACGAGTCTTCCTTATATACTACTCTAAGGGGACCATAAAGCATATGCTACTATTCACAAAGGACGATATGAATAGTTGGACGGATGGCATGAACAGTTGGACGTGCTGTATTGCATTTAATGCAGCAGACGTCTATTATGTACTAAGCCCTATTGAATCCAACCAGAGTTTGACACGTTGCAGTTGGACAGGGCATGCTACCATGCAAGTTGATGAACAGGTCCTGTAACAGTAGCAAGATATTATAAATATCTTAAGTCTTTGTTGAAGACCGCAGAGGCTCTGTGAAGTACCACAGAGGTTCTGCGGTTTGGTCCTTAGAAGAGCAGTCTTCACCGGATTCCGAGTCTTTGGTCTTCTTTGCGCGTATGACAGAGCTTCTGTAGGGCGCCTCTTTAGCTTCTGTAGCTTCTTGACCTTGATCTCTCGGTAAGTTCGGCAGAGCCTCTGTAAGAGGCTTTCTTCACTTAGCCTATTTTTCACTACTTCTAAATACTTCTATGATTAGGAAGATTGAAGCTAACACCTTCTCAACATGGTCTTTAATAAAATGGTACCTGACATCAATGTGTTTCGTCTTGGAGTGTTGAACATGATTCTCAGTTATTGCAATTGCACTTTTGGAATCACAGTATATTGGGATCTTGTTGATGATGTATCCGTAATCCTTAAGTTGTGTCTTCATCCAAATTACTTGTGAGCAACAGCTAGCGGCGGCCACATATTCTGCTTCTGCCGTAGACGTTGACACACAGTTTTGCTTCTTTGAGGACCAGCTTACAAGTTTATCTCCCAAAAACTGACAAGCACCAGATGTGCTTTTCCTCTCCATCTTATTACCCGCATGATCTGCATCTGTATAAGCAGTTAGTTCAAACCCTGAATCCTTAGGATACCAAAGACCCAAATTTCTTGTCCTTTGAGGTATCTAAGGATTCGCTTAACGGCCACAAGGTGAGATTCCTTCGGGTTAGCTTGAAACCGTGCACAAAAGGATGTTGCAAAAAAAATATCCGATCTACTCGCCGTTAGATATAGTAAAGATCCAATCATGCCACGATATAACTTTTGATCAGCTGATTTACCGGATAAATCAGCGTCCAAAAGTCTACCAGTAGCCATGGGAGTTTTCATGGTGGAAGAGGAATTTAAGTCAAACTTCTTAAGCATATCATTTATATATTTTGATTGATTAATAAAAATGCCTTCATTTGACTGTGTCACTTGGAGTCCAAGGAAATTTTTTAGCTCTCCCATCATACTCATTTGAAAACGACTTTTCATCACCTCTTCAAAATCTTTACACATATCAGGATTAGTAGAACCAAATATTATGTCATCAACATATATTTGTACTAACAATAAATCTTTACCTTCTCGTTTTAGAAAAAGAGTTGTATCTATTGTGCCTTTGGTGTATCCATTCTCAAGTAGATGAATAGTCAGAGTCTCATACCATGCCCTTGGTGCCTGTTTTAGACCGTAGAGTGTTTTGTCTAAAACGTAGACATGGTTTGGATATTTTGGATCTACAAAACCCTCAGGTTGACTTACATATACCTCTTCATGAAGTATTCCGTTCAGAAACACAGATTTAACGTCCATTTGAAATACCTTCATGCTTTTATGCGCGGCGTATGCAAGAAAAATTCTGATTGCTTCAATCCTTGCTACTGGTGCGTAGGTTTCATCATAATCTATTCCTTCTTGTTGATTATACCCTTTTGCAACCAGTCTTGCTTTGTTTCTGACTATAATCCCTGGTTCGTCTTTCTTGTTCCTAAAGACCCATTTGGTTCCAACAATGGTCTTGTCTTTAGGACACTTCACCAAATGCCAAACTTCGTTGCGCTTAAACTCATTTAACTCTTATTACATGGCGTTTATCCAATCTGGATCTTGTAAAGCTTCAGATGCTTTCTTGGGTTCTAACGTGCTAAGAAAGTTGACATACAAACATTTGTTTGTAGTCGCAGATCGTGTTTTCACTTCATCATTGAGGTCACCAATAATATCTGCTGGAGGATGTGCCCTTGTCCATTTATGTGTACTCGGAAGAGTTGGAATTTCTACACAAGTGTTCGAAGAATCATTCTCATCCAAAACTGCAAGAATCTCTTCAGTAGATTTAGCTGAAGATACATGCATCGGTTCTGGTATGTTAACTTCTGGTTGTTGTATTTCAGGTGTTGAGACCCCAGATGAAGTGTTTACTGAAACAGAAACTTCGGGTTGAATTTCAGGTTCAGAAACTGGAACAGTTGTTGGTTCACTCGGAGTCTCGTTGGTTGCCCCAGAAGTACTTGCACCGACATCTTCAGATGGACCGGAGAAATTGACACTCGCCTGTTGTGGAGATGCATTTACTGAAGGGATAGGTGGTTACATATCTGCACAATATTCCATAAATGCATCATGAAATAAAAAATCTAATTCTTTAGAACTATTATTATCTAAGACAGAATTAGAAAACTGTTTCGCCATAGGTTCTACTCCTTTTTTACTAGAAGCTTCAGATTTCTGTCCGAGTTCTGAACTGTGTTGTTAAGAAGTCAAAGTCACAGTCTCGTCAAACGTAACTTTGATGCTTTCGATGACTGATTTAGTTCGATTATTGTAGATCCGATATGCCTTCGAGTTCAAGGAATAGCCAATAAAGATTCCCTCATCAGCCTTGACTTGGAATTTAGCAAGATTTTCACGATCTTTTAGGACAAAACACCTGCATCCAAAAACACGCAAAAACTTGATGTTAGGTTTACGATTATTGATTAATTCATATGCAGTTTTATTAAAACATTTATTAATGATTGTCCTATTTTGAGTAAAGCACGCTGTGAAAACCGCTTCAGCCCATAAACTTGGTGGAAGACCCGAATAGGCAAGCATTGTTCGAGCTGCTTCTACAAGCGTCTGATTCTTCCTTTCAACCACTCCATTTTGTTGTGGAGTGATTGGTGCAGAAAAGTTATGTGAAATTCCAACGGAGTCAAGAAAAGATTGTAGCGTAGCATTCTTGAATTCAGTTCCGTTGTCACTTCTTATCTTTTGAACTGGACGTTGTAGAAGAATTTGAATCTTCTTAATAAACTTGATGATTAGTTCGGGTGCTTCAGATTTGAGTCGAAGAAAATCCAACCAAGTGTAGCGAGAATACTCATCAATCATAACCAAGACATATTTCTTTCCGCCCATTGATTGAGTTCTCATCGGGCCACAGAGATCCATGTGGATTAATTCCAAGGCGTTGTTACAGTTAGACAAAGTTTTGGACTTGTGTGAGACGCGTTTCATCTTTCCCATTTCACACGCCGGACATATGGAAACTTTGTCAATCTTCAATTCAGGAAGCCCGGAAACTAATCTATCTATTCTGAGCTTGTTGATGCTACGAAAATTTTGATGCGAGAGTCTTCGATGCCATAACCAACATTCGTCTTGTGAAGCTTTTAATACAAGACAGACTTGATTAGAAGCAATAAGAGTCGCAAAATCTGTAACGTATAGATCGCCACATCGTTTCGCTCTGAAAATTTCTGACCAGTTCTTATCCACAACGTAGCAAAACTTCTTGTCAAATATTACCTTGCAATCCTTGTCGCAGAACTAACTAATACTGAAAAGGTTATGCCCTAAACCTTCGACATATAAAATCTTTTCTATTTGCATCGAGTCGTTCTTCAACGTTCCGTAACCTCGAACGTGACCTTTCGAATTGTTTCCAAATCCCACCGATCCGCCAGGATGTACAGTAAAATCGTGCAGTAAGTGCTTGTACCCCGTCATGTGTCTAGACGCTCCCGAATCAATGACCCACACATGACGGTCCTATAAAAAGAAAATTACCTCATCTTAGGTACCCATATCTGTATGGGTCCTTTCTTGTTAGTACGGATCAGTTTGTTTATCACAGTTGATGAACCTTGAATTTTGCCTTTAAAAGTAAGGTTATTTTGTGAATCTGGTTTGTTGACTTGATCTTTGGGAATCCAAACCATATTCACATCAACTATTTTTGTTTCTTTCTTCTTATTCTGTTTGTTTGATCTGAAACCGAACATTTTAGCAAATTTGTTCGCTGAAGATTTTAAAGAAAAAGATGAATTATTAGACTTTTTGTTTTTAGGAGTAATATTATTTAGCTTGAAATAGTTATCCCAACAATGAGCACAATGTATTCTTCTTTTAGCTTGTGTCAACAATTTTGTATTTGAAAATGCAGAATTTTTATTTTCACAAGCTTTGTAAACATTACAAGAATGTATATAATTTTTATTTAAAGAGCTACATTTCTCAGTATCAGTATTCCTATCCTTGCTAAAAGTAATATCCTCCTTCAAATCTATGCACTTTTCTTCATCCACTTCTGAGAAAGAAGAAGAAAAACTGTCATAACTCTTAGAATTAGAAGAATCATACGAGCACGAATTAGATTTGGTTTCAGATGATTCTCCGTTTTCTTTTCTTTTCAAATTGAGTTCTGTTTCCAAATTAGATACGTTTGATGAAAACACGTTATTTTTATTTTCAAATAATTTTCTTTCAATTTCAAAATCAGCTCTTTCTTTTTCAAGCTTCTCTTTTTCAAGAAATAAAACTTTCTCAAAGTCAGAAACTTGTTTTTAAAGTTTTAAGCATCTCAATTTAAGTACTTTGTTTTCTTCAAAAAGTTTAGCTTTTTCGAAAAAATCTTTTGCATTTACATCAATTGGACTCGAAGATTTATCCTGATCTTTGAATTCAGTTTGTTTTGAACATTTTTCTCAAGGTTTTGAAACCTTAGATTTTGATAATTCGAATAATTGGGATTCAAGTCGTCGAATCTCACTCTGAAGATCAAGATTGACCTTTTTACTGTGATCAAGATCTACCCCAATATTCTCATAATCATCCTCTAATTTTCAAAGTTTAATTGTAATTTAGAAATTTGATTTTCTAAATCAACAATTTTAAGTAAAGCAGAACCCAAATCAGGAAATTCAGAAGAGGTTTCTTGAACAAACTCCTTTTTGTCAGAATCTGATCTTGTATTTGACTCCATTTCAACACAAGATTCAGTCTTAACAGATTCAGGCTCATCAGATTTAGAATCAAAAGATTTATCCATAAAGTCATTCGAAAACAATGTATTAAATTCAGTTAGTTCAACCTTTTTGGTTTTATAACTGGAATTTAATTCATCGTATTTGAAATTTGTTGTATTGAATCTAGGCTTTTCGTCCGAACCTTTATCTGTTTTGACTTTCTCTATATTTGAAGTGGGAGTTGAAGGATTTGAAGCAAAATCTTTCACAAAAGTTTGTTTCAAACTTTCATTATCTGATTTAACAAAAGTTTGTGAGATTGGAGGCATCTCCTTTGTAAGAGTTTGTTTCAAACTTTCATTATTTGATTTAACAAAAGTTTGTGAAATTGGAGGTATCTCCTTTTTAAAAGATTGCTTCAAAACTTCAGTTTTAATTTTTGGTTCTTCAGTTTTAAGAGTTTCCTTTAAACCTTCACCCAATTTTTCAATTGTATAAAGATTTTCAGGTGCTTTCTTAAGAACCTCAACATCAGATAGACCTAGACCCATTTTTGGATTATAAAATCTTTTATCTTTTGGGTTACTAGTCAACAATTTCAGAGTTTGCTCAGTCTGACCTCTTTTATAATTTAAATCTTCAAGCTCCTTGATTTTTGCAAAAGCATCTTTTCTTTCTTCAGAAAGAATCTTGATTTTGAACTCGAAATCTATGTTTTCATAATTTATATCTTTTATTTTCTTCTTTAACTCAGAAATTTCAGATTCAAGCGTTTTGACTTTTGTTCTAATTACTTCTTTTTCTTGTTCTCTATCTTCAGCTAGACATTTATAAAGAAGCGCTTCATCGTGATATTTCAACTTTGAACTTTTCTCATCTTCAAGTTTCTTTTGAACTTTATCAAGTTTCTTTTGAACTTTATCAAGTTTCTTTTGAGCTTTTTCAAATTTCTCGTTAAGTTCAAATATCACGAATTCCATTTCTTCATATCTAGCATCTTCAGTTTCAGACCCATTTTTAGAATTATCATAATTATTAGAATTACTGGAAGGATATAGAGATGATACCTCGGATTCCTGGTCTTCTTCATTCATTTTTGCCATCAGACTGTACTTTACTTCAGTAAAGTGCGCTTCTTCATCATCAGAAGAATCCTCGAGCCAAATTTCTTCCTCAGCATTGACTGGCTTTCCGCTTTCTTTGGCTTTTGCTAGATGTGCCTTACGCTGATAATATTCAGAATCCTTAACCTTCTTTTGCCTACAGTCTCTAGCAAAATGACATGGTTTTCCGCAGTTGAAACAGTTTCGGTCATCTCTATCCTTCTTTTCTTCCCTCTCCTTTTTCTCTTCTTTCTCCTCTTTCTCTTCTTTCTCTTCCTCCTTTTTCTCATACTTCTTCTCAAACCTCTTATATCTGTTAGCTTTGTTATATTCAAGTTTAGCTTTTGAATAGAACTTCTTTCTACTAAACCTGTTTTGAAATTTATTGGTCAACAATGCTAACTTTTCAGCAATTTCCTCCATATCATCTCCAGAACTGCTACTATTATCATCATCAGAACTCATCTTCTTCTTACTTATCCCAGAAATCAAAGCTTTTGTTTTCACAGCTCCACTCTTCCTATGTTCACTCAGAAGGGCTAAAGACTCTTCGACCTTTTTATCCTTTTCCTTAACCGCTTTTACTTTATCTTCGTGTTGACCAAGAATACTGAAAATGTCGGTCAACTTTTCATCATCCATATCCCTTGACATTTGGAGCTGAATGGAGTATGAATCCCATTCTGGTAGTAGATTCTTGACAAACTTGTAATTTATCTCTGATTCGGATTTGTCGACTCCATTCCTTCTCAAATCATTAAGGATGATGTTGTAGCAATTGTAGGTCTCTTTCAATGATTCGCCATCTCTTGCCTTAAACCCTTCATAAGCATTGATTCTTTTTAGTCTCCATGGATTTTGATGATCCCTCAAACTGCCTTTCTAACTCATCCCATATCTCCTTAGCTGAATTACGACTATCTACACGGTTGTAGATATCATTGGGAATTGCCATGGTCAAGTATGTCAATGCTAATTCATCAATCTCCACTTTTGCTTTATCAGCTTCATTGTAATATCTGAACTCTTTCTCAATTTTCCTTGGAGGAACGTATTGACTTGTAGCTGTTTCAGGAATGCCATCAATATTCAGATATGCTTTGTAAGGACCATTATAGATTGAAAGCATGAGATCCCTGTTCTGATGATTTAAAAATTGAATCATTCTTTTCTTCCATTGAGAGTATTCTTCCACTAGAAGAACTGGAGGCTTGCTCTTTGAACCCATACTAAGTAATTCTCTCGACATCTTTAAAAATTGCTAGAAGATGATCGTTCAGAAGATCAAGAAGTAAGTGTAACAAAAATTACACTTAAAATAAATCTGTTCAAAAAAAAATTCAACACTGTTATCACAATTCTGATGTAGAAGGATCAGAAACCCACATATTTAGGATGTTTGAGGATCCGAAACCGACAACTCTCGGATAAAGCCAAGAATTCGGATGTAACAGGATACGAAACCTTCAGATTTCGTATGCAACTGGATCCGAAACCACTTAAATTCGGATTCAACGGGATGCGGAACCACAGATTTCGGATGGAATAGAATGCGAAACCAACGAATTCGTATTGGTCTAGATTCGAAACCAATAGATTTCGGATGTAACTTGATCTGAAACCCAAACTTGTAAAATTTTCACAAGTCACAAATGTTACTTTTCACTTTTGAGATCCGAAACCAAGACTGTGAACAATCCTAAACCACAAAGCTTCTTCAATGATCTGAAACCCCTATGAATGATCCGAAATCCCTATGAATGATCTGAAACCTCGATGAATGATACGAAACCTTCACTCAGACACCAAAATCACTAAATCTGCCATAACTTCTTCGATTCTTGATCAATTGAAATGAAACTTGCACCGATTTGTTCGAAAACATATTCCACACACTTTTCTATTTGATCACAAATCCTAATTCGATCAAATTAATCGAATTTTGATCCAAATCAGTAAGAATAGGGTTTTCGAACAAACAGATCTAAAATGTCTAATTCGATGAATTCTGTGCAGAATTTGGTGTAGATTCTTGTTTTAAAGATGATCAGGGATGAAAATCGAGTCCAGTAGTGTCAAGAATCAATCCAAGAACTCAAAAATGGTAGAAATGATGAAGTCTGGATGAACAGTAAACGTATATGAGTCCGAAATCATGATGAACAGTAGCTGAAGATCAATCCGAAACCATGATGAACAATGTAAAAAATCTCTAAAATGCTTCTGAATGTGCTTGAATCTTCTGTTTGTGCTCTGATACCAAATGATAAACCCAGATCTAGCAATGCAAAACAATATCAAGTAGAGAGAATCTAGAGAGCAAATGTGTCATCCATATATTGAACTTTGAGTACAAATGACATTGGCATGTAAAGTGTTATGGAAATAACAAAAGGATCTTCTATATATAGTAGGGCCATGACATGTCCATGCCTCTACTTAGAAGATACAGTACAAAATATTGATACTGTCTTGATAGCTACAAAAGTGCTCTAACAGGGCTGAGAATATCTTAATCCTTAAGGACTTCGATTGTTGTTGGGCTTGACTATATTTCAGGCCCAAATTAAGTATTAGGGACCTAATATGAAGATAAGCGTTCTAACTATTTTAGGACCGGGTTAAGAGAATAAAGTTAAAATCCGAGGTTTAGTTAAATCTAATTATTTTGCAAATAAATTATTAGGTTTACGGACGGAACGGGACAGAAGGTTAGAAAGAGATTTGCTATCAGGTGAGTTCTCTCAACCCTTTTTATGACGTACTATGTTTTACTGAATATGGTTCCTTTTTCGAGCATGAACCGATTTATCAAAGTTATGCATGTTTCTATGATTTGCATGTTTACTAGCAAATGAAATGATGTTCAAGCTTTTCATGCATATGATTTCAAATGTTATGTGTATGCTATGTGGAGTCGGTTGCACAGTGGGGTCAGGGTACCTTGGGATTCCTAATCCCTTGGGCATATGAAGGTTAGCTTGTAGGTTGGAATTTGTTTCCTCCTACATGAAGGAACATGAGGTCCACTTGGACTCCGGTGTAGACGAGAGGGTGTCCGTTAGGCCCCGATCGGGATAGCTTATGCGATCCCTGAACCCTGTGTTTAATCTTGTATGAAAGAAAGGTGAAGAATGAGTACTTTTTGATGAAATGATTTTTATTCTGTATCACATGTTTTATGGAGGGAATTCACTAGACCTTTTGGTCTAACCCTCGCTTTCAAAACTAAACCATTTTCAGGTAAGCGCACAACTGGTTCTTCTAGTAAGAACTAGGAAAGACGACAAGAAGGACTTGGAGATTAGAGCAACTCCAGATTTTGTTTATGATATCTTTAGTTAGTACTCGGCTGTGGATTTAGAGACTTCCGCTGTCACTGTTTTGTTAAGTATGTTTTAGCAATGGTGTAAAGACAAGTTTAATTATGTAATTCGAATACTTATTTTATGTTATTGCATGTTTATGAAAAGTGGGACGTTACATTGTAATATGAATGAAATTCGGTGAAAGGAGCCTACAAATATAGAAAGCACGAGAAATGAGATTAATACTTGCAATAGATGAACAAATCGAGCAAATGTACCAGATTTATGTCTTCGCCAAGAGGAGGAAGATGAGTGACAATGAATCATTGATTTGGGGGAAACTTTTGATATCGAAAAAGGAACCTACAAGATATCAAAGCACAAGAAATGAGATTAATACTTGCAACAGAAGAACAAATCGAGCAACAGAAGAACAGATCGAGCAAACTAATGTACCAGATTAGAAAACCTACCAGATTTAAGCCTTCGTCTTCGTCAAGAGGGGGCAGAGGAGCGAGAATGAATCGTTGATTTGGGGGAAACCGATAACCACATAAAACCCCCCCTGCATCGTGGTATGAATCGTCTACAAGGAGTGTGAATCGTCGTTTTTGGGATGTGAGTAGTCGTCTGTGGGCTGTGAAGAGAGAGTGAGAGACAACGTAATGATGGTTTGATTTTGTGAAAGACGATGCATTTGGAAGTTGTGGATAAAAGTGTTGTACTTTAAGCTTAAAAGGTTGTTTTTAAGACTTACTGTTATGCATAAGAGTGTTGTATTTTATGCTTAAAGAGTGTTTTTAAGACTTTAAGATATTTGGCTAAAATACTTTATAAAGTAGTATATATATATATATATATATACTAGTTGAGTGCCCGCGCAATTCGGCGGGAGTTGTGAATGTAAACGATTTTGATTAAACAAGTGATCTATTATGCTTTTGTGAAAAAAAATCTATAGTTTTCACCCATGTGATCAAATGGTGTCACCGATTGAAAACTTTTATGGGTCCACAATCATATGCCATAAGAAAAAGAAACCAAAATAATATGTTCCGAGTACCCAACCCTAACGGGTAACAGGGCGGGGACGGGGATGCCATTACCCGCCCCCTAATCCGACCCCGATGAAAATTTTAAATTTATTTAATATATGTATATAGTGTGTATAAATAAATAAATATGTATATGTATGTAAGCATTTAGTATAAATAGATTTTATATTTAATATTGATGATTAATATAGTGATCATTTCTTATAATCTTAATTTTAAAATACAATTTCTTTAATTACTAGTCGGGTACCCAACGGGTGCCCAAACCCGCCCGGGATTCCTTCTTCCCGAACCCGTTAGGGATTAACCGGGCAGGGTCGGGGACAAGGGTTTCAAACGGGGGTCGAAGACGGGGATGCATTACCCGTTTCCATCCCTAATTCCAAATCAGAAAAGTGTCTTAAACATAAACTTTCATAAAATTAAGAGAGATTATACCATAAGGGATCCGAAAGATTTAGCTTGTATTCGAAAAATCCAACTACCATGATACAAATGAAGAGAAACCTAAAAGAAAGAAGAGATGATCATATTGAGTCTTTCAAGTAAAGCCTCTCAAACCACATATCTAATAATCTCCACAAACACATACACACACCTAACGGCAGGACCTCTAACACCAACCAAACAACCCATACAAATCAGGACCAAAATACAAATTAAAATACTTGGGAAAACCCAAAACGGCAAAGCCTAACCCAAATTTAAAAAAAATCATTAGTAGAGGCTTACTAAATCAACATTTGTAATGGATGAAGCAGAACTGCAGAACCTACTCCAAATTACATTGAAATCACGAGACCATACGCTCACTTTTACTTAACTGGAGATGAACCAAAAAAGTAGCTGGAAAACTACATTACTCCATCTTGATTGTTTCAAATGAGTAACAAGACTAAGGGGTTGTTTACTCAACACTTACACGGTAAGCGCTTACCAGTAATAATCGACACTTTTACTTAACTTACCGGGTAAGATTAGTCCATTAAAATTAAGGGTGTCAAATTTGTACCGAGACAAACCAACCAATTCCATACCAACCGTACCAACTAAATTGGTACCAATTAAGTTGGTACCAACTAAATTGGTTGGTACTACCGTACCAATTTCACACACTTGGTTGGTACGTGGTACTGAGAATCGAATACCACGGTAGTACCGTACCGTACCGACTTTATATATATATATATATTATTTTTATTTATTTATTAAATAGGAAATAAAATAAAATATATTTGATTAATTCATTCAGCTTCTTTCATCACTGATCAGTTCATGACTTCATGTTACTAGTCCACTATTATTGACTGGGCCTTTTAGAAAATTGCTTAGTGGACTGGGCCTTTTAGAGAATGTGAATATGTGATACACTTGGACCTTAGAACTTAGAAGTTACTAGTGGGCTATTATTGAACGAGTAAAGAAGGTAGTCAAACACTCAAACTACATAGATGCGAACGAACAACGAAGTACTAAACCGTAACCTCACACTCACTGTCTGATACTATGATATCTTCTCTTCAACAGGTTTGTTTTTTATGAACAACACGTTTGTTTTTTTAACAGCAGGTTTGTTTCAATTCAACAGCAGGTTTACAGGTTTGTTTATTTTGAAATTTGAACAACAGCGTTTATTTTTTTTGAACAGCAGGTTTGTTTTGTTTGAACAAAAGGCTTGTTTGAAGTTTTAGTAGCATGTTTGTATTATTGGTTTATATAATTTAATTGTAATCATTTTGAGATGTTGGTACAAAACCGTACCAACATGTACCAACCGAAAAATGTTGGTACCAATTAAGTTGGTACCAATTATAATTGGTTGGTACACGGTATAAATTTTAGTATACCAATTATAATTGGTTGGTACACGGTATTCCGAAAAAAACATGGTACCGTACCATGTTCACCCCTAATTAAAATGGCATTATATGCAACTTTTTTATCCGCTAAGAGCTTACCGGGTAAGAGTCGTGGCTCTCACTTACCGAGTAAGATTCTCGGTCCTTGTCATCGCTCTTACCCTGTAAGATTCTCAATCTTTGTAACATTCATCCGATAAGGTAAAGTGAGGTAGTAAGCACTTACTGCATAAGCGTTTGGTAAACGGCTCCTGAATATAGAACAACTCCAACTCCGCATATGCGTTTGGTGCAAGATATTTCACTTCTTCACATCCACCATTTTCACTAAAACCTGCAGTAAAACAAATTACTTTGAGCACAAAATATCATCATCAATCACTATCATAATAACCTCAACCATAAAATCCCAATGCAAGTACGGGACCGTTTACCAAACGCTTACCCAAGTAAACACTTACCAAGTCGCATTATCTTACCGGATGAATATGGTTAATAGCAGTAAACATTGATGACATAATTATTACAGTTTTTTAGTAGACCAAAGCAGTAGACAATTTACATAAAGTAATACTATAGTATATTTGTAGCTAAAAGAATCAAGAGCTGATGGTCAACGTAATTAATCATATGAATAATCCCACCACGTAAACAAAAAAACATAGAACCAAATTAAGGGGAAAATGAGAACATACCTTACCAGGAGCATCCCTCTGGCCTGTAGAACCTATATTATTCTCGAAGTTCAGAAAAAAATATTAACAGAGGACACGATTTATAAATGTTACCATCGAGTTGTGATGGAGGAAACGAAGGGCTCGAAGATTGCAAATTGTGAACACCAACAAGAATAGAAATCAAAAATACATTTGGGTCTTCGTCGAACAGAGAAAAATCAAAGAACGGAAATCAAAATCAATCAAAGAAACCGTAAAATCAAACAGAAGAAAACTAAAGAAACCCTAAAAGGGAGTGTAGAAGGGATACCTGCAAAATCAAAGAAACCCTAAAAGGGAGTGTAGAAGGATACCTGCAAAATCAAAGAAACTCTAAAAGGCAGTGTAGAAGGATACCTGCAAAATCAAAGAAACCCAAAAAACATGTACACGCTAACCTTTATGATCGATTCCGATAGAGATCGATTCATCAAAAATCAAGAAAAAAGATTGATGTAGAAACCGATTCTAAACAAATGGAAAAGTAACCTTTATGGTTGACTCTTATAGAGACCGATTCCAATAAATTGCAACATGCAACACAGTGAGATCGGTTCCAAAGACCAAAAACCAAGATGAGGCATTGAAGAAAAATAATTTTTTTACTTGAGATTGACGATGACGATAAACCTTAATATGTGAACCCAAATCAAAACCCTAACGGTGGGATACGTGCATCGATTAGAAAGAGGGGAAGGGGAGAAATGAGGCGAAGAAACAGGCATAGATTTGAATTACGGTCATTTTACCTTGGGGAACTCGTCATAAGGGCCGGTGTAGAGAATTTGTAATTTTTTTCAAATTAATGCATTAAGAAGTGGTACTCTATGTTTAAAGGGTTGTATTTAAGAAAGGTAGTATAGATTAAAAAAAATTAAGACTTTAAGACATTTGTCTTAAATGCTTTATAATGTAGTATAGAAGTATAGATAATGTAGTATAGATATATATTCAAACTTAAGTTTTCATGAGACGATCATTTTCTCCCTTTGGTATCAGAGCCAGAATCAGTGGAAATTAGTAATGAATACTAAACTTTGTATATTTCTACAAATCTTATTTGGAGATAGTTTTAAATTTAAGAAAATGATTTCTTTTAATATGAACTGGATATTAGTGTTGGTCAGCCTTTTTAGGTCGGTGTTGGTCAGCCCAGTCGGTTGGATTAGCGTAAGTGGCGCAGGAGGTAAGACGCCCAGCCAACCACGACTATTCATGGGTGGTCCCTCCGAAGGTGGTCCCTCTAAGTTATCCAACCAGTATTTAAAGAAAATATTTTATACAGTTTAAAACAACTCTTTAAATAAATTTGTTAAATAGATAAAGTTATGAATTTATTTACTAAGAAACACAATTCTGAAACTGATAACATAGAAGATAATGATTTTCATATGAATTCTTATTAAATTCATATTTCAAATATTGAGCAAAGCCTAACAAATTGGACGATTCCCAAACAAGATGTTAAAACAATTTATAAAATAGGAGCTTTTGATTTCTTACAAGGATACTCAATCAACAAACTGTTTCAATCAATAGAGATTACAATAATCTCACCCTCTTATCCAAATCATCCATAAGACAACATAGACAAAAATATAAATTTTTACATGTTGGATTAGTTCAAATTGCTATCAAACCTTTGTTTAGATTAGAAATAGATGCCCCAGTATTGTTAATACTTAGAGATGCTAGGCATACAAATTTCCAAAATTTCATCATTGCTATGGCAGAAACCAATATATCAAATGGCCCGATCTACTTCAATTGTTATCCCAACTTTTCGGTAGGATTATTTGACCCAAATATTTTATTTAGTTCTTACTATCAAAACAAAAAACTTAGAATTTAAAGAAGACACTAAAGCTGTAGCCATAATTTATAGAATTTGTTACAAAACCATGACTTCAACTATTGAACCAAAAACTAGATTATCAAGCCCCAAAGATGAAACAATTATATTTGAAGTCAAACACCCAAACGTCTCAAATGGAATGAAATTACTCAATCTTGTAATTGGAATCTTCAAGATATTAGTATTCCAAAACGCATAGATAATTCAAATCACATATTTAATATTATTGAACATGAAGACGAATCAGTTGATATTAATTTCGACAATTTCAACAACTTCCAATCTGTCTCTTCAAGGTTATCAACGGGATCAATAAGTAATATAAAATCTATTCTGTTCAAAGATCTCAATAATTAAAATTCAAAAATGTAGATTTCAATAAACCAATTCCTCAAACTCTTTATCAAGAAGGATCTGATGATTCTCAAAGTTATGTTTACGAACCTACTCCTTCAGAAATTCAAACTGAAACTAATCAATACAAAAACCAAATATCAGTGAGTCAAATATGAGTGATTCAAATATTAATATGAAGTATCTTAGAGAAGAATTTTACTATGACCATAATGAAGAAAGAAGAAATTTCTATTATTCATCTGTTAATAATCCAAAAGAAGAGCTAAGACATCAACTCTTTTGGATAAAATATATCATGAAACACAATGTTCATATAACATTTTTTAATTGGTATGAAATGTATTGTAAAGAACAAAATATTCCAAACCCATTTATTAATATTTATGATATTTATGAAAACTCAAGATTATAAAATAATTAAGAGTGAAGAAATCACAACTACAACACATCCCCCAAAGGATACAGTTTTAATAAATAATAAATAGATAGGAACACCTTTAGTTATACCAAAAGCTGATAAAGAAGAAACCCTTAAAAACCATTATATATCAAAATAATTATTCAAATGAAATCCTTAACACTGTGAGCCAACAACTAAATAGAATTGAAAACAATCAAAGTAATAATATACAAAAGGTTGAGATTCCTTCTTCAAAAGAAAAAGACAAAGAAAATAATAAAAATCCAATTTTTATCCCACACCAAATTGATTCTAATGCCAATTTAGGATACAACAAAAAATTAGTTAATGAATTAGAACAAAAGTTAACCAAATTAAATATTAATGTAGTTAATCAAGATCAGATTCAGATTCAGAATCTAAAGATATATTTCAAATTTATGAACAATTTGCCAATAAATTAACTTTTAAAGGCAGTTCTACCAATACTAGTCGACCTCAAACGAGAAACTATTATCACAGACCAACTTTTCCAGATGTTCAATTTGAAGAAAGAGAACATGCCATTAATAGAAGTGCATATGATGGTTCCTCAGTCTATGAATGGAATATTGATGGACAATCTGAACATCAAATTCTTAATACAGTTCAAGAACTCAACATGGCCTTAAATGCCTATCTTACTAAAGGCAATCGTCAAAAACAAATTGCAAATATTATTATTTCCGGTTTCACTGGCATTTTAAAAGGCTGGTGGGATATGTACGTTACTGCAGAAGAAAAACATATAATCCTCAATGCAAAGAAAACTATAGTCAAGACTGAAAATAATCAAATTCAACAAACTCAAGAAGATGACATAATCAATACTCTTATCTACAGCATTATAAAAAACTATATAGGAGATCCATCCCTATTCCAAGAGAAGAGTTCTGAAATACTCTTAAATCTCACTTGTAGAAAACTACAAGATTACAGATGGTATAGAGACATGTTTTTATCAAAGGTAATGTTAAGACCTGACTGTAGAGAAGCCTATTGGAAAGAAAGGTTCATTGCAGGATTATCAAAACTTTTTGCAGAAAGAATAAGAGAAAAATTAAGAAAAGATTATAATAATCAAATTCCTTACAAAGAATTAACTTATGGTCAAATAACCAGTTACGTTAATCGTGAAGGATTAGCTATTTGTTCAGACTTAAAACTCAAAGCCAAAATAAAGAAAGACAAAATTAATAGTAGAGATGAAGTTGGCAATTTCTGTCAACAATATGTATATGAAACCATATATGCTCCTACATCATCCAAATCTAAAGGATATTCAAGTTATAAAAGGAAAGAATCCTGGCAAAAGATTTAAGACAAGTTATCAGCGTTTGAAATGTGCAGATCGTAATGTTGATGATGGATGAACAGTACTAACGATCTCAGTTAGTTGGCCGTTAAATTCATTACAATTTTGTTCCGTTTCCGTTAAATCTGTTAAGTGTCCGTTAGAGTCATTTAGATAGTTTAGAAAATGTCAGTTTTAGTCCCTGTAGTTTAGTTTGAGTCTTTTACATTTTTAGTCCCTGTAGTTTGTGTTTAAGTTTTTTAACAGTTTTAGTCCCTCTAGTTTTTAGTTTTTAGTTTTTCATTTTTGGTCCCAAGACTTTTAGGTTTTAGGTTTTTACACTTTTTAGTCCCTAGAATTTTAAGTTTCAAATTTTGTTATTTTGAGTCCTTTTAGTTTTATTTTTCAGTTTTTGTCATTTTTAGTCCTTGTTTTTGTCGAGTCTTAGTATTTTTCATTTTAGTCCTTATTTTCGTATTAGTTTTATTTTTGTCGGTTTTAGTCCCTATATTTTGGGTTTTTGTCATTTTAGTCATTTTTGTGTCCTTTTAGTCATTGTTTTTCGTTTAATTTTGTTTTAATAATTTGTTTGTCGATTTTATCAAATTTTACCTGTAATTGCTCATAACTGATAAATTTTTCTTCAATTTTGCAGGTTTGTCAATTAAAGTCCAACATTTCCGCGTAAATTTTTCAGAATTAATTTTTGGAAGACAAATTTATAATTTGTTTTTCAAATTTTATTTTTGAAAAATTTTCTAACTTTAATTGTATTTTTCTGATTTTTACGAGTGTGCACATAATTCAACTTCTAATCGAAGTTTCTCTTGACGATCGCTCTATTAGGTATATTTTTGTTAATATTTTTGGTATTTTTCGTTTAATTTCTTTTGTGTTTCTATTTTTCAGGATTCTTTCAAGATATACTCTTACAACAATGGCTACATTCGACAACGATTACATTTATCGACAATATTTGGTAATAAAAAACTTAAAAAGAAAGAATGCAGATCTTGAAGCTCAACTTGAGAAGAATAAGACACTTGACAACTCAACTCTTCAAGATGATATGAAGAAGCTTCAAGGGAATATAAAAGCATTGGAGGAAGAAAATGTTGATCTGAAGAGACGGATTTTAGAAATTTCTTTTTCAAATGAAAGGTTTATTTTAAAAGAACATAATGTTAAACTTACTAAAAGAATTACTGATCTTGAAGTTTATATTGCAGGTATTGAAACTAAAAAAGACAACTCAAGTCTGCACGATCAAATCGAGAAACTTCAATAGAAAGTAACAACTCTTCAAAGAGAAAATGCTGATATGAAGAGTAGGGAAGACAAGAGAGAGAAGGGGAACTCATATCTACGAGATCAAATAAAAAGAGTTCAAGAGAAAGGAACAACGTTGGAAAGTGAAAACGTTGAATTGAAGAAGAAGCTTTCTGATCGTGAAAGGGTGTCACCTTCTTCAAAGAAAGTTCTTGAAGAAAAGAAAGCAATTGAACTGAAATACATAAAACTTTCGAAACAAATCTCTGAATTTGAAAAAGTTTTATTTTTAGAAAAAGAAAAGCTTGAAAAAGAAAGAGCTGAATTTGGAATTGAAAGATTCTTTTGAGATCAAAAGTAATGAGCTTTCCGTGAAAATCTCTGAATTAAAAAATGTTTTGGAAAAGGAAAGAAAAGATTTCACGGAAAAGAAAAATCTCTTTGAAAAGGAAAATAAAATCCTTAAAAAGAAAAATATGGAAACTTCAAAGAGATAATTGATAAAGGAAAATTCTTGGAAAAAGATTTTGAATCGGAATGCAAATATTTTGAAGATGCGATTCTTAATCTTACCAAAAGATTATCTGGTTATGAAGGATCAAATGATAAAATATGATCTCCAAAAAAATATGATCTGATTTGTAAGGAGTAAAATGTTTTGATCAATAAAATCAAAGAACTTGAATACATCATTTTTAAAATTGATGTTTCAAAGAAGGTCAGTCCTGACACTATCATTCAAACTCCATTTGTTGGTTCAAATGATTCTGAATGCTCTTTTAAAACCGCTTCAAGTTCAAGCTTTAAAAACATTCCTTCTAAACAATTTAATAGATCAACTGATTTCTCAAAAGATCAGATTCGTTCAACAGATATCTTCTATAATCCCCTGTTTGATAAATCAGATAATAATCCAAAAATGCCTAAAATTAATACTTCCAAACCTAAAGAAGTTCCAGTCTTCAAAAAGGTAAAGATGGAATGGAGAGTTAAAGGTACAACAATTCCAAAGAAAGATGTGCTAAAATCATCTACCTCCACATCAAATGTCAAGAAGAACAATACTCTGAAAGGTAAATTTTCTGCTAAACCTGATCCTATTCATTCCGCAAATCATCTGATTAGGTTGGCACATAATAAAATTTGTTGTTCTTACTGTGGATCAAGTGATTTTGTGCATAAAAAATTATACTTCTTATTGGTACGGTACTTACAATATTTCTTCTAAGAAATCTACACTTAACACACTAGGAACCAAGTACCGTTGGGTACCAAAATCTGCTTAATCTGTTTTGCAGGTTCATCATGTGTAGTGCTGATTTTGAAACATATATCACACACATGACTGAAAAACAGAAGAGAAGCGGTGTAATTTTTTGAAGAAATACATGTGCCATTAAGGGGGAGCAACGACAATGGCTTCTAAATAATTCAGTTCAGAACCCGTACTTCAATGATTATGGCTTCTAAACATCTCAGTTTAGAACCCGTTCTACAACGATTAGACTTCTGAATAAATCAGCTCAGGACTCGTACTTCAATGATTTTGACTTCTGATCATATCAGATAAGGACTCGTTCTTCAACGACTATGATTTCTGAATTTACTTCAATCCTGGTAATTCAGAACTCGTTTTAATGATTAAGGATATTTTAATCCAAGTCTTGTTATTTGTGCAGATTTTGTCAAATAAAGATCCTTTGCACATGTTAAGGGGGAGCTTAACTGATTTTAAATCATTATATCATGATTTGAGGGGGAGCTCAAATATTTCTGACTGTACGTATCTTCTGATCTTAATCTCAGATTGTTTGAAAGAAGAACGACTTTCAAGCATGAAAAATGTTTTTCCTAAATGTTCAAACCACTTCTCTATTCTCAAACAAATTTTATGAATTTAGAAGTGTGATTTTAAATGTTTTTCATGGAAATCTCGAATTACCGTAACATTATTTCTGACCGTGTGTTTCCAAAGATTAATACTTGTGTATTATCTTTTCTATATACTTTCAAGTATTCATACACACCGGTTTAGCTTCATATTGACTTTGTTATTACCATGTCTCCATATACAACAATTTTTCGATGGTAATACTCTCGTTTGTATTTCAACTTTTGTTGAGAGTCTTATATTCATTTCAGTGTGAGAACTTAAACGTTTTATTCAAAGATTGTTTATATTTGTTCATATAAACAAATTTCAATTCTGTGATACCCTTACTGTTGATGAATATATTTCAAAATATTTGATATGATTGATACATTGTCAGATTCTCAAACAAGTCATTCGAATTCAATTCATTCATTCTTTATCCTTGTTTTGAGAAATCTTCAAAGTTCAAATGCTCAAATATTTCATGATATTATTGAGGAGCATATATTCTGACGGCAATGTTAATCAAATGCCGATATTTATATTTGTTCAAGCTAAATTGTTGAACAACACATCATTTTAGGACAAAATTTCATGGGATCAGTGTGAGATTATTAAACTTCTATGGATTCACGTTAACCGGTGTTTCCTACCCAAGAAGTTATCCTTGAGTGATTGAGGGGTGAGGGGTCTACATCAAAGAGTGGGGGAGATAACTCATCCGGTTGAGTATCTCATTGTGCTGAGGTAAAATGTAAATGCGAGTTTGGGTAGAAGTGAGTGGATTAAAAACAGAAAAAGGGTGTGAGAATAAAGTTAAAAGAATAAGAGAACTCTGCACCATCCCCTTTCTGAGCCGGAAAGCCACATTACTGATTGGTTCACATTCTTTGGTGACCATCATTGAAACATGCAGTTAGCCCATGCCAACTATTGCTTTAACCCTACCAGCTACTCATTTCTTTCTTAACAAAGAAATGTTTCATTTTTCTTAGGGACGCAACATTTAATCTATCTAATCTTCCTTTGGAAGGTTTGGATATTGAAAAAGAAGAAAGTTTGTCCTACCTTCGCTCTTCATTCATGCACACTGAGTCCGTGGAAAATTGTTGTTGTCTCAACAGTTTACACGTTTTGAGCCTATAATTTTTCAAGCATATGTTGCTTCAATTCTTTCTACACATGCATGTACACACAAGGAATATCTTTTCTTGTCATAACGTTCATAGAAATTCCTTTGTGGTTTTTTGATGATTGAATGGAAGCCTTGGGGGAGTGAACATCAAAAAGCTCATTTACAAAGTACATCCGTTGTACTAAGTGGATCCATGCTACTTACAGGCATTTTAACTGATTCATCCGTTGTTTCAGGGTTACCACATTATTTTGTCTGAATTTGAAAAGATTCGTATAAATTCTTTTGGAATTGACGGTTTATCAGATCAAAAAAGAGGAGAATGTTACTTGTGGAGAACAAAGTGCGTGCTGGAATTGATAAAGGTTTTGATGATCATGATGCTCACAATCATCAAAAAGGGAGAGAAATAGTATACTGAAGAACATGGGAAGAAATAATACCCTGAAGAAAAGAGAGATTTGTCAATGACATATTAAGGGGGAGAAAAGATGTGCTAAAGTCAAGAAGACATTCCGAGATGTTTTCAAGAGAGTTCGTTATTCAAAGAAAATTTCAAGATCGAAGAGATAAAGATACAAAGTTCAAGAAATCATTCAAAGTTTGAGTTCAAAGCTTCAAAGTTTTTACAGTTTCAAAGTTCAAAGCTTCAAAGATCAAAGTTGCAAAGATATGAAATTTCTGTTCAAGACTTGATGAATATTTGTTGAAGATTACATTTCCTGAAGATTGACTTTTCAAGAAGACGAAGACTTTTCATGTTTGACTGAAGATTGTTCAAAGTTAAAAGTTTGAAGATTGTAAAGCCGTTTGAAGACTGTCAAAGCTTCAATGTTTAACTCAATCAAGCATGGTGTTTCTTAAATCAAAATAATAATAATAATAATAATAATGCCTTCGCTTCTAGTTCGATTCTAAAATGGATCATCCTCCCTATATTACGTTGACCCCCAAATGATTAAAGGTTCATATAATTGAATTTATTTTTTAGGACAAATATCTTCTTGATGTGGATGGTTGGTTATTTGACATTTTTGGTGGTTTTTTATTGTTCAACTTTCTTTGTTCCAAGGGGGTGAAGGACCTAATAGTCTCTAGACTCCGTATTGTGTTGGATTACAAATGATTGTGCTTGAATGATGAGTCATTCATTCCTTATTTAATATAATCTCTCTCCCTCTGTTTATTTAGTTCTAGCAAAAGAAGTCTTTATATATATACATATATATATACATATATATATAGAGTCCTACTAAACTGTAACCGCTAAATGTGTGTAACCCGTCGATTTCATAGGGTTTTTTGATGAATTTTTTTTATGGAATTGTTTATTTTGATGAAATTGTTTAATATCATTCATTTCTTGATGAATTTTTTTTATGAAATTTGTAGTTTCATAGGTTTTTTTCATTTTTATGAAACTTTTCATATATTTTCGTTTTCACCTATGAAACTACAAATTTCATAAAAAAATTCATCAAGAAATGAATGATATGAACTACTTTCATCAAAATAAACAATTTCATAAAAAAAATTCATCAAAAAAACCTATGAAATCGACGGTTTACACGGGTTACACACATTTAGCGGTTACAATTTATTATCTCTATATATATACACACACACACACACACATACACACACATATATATATATATATATATATATATATAGAGAGAGAGAGATGAGAGTTTTCAGATAACAAGATTAAACCATTAAAGCACTTGATTAGAGGAGAAATGTAGAAGATGATGAATTGGGTACAATTTCTTTCTTGGAGGCCACACTCTAAAACACACACACTTGGTATACACAAATGACCTCTTTTCACAAAACCCTAACAATTGGGTATTTATACCTTTGACCCTCACTAGTTATTTTGTTGACTTTGACTAATATTGACTAATTACAATTAGTCCTAAATCTTGAATACATTGTGTACTAACAATCTCCCCCTATGGATTCAAGATTTAAAAAATTATGACGATAGTCTTCAGCTCTTTAATCTTCATATAGGCTTTATCTTCAAGAATCCACTTTGGCGGCTTTAATCTTCATATAGGCTCTTTAAAGTCAAATAGTCAACAAGTCTTGAAACACGAATGTAACAACCCGGATTCCCAAACATACAAATAACACATATTTCATAACATAATTTCACCACAAAGATACATCATATTTCATTTACGGTCCCTTAGCTTAACAAACTAAGTCTTTCAGTACAAACTTTTTACATAATAACTACTAAACATGATAGATACAAAAATGCTTCATGGTTCTTCAAAAGAAATTCCTAGATCTTTTCTATCACTTGTCTTTGTTTGCTTCACGACCTGGAATACATATTTTAAAACAAAATGAGGGTTAGACCTAATGGTCTAAGTGAGAAAATCCCGGTTAGTTTGAAACCATTTACATAAATCCCATACACATAACACAATCACATATATTAATTAAAACTCACACTTCGTGTACTTTCCTTCCTCATTCCCATGGCCATATTAGTTGGTTGCAAGCCAACTAATAAATTAACTCCGATGTACGACAATTACAGCGATTCACTTAGCATTGATCTAGCAGCTTCACACAGAGTCTGATTCTTTCTTTCAGCTACCCCATTCCGTTGAGGAGTTCTGACAGCCGAGAAATTTTGAGAAATTCCTTTTTCATTGAAGAAGTCTTCTAAGGCACTGTTTCTGAATTTGGTGCCATTGTCGCTTCTTACAGACCGTACAAGCTGACCATTCAGAACTTCATTCTTCTTGACAAAGTTAATGATTTCTTCAGTTGCATCACTTTTGTACCTGAGAAAACATACCCAAGTATATCTTGTGAATTCATCAACAATTACAAGAATGTACCTTTTTCCACCTAGGCTAGGAGTGATGACTGGTCCACATAGATCCATGTGCAACATTTGGAGAGGAAGAGTGATGGAGGAACACTGCTTTGTCTTAAAGGAGGTCTTGGCGAGTTTCCCTTTTTCACATGCATCACATAGCTTTTCTTTCACAAAGTTCAACTTCGGCATCCCGGTCACCAGATCTTTGTTGGAGATGATGTGTAGAGTTTTGAAGTTTAGATGAGACAGACGTTTATGCCACAACCAGTTTCTTTTGGCTATGTCATCAGACACAAAGCACATACTTGAGGAACCATTACTTTGTCCTATGTCTATGACATAGACATTCTCCCTCCTTCTTCCAGAAAGAACCACCTTCATCTCTTTATCAACAATTGTACATATACAAAGTTCAAAGATAACTTTGTAACCCAGATCACATAGCTGACTTTTGCTCAGGAGATTGTGCATGCGTCCTTCAACAAGTGCTACTTTATTAAATGTGACAGATCCATTGGTGAGAGTACCATAACCTTTTGTGTAACCTCTAGAGTTGTCCCCAACGGTTACTGACGGACCCTTTTCAGACACATAGTTTGTAAGAATAGATTTGTTTCCAGTCATATGACATGAGCACCCACTATCCAGATACCAAATCTGATGATGCTCATTGACCTGCAGTCACAGACAAATTAGTTTCTTGGTACCCATTTGGTAGTGGGTCCCTTTGGGTTAGAAGGAGAAGATTCCTTAGTTTTTGTTCGGTCAATTCTATCCTTAGGACAATCTTTGGCAAGATGAAAAGTGTCTCCGCAGTTATAACATTTTCTATAAATGAACACCTTTTTTGGATTTTTGAATCTTTTCTTTGCCTTTTCCTTTAACATCAATTTGAATAGCTTTTGGACCAAAGGTGGAAATAAGAGGAGGAAAACTTAAAATCCCTTTGCCAGAGGTGGTTGTGGCATTTCTTGGAGAGAGATCTATGGAGAAATCTTTAAAATGAGCTTTTGAAAGAGCTGAGGATTTCCTTTTTAAAGAGGGGATAGCTTTATTCTTTTTAGACTCCTTAGGGTCTATGGCTTCAGAAGAAGAAGCTGCATCTAGAGTCAAGAGTTTCAAAAGATCATGAATGGGTTTAGGAGAGTCAATAGAGTCCTGAGTCTCATTGTTTGGAAAAGAGATTGGATCCTTGGCTTATATGACCATTCCAAATTTTAAGGCTTCAGATAAATCAGATGAGTTCATAGACACAGACCCAACGAAGCTTGACTTAGAGGACTCACACAAGTTTGGAGAAACACAAGAAGTGGAAGAAAGAGTATGAGAAGAGAGGCCAATGTCCATTTTCCCAAAACCTAGTCCAGTTTAGTCCTCACAAGAGATTTGATCTTGAAATTTTTTCTCAAGGTTCTTAGAAGAGCTGGTCCATTTTCTTACAGTTTCTTGCTCTCTTTTCAGTCTTTTAAACAGTTTATTTTTCTCTTTAGCAATGATGTGATTTATAGTTTTCAAGTCCTCTAATTCAGCTTTGATTTCATCAAACTTTTCAAGTTGGGAAAGGCAGA
This sequence comes from Saussurea involucrata, assembly GCA_033807775.1. Classification (NCBI taxonomy): domain Eukaryota; kingdom Viridiplantae; phylum Streptophyta; class Magnoliopsida; order Asterales; family Asteraceae; genus Saussurea; species Saussurea involucrata. The sequence goes on along the minus strand of CM066322.1, from coordinate 90,990,296 downwards.
TTTGAAGTTGAGAAGAAAGAGTTTTAACTTGAGATGATTTCTTTTTCTTAGCATCTTTGATATTATAGAAATCATTTGTCAAAGACTCATAAGCATCTGTCTTTTCAGATTCAGACATGGAGTTGAAAGGATGTACCTAAGAGTAAGATGATGACCACCCAGTTGACACTAGAGCTGTCAGAGTAATTGCTTTTTCAGGGTTTTCCACATCCTCAAATTTATCCATGAAGCACATGTTGGGAGAATCCTTGTCACTCTCAGAAGTTGGCTCATCAACCCAGTCATGGGTTTCAGCAATGAGCCATTTTCCTTTCTTAAGAAGTCTCTCATTTCTTTCCTTCTCTCTCTTATATTTGGCTTTGTTGTGGATCCCAGATTAACAAGTGCAATTAACAGAATCAACACAATAACATTCAATTGTCATAAATCTCCACTTTGATTACGTTGCAGAAAAGATGAATACTTGAGTAGACGTACAAGGTAATTAGCATAAGCAATTAGGTCATTAACCCTAATTCTAAAGCAAAAGCTAGTATTTATATCCCTTAAGGAATAGTTACATGAATTGATAGAATTAGTCCCTCAACTTCCATTCAACTGACTTTTGAGACCTAACAATCTCCCCCTTTGAATTGAAGTTCGATCTCACGCCAGTTGGGGACATAACGTTTTCTGATTGCAAAAAGAATCTCAAAGTGCCATATGGAGTTCCTGTATTCCAGCCTGTCTTTAATCTCTTTGAGTAGCTCTTTGGCAAGATATTTTCTTATGTTGACGTACTTCTCTGAAGAGTCTCTTTCCTCTTCTTCAATTATCTTTCTCAGCATGTTCTGTATCTTTATCAAAGTCCCTTCACTGAATTTGTGCAACTCACTGATCCTCATAAACCGCTTCTCTCCCTTATCGTTTAGATACACAATCCTTGTCTCTAGTTTGAGTAAAAGAGTATGTACCTGTACGTCTTCAGCATCCAGAAGAGTCAGATTGGGCTTCAGCACTTTCACTTTTCTCTGATTGCTTTCTATCCCCATCTGAAAGTCATTGATGTACGAGAGGGTAATGGTGCACTTCATGAATCTTTTGATTGTTTTAAGGGCTTTGGTATAAGGCAGTGGTCGGATGGTGCGGGTCTTTAACTCTCGTAGAAGAACCGGGAAGTCCTTCAAGTTCAGATTTCTGAAGTCGGCTTTCGAGAATACCCATTCTTTCGCGTCATCTCATTTAATTGTGAACACCGGGAACCATACCTTCAAGACTTTGTCTGACACGATCTCCATGATTTCAGTGATCATGTGGTTGGTTCTAACTTCATGTACCATTCTGCTTCTTTTCATCACCTCCAAATACTGAGAACGAATCGATTCTGCCAGATCTGAAACCCCGTGACACATAACCGGGTCAAGTGGTCTGATCCAGTGAATGAAGATCTTCTTTTGCGATTCTTCTAAATATGGGACCAGGATTCAGACTCTCTCCTAATGAACTGGTTGAAAAGGTTAGTGATAACGCCACTTTTTGGCGTTATTTCCGGTTCTCAAACCAATGAGATTGGCTTGTATTCAAGTAAAAAGGCGTGTATCTTACGGTTTATCTAGTGATTTACACAGGTTATCTAAAAGGCGGCATTCCTCGGAAAAAGAAGCTAAAAAGAGCCCAAAACGAAGCCTAATGGAAGCCCAAAAGCCAAGCCCAAGACCCGCGACCGAACCAGGACCCGACCCGCGAACCAGAAAACGACCCACGTTGCAAAATTGACACGCGCGACTTACCACGCGACTGTTTCGCGAAAATCAGTATTTTAAGTCGGGATTTAGGTCAGTTTTGGGGAACGCAACATACGGCAGACGATCCAGAGCAGTTTCGGGGCGATTTTGGGAGATCTTTCGGAGTCCTCGAGGTCACGATACAGAGCCGATCACGATTACATTCAAGACGGAGCGTGGAGACGAACACGAGAGGGAGTTTTCATCATTTACTATCACGTTTACATCTTTAGCCATTGATCATGTTTACACTCACCTTTGAATATTTTTCTCTTATGTTTGAATCCACCACCGACATGAACTAACCGGTTCGTGTTGGGGGTTGGAATGAATCCGGTTTTTAAGCATGTAACGAATTGATTTGGACTTTTATCAGTTTCTCCTTATTAATGGAAGCATGTGAATTTGTTCTTAACGCTTTTGTGAAATTGGCCAGTTTACAATTGATTTGTTGATTAGCAATTAAGTTCGTGAGAATTAACTGCTATATAGACTTAGGAATTGCATGCCTAAAGCCCAAAAAGGTGATAGAGATATACCAAGTAAGCTTTAGTCCCATTTAAACCGTTAGGTTATTATCGAGAGATAAAATCTAGCCAATTTAACATAAATCGAGTACTTAATGTGTTTTGGAATCCATAGGTGAGATCGAGAGATTAAATTTATCCTTTTCAAAATAAAACCCGTTGTGGCTTGAAAGAGAACAACGGTGACTTTAAAAGATTTTGGGAATCATTAAGGGGATAAACTGGTAATTGTTTGAGTTGTTTGTGTGCATGTGTAGAACCGGAGGATTTCCAACCCTCAACTTTTCTCTCTATCGAAATCTTCAAAGCTGTTCTGTTTGCCTTGTGTTCGTTTTAATTAATTAGTTTATAAAACCAAATCATCCAGCTTCGACAGTCCAGTTAATAGAGCCTATAGTAATTGTGATACTTAGTTCCTAGTTCCCCGTGATTCGATACTCGTACTTTCCAAGTACTATTACTTGACTTCGACCCGTACACTTGCGGTAAGATCCTCGGGGTGTGAAAACCCCATGTCAAGTTTTTGGCGCCGTTGCCGGGGAACTAGTTGCAACTAATAGCACTACTATCTATACACGCTATTAGATTGGACATTTTCTTTTCGTATTTTATTTCATTCACTTTCAGTTTTTGGATTATTGACTTTGCTTTCTTCTTTTCAGGTTCCACTTGGTTTATGCCAAGGACGACCCGAGGAAAAGAGATTGAAGAATTGGATCCGGAGATCGAAAGAACCGCCCGTCGTCTACGGAAAGAAGCTAAAGCTAAGCGGAATCTGAAATTCGAGATGTCTGACGACGAGAGACCACCTCGCCGCAACAATCCACCACCGCCTCCTCCGGAGAGAGTTCCGATGCGGTCATTTGCCGATCCTAATGTGGCGGCCGCACGAATAGGCATCCAAGTGCCCACTACGGGGGCGAACTATTTCGAGCTTAAACCAAGCACCATTGTGATGGTGCAACAGAACCAATACGGAGGGACTCCAACCGAGGATCCTCACGCACATCTTCGTGCATTCGAGAGGATCTGCAATACTTTTAAGATCAATGGCATGAGTGAAGACGCCATCAAGCTGCGACTATTCGGGTTTTCCCTCAAAGGCCGAGCTGAAACATGTACTGAAAGCATCTCACCTGATTCGATCACTACTTGGGCACAGTTGAAAGCCGCCTTCCTTCAGAAGTTCTTCCCACCGAGTCGGACCGGCCAACTAATGGCGGAGATCACCCATTTCTCTCAATGGGAGCAAGAAACGCTATATGAGCCGTGGGAACGTTACAAGGACATGATCAAGAAATGTCCGCACCATGGGCTACAAGGCTGGGTCATCATCCAGACCTTCTTTAGTGGGCTCCACCCACAATTCAAAAATGATATCACTGCTGCCGCGGGTGGAGCATTGATGGATAGATCATACGAGGAAGCATGCGAGCTGATTGAAAACTTGGCCGAGCATAGTTTTTCTACACCGAGATCAGCCGTTAGAAGAGTGGCAAGTATTCAAGAGTCAGAAGAGATGAAGGAACTGAAGGCTCAACTAGCCTTTATCACAAATAGGCTGAATGGTGGAAATCTTCAAGAACATGATCAGGTCCATTTTGTGGCAAACCGGAACCACCCAAGAAACGATCCTTTCTCGAATACGTATAACGAAGGGTGGAAAAGGCATCCCAATCTTTCATGGAATCAGCCGGGTCAACCACAGTCAGGTAATTTCCCTAACTCTTCTAATTTCTCTAATACTAATAGTGCTTATCGTCCTCCAGGTTTTCAGCAAAGAAACGAAGGACCATCCGGGGAGAAGAAACCGGGCCTCGAAGACATGATGATGAAGTTCATGTCAAAGATGGACATCACGGTTGGGGAATTAGCAAATACGGTCAACACAGTCAAAGCCGCAACTGATCAAAATACGGCTGCAATAAAGATTCTCGAGAGGCAAGTGGGGCAGATTTCTGAAGCCCTACAAACCCGACCTCCCGGAGCATTCCCGAGTATGGCTGAGAAGAGGAATCAAGAAAATTGCAACGCCATCTATCTGAGAGATGGCAAGGAGCTGAATGAGGAGCCATCAAAGGAAGCCGAGAATGATGTGGAGATCATTGCCATGGATGCAGTTGAAGTTGAAGAGAGCGAGAAGAGCGAAGAGAAGTAGAAAGAAGTAACACCGCCGGTCAAGCCGGCAGTACCGAAAGTGCCTTACCCGAGCAGGCTGCAAGCAAATAAGGATCAGGTTAATTTTTCCAAATTTATTGAGGTCTTTAAAAAGCTAACGATTAATATTCCTTTTGCAGATGCTCTCACCCAAATGCCCTCTTACATGAAATTCATGAAAGAGATCCTTTCCAAAAAGAGGGCACTTGATCACCAGGCCACCGTTGCACTCACTGAAGAGTGCAGCGCAATTTTCCAGAATAAGCTGCCCCAAAAGCTTAAAGATCCAGGGAGTTTCTCGATTCCTATTCAAATTGGCAGTTTTAATTTTAGTAAGGTTCTATGTGATTTAGGGGCAAGTATTAATCTGATGCCTCTTTCTGTTTTTAGGAAACTCGGACTGGGTGAAGTGCAGCCAACGTACATGACATTAAAGCTTGCGGATAGGTCGATCAGATATCCTTACGGAGTGATAGAAGATGTGCTCGTCAAAGTTGGTAAGTTCTACTTCCCGGTAGACTTCGTGGTGATCGATATAGACGAAGATGAAGAGGTTCCACTCATATTGGGACGATCATTTTTGGCCACGAGCCGGGCTCTGATTGATATGGAAGAGGGTGAGATCACGTTCCGAGTTGGCGGTGAGAACGAGAGATTCAAGTTGCTGGAGAGGGGAAGTGGTGAAAGAGAAGAAGGAGGAGAGAAATCCACGGGAAATCGCAAGTGTGGGCGATTCAAGTCTGCGGATATGGAGCCAAGTTGAGAACCACACAGTCGTGCCACGACTTAAAATACGGCGCTGGGTGGGAGGCAACCCACCAAGGTTAGTTTTTCTTTATTAACTGCTTATTTTTAGTGCGTTTCTTATTCCCAACAAACCATAAAAATCGAAAAATCGAAAAAAGCGAAAAACGAACAGGGACATACGCGACTTGACACGCGGTTTGCAAACCGCGCAGCAAGCTGCGGGGCACTCTGTTGGTTTTCTGAGACAGAGAGTTACGCGGTTTGCCACGCGACTTGTAAGTCGCGGGCTAAACCGCGGGAGTCCCCTGTTGGCTCTCGTTCGTTTTTCGTGCAAATTTTTATTCCTTTCTTGCGTTGCGTGTTTCTGTTTTCTTGCTTTCCTTTCGTCGTCTGTTTGTTTCTTTTGTGTGTGCATGCTCTCCCCTCCTTCTCCAAATGCTCAATCTTTAAGAGAATCTCAGTCGGCCGGGAAAAACAGGTACGTTCTAAACCTTGCTTTTAATGAGTGGTGTATGATGTTTATTCCTTAGTAGTTTAACGAGAGGCAACAAACCTAAGTTTCACTTAGGTTTGGGGTGCCTCATCTTTCGCATCTACACACTCAATGCTTTTGACCCTGTGCAAACCTCGGTTTTACCGAGGTTTGGGGTTGGCTTCTATTTGGCTTTTATTTGGCAAACCTAGGCCACGACCTAGGTTTGGGGTGCCTAGTTTTAGAAAATTTGGGTAGTCTTTTTATGCTATATATGTAATGCCTTGCCTGTTCTTTTAATAACTGCACAATGAGTCGCATCACCCACGACTTTACTTGCACATTGGGGACAATGTGTGGGTAAGGTTTGGGGTTGCCCAATCGGGCCCAAGTTATGCACGTAGATTTCCTGCACTTCTGAGGGTCTAGATCAAAGTAGCTAAAATTTTTGTTTTGAATGATTGAGACCGACCATTGTGGGAAGAATCTTGTGAGAGTGACGTGACAGTTAGGGAAGGACTGGGAAAGGACATGGCTAGGGACATTAGTGGAGACCACCCGATAGTGAGATTTTGAGCCTAAAGACGTTTTTCATTTCGAGGGATTTATACACTTAATTCACATACACTTTCTTTCGAATTCCTTGTCGTGAATGTAGAATGATCTCACTACATTATTGCATTGAGTAGCAAAGATGAACATCGGGATATTAGGTAAGGGTATAGTAGACCATATCGTGTGGACCTTAAGACGTGACTCCAGGCATTGTGTGTTTTGTCAAGCCTGTTTTTAGCTATCGTCCCTTTTCACCCTTTTGTGTATCCATAGCCCCTTTGCAGCCAAACACACACCTTAATTCGTTTCTAAACCCACCATTCACCCTTAGCCGAAAACCTTAGCCAACCCTTATCCGAAAGTGTATCAATCGGAAGTAGTAATGAACTTAGAGAGATAGAGCGGAAAGGAAAGAAATCAGGCCAGTTACGAGAATAAAATGGGTCAATGCAACCCATGAATTAGAAAAGAGGGCCAATGATGCCCCAAATAAATAAAGAGGACCAATGAAGTCCCAAAAAAAAAGTAAATAAATACCGTTAGTTAGATAGTCTCTAGTAGAGCTGCATAATAAGTGAGTCAAAGCGACTCTAATAGTGACGAAAAAGGACCAAGTGAGCAAATGTGAAGCAACGAGAGATCAGAATTGCAAATGATTGACACGCCGAGGATTTTTGATCCATTATACCCTTCGTTTCTATAACCTTAACCTTAGCCTCGTTACAACCCGTGTAAAGACCTGGATGATCTTTTGGAAAACGTGATTAGAGTCTATGACCACCTTTACCGATATTCCCTGTCTTGTTATTTGATTCCTTCTGAGATCAAACGTTCGGACATTTGTGCGTCTTTCTTTAGAGTTGTCATGTAATATTTCGAGTATTATTGTACATAACTTCCATACACATGACAACACGAGCGATAACCTAGGTTCGAGAGCGAAACGAGAGTATCCCGTGAGGTAGGGTCGAGGCGAAATGTTTCCCCTAGTATGTTCAGACTTAGTCTAACCCTGATGTGATCAGAACAGTCACGAGTTCAACTCCCAATGGAAGGTCATAGGTCAAACAAAACGAGAATGAGGCGAGAGTGAGATAGATATCCACGGGTATGGGAAATCACCGATGCATCCCTTGGTACCGATTGGGAATTGTGCAGTTATGATATTGTCACCGATATGTGCTTTAATTCTGTTTTATCGCTAATTTACTTGGGGACAAGCAACGCTCGGTTTGGGGTTGTTGATAACGCCACTTTTTGGCGTTATTTCCGGTTCTCAAACCAATGAGATTGGCTTGTATTCAAGTAAAAAGGCGTGTATCTTATGGTTTATCTAGTGATTTACACAGGTTATCTAAAAGGCGGAATTCCTCGGAAAAAGAAGCTAAAAAGAGCCCAAAACGAAGCCTAACGGAAGCCCAAAGCCAAGCCCAAGACCCGCGACCGAACCAGGACCCGACCCGCGAACCAGAAAACGACCCACGTTGCAAAATTGACACGCGCGACTTACCACGCGACTTGCAAGTCGCGTGGCAAGTGGCGTAACCCACTGTTTCGCGAAAATCAGTATTTTAAGTCGGGATTTAGGTCAGTTTTGGGGAACGCAACATACGGCAGACGATCCAGAGCAGTTCCGGGGCGATTTTGGGAGATCTTTCGGAGTCCTCGAGGTCACGATATAGAGCCAATCACGATTACATTCAAGACGGAGCGTGGAGACGAACACGAGAGGGAGTTTTCATCATTTACTATCACGTTTACATCTTTAGCCATTGATCATGTTTACACTCACCTTTGAATATTTTTCTCTTATGTTTGAATCCACCACCGACATGAACTAACCGGTTCGTGTTGGGGGTTGGAATGAATCCGGTTTTTAAGCATGTAACGAATTGATTTGGACTTTTATCAGTTTCTCCTTATTAATGGAAGCATGTGAATTTGTTCTTAACGCTTTTGTGAATTTGGCCAGTTTACAATTGATTTGTTGATTAGCAATTAAGTTCGTGAGAATTAACTGCTATATAGACTTAGGAATTGCATGCCTAAAGCCCAAAAAGGTGATAGAGATATACCAAGTAAGCTTTAGTCCCATTTAAACCGTTAGGTTATTATCGAGAGATAAAATCTAGCCAATTTAACATAAATCGAGTACTTAATGTGTTTTGGAATCCATAGGTGAGATCGAGAGATTAAATTTATCCTTTTCAAAATAAAACCCGTTGTGGCTTGAAAGAGAACAACGGTGACTTTAAAAGATTTTGGGAATCATTAAGGGGATAAACTGGTAATTGTTTGAGTTGTTTGTGTGCATGTGTAGAACCGGAGGATTTCCAACCCTCAACTTTTCTCTCTATCGAAATCTTCAAAGCTGTTCTGTTTGCCTTGTGTTCGTTTTAATTAATTAGTTTATAAAACCAAATCATCCAGCTTCAACAGTCCAGTTAATAGAGCCTATAGTAATTGTGATACTTAGTTCCTAGTTCCCCGTGATTCGATACTCGTACTTTCCAAGTACTATTACTTGACTTCGACCCGTACACTTGCGGTAAGATCCTCGGGGTGTGAAAACCCCGTGTCAGTTAGGGTTGAGCCATTTCTGGTTCAGGAATTGGTATTTCAGAGGTACCTGCGGTGTCGTGTATGTCATGCTGAGAATATGTTACCTGTTCACTTTGAAGGAGGAACTGATCATAATCTTCATCATTCATGAGCTTGTCATCTGAGAAATCCTACAGAGCGTCTGTCTCAGATTGAATGGCCAAAACCGCTTTCTTTTTCCATACTAGTTCAGTTTCTGGATTACCCTCTGAGTCTTCATCGATCAAATCCAGAACTGGTCTTTCCGGAACTGTCAGCGTCAGGTTTTCTTCTGTTTCTCCCTCGGGCTTTTCAACCGTCGGGTCTGTTGATTCTGGCACTTGGTCTCTGACCGGTGTAGATAACTCCATATCCTGAACCATGTTTTGATCTTCAGGTTGTTGGTGTGGTTCAGTTTCAGCTGGAGTTTCGGTTAACGATTCTGTCGCTGAGGTTGACAGATCGGTCAGTCTATGTCTCTTCTCCCCCTCATGCTGATTAGGACCCTTCTTATCATCATGTTTCCTTTTAAAGCCCTGTGATTGACCTTTACATGTGTTCTCTAGGCTGGCAACCTTCTCGGATAAGGTTTCGAAGGTTCTTTTGACATTGGTTAAGGTTGAGGTAAGGGTATCTAGTTTTGTGTGTATGTAGGCTTGGGAATTAGGTTGAGTGTTTGGGGGTTGTGTTTGTGAGCGTAGAAGGCTCACGAGGTCGGCTTCAGAGGATGTGTCGATGTTTAATTGGGACAAGAGCTTATCGAGTAAATCAGCTTTGAGGGCGTCGACGCTCACGTCCTGAGGGTTCGGTGTTGGGTGGGGAACTTGTACCGGTGTTTGCACGGGGAGATCTGGCCCTACTTCCTTACCCTTGATGGACCGTTTGATGAAGTCCAAATCCTCTGACAGCTTCCTTAGTATCTCAGTTTGGACAACCTTTCAGGGGTCGTCCATAGTTTCCTTGGAGACGAACTCCGGGATGCTAACACCTGGAGTACTTAGCTTACCAGTTGTAGTAACTACGGTGGATTGCAACGCAGTACCGCCTGCGCTCACGGTTGGCGTAAGGATAGCTGTGGCAGGACTTCCACCCTGTCCTTATAAGCCACCAGAAGGTAGACTCACTCGGGGTGTTCCGGTCGAAGCCAAAGAAATTAAATCATCAAATGGCTCTAAAATCGATCATGCATCCAAAGAAGTCGAGAACCGGGGCAGGAGTTCTCATGTTTCAACACCGGAGCTCTATAAGTGAGAGACCGGGGGCAGATGTGCTACGTCCCCTTATGAAAATGAAACAATATCCTGTTGAGAGGACACTGAGTGGCTGGGGAGGGTGTGCGATTGCGTCGCTAGGCCCACGACGTCTGTTTCAATACCCTGTCCTAACACATGAGACGGGGTAGTGGATGTGGCTGCCTGGCTTAATGGAGGCTGGGTAGAGGCACCCTGAGTAGGTTGCCTCTGCTCTCTGTAACGCTCATTTTTTTCTTACTCCACCTTTCCCTCACTTGCTCACCAATATTTTCATTTTCAACAAATACCCCCTCCGCTTTCCTTGTCTCTCCAGTTTTGGCTTGGGTTTAGGGATAGGTTCCATGTGGAACTGATCATCATTGTCATCCAAGTCCGTTGATTCATTGTTTGATCCCGAGGACCCTGATTCAGAACCGGATGCTGAACCTGATTTAGAACCAGATTCGGAACCCGACTCTGAGCCAGAGCCCGACTCGGAGCTGGAAGAGGAGGTTGCCTCTTCTTTTTGCTAGGTCTCGTATGATATCGACCACTTCCACCTCATGTAATTCAGGTTCATCGTTTGGTGGTTGAGGATATGGAGTGGGTTGGCGTTCGGATGAGCTAGTTCCGCGAATAGACCTTTCAGCACAGCCCGCGTCATGTCCCCTCACAATGTTTTCTCTCAACACGCCCTGTCCAGGAGACTCTGCTCTCCGGACCCTACCTCCTCTAGTTCGAGGACCCTCACGTCGCTCGGGGCACGCTCCTTGGGCAGGTCTTGCCGGATCTGGCTGGACCATGGGAGCGACTAAGTTGTTCTCTCGCCTATAATCTATCACACTCTATGTCGAAGGGTCAACGATTGCCAGCAAGTCAGTAGGTAGTACCATTGGGACTAGGTCAGATAATGGTTGTTTATTCTGAATCCTAGTCATGCGTGTCGAGATGAGTACCTCGTGGTCAGCGCGTCATGGAGTAGTTGGGTCGGCGGCCATGAAGTGTGCAACGATGAGCTGAAGGAATCTAGGGAACGGAAGGCACAATAGTCTTTTGTTGCCTTGTTTCTTTTGAACCTTGTCGAGCAGCTCGGTCCATATGATGAATGCATAGTCTGTGTGCATGTTGTAGGCCACGTCGTGGAAGAGACGTAGAAGGTTCACAGTTGTTTGGTCGATTCCCTTGATGATGGTTGATAGACACCTGTTGAGGATGGTGAACAACGTGTACCATAGTGGTGTGAGATGAACTCTGTAGAAGTACGATGGGTGATTAAGCTCCCTAGCATAGCCGAGAGCACGCAGTTCTTGTCAGAGCACAACGTCGTACACATCAACATCAAAGCTAATTTGGCTTGGAACTGATGTCGCCTCTGGAAGATCTAGAATCTGGCTCAGGAGATCTCGAGATATGACCACAGGTGTGTCAGCAATGCGACCGTGAAGGATTCCACCATAGCTCTAGTCTGAACTGGAGCAGACGGATCACCGATGATTTGTTCAGATATGTGTGCTCGAGTCCACTTCCGTGTGTGAGGTAGCGGGTCCATGGACGGGTGAGAATTATCGGGATCAACATAGGAACCTAGGGGTAAGTCTTGTACCTCCTCTAGATATGGAGTCGGATGTAACGGTGTGGCGGCCGCTGGTTGTGTAGGAATAGCGGTTGACGAAGATGCTTCTGTTGTGTCGGTGTGAGAGACACTGTTTCTTGATCCGGGGGATGACGGTGTGAGTTGAACCACTGGGGATGCGGTCTTGGAAACCGTATTCGTACTTGAAGATGGCGTCGTCTCTATCGCGGGTGATGAGGGTGAGTCCTCCGACGATGTTGTGTTGGGGGTTACTGGAGGACCAGTAATTTGCGATGATACCGCCACAGCTCCATCTACATTCAAAGAATCATCAGTAGATACAGGGGAAATATATAAATCATTATAAAAATGTTCAAATAGAAGATCTAATTCGGAACTGTTGGTCCAGAAGGCCTATACAAGTTTGTAGATGGGGGGGGGGGGGGGGGTTGAATACAAACACACATATTTTACTTTTCTAAATTGTTTATTGATAAATCATTAACAATTTACAGCTTGTTGCGGAAACAAGATTAAGGATAAACCTAAATCTAAACAAGTTGGAACACTAAGGTTTCTTGCACTAAGAGAGATGAGGAAATTACTAATAATAACCTATCTTGAGATAAGAGATTGAACTTGTCCAGAGTTAGCAAGTTACTTCAAATGAAGTGGGTTCATCTCTTTATATACTGCATGCATTAAATGCAAGTCAGTATACACTTTACACGTGTCATCAGCTGGTTGGTTGCATGTCATTGACCTTTGTTGACAACCTTAGTAGCCGCATGGATGAACAGTGTAGTATCAGAGTGGTTGTACGATTTCAGATAGTCGGAGGTTCTTTTCTGACATTTCGTACGGAGTCGTGCAAGGGTGGTTAAGACAAAAGTACTTTGTACGGAAGACTTTATGATCAGCTTTTCGATGTTTCAGCGATCTATCATTTCATATCAGCGAATGATAGAGTTCAGCGATAGCTAAAGTCTTGTACTTGATACTTCACGTTGATTGGACAAATCTGAGTCTTCGCTGATCCGCATCAGTTCATTAGGAGACTTGTCGCTGGTTCTTGAGCTTGATCTTCGACTTCAGCGTAGAACCTTTGTTGACGTGAAACTTGTCTTCAGGGATCATAAGTAAACAACTAACTTATCAGCGATCATCATAATGACTGAACAGACTCAGAGCATTAATGGTGAACAGTGTTCACTGAATGTTTAATTTAAAGAGCGAGAGTTCCTATCAGCGGTACTGTAAGATCTTAGTACTTATCAGCGATAGTGAAACTCTGATACATATTGTTTACTTACAATTTTCACTAAGTATATAAGAGAGGGTCATTATCAAATCACTGAGGGTTTGGATCAACAATCTCCCCCTATTTGATTATGACATAGAAACAAAGAAAATTGCTATTTAATGAAAACATAAGGATAAAAAGAACTCATAAAATATTTGTCCCTTTAACTGTTTTCTGGGATCTTTTCAGTACTGATGGAGTAAAGTACATTCGCTGAAATCTTTCTTTAAAACTTTGAATCAGGTTACAAAGAGAAATGGAAAGATTACAAGTACAAGCGAAATAAATTACAAGTACAGAAGAATAACCGATACAATAGAGAAAAGGGCGATCATATCAGCTTGTAAAGGGTTCTTCCTTGATGAGAAGTTCATCAAGGGTCTTTGATGTGGGAATCATCCAGTCAGGGACATCTACTCCTTGATTCTTTTTCTTCAGAGCTGCTTCAAAAATCAAGGGCTTCAGGTGTCTAGCTTTGATGTCGCGTCTGACTTCACACCAGTATACGAGATCTCTGAGTTGTTCGATGGGAGCGATATGGAGCTCAGAGATACGTTGAAAGTGATGATTTCCATAGTAGTCTAAAAAGAATATACCATAGGGATCACTTACAACTGTGCCAGGAATGAATGTTTCTCCAGGTGGTAGGGAGGTGTCAATCATTGAGAGATCGGCATCAGGGCCAAGAACTTCAGCACGAGAGAAATCAATGCCCGTTTCATTCCGAATAGGAGGACCTAAACCAGAGACTTTCTTTTTCTTATCAGAGACTTTTCTTGGTTGAGGAAGAGTAGGAGGAATATCCACAGCTGATGAAAGCAGGTCGATCTGTTTGTTTAAGATCTTCTCGACATGGCTTTTGAACTTTGAGCGCGATCCCTGAATGGCTAATTTTGTTTCTAACCATTCAGAGAGACCAAACTTTTCTAAGGTAGCAACATAGAAGGTTTGCTTGGTTTTGTCATCTCTGTAGACATCCACTTCAACAACAGGAACTTCAGCGTACAGTCTTCCTCTGATGTTTGCCTTGATGATTTTGGATGGTCTAGATCGATAGGTCAGCATTTGTTTAGCCCATTCCAAAGTCGTATCAGAGACCTTAGTCTTTTCTCTAACGATCTATTGAGCATCATCCCATAGCTGACGTTGAACATCAATGGGAACTCTTTTCAGCTTGGGGTCTTTTATTGATCGTTGAGTAAGCTTGATGGCGTATTCTCTGTCTTTTTCTTCAGCTTCCTTTCTTTCAGCGATTAGGCGTTCAGCTCTGAGGTGTTCCTTGTATTCCTTTTGGGAAATTCTGAACTTTGGAGGAACTGAAGGAAGTTGATCACGCCTCAGAATGATTCGCTGATCCTCGAATCGCTTTATTATCTCCTCTCTTCTTTTCTGATCCTCTTCACTTAGCTTTTGAGGAGCTAAGGAAGGTCTGTGTCTGTGCGAGAGTAGCTGTTCTTCAGGTTCATCAGTCTCAGAGATTAAATCTAAGACTGGGATTATTTCTTCAGCAGCAGCTGGTATTATTGGTGAAGTCGCAGTTGTGGAGCCTTCAGCGATATCCACAAACAGGGGAGAGGACTAGCTGAAACACAGCGATCTTACAAGTAAGAACTTGGGTAGAATCGGATAGAGAGAATTGGTTCAAGTGTATAGGCTTGGGTAGTAGAACTGATAGTGTATGATAGAGGAGGGATGGAGTAAGAGATGTTTAGTGTACCTGACAAACCGGCTTTTCAAGCAAGATCGTCAGATTGTCATCTTCAGCGACGCTTTTGCCTTTGCCTTTCTCAGCTCCAGAGACTGAGGGCTTTGTCTTTGTCCGCTCCCCTGAAGGTTCATCTATCGAGATTCCCTTAAGAGCTTTGATCCTCGGAGAAGGTTTGACGATAAAGAAGTCATCGTCATCTTCGTCATCATCATCATCATTCTTTGAAGAAGAGGATGGTTCATCATCAGGGATGTCGACAGCTTCATCATCTTCTGCTTCGGATTCGGTTTTATCAGCTTCTTCTTCGAGTTGCTCCCCCTCAAATACAGAGGCGAGCTTCTCGGTTTCCTCAGGGTTTTCATCTCCCTGAGGTCCAACGGTGGTTTCTTCAGCATCCGTCTTCTCTCCCCTGATAGATTCATCATGGGAAAGGTCTTCAGCGCTCTTGGAGAGGTCTTCAGCGCTCTTCTCCCCCTCTTTTTCATGATGACTGGGGGAGGAATGGGTAGACTCAGCAGCTTTGGTAGGTTCTCTGTCTTCTTGGCCAGAGATACCTATACAACCTTCAATCTTTGCTATTCTGTCTTGAAGGCCAGAAATAGCAGGATTGATCTTCTCCAGCTCAGTGCGATCTGCCGCTGTGAAATTGTCAGATGCAGGGACAGGGGCAGGAGCAGGAGTATTCGCTTTGTGTAGCAGCTGCTCGATCATCGTTTTCATCGAACCAACATCGGTCTTTACAGAGCCTAAGTCAGTCTTCACAGTAGACATATCTCCCTCTAGTTGTCCAACCGATGTCTTCAGCGTTGTGACCTCGCTGGACATGGATGAAACTGAGTTTTTGAGAGAGGTGTAGTCTGTGTAGATGTAAGCGAGCACCTTGGCGAAGTCGCTGAGAGTTTTATCAACCTGCTTCATGTCATCTGTGGAAGCCTTCTTCTCCACCACCGTTATCAGCTTTGTAAGATTCTCTCCAGCGTTTGTTACAGCTGTAGAGTTATTTGAAAGAGTAGCGGTGAGACCTGTCAGCTTTGTCTCCACGGACTTCAGAGAGGTGTTGATGTCTCCCAAATTAGGACCTGTAACATATAAGAACTTGTGAACAGAGGAAAGCTCAGAAGTTTGGGGTTTAGTGACAGTGTTTATGGGTTGTTGTGTACCTGCAGGAGGATTGGTGAATTCATCAAAATCACGGGTTCCTAAGTAAAGTTCCATATCGTCAGCTAAAGTGCGGTGACGTATGGTCATCTAAACAGGTCCTGTGCCCATCACTCCTTGAAGAGTATTTTCTCTAACTTCTGGAGGAATGACAGGTGCTTCAGTGATAATTGGAGTAGAGTCCAAATGAGTGGAGGGAAGAGCGAAGGATAAGAATGGAGGTTGGGTTCTGAGTTCAGCGTTGGATTCGCTGAAAATCACTTCATCATTCTTTTGAGAGACTGAAGGAGGTTGGGTAGGTTCCAAGTTTGTAACCTCAGCGTTTAGAGACGCTGAAGTTGGGATGGAATGGATGGGTTGTTCAGGTGTGGCAAAGGGTACCACTGAACGTTCCTTCAGCTCTGCAGAAAGAGCTGAGGAGTCTTCAGCATGAAGTTGCTGGGGTTGCTCCTTTGTTTTCTTGATCCTTTTAGAACCAAGTGGGGTAGATGATTGTTTCCTTTTAAGAGGAATAGAGGTAGCAGCTGGGGTATCAGCGGTGGGTTTGTCCGCTGAAGGAGCTGCAAAAGTAGAAGAAGGAGTAGGGTTAAGAAGAGTCAAGAGTGTAGAAAGACGTACCTCATTCACCATTGGTTTGAAGTCGAGTATCTTTGGGCCGACCTGAGAGAGTTTCAGGTCACCATCAGTTGGGTAGCTCTCCTTCAGGCCATATTGGAAGATGACGCTGATGAATCGGGGGTAGGGAACCCATGGAGGTCTGTCAGCGACGGTGTCCACTCTTAGAACTAGGTCATCATAGATAATCGATGCCCAGTCTATGTTGAGACATTTCAGCAGTGCATTTCCCATTACTTGCTGAGGTTTAGCGGCTTGGTCAGAGGAGCCGCTCTTTGCAGTCATGCAGCTGATTAGATGAGCGAAGATGAAATTCATCTCGCTGGGCATTTTCGATTTCTTGATAATCGTCAGCTTCTTCTCGGCCTTCATGTCTCTGCCGATTTCCCATACATAGCCCATTGCCTCGAAAAATGCAATGATGGCTTCTCTGTCTGAGTTTTTCTTGGGGTCAGGGAGGGGAACGAAAGGTTTTTCCTTGGTAGCGATGGGAAGGCTGAGAGCTTTGCGAATAATGGCAGGGGTGATCTTCATGGTGCCATATTCGATATCGCAGAGGATGCAATCGATTGTTTTGGAGGGGTCTTTGGCTGAAGGTAGTTGAGAGTGTCTGGCTGAGTACCAGAATTGTGAGAGCAAAAGCTGATGGGCAGGAGGTGTTATGGTCAGGGCTGTGGAGATGCAGTAATTTTTTAGGAATTTCACAGCATCATCTAGATGTGTGACTTGCTTTCGAGGAGGAAACTCGAGAAGCGCATAGAGGTTGTTCACCTTAGTCCAATCCAGTTTGTCAAGGGAAAACTTGACTTGAGGAGCCTTGAGGATGTCCACTTCCTCAGAATCAGCGGAGATGTTCTCAGCGGTAGCAGGAATGTCAGACGATGCCATTTCTCTGTTTTATCAGTTCAACCAAAGATGTTAACAAATAAGAATAATCTTAATGTGGAAAGATTTTCCATTAAGATGGTTCAAATTTTATCCATTTCATTCAGACACAAATGTCTTAATGAAGATTAGGGTTTTTCTTGATTTTAAGAAACGAAATGTAAAACCCATTTATTCTTGTTATCCAGTTTTCTATGAAGAATTAGATTCTGGAAACGAATGAAGAACAAGTTTAAGATTTTCGCATTTAAACTTGAAGAACAACCATGAAATGGTTGTGTTTATAAAACCATGAAAGAAAATGATTTCATTTTTAAGAAGTTCTTTTGTTTGATCTTGTTAAAACAAGGAAAAGATCGGAAACAAGTTATACGCATTCGGTAAATAATAAGAACATATTAACCTTGATGTTTGATGAAGAAGATGATGAACAGTTCTTGAAGTTTTTGAAAGCACAAATGCAACAGTGAATTCTTTCTTGCGGAGGAAGATGAAGTTCGCGTACAAGAAAAATATAAACAAAGAATTTGTTTATATAGAGATTTTAGAAAGAGAAAATCTTGAGCGGGAAAAGATTTTCATCATGACACGGACACGTGTTTGCATTTGATTGGCAAGTAAACGAAACGTGCAAACGTGTGTCAGAAAGAAGAACGTGCCAGGGCTTATCCGTTGTAATGACGTCACAACTGTCCTTTCATATTCTTGGTTGTCTCTGAGGTTTTGAAAAACTCAGGGATACTTTTGAAAACATGAAGCACTGAATATAAATATCAGTGAAGGTTTTAAGAATTTTCAAAATATCGCTGTTAAGGAAGAGATATTCAGCGATGCATTCTGTTTTGAAATCTTGCATTTTCATGCGGTTGTCAGAGAGAGAAAACATACCTTGATATCAGTGAATCAAGTTTATTCAGAGAGAAGATGATAGAATGGGTTATACAAGTTGATTTTATCCTATCGCTGATCAATGTGAACCGCTGAAGATTTTATCCTTCAAAGTTCAGCATTCCAAGCTCGCTGATGAGAAAGTTGAATCTTGTCTCATCAAGAGGTTTGGTAAATAAATCAGCTAACTGATAATCAGTTGGGATAAAATGAAGTTCTATATCACCATTCATCACATGATCTCTGATAAAATGATATCTGATTTCTATATGTTTGGTTATTGAATGTAGTACTGGATTGTTTGCTATAGCGATGGCACTTGTGCTGTCGCAATAGATTGGAATTTTGGAGAGCTGAAGATCATAGTCTAGTAGCTGATTTCTCATCCACAAGACTTGAGAACAACAGCTTCCAGCAGCTACATATTCAGCTTCAGCTGTGGAAGTGGACACTGAGTTTTGCTTTTTACTTGTCCAACTTACCAGCTTTCCACCCAGGAGCTGACATCCTCCTGTGGTGCTTTTCCTATCCAATTTGCAACCTGCAAAATCACTATCTGAATAGGCAGTTAGATCGAATCCTGAATCTTTGGGATACCAAAGACCTAGGTTCGTTGTACCTTTAAGGTATCGAAAGATTCGCTTTACATCTTTCATATGAGATAGCTTAGGTTCAGCTTGATATCGTGCACACAAACATGTTGCATACATAATATCGGGTCGGCTCGCTGTAATATACAAGAGAGAGCCAATCATCCCACGGTACAGCGTGACATTAATAGGTATTCCCTTTGTATCCTTGTCAAGTGTCAGCGGTGGTGCCATAGGGGTTTTCATAGCTGAACTTTCAGTTAAGTCGAATTTCTTCAGCATATCTTTAACATACTTTCCCTGATTAATAAAAGTTCCTTTTTCAGTTTGCTTAATCTGAAGACCAAGGAAATATGTTAGTTCACCCATCATGCTCATTTTATACTCATCTTTCATTCTATCAGCGAAATGAGTACAAAGCTCAGGGTTAGTAGAACCAAATATAATGTCATCAACATATATCTGAACTAGAATGATATGACCTTTCACTTTTCTAAAAAATAGAGTTTTGTCAATCTTACCTCGCTCAAATTTTTCAATATGGAGATAAGTAGAAAGAGTGTCATACCATGCACGAGGAGCTTGCTTTAAGCCATAAAGTGCCTTATCCAGTTTATAAACATAATCTGGACGCTTAGAATCTGAGATCCTGGAGGTTGTTCCACATATACTTTTTGTGTACAGCGTATGCTAAGAATAGACGAATAGATTCAAGTCTTGCTACTGGAGCAAATGTTTCGTCATAATCTATACTTTCCTCTTGTCTGTATCCCTGAGCAACAAGACGAGCTTTGTTGCGGGTTACAGTACCATGTTCGTCCAACTTGTTTCGATAGACCCATTTAGTGCCTATCACAGTTTTATCAGTTGGTCTCCGAACAAGTTTCCAAACTTTGTTTCTTTCGAATTCAGTCAGCTCTTCTTGCATGGCGCTGACCCAGTTTGGATCTTTGAGGGCATCATCTATTTTCTTTGGTTCAGTTTGAGAAATAAAGTTAACAAATAAACAAATATTACCTGCACTTCATCGAGTCTGAACACCAGCGTTTGGATCACCAAGAATTTGATCAATTGGGTGATTTACGGTCCATCGCTGAGCAGGAGCATAAGTCGCTGACTCATCTTGAACTGGAGGAGCTGAAGATGAGGCTTCAGCTACTTCTGGAGTTTCAGCTAAGAGAGGAATACTTGCATTTGTCATTTCATTTACCGATTGCTGAGAGATAGATGGAATGACTGAGGCATTTGGTTCAGCGGTAGGTATAGTGTTTATAGGAACAACTGAGACCCATGATGTTTCAGCTTCACTATTCTGCATATTTGGAATGATAGGAGGACTATCATCTTCTACTGGATGAGCATGAGAAGTGGGGATATCTTCTGAATCACCAAGATGAGAAAACATCCATTGATTCAGTTCTTCAGTATCAGTGGACGGTTTAGAGTTCGCTGAACGGGATTCGTCAAACGTGACGTGAATAGTTTCTTCTACAGTTTGTCTTCTACGATTGAAGACTCTGAAGGCTTTGGAAACTGAGGAGTATCCAAGAAAGATTCCATCGTCAGCCTTAGGATCAAACTTTCCAAGAGCATCTCTGTTGTTCAGTATGAAACACTGACATCCAAAGATGTGAAGAAAGCTGATTGAAGGCTTTCTCCCATGAAAGAGTTCATAGGTTGTCTTTTTGAATCTTTTAACTATCAGCGACCTATTTTGCGTAAAACAAGCAGTGTTGACAGCTTCTGCCCAAAACTGAGTAGGCAGGTGAGAATCGCTGAGCATTGAACGTGCAGCTTCAATAATTGTTCTATTTCTTCTTTCAGCGACTCCATTTTGTTGCGGTGTTCTCACTGAAGAGAAGTTGTGAGAAATACCCTTACTCTCAAGGAAGGAATCAAGAGAACTGTTTTTGAATTCAGTCCCATGATCACTCCTTATTGAGCGAACGGTCAGATTGTTCAGGGTTTCCATCTTCCGAACAAAGGTGATGAGTTCTTCAGGGGTGTCACTCTTAGAACGGAGAAACATTACCCAAGTGAAGCGAGAGAATTCATCAACTATGACCAGCGTATATTTCTTTCCAGCGATGGATTGCTTGTTAACAGGGCCAAACAAATCCATATGGAGTAGTTGTAGAGGAGATGACACTGAAGAAACTTGCTTTGATTTAAATCTTGCTTTGGTCTGCTTCCCTTTTTCACACGCTGAACATAAAGACTCTTTGGCGTATGAATGCTGAGGTAGACCAGTGACTAACTCTTTTGATGAAAGAGTGTTCAGTGTCTTGAAATTTAGATGAGATAGCCTCTTATGCCATAGCCAGTTGACATCAGATGAGGCCTTTGAGAAGAAACATGAGTTCTCAGTGGTTGTTGAGTCCATATTTATTACATAAACATTTTCCAAACGATAACCGCTGAGAGCTATCTTCTCCTTTTTGTCAGCGACAAAGCAGGATTCCTTAGTAAAGATTACTTTGTTATCCATGTCGCAAAGCTGACTGATGCTTAGAAGATTATGCTTCAGCCCTTCAACATATGCGACTCTTCTGAAGGAGGTTGTACCATTTGAAAGTACACCATACCCTCGGGTATGTCTTTTTCCATTTCCACCGAAAGTCACAGAGGGACCCTTCTCTTCCTTGTATTCAGCGAGCAGGCTTTTCTTTCCAGTCATGTGTCTAGAGCATCCACTATCAAGATACCAGATACCCTTCTTAACCTGCAATACAAAGGAAGATTAGTTTTTCTTGGGTACCCACTTAACCATGTATACACATTTGTCAGTGGAAGTAGTTGGAATGGAAGATTCAGCAGTCTTCGCAGCATTTGAAGATTCAGCTTTGTGTTTCTTCACTTTGGTTAATTTCTTAACCTCAGTGGTAGGATTCACCTTGACCTTATTTGCACCAGGGTTGGTCTTCTTTGCCTTGGGGGCAATCTTCACCTTAGCTATCTTTTCAGCTTTGGTGGCTGTGGGGCACTTACTAGCAATATGATCGGTAAGTCCACAGTGATAACATTTCCTATAACTAAAAGTAGTTCTAGGACCATTTGAATGCTGAGCTTTTAATTTTGAATTAGAAGTGCCAACACCAAGTAAACTATTGGCTTTAGAAATGGGACGAACATTCAGTTCTTCAGATTTCTTACCAAGGACATCCACTCTGAGTCTAGGAGTAGATCGCTGAATAGATCCAGAGATCTGCTTTCTTGATCCAGAGGGATGAGTCACTAAAGCTTTAGGAGCATTCAGCGTTGGTACTAAGGTACCCTTCTGAGGATTCTGGTAAATAACAATTCCTTTACCTTTGTCTTTAGAGACAGAGGTAGGTTTTGAATAAACCATTTTCTCCTTGCCTTTTGAGGAGGTAGGAGTTTCCTTAGGGATTGGTGTATTGGACGAGGAGCACTGAGAAGATGAAGTATCAGCGACTGAGGATACGAACGTTCCAAATTTAAGCATTGAACGCTCAGTGGTTGGTTTTGGAGTATCAAATTTGTAACCCAGACCACGTTTATCACTTAGAAGAATTTGAGACTTTATTATCTCAGTGATCTTTGTTGAAGAATTACACCATCCTTCAACAGTAGCTTTTTCAGCTTTTAATGCAGCAATAGCTTCTGCTCGTTCGATTTTGACTAGCTGATTTAAATATACTTGATCTTTAAAGTCTTCTTCAATTTTAGAAAGCTTTTCTATTTGAAGGTGGCAATTTTTAAGCTTTTCAGCGAGATCAAGGTTTTGGTTTTCAACCACAGTTTTGCCGTTCATGGCTTCGTATAAACTTCTAGTCAAGAGATCGATCTTACGGAGACTATCAGCTTCATCAATATTTGCAATATTGGTAAAGAAGGAAGGTGATACCTGAATAGCAGAGGTTGAAGTGGAGGGAATGTCTGAACTTTCTTCCTCTTCTTCAATCTTGGCCATAAGACATAGATTTGCTTCATCATCTTCAGAGTCATATGATGATGCTTCTTCATCAGAAGCAGCCCAATCATAGTTAGCCATCAGGCCTTTACTCTTCTTCTTAAAGCTTTTCAGCTTAGCATATTTTTCTTTCAGCTTTGAGTATTTGTCATCTTTATTCCTTGGAACAAAGGATTTCTTTGTAAAAGCTGAGGGTCTAGAAACTTTCTTAGACATGCACTCGTTAGCGAAGTGTCCTGTCTTTTCGCAGTTAAAACAAGTAGCAGTAGCCTTATCAACAAAAGCTGATGATCTAGGCTTGTCAGTTATGGAAAGAGGTTTGTTCTTTCTAAACATTTTCTTTTTGGCAAATCTCCTGAACTTTTTAGTTAGGAGAGCCAAAGATTCATCATCATCTGAAGAATCAGAATCTGATGACCTTTCAGAGTTACTTTCTAACTCAGTGATAGTGACCGAGGGTCGCTGAGTAGAAGGTTCCTCTGAGATTAAAGCAACAGGGGTGCTTTTGGAATCTTTTACAAGATTCTTCTTAAAATGGCTCGATTGCTCATGATTCAGCAACGTGCCATATAAGGTTGAAAGGGTCATTGATTTTAGATCCTTTGACAGCTTGAGACACATAGAATAATTGTCCCAGCTTTCAGGTAAACATTCTAGAAACTTTGTCAGTACTTCAAAGTTAGAATATTCCTTACCAACAGTTTTCAGATCTATAATTAAACAATTAAAACGTTGGTGAACTTCAGAGAGAGATTCATTCTTACCAGAAATGAAGCTTTCGTATTGTCTTACCAGGTTGATCTTTCTTGAGTCCTGGACTTTAGACGTTCCTTCATACTGAACACATATTGTGTCCCACATGGCTTTTGATGTTTTCAGATTCATGACGGAATGGTAGACTTCGTCAGGAAGAGCCATGGATAGTATGGATCTGGCTTTTGTATCTATAGCCACTTTCTTCTTATCTTCGTCGGTCCACTGAAAGATTTCCTTAGGGACCAGCCTTTCTGGAATAGCAGGTCTATTCTCAGCGGCTGGAACTGCAGCATCAATTCTTACAGTGATGAATGGACCATTATCGAGATAGTAAGGCATAGTAGGGTCTACACCTTCTAAGAAGAGAGTCATCCTATTTTTCCATAAGTTGAAGTTATCTTTGGAAAATCTAGGGGGTTTAGCAAGAGAACCATTGTCTATATAATTTGTGTTTGTGTTGGTGGCCATTTTCAGATAATAGCAAGGAAGAGAAATTTCTTAGATTAGATCTTGTTTATGAGATTAAACAAATCCGCTCTGATACCACTTGTTGGTCCCGAAGGCCTATACAAGTTTGTAGAAGGGGGGGGGGGGGGTTGAATACAAACACACAGATTTTACTTTTCTAAATTGTTTATTGATAAATCATTAACAATTTACAGCTTGTTGCGGAAACAAGATTAAGGATAAACCTAAATCTAAACAAGTTGGAACACTAAAGTTTCTTGCACTAAGAGAGATAAGGAAATTACTAATAATAACCTATCTTGAGATAAGATATTGAACTTGTCCAGAGTTAGCAAGTTACTTCAAATGAAGTGGGTTCATCTCTTTATATACTGCATGCATTAAATGCAAGTCAGTATACACTTTACACGTGTCATCAGCTGGTTGGTTGCATGTCATTGACCTTTGTTGACAACCTTAGTAGCCGCATGGATGAACAGTGTAGTATCAGAGTGGTTGTACGATTTCAGATAGTCGGAGGTTCTTTTCTGACATTTCGTACGGAGTCGTGCAAGGGTGGTTAAGACAAAAGTACTTTGTACGGAAGACTTTATGATCAGCTTTTCGATGTTTCAGCGATCTATCATTTCATATCAGCGAATGATAGAGTTCAGCGATAGCTAAAGTCTTGTACTTGATACTTCACGTTGATTGGACAAATCTGAGTCTTCGCTGATCCGCATCAGTTCATTAGGAGACTTGTCGCTGGTTCTTGAGCTTGATCTTCGACTTCAGCGTAGAACCTTTGTTGACGTGAAACTTGTCTTCAGGGATCATAAGTAAACAACTAACTTATCAGCGATCATCATAATGACTGAACAGACTCAGAGCATTAATGGTGAACAGTGTTCGCTGAATGTTTAATTTAAAGAGCGAGAGTTCCTATCAGCGGTACTGTAAGATCTTAGTACTTATCAGCGATAGTGAAACTCTGATACATATTGTTTACTTACAATTTTCACTAAGTATATAAGAGAGGGTCATTATCAAATCACTGAGGGTTTGGATCAACAAGAACGGTGTGACTTCGACGTATTGGACGAAGAAGGATCTACTAGAGTGTGCTTGGTTTTCGATCTAGAATGATCGGAGGCCAACACTCCTGTGAGCACGGGTTCTGAACTGAGGTGTTCAGAAGCCAAATCGACCAATTCATCGAAGGACACATTGATGCTCTCAATAACGGTCTTCGTCCTCTTGTTGTAGACTCGGAATGCTTTTGAAGAAGTCGAGTAGCCGATGAAGATCCATTTGTCTGCCTTTGGGTTGAGCTTGCTGAGATCATCCTTGTCGTTCTTCAAGAAGCACTTGCACCCGAACGCATGGAAGTGGTTGATGTTGGGGGTGCGATTGTTGATGAGCTCGTACGGCGTCTTGTTAAAGCGTTTGTTAACGATTGATCGGTTCTGAGTATAGCATGCCGTGGCGACAGCCTCAGCCCATAGAAACATTGGAAGATTGTACTGGGTTAGCATAGTTCGTGCCGCTTCCACCAAGGTGCGATTGCGACATTCCACTACGCCGTTCTGTTGAGGAGTCTTGGCAGCAGAGAAGTTGTGGAAATCCCGACCGATGTGAGATATTCACTAATAATGCGATTCTTGAACTCGGTGTCGTTATCAGAATGAATTGAGATGACGGCCAACTGCATGTTGTTCTAGACACCTTTCAGATGGTTGATGATTAACCCGGGAGTCTCATCCTTCGAGCGGAGAAATTTAACCCAGGTGTATCTCGAGAAGTCGTTCACCATCACCGGTACATGCTTTTTGTGATCTATGCTTTGGACTCGCATAGGACCACATAGATTCATGTGTATAAGCTCCAAATGCCTAGACGTGCTCGAAACCGTTTTCGATTTGTGAGTCACTTTCTTCATTTTGCCCATCTTGCATGCGGAGCAGAGATGTTCTTTCTCGAACCTTAGTTCTAGCATTCCTTTGACAAGTCCACCTATCACCAGCTTGTTGATGGTCTTGAAGTTGAGGTGAGAAAGTCGTCGATGCCACAACCAGTTCTGTTGAGTAGTTGTTTTGGACACGAGGCACACAGCTTTATCGGTGTTCAGAGAGGCGAGGTTGATTGTGTACAGATTCGTTCTTCGAGTCCCAACGAGGATCTCTGTTATGTTCTCGTTACGAATGTTGCATCTCTTCGCCTTGAAGTTGACTTCAAGATTCTTGTCACAGAATTAGCCGATGCTAAAGAGGTTGTGTCCTAAACCTTTGACATAGGACACTCGCTTAATGGTAAGGTTGTCCTGAACTAGATCGCCATAGCCCATAATCGGGGCTATATTGTCATTCCCGAAACGAACGTCACCGCAGTAGTTCTCCTTGAAGTTGGTGAGCAGCTCCCGTTTACCAGGCATGTGTTTGGATCAACCGGAATCAAGAAACCACACATGATCGGGCTGTAAAACAGAAATTAGGGGCTCTTAGGTACCCATTTATAAATGGGTCTTGATAAGTTAGGTTCAACACCTTTTCTCGGGGCCCATTTAGATTTGGGTCCTTTTCGGGATTTAGATGAACGCGAATTAAACACATGATATGTACCAAACCAATCAGATGCATGTTTAGAATCGACAAAATCATTCATTCCACACATAGAACAACAAGCACAATCACGCGAAATTTGAATCAATTGCTGAACTGCCGTAAGTTAAAACGGAAATTGAAAACCATGTTCAACAGACTTATTAAAAGCAAAATCATGATTGTTATTGTTCTTCCTAATATGCGAAAATGATTTAAAATATTGAGTCTTCTCGTGGCATAACTTAGGCTTCTTTTCTACCCACTCTTGTTGAACAGCTCTCCCCTGACCCATTCTATCTGAAATGGCATTAAAGTTATTGTAAGAGGAGCTGGAGTAATAGGGTTGTCGTGTAGATCTTTTACCGGTTTTCGATCGTTTCTTGGACCGACATTTAGATTTAGATTTTGAAGAAATGGTCTCGGAAACGTTTTTGGAGTTAGAACAATCTCCTTTTTCAAAATTTACCGGTGTGGCCATTTTCTCTAAAAATTGAGTGTGACTTGCAAGATTTGGAGCAAAATCAAATTTTGAAACATCATCATCATGACAAACAGAGGAATTCATAAACTCAGAAAACCGTCGTGCAGAATCAAATGGGGTTTCACCATCAGAGTCGGATGAGGAGCAGTTAAAGGAATCATCCGCAAAGGGATGATTAAAGTCTTGAAAAAGATTCCTTTGAACAGATTCGGTTTGAACTGCCTTACCTTTATTTTGGTAACTCAAAATCTTATCATCGGTGTCAAGAGAGAGTCCTAGAAAAGCCTTGCACGATGAACTATCCGAACAAGTAGTTGACGGGTCAACCGAGATGGTGTCAGGAGAGGCAGGCTTCATTGGAGTATCCACGGGACTTTCCCTAGCCACCCTTCCTGTTAAAGCCTCTGTCGCCAAGGCAGACAGTTTAGAGGTCAATTTAGCAATCTTGGTTTTATAACTCGTTCTTTCTGATTCGGATAATGACTCGGTTTTGTTCTGTTTGAGCTCGTTTATAGTGGATAAAAGTACAATTATTTCGGTTTCAAAAATAACCTTGTCCCTCACAATTGATTCTTCGAGTTTGGAAATGACGTTTTCCAAAATCAGAGGTGGAACATATCGTTTGAACTCTGATTGATCAGGAGATCCTACATCTGGTGTTGCCGTAACTGGAACTGGAGTTTCCACAGTTTTGGCAAGAGAACAGATGTCTAAGTAATCATTTGAGAGGTAAGGTGTTTTGTTTTTCAAATAAGATGCATTAAGGGTTTCATACACGAAAGGAACTTGTACATTTATATTTTTTCGAGAAGGCTCATCTTCCGAATTAGTGTCAACATTTTCAGGCTTTTCCCCTACTTTTGGTAGAGGAATTCATGTTCGTCGTTGATGGTCCTCCTTTTCCTCATCTTCCTGTGACGGCTTAGTCCACTTGATCTTATACTCAGGGTATTTCTTATCTAGTCCCAAAAAGTTGAACTCATAAAGGGTGAGAACCATGGATAAGATTTTCTTAAGGTAACATGGATTATCATATCCGAGTCCCCAAAGAGAGTTGTAATACTTGAATTCCTTCGATTTATTCAAATGAATGGTTTGTTCCGATTGACCGAGTTTATAAAGTTTGGATTCTAGATCCTTAAGCTTGTTAGTCAACAAATCATTTTGTTTTTGAACTTTTTCTTGAAGAACGACACTCTTGGAATACTCCTCCTGAGACTTTTCTAAGATTTCTGTGAATTCGGATAGTTGGGTCTCTAGGGATTCTGCTCTTTTTGAAATGGATGAGCATTCGGATTGATAGTTTTCTATCACGCACTTATCTTCAGCCTTTTCAATAGCTAGCTTGCCTATGGTGTCGTATTTGATTTTAGCATCGGCTTCTAGCTTAGTTATTTGGGCGTCTTTGGCTTTAATCTTTTGTTTAAAAGTGTCTAAGGTACGCACCATGACTTGCATCTGATCGATAAGTTTGGTGTTAGAAGAAGCACATACCTGGCATTCGGCTTTCTCCTTATTCTCGCTGGAGGATTCATCTTCAGTGTCAGATTCTTCGGGTTGAGTGCGAGTGTAGCACATATGAGCTTCAACTTCTTCCTATTCCTCTTCAGTCAAGACGAGCCAGTGATCGTCTTCTACCATCAACGCTTTACCTGCTTCTTTTTGCCTTGCGAACAACATTTTGTTCTTGTAGTACTCACCATTGCGCACTACTGTTTTCCGACAGTCTCTGGCAAAGTGCCCACGCCTTCAGCAATTGTAACACTTTACCGGTTCGTCATCATCTCGCTCGTCAGACTTTCCTTCTGATTTCTTGCCTTCATCATTCTTCTTCCTGCCTTCATCTGTCTTCCTTTTCCCTTCATACTTGTCTTTGTAGTCTCGGCGCTTCGTGTTGGTGGAGTAACGCTGGTTGTTGTTGGATAGTTTCTTGAAGAATTTCTTCCTTGCGTACTCTCTGGTAAGTAGGGTAACAGCTTTCTTGATTCCATCAAGCTCAGGGTCAGAATCACTTTCAGCTTCCTCATCCTCATGCTCAGTCTCACTATGAGCTTCTTCTCGATAAGAGCTTCGTTGGGCGTGTTTGTCTTTTTTGTGAGAGATGAGATCAAGATGGTCTTCTTTACTCTTTTCATTAGACTTCTGATCTCCCATGAGTTCACGAACATCATCTTCATCTTGTAACAGCATCTCATAGAGTTCGTGCAGCGGAACATTCTCTAAAGAACGATTGTGACGAACAAGGAGGACAAATCCCTTCCATTCAGGCTGAAGGTTGTTCGAGAACTTGATGTTGTTCTCTGTGTTCGTCTTAAAGATGTTGTTTTTATGAAGATCATTGATGAGCGTGCAGAATCTTTCGTAAGTCTCGGTTTGTGATTCCCCTTGTTTGGCCTTGAACGCTTCATATCGAGTGAGGCAGTTGGTTATCTTCATCTGGTTCCCCTCGCGACTACCTTGCATAATTTTCGCCAGTTGATCCCACATTCCTTTGGCCGTGTCTTTCTGACTGTCGATGTTGCAGTAGATATTATTTGGAAGACTGTAGATGAGGTACGTCTTAGCTAGTCTATCTGCCTTCTTGCGCTTGGATATCCATCATTGGAGGAGGAACTGGTCCGTGGGTCATCGATCGCATGATCTCATCGTAGAGAGGCTTGGTCTCGATGAAACACATGAAGCGGTCTTTCTATACGTTATACTCCCCTCGGTACATGATCAGTGGTTTGAGTTCATATCCTATTGCTAACGCGTCTTGAGTGTTCATGTTTCGGGCACTTGTGTGATCGTAAGACGATTTTAGTGATCCAAAGGTAAAAAGAGTGATCTAACGCAAGATCCTAAAGGAGATACAGAACTACGGTGTTCCTAAGTTCAAATGGGCAGCTAAGAGTTACTTAAAATAAATAACGTAAGCAAATACTGAGATATAAGAAAAGAAATTGAAAGTAAAATTTATTATAATTGGGTAAATCAAATACAATAACAAATACGTTTTATATATATAAAAATATACTTAAAAGTAAAATTTAAATAACCGGTCCAGAGCCGGACCGGTCCTTGTTTTTTGATGAAAATCGTAACCGGTCAAGGACCGTCGGGCCATAACAGGTCCCTACTGGGCGGGCCGGTCCCGGTCCCGATCCGCGGCTTGTCCAAGGCCTGGACGGGTTCATTTGACCATCTGTATGCATGAGTAACCGATTTAAGTATTTACATGGAGTCATGTTGAGATAGTGAATAATACGAACTATAAATCAGTATTAACCGCTAACATAATCAATGATATGGATTATTTTATATAAAATTAGTTTTAAAATATATTGTAAATTTATAGTAAAATTATAATCTCTTCCCGTTGTGGAACTTATGTCTTAAACATTTCTCCAATCTCCCCCAAATCCGTTACCAAAAAATCGATATTTGAATTCAATATTGTTGGTAGTTTTGCATCCAAATTTCATCTTCGACCATGCCTACGAATGAGGGGAAAGCACCCCAGGATCCTCGAGTTCCTTGGTGCAGGGATACAAGACAAAAACGAATTAACATGTGCCTAACATAAGGAATAAATAATTTTCCTTGTTCTTTCTTTATCATTATCTTCCTAATCGTCAACAACTTTGGTTATTATTGGTGGTCCAAATTGCACCACCTTTTTTGGTTTTGGGTGTAAAGAGAAGATGTCGATCATGACTCTAAGAACTTATATGGTTTTCATAGTAACTCGATAGATTTAGAGTCGACGTCATTGGTGGTTGAGGTCCATGCGATGGTTTTGTCGTTGTTGATCACAGATTTCCGATTGTGCCAACTCCAAGATTGCGTCTTTGGTTTGAAAACTTTGATATCCTATGACACTTCAACCAAAATATTAAATACTATATAGACAAGTAATCTTGTTATTTGTTGTTATGTCCAATCTAGCATAACCTCATGCAACACGTAAATGAGTTAAACCTAAAAGGCTAAAGCATATGTTAGAGCATATCCAATCATGGACAATTTCCTCTTTTCTATTTATTTCAAAAATTTTGTATTCTCAGTTAAGGATTGGTCCATAATTTATATAATAAAAATTATAATAATTTAAAATCACTAAATATAAAAGTCATAATAAAATAAAATCAATAAATATAAAAAAGATGTAATATTTTTTATAAAATAAAAATTGTAATATCTTTATAAAACAAAAAAATTAGTTGCTTTATAATAAAGATTATATAATAAAAGTCATATTAATTACGATAATTAAAAATCACATTGTTAAAACATTTTTATTTCAATTAAAAATTTATAAATTCCTTTATTTGTATAAATAATATGAATACAATTATTTAAAAAGCAAAAGAATGGTTTAATTTTATTGTTAATAATTATTTTATTGAAAATGGGCCCACAAATATAAGAAGGGAGCGGTCCTTGCAGAGGAACCTCTCCCATATCCACCTACGCAAAACATGTTCTCTTCAATGGGCTTACTTTGGATGGACCTAATGGTGATGTGGCATTCATGAACCCACCATTGGGGGATTAACTACACCAATGCCTATGAAGGCTATAATATAGCATTGCTGAATCAATGCGATAAAAGCTAAAACATAACCTGACAATTTATTGTTATAAATTAAAATAAACAGCTATAAGGGTATAACGTGTAAGTATTAAAATAATTTTTATATATTTATAATATTTAATAATATAATTAAATAAAAAATATTCAATATTAAGTTAATTTTGAAGATGTTGACGAGACGATTATCATGATATAATTTATCAAAAAAGAAATATACTTTAGTTTTCTTTTGAACGAATGTATTTTAATTAATATATGGTTTATGTTAATGTGATAAAAATGTAAAATGAAAAATAAATGAATAAGAGTATAAATTAAAACCGAATAATTAAATGCAAGGTATAAAATGTAACTAAATAACAATCTTTCGTTATAAAAAGGTGGCTTATCTATAATAAATTGTGGCTATCTTGAAAAATTGCTTCAAAAAAGTGTCTATAAAGTGAATTTAGTTAGTAAATCGGTTATTTTTAAAATATTCCAACAAAAAACATTGAAATTAGTTTTTAAAGAAAAAATAATATTTTATTAGATAAATAACATAATCAGTCTTATAATATCTAAAACGAAGAATTTTTTGAAGTTAATATATTTTTATTTAATATTTCCATTTTTCATTTGAAGAAATTTTGGATGATATGTTTTGCATCATCACCAAACCGGTTCTAAATCCCACCATTCCTCTTCCCCTCTCTGTCATATACACAAAGTCACAAACCAACAACTACCATGGATGAAATTTTAAGCTTCGATTTCCTTAAGTTTGTTAGATTATTGATTGATTTTAAATTTGACAAAGTTCATGATGCAACCAATAATAATTTAATGTAAACTTTTAGTTGTTTAAAATAAGATATTATTGGATTTTGTTGGGATATGAGAGCCATACACTCAACGGAAAATAATCGTATTTCTTCAAAAATCTATATTAAATGGAGTAAAATGAGTGTTTCAAAATTTTACCAGTCCGAGAAACAACCCTTTGATGTCGTATCTGAATCTAAGCAAAAAACTCAGTATGTTGCCTCCACGGTATCCACACAAATGTTCTGAATGGAAATGACGTACAATGCCAAGACAAGAGGTCCTCTTCCTTCCAGAATCCTAGATATGGTTTGATACAATTTCCTACGTTTTTGAAGGAGGGGAGGAGAAGATATTGAGAGAGGAAAAACTAACTCTTACCAACAATACCTCACTCTCTTGTACGCTATTAGATATCGGTGTAATGACCGTACTATAAATCGTCAATTACATGTATTTTCTTGTCACAGTAACTTCAGAATTTATGCTTGGTCTTTGACTTAGACCTCGCTTTACCGGAGGAAGATGGGTTCTCTCAAATGACTGTCCTCTCACATTTAGAACTTCGACTTTCGCTTCAGAACCACTAATCATGATTTGTTTCATTTTCTCCTTCGAATACAAAGTAGTAATCATATCATCCAACACAAGTGTGTCACGACTATACATGATTGTGTCATGAAAGTGACTATAAAAATCGGGCAACGATGATAACAAGAATAAAGCCAAATCATCATATTCATACTTTACGTCCATATTCTCTAAATTGCAACGAAGTCTTTGAATGTGGATAAATGACTAGACAATGAATTACCTTTCACCATGTTTAGATAAACCAATCGTTGCTTCAAGAGTCTTCGTCATCAATAATTGTTCCAATTTCAACCATAACGCCACCGTCGAAGTCTCCTTCAACGCATATTGTAACACCACCAACTCCGACAACCAAAGGAAAGAAAAAACCGTGGAAAACGAGTGTCTGGTTTATATTTATCGCTTTGTTTTTTTTTCTATTTTTAGTTAGAGACTTAGGTTTTCAATTTGGACAGGATTCTCTCTCATCTTCATCTTATGTTATATTTTTAAAGAAGTTCAATACATGTGTTCCTTAAACACCAACAATAAACTTGTGCAAAGTACACAACAAAGAAAATCATACCAAACATGGAAATTAAAACACATAAACCCTCAGGATTTTTGAAAATGAGGGAAAATTTCTTTTAGATCAAAACCCTAAATGTGAAGTTTACATATATTGGGCTACATCTTTGTAGAATATAAGTTTACATATATTGGGCTACATCTTTGTGGAATATAGCACACCCTCCTCAAAAATAAAACCAGTAAAAGAATGTTACCTTACAAAGGGTATGAAGAAAGCAAATGGGTATGGACATGAGACGTGAAATAAGAGAATAAGAGGTAGAAGGAAAAGTATGGGTGCACTCTGCAATGTCTGGGTACTAGTATGGGTATAGCTGTATAGGTAAGTATGAACTTAGGTTTAAAATTTCTTGCTTTAACAACTTGTAAGTTGTGCATATGGAGTTGTCTTTAAGAGTTTTTTGAGTTGTATGCGTAAATTGGTGGTACTCTAAGCTTTATGATTTGTAATTAAGACATTTGTCTAAATGCATATATAAGTAGTATAGATATATATATATATATATAAAGAACATAAAACAAAAATAAAACAATTAAATGTAAAGGAAAAACTAAAACTAAAACTATATTATATTATATTATATTTCATTATATTGTATTATTATATTATATTTAAAACATATGAGAAATGTAAAAAGACTCAACTAAAATAATTAAATATACAATATCAATATAAAATAAAATAAATATAACTTATCGAAGGCTATTATATGTCCACAACACGTGTCACACATGAATGCTACCAATGAGTATACCTAAAGGGTCGCACACTACGTTTGCCTCTATTAGAAAGAAACTTGTTAAACTAATGTAAAACAATTAAATATTTATTCTTAAAATTATAATTATATAATATGTGTAAAATATAATTATAAAAATTACAGGTTTTATCTGTAAATATGAATAATAATTATTTGTTTAGATAAATATAATTAATCAAATTCAGATAATTATTCAAATTCAAATGCTTTGAATTCAATAAACATAAATCATATTTACTGTCTATATAAATAGGGTGTCAGGTCAGTTGTTTTGAGAGACTGATTCTATTCTCTGGATCTGGCTTATACACTTACACATATTAGAATTAGGGGTTCTTTTGGGCTAGCACTCGGTGGAATTCGCTTGTTCGTGTGTGAAACCGTTAGAGGAAACCTTCCATTGGTTTCTAAGTGCTCCGATCGTTCAACCACATCAGATCTCAAAAGGTACATCCCTAAACACCATATGGTGTGTTTATTATTTTATTTCAATCGTCATTGGATCCGATTGGATTTCGATCTATGAAAAGTTTTTCTGATTTGTAACCAAACTTTGTTTTTTCATTGCGTTTTACGAGGTTACAATTTATATCGATTTTCAACAGTGGTATCAGAGCCACTTTGACAGATTAAAACAAACAGCTTAAACAAATTAAAACCAAATTTTGAAAGTCTGAATGGGATTTTCTTTTTCATCTTGTTTGCATCAAAAGCTTGAAGCTGTGTTCTTAAACCCAAGTAATGTATACCGCGTTTTGACAAGAGTCTCGTTTCCACCATTCCCCTCCACGGCTGTTGTGTATCACCACAGCCGCTGCTTGCTTGATGTCGCCAATAACTGGTTTAATTGTTTTGTTGAACCATGGACCGAGCCTGGGGTCGTTTTTCTCTTTTTCCAGTATTTGGTATAGTTATGTTCGGTCACCATTCCAGACCACGGCTTCATGCCGTTTTTGGTTCGTCCTTGGCCAGACGTCGCATTCGGACTAAAGCTCCGGCTGTTTGGTTTTGTCCGACCACCGCAGACCACGACTCCAAGCAGCCTGGTTCTGTTCGTCCTCCGCCAAGCACCGCACACAGACCACGACTCAGTGCCAATTGGTTCTGGTTGGTCGTGGTTTGATGCCTCACTCACGACCATGTATCGTGTGTTTCCTCCCATTCTCGGCGTATCGCCGGTCAGAGAGGGTGTTGTCGGCGGCGAGAATTAATGGCTGCTGCCATTTTGGTTCTTCCATTGAAAACCATGGAGATGGGGGTTGTTTTTGGCGGCTATAACCTTAAGAAGGAGAAGGGGTTGAGTTTTTTTTTGTTATTAACAAAGTTGGGTTATAGATGTTCTTTGGGCCGGTTTTTGGGCTTTTTTATTTGAAATCTTAAACCAAAGACTATTAAGATCAATTGTTACTTGATTTTGGGCTTGTTGTCGGTTTTTCTCAAAAAAAACACAAGATGGATATTTATTTTAGGTTAAGTTCTTGTTAGAACTTAATAAATTCTCAAATGAATCCCGTTAAAGTTCAAAAGTTTGTTTTTAATTATTTTCAGATCTTGTTGGCTTTTAATTATGATTAATTGTTAGGCCAAATGTTTTAATTTTTTATGTTTAAAATTATTTGGATAATATATGGATTGCCCCGAAAAGACCCGTAGTTAATTTTATTTTATGTTAGAAAATTAAAATGTATTAAATTGTATGGGATGTAATTTTGAATTTAATTTTCTAGATAAGACAAATGTAAATAGATAGAATTGTTGTAATTTTCTATTTTATCTGAAGACGGAGTTCAGGAAATCAAGACGAAGTCCCTGGAGTTCACCAAGATGGCGAGGCCAGTGGGAGCTTGAAGATGTCCTTAGTGTTGACTGTGGTTGTTGTGTCCTTAATATATATGGGTATATTTACCTAATGAAAAACAAATCTGAAAGCTTTGAGTACTTCAAAGAGTTTCAAAATTAAGTAGAGAATCAACTTGGCAAAAAGATAAAGACACTTCGATCGGATTGAGGTCGAGAGTACCTAAGCCAAGAGTTTATTGACCATCTAAGAGATAATGGGATAGTATCTCAACTAACTCCTCCAGGAACACTACAACATAACGGTGTATCCGAAAGGAGAAATAGAACCTTGTTGGACATGGTTCGCTCTATGATGAGTCGTACCACTCTGCCTAAAAGTTTCTGGGGTTATGCCCTTGAAACAGCTACCCGAATACTAAATAATGCGTCAACCAAAAAGGCCAATAAGACCCTTTATGAATTATGGACTGGGAAGATCCCAAAACTGTCATATATGAGAATATGGGGTTGTGAAGCTTATGTTAAGCGAGAAGCTTCTGGGAAGCTCGATTCAAGGTCTGAAAAATGCATCTTTGTAGGATATCCAAAAGAGACAGTTGGATATTATTTCTACAAACCCAGCGAGAACAAAGTTTTTGTTGCGCGCCGCCGTGAGTTCTTAGAAAATGATTTTCTATCAAGAACCACATCGGGGGATACAGTAGATCTTGAAAAAAATTCAAGAACCACAAGATGAAACAATGGTTGATACTGACAATCAACATGATGTTGAACCTCAACAAGTTGTTGAAGGTAATGACGAGATACAAACAATCCGAAGATCGGATAAGAATCGTCAAGAGCCTGAAAGATATGGTTATCTCATTAGCAATGACGATAAGGTTCATGATTAACCTATAGTAACCTACCAGGAAGCCGTATCAGGTTTGGAATCTGATAAATGGCAAGATGCCATG
Organism: Saussurea involucrata; assembly: GCA_033807775.1. Taxonomy (NCBI): domain Eukaryota; kingdom Viridiplantae; phylum Streptophyta; class Magnoliopsida; order Asterales; family Asteraceae; genus Saussurea; species Saussurea involucrata. The sequence continues at coordinate 90,953,264 of CM066322.1, read as the reverse complement.
AAGGTTGAAATATAATCCATGTCAGATAACCAAGTTTGGAACTTGGTAGGTCCACCTGCCAACTGCAAAGTCGTAGGGTGTAAGTGGTATTTAAAAAGAAAACTGACATGGATGGGATTGTACATACCTATAAGGCTAGGTTGGTAGCTAAAGGTTTCACTCAGACTCAAGGAGTAGATTATGATGAAACTTTTTCTCCAGTAGCCATGATTAAATCAATGAGGATACTTCTTGCCATAGTTGCATATCATGACTATGAAATATGGCAAATGGATGTTAGAACCGCGTTCCTTAACGGAACTGTTGGCTCACCAAAGATTTAAAATTGACCCACTGATTCTACCCTTATAATCTTACTTAGAATATTTCAATTTGGTTCTCTATGATAACTTAGACAAGACAACAAAAGCTCGGTGAAGTCGAAGATTAACCGAAATCAAGCTTGAAGAAGTTATCATTGTGGAAATGAAGACTTTCCTCTCAACAAGAAGACTAAGTTATTGTCCACCGAAATTCCAAATGAAAATCGGTGGATACTTGACCGAAACCCACCTCAAGATCAGTCAAATTTCCCACCGATGGAAACATCAAATCAGTGGACACCTGGTCACTCCATTCTCCTTTTCGGTCAAAACATCTCACCGAATTCATGATAATTGTTAATGCCAAAAATCGTCCAGAAGGATAATTTAAGGTTGATTGTGGAGCTTAACAACTAAAGAAGGAAAATCGTTCGGCAAAGCAATGCGACTAAGACAGAAAACGTAAATGAGACGCAAAGGATTTGGTGACGCAGGAAAAACCTCAACGAGGAAAAATCCCGCGGACGATAGTGGGGTGTCGTCGCTGCACTATGATCGCCAAACAGGGGCGATGTCCTTATGTTTCAGGTGTCGAGAGTACAATGATTACAATACAAATGAAAGAAAAGAATTTAGACGTAAAGTAAACAAATGCGCCATGAGTAAATATAAGTGCGTCGTGCGTAGAAACTATGTGTCGTGCGTTGGATTCGTGCGTCGAGAGCGATCTTTCGAGAGAGAGTATTCCTTGTTCTTGTCGTGAGTATTTCTTAGAGTTCAGTTGTGTTAAGTTCAGTTGTCCGCAAATGAGGCTGAAGTCTTTGTATTTATAGTCTTTGCAACTTTGTATGACCCTCATAAATGTAAGAGTAACGGTCGCTGGGGTTAATGCCCGTAATTAACTCTGTCGGTTATGTCAGTTGGCCATTAATGGTGTTGACCCTGCAGTAAACAAAGAAATCATAATAGTTGTCATACGTTGGTCGGTCGAGGTCATAAGGTTCCTTACGACGGTCGAGTGTCGTGAGTAACTTTCGTTTAAAACTTTGGTCAGACGATAAAGTGCTTATGATTTGATCTCATTATAAAAAAGTGTAATAAATGTTTTCCCTTTATTGGTCGTGGTCGAGACTGATGAAATTTTACCCAAACAATAATAATCGGTGAGATCCATCCTTTGGAAGCTAGCAAATGAAGATCATTTATTATGGGACAAAATCCAATGTCAGGAAAAAATGACTATTTGTCGTTTTTCCAATTTCAGATATTGTCTCAATCAAGCGTGCTTATTCTTCCTGGTACTGAGAAAAAGTATGAAAATGACTTGTCAAGTTTTCAGAGTCAGCTCCTATGCTCAAATCTCCTGATGAGAAGTGTCATAAGCATTTAATGCTTCATGCACTATATAAAGAAGAAGAAGCTCTCCATGTAAGGTTACGCATTCCTGAAGGATTTCTCAGTGCAAGAACTCTCTCTTCCTTTGAACTTTATAGCTTTGAATCTTAGTGTGTTAGAAGTTGGTTTTTTTTCAGTTTGCTTTGTGAAGATTGTTATAATAGTTTACCTGTTATTTCCGCAACAATCTATAGTTTCATTGTGTAATTCTTAGTTGAAAGTTTTCAATAAAAGATATAATTAAGTAAAATTTGTGTATTGTATTCAACCCCCCCCCCCCCCCTTTTCTACAATACTTGTTATAGCCATCTAGGACTAACAAGTGGTATCAGAGTAGAAAGTTTAATCAATAAACTTAATCTGCAATGGTTGCCTCCTCTTCAAACAATCAAATTTCTCCTCAAAACATCTTTTCTAAAAATGGCTCTATTGCCAAACCTCTCAAGTTTACTCACAACAACTTTCTCTGTGGAAAACCCGGATGATGCTTTTCATGGAAGGAGTGGATAGTAGATATCCAACCGTTCTCAGTGAGGGACCCATTGTCCGTAGATTCTAGGCTCGCTATGAAACGCATAGGCTCAGCAAAGAAACTGCTGATAAAGATTAGGGGTGAGCAATACCGGATACCTGGCCAATTTTCATGGAACCGGAATCGGAACCGGCGGTTCCTAGAAAGAAAAAAACTGGAACCGGAACCGCTCCCGTCGGTTCTCATTATTTTGGAACCGGTTCCGGTTCCGGGTACCCGCCTGTCAATTTTTTTTTAATTTTTAACATTTCCTAAAAATAAAGGAATTAAAAAGACACATAGAGAGAGATGGGGATTAAAAAGACGAATTGAAGAAGTGTTATTGGAATGATTACTATTTTTCATGAAACCAACAAGAATGAATTCAACAAAAGCAATTATGTCCTTCAACTTTTTCTTTAGGCAAATTAACAAGGAATTGAAGTGAACTAAAAGCTTGCAATAAGTCAAATCAGGTCATATGATATATCACAGGAGGAAGTTGTGTTCATTCCACAACACTTCTTCTTCACGAGATAACCCCACATTGCTTTTTTCATTTCCTTTTTGAGTTTCAATCACCAAACATACACATTCAGAACTTAAATTGATCTGTATTCATTCTTTTTTCGAGTTTTAGTATTACTTCTTCACCAAACACACACATTCAGAACATAAACCCTGATTGTAATCGGAGTGTAAAACAACGAATAAGATACCTTGAAAATAAAAAACGAACAACAAATCGAATATGATACATTTCAAGGGAACAGCAAATCGAATAAGCAAACGAGAACAGCAAATAGAACAACAAACGAAAACAGCAAATAGAACAGCAAATCGAATACCTTCAATAAAGCTTTCTTCGTTCGATTTCGACTATGAGACCTTCAAATCTTCAATAGAGCAGCTGAGCATGAGAGCAACGACTTCCAGATATGAGTTTGGCGGCTGGTTAGTTTAGAGAAGAGAAAGAGAAAGAGAGTGTAAAGTCTAAAAGGTAACCCTAAAAGGTAACTTTTTTTTAGTTTATTAAATATTTAAATCCAATAACTAATCAATATATAAATGTTTTTTTCTAAAATATATACCCGGTCCCGGAACCGGTCCCGGCGGGTACCCAGCTGTAATAACCCGGATCTAATTAGAAAATAGTTAAGTGTTGTGGGAGAATTTGCTAAGTTAAAAGTTCAGGGGGCCAATTTGTAACTTCAGTAAGTGGGTATAAAATCCCCAAATAGGGCTCAAAACCCTAGAAGCAATGATTGGTGTGTGTGTGTGTGTGTGCGATGGCTAGAAGGAAGGAGGAAGTAGGGAGAATTTGTTCAAGAGCATTGAAGATCAGGTTTTAGCAAGCAACGAAATTGGAAGAGGAAATGGATTTGGAGCTCAATTTCACCAGTGATTCTACCAGGTAATTCCAAACTCCAATTCTTGTTTTAGATGTTCAGCTGGATTGTTGGTTGGTTTGAGGGTTTTTAGTTAAAAGTTGAAATGAGGAACTAATGGGGGATTTAGACAATCACCCTTGTGTTTAAGCAACAAACGTTAGTAAAGGAAAGGTCTAAGTATGTTTATTTATCTGTTTGCATCGCTTTTCCGTTTGTTTAATAGCTCATCAGCAGATTTCAATCCCAAAATGGCACTACAGCTCGTGTCCGATAAGTTGTAAGAAGTACCCGGACAAAGTGTCCGGATAGGGTATGTACCCGGACAGTGTTATCGGGTAAGTCCTGGTTAGCGTGTTTCCGGATAGTTGTATCGTCCGGAAAGTTGGGTTGTCCGGAAAGTAATTCGGTGCCCGGTAAGTTAATACCCGGACCTCGTGTCCGGTAAGTTTCATTATACTAGTATCCGGTAAGTAGAGTTACCCGGTAAGCTAGTATCCGGTAAGTAGAGTTATCCGGTAAGCTAATATCCGGTAAGTAGAGTTACCCGGTAAGAGTTATCCGGTAACCGAGTATCCGGTAGGTAGAGTCATCCGGTAAGAGTTATCCGGTAAGCGAGTTATCCGGTAAGTTGAGTTCGGATAGTGTCTGGAAAGTTGGTATTAGGGTCTGAGCAGTTTATACTTCACCCATTTCTCAGGTAACCGATTGTAAGTCAGAAGCAAGGTTAAGCAAGATGTTAAACGCACCAGGTGAGTTTTTCTAACTAAAATACGTGATTTTACCTGTTTTCCAAAGAAAGTGATTGTGTAGAAACGCCATGTTATTTTACATGATTTTTACTTAAACGAAAATTGAATGTTTTTCTGATTATGGTACGTTTACGAGCATGAACTGTTTTACAACTGTTACGCACGTTCTCCATGAAATGTACGTTTTATTTTAAAAGACGGGTTTCTAGCAATATGAAATGATGTGCAAAGATTTCACGCTTGTGATTTACGTTATGCTATGTGTATGTTATGTGAAGTCGGTCTGCACAGTGGGATCCGAGTACCTCGGGATCCGATGATCCCTTGGGCTTTTGTGACGAGCTTGTAGGAGGGAATTCATTCCCTTCCTACTCGGATATGTGACTAACTTGTAGGAGGGAATTCGTTTCCTTCCTTCTCAGATAGAGGGGAGTCTGCTTGGGCCCCGATATGAGGCGAGAGGGGAGTCTGCTTGGGCCCCGGTATGAGGCGAGAGGGGAGTCTGCTTGGGCCCCGGTATGAGGCGAGAGGGGAGTCTGCTTGGTCCCCGATCGCGGTTAGCCAATGTGATCCTTAAACACTGTGCAATACCATGGTTGAATGATTATGTGAAGAATGTGAATGTATTTTATAAAATGATTTTTATAATGTTGTTGCACGCTGTTACGGAGGGAACTCACTAGACCTCATGGTCTAACCCTCGCTTTTCAAAACTAAAACCTTTTCAGGTAAGCAAATAGTAGGAGGCTCAAGTAATTGAGCAAGAGCAAGATAAAGTACAGATGCAGATAGAGACAGTGTCGGTGCCACTTTTAGTAGTAGTTGTTCTCAGTTGTGTATAGGTTGTTTCCGCCAACCTTAGTTTGAAACTGATGTAACGAAATTTTGGGACCCAGTTCTGTAAATGTTATGATTTAATGCTATGGTTGTCCTGTTGTGAAAGTTGGGATGTTACAAATGGTATCGTCCCGATCTTCAAATAGAACACAAGGAAAACACGATAAGCAAATGGACACTAGATAATTTGCGTAGAAGACAAGTGATGGAATTAGAAGGCAGAGGATTTGGGTACGCTCCATTTATAAGCACTCAAATGGATGCAGAAGTACAAAATGATGTGGCTGGCACTTTAAATTCAGATGAAGCTAAGGAACGAGATAGACAACATCGAAAGAAGGTAAAATATTTTATGCATGATTATTGTTATGGTATACACGATATTTTTTTATCTGCACATGTGCACATAAACCGTGCTTGTGATTACTTTGGCCTGTTGGTTTGATTATTCTTATGGTATACACGTTATTTGTTTATGTGCATACGTGCACATAACCTGGCGTACTTAATTATTCAACAATTTTTTTTTGTGCATATGTGCACAAAAACTGTTCATATGGTATAAACGATATTTGTTTATATGCACATAAACTGTCATACCCCATTGTTAAACATATTGGTTATGTGCATATGTGCTCATAAACTGTGCATGTGATTGTTTTGGCCTATTGGTTTGATTGTTCTTATAGTATAAACGATATTTGTTTATATGCATATGTGCACATAAACTATCGTACCTAATTATTAAACATATTGCTTATGTGCATATGTGCACATACATTGTGTTTATGTGCACGTAAACTGCCAAAGTAGAGCAATATTAATTTACATGTTTATGCAACTTAACAAGGTGTGAATATAATGGAAAGATATAGGTTATCTGCTTGATTGATGTTGTGGATAAATGTTGCTTTAATTGCATAATTTTAAATTATAGGTTATCATGAAAAAGCTGGATGATAGGATATTGGACATTAATTATTCAAGATGGGAAGCCGATGCAGAACTAACGACAGCAATTGCTGAATTTCCGGGGGATGGAGACTTCAACTAGTTCAAGATGGACTTAGCAAGCATATTCAAGGATAGCAAATGGGAAGTAGATGGTGATGCACGTGAGTAAGAGAACCCCCAACCATCGAACATAAACTCTCCAGCCACGGTACAAACAAGGCATCCTTCACCCGTGAATCGAATAGAGAATATCGAAAGAACCATGGTGGTTCTGCCACAACGCGAAGGTACTACCATATCAATAAAACAATTTGATATACCACTTTCACCATACTGGGAGAACCCGGTTTTACATGCAGAGGTTGATATAGAGGTTGATATGGCGTCAAACGAGAAACGTGAGAAAGACAAAGAGGATGATGAGACGATGCGGGAAGAACAGGGCAGAAAAAGATACTCAAAGTAAGAAATTTAATTTCTTTCCGATTCTTAACGTAGATGAACAAAGTAGTTTGAATCATCTTACTATATTTATTAAACGCAATATACAAAACGTAACATTTGACATATTTATTTTGTAGGGAAATGATACGAAACACCAAAGGGAAGTCGGGTACAAGGAGATACAACATCGATGTCAAATAAAGTTGGATTCGCAGACCTTGCAGCACCATCCTATAACCTAGGAATAGGCACACCAAATCCACAATTGGGAGACGCAAATGATTATGACATCGAAGAAGGAGAAACGGATGTTGAAAATGATAAGGTTACAAAGAGAACAAAGAAGTCGGGTCCTTTATTCCGGTCACCTTATGTGAAACATTATGTGAGTTTGACGTGGCAAAAGATGAGATTAATTTAAGAGACTGGGTTTTGCATGGCTTAGGAGGATGCATGTAAGATTTTATATTTACTAAATTAACCATTATTTCTTATTCTTAGAAAATAATGCACAATAATAACGTTGGGAATGTACATTACAGGGAAAATATGTTTCTAGATAATATGGGTATGACAATTGAGCGTAGGGATATGCAGTTTCTTGCTGGAGAAACAGATATTCCAAGGAGAATAATTGACGGTTGGGTGAAAGTCCTCAATTATGATAAGAGGTTGCGCAACAATGATTCACCAAACAGATTTTTCTTCACAACTGATGTTGCGGTAAGCAAGTTTCCATGTGTACATATAACACATACGCAAAAGCATAGAATACCTTCGTTCAGATATGTGCACATATTTAAAATGTTTGTACGTTCATATATGCACTTCACATACTTACATTACCAAAACTATACATGCACATATTTGGAATATTAATATGTGAACATATTTTAAATGTTTGTATGTGCACATATGCACATATTATAGGTGCACATATATGGAATATTTAAATGTGAACATATTCTAAATGTTTATATGTGCACATATGCACAGGTTACATTTGAATACAATATGACAATATACGAAATACTTATATGTGCAGATATACACATATGCAAGTGCGCATATGCAAGTGCATATATGCACAAAGTATAGCTGAAAATTTCTGTTCAGATGTGTACACATGTGATGTAGTGAACTAATACTATTTACAACTAATGTGTAAACAGCTAGATCAAGAGGCCACGGACCCCCAACTATCGACGACAAGGAGGTACGAAGTATTTCAAAAACATGTACAGAAATGAGGGAAGTATTATCCTGAGGTGATAACAATGAAGAATCTGGATTTGGTATGATACACTTATAATAAAATTCGTTATTATTGCACTTCAAAATGGTTACAAATTAGTATTTAAAAAATCGTCTTTGCAGATTTTTTTCCCATATGTAGATGGCCTACACTATTACCTCTTTTTCTTCAATTTAAAAAGGCCATCAGTTACAATAATAGACAGTGAGGAGAGATCGGGAAATTTTGAGGATTTGTACGAATTTCAGACAGACGCGTTGGTACGTATTAGATTGTCGTAGATTAATAATAAATATATGTATAATACAATAACTAGCTATTAATTTTAACTGTTGTTTACCAGCAAACAATGATGACACATCATCTCCGTATACATAATCATCTGTATTGGAAAGCGTTTGAAGACGTTGGAACAAACGTGTTAAAGTTGAGATGGAGGGCAAGAGAAAAGAAATTTGACAAGGGTGTCATCATGATGAGGAACTTGGAGATGTACTACGGAGAAGAGGATACCAAGTGGTATACCGGTCTATACAAGGAAAGTACGAAACAAAAGAATCAGCTAAAGAGTCTACGTGTCAAGTACGTACATAAGATGCTGACCAACGACGTTAACATAAGGAAACATTCGATCCCTTTAAGTGTTCAAAGGTTTCTTGCGACGGAGAAATATTTGAAGGAAAGAAAGGGTATAGTAAAAGCATCTTAGATGAATGTCGAAAAATTTTGTGTTTTGGGGACTTTTGATATCCGTTGTTGCTTTGTTTTACTAGGTCTTTATTAAACTAGTAACATTAAGTGTGATAATATTGTTTTGAAAGATTTTCTAATTTCTGAGATTGATTATCTTTATGTTTAGTATTGCCTTTACATAATTTCCGAAATTGATTATCTGAGATTGATAATATTGACATTGCAGGTACCAAATTCGGCTATTATTAAATATTTTAATATGTGCATATGTGCAAATAAACGTATAAATGTAACATAAATTTGTATACGAACGCGCATCATAAAAATATGCGCACTTATGCACATATGCAATTGCACATATGCACAGTTTATATTTTAAAACAACATAACCATATTTGAACTATTTATACGCGAAGATATGCACATACTTAATTGCACATATGCACATATTATATTTGAAAAAAAAGCGCACATGTTTGAAATGTTTATACGTTCACATATGCACATATACAAAGTGCATATATGCACATAATATTGTTGAACAAACAAATGCACGTATTTGAAATGTTTATAGATGCAAATATGCACATCCTTTTCTCCTTCTTAACCGATCATCCTGGAAGAGTAATTTTAATAGAAATCTTCTTAAAAAACACATTAATATTATTCTCAACCATTGTTGCTAAACATAAAAATATTAAAATAATGGAACAACATTTCAAGAACCATTGACTAACGGACAGTTACGCGAATCGTGTCCAGTGCACTGACCACACTTTTTACATTTACGTTTTGCCTTTTTACTCTTCTCATGGATCCTCTCGGATACTCCAACCAAACGCTTCCCGGTACCACATCCCTTGTTCCTCAGACCCCTAGGGGGTGTATGTCAACATCTTCCGGGACCGGAACACCAAAAAACTCAGTCATAGCGTCCATCCTCTGTTGGTTTGTATCTTCAAGGGGTAATTGGCTGTCTACTTCGGCTTTGAATTCTTCAAGGATATGAGAGAGTTTATGTAAACGTGTTTTATCATTCCGAATGCGACTAACGATTTCATCAATCTGACGACCAACACCATTTATTAATTTCTCTTTCTCATCATCGACCTCGCCATATCGTACATTGGCAGATTGAAATTGTACAGGTACCAACTCCTGACTCCATCTAGGCATCTACGAACAACATACTGATCAGGTATGAAATCAACTTTCTCGTTTGTCAGAACCGTCAAGGCATGTCGACAAAAGTACCCATTTCGTACAAATAAATTGCATTCGCACTCAACCGTGTTATTAACAGAACTACGAACAACCTACAAACAACGGTACATATAAATGTGTTTTAAAAGCATATCAATTTATCTTTTAATCATTTAAAAAGAAACGTGAACATTACCTTGTACATCGCCTTTGTCCTTGAAAACTTGTTGTTATGCTTAATGATATACGTCTTCAATTCACTAGATACTTCAACCGTCTCAATCCCGCAAGAAATAATAGCCTTCTTTAACTCCTTTTGGAAATAAAAAAAATTCTTGTGTACAACTTAGCAGCATGTTTCTCAATTGGATACGAGCTGACCAATTGCGGATACGTGGTCCTAGTTATGTTCTCATTAACGGCTTGTTTTTCACGTTGCTTCTCAATTGCAGCATCGTAGTTACTAAGAAAGAAGACAAGATCAAAATGCCATTCTACATATATATTGAAAAAGGCGTTCGCACTTTCAGATCTTCTTGTCGTTTTCATAAGTCCCGACATTGGAGTATCTTTATAAAAGGCTGGAATGGCGAATGTCATACATATCACTGAACCATGAGTCACGAACAAGGTTGTATTTGACAATCATTTTGTTCCACTCACTCTCAAAATTCTCAGGACTAATATGTACATTCCATACTAGTTTGTTTATAACGCGATTGAACTCGGGATCCTGATTTAATGTGACGCTAACCTAAAAACGCAAAAACAAAATTTAAAGTAATATATATCAAAAAAGATAACAAAATTATTTATATATTACAATATGAAAATACCTTGGACAGAACTTTCTTCATTATGTGCCACATACATAAACGATGTCTGGACTCGGTCAACACGAATGGCACCGCTTGTTTCATAGCGGAACATTGATCAGTAATGACAACCCCAGGCTGTTTATTATAACATCGCATAAAAGCCTTGAACACCCATTTAAAATTTTCAATCGTCTCTCCAGCAATCAACGTCAACCCAACCACAACCGAACATTTGTGAATATCAACTGCCAAAAATAGTACAAAGGCCAACGCGTGCCTACAAATACAAAACAACATTATAATCAAATAAAATTAAATCGAATGTCACAAGGAAAATTTAAATTATTTAATACAAATACTCACTCATTTGTCCTGTACGTTGCATCAAATGAAATTACATCTCCAAACTCTATATAATTAAGACGAGAAATTTCATCGGCCCAAAATACAGCTTTCAACTCCCGTTCGTGACACAGACACTAAAAAAAATCGCCGTTAATCTTTTTTCTGTTTGTCAACTTATTAATAAACATCTTGGCATCCTTGTTTCCAACAAACACATCAACATCTCGCTTATAATTATGGTATTCAACCACAGTGCATCGGTTATGTTCGACTCCACCCTTCAAGGCAAATTGTATTCGATGGGCCCTTGTCGCACCGAGCTTATTTTGAGAACTATTCAACACATTCCTACAATTAGTGTATAGCATTTTCCTATTCTTTCGTGAAAAACGAAGGTCATTTCTATTAAACAACACATGATTATGCTCTTCAACAAACTCGTAAACCTCGTATCCAGACTTGTCCTTTAACAAATGTATCTTCACACAAGCATGGCACCAAGACCGTTTTACATTGGAGTTCCGTACACATCGATCACCGGGACGAATCTCGAGTGAGTCAAAGTTCTTCTTCTTGGGATAACCCTCTTTGCTACAAACAAACCAGCGCGTCTGAATAGATCCACTCTTGTTTGTCTTCTTCGCATCCAACCTAACATCAAACCCCGCCTTGTACACATAATTTCTATACATCGACTCGACAACATCAATAGTCGAAAAATGATCATTCAACTTCAGTTTAAGATCATCAGAAACCTTAGGTATCCATTTCTTCTCCCCAGATGGGGACTCGACAACATCGTATTGCAAATCATCCACTGGAAAAAAACATATATATAATGTTACCAATCACACATCGAACAGTACCAATATGAAGGTTGTGCATATGTGCACAATTTTCACAAAAACTTAAAACAACTATTAATGCATTTTAATCAGTTAAAATAAAAAATAAAATAAGTGAACTATAATGTAGTTTGAAATGTGTTTTGATATATAATGTGAACATCACACCTCAGATAGGTCTAATAACAAAATTGTGCATATGTGCACAATTATTCACAAGTTAAAACAAGTATTATTGAAGATTAAACTCGAATATGTCGTTACTTAGAATCAACTACTGCGTTAAAGATTAATCAACTTTACATATTTTCAAAACAAAAAACATTAAAAAAAGTTACCGCAATCAATATGAACATTAGGTTCATGCATAACAGAACTAGATGACGAGCGATCGACTATATTAAAATCGTCTGCAAATATGTCGTCCAATCCATTATCAATACCAAACTCGTTCGTTAGCCCTGTATTACCGGTTTGAACATGATCAAACTCGTCAGTTGTAGGGTAAACTTGATCCTCGACTATGGTAGACCCACCAACAGACGCTTTATCAACATCGAACGGGGAAACTTCATCGCTCATTGTGAATAATCGACAAAAAGAAAAACTAAGACTATTATCCAAGACTAGGGAGAAATCGTGTGATTTTGATGGGTTTTTAATCGGTTAAAAAAATATTAACTGTAAAAAAATCTCAAAACATTGTAATATTGAAAAATGGGTATCTAATTTGAAAATAAAAGATCAATTAAAATGTAGTATATCTCGTAATCTTGGAATGAGATATGTTTGTTTTGAAAATATGAGATAAAATAGGAAAGTGAATTGATAATGACTGAATTTGATTTGTGCTAAAATTAAGGAATGAATACGTGGGATAGATTGGTGGAATTCATTGTGAGAGCAACAAGTAACTAACTTAATGGATATATTAATAATGTGGAAATCCAACTTTACCCCTAATTTGTAAAAGTGGCGTAAACTTAAACCAAATATAATAGAGCATTGTGATTGGTCAATTGGTGGTTAGCATGGTTAGTACCAATAGGTTGGTTAGCAAAAGAAGGGACCTATATATATATATATAGGGTTGAGTTATTTTGTTAACCAAAAATTTGGTACTAACTTTATTAACCAATTAACAACCTTTGATCTTAAAATGAGTGGTTAAGATGAAATATATCTAAATCATTAATTACAAGATGGGGCATTTGAGAAATAAAGTAATGAACAAAGGTGTTGAGGGTCATTTTAGTAAAACCAATTCCCTTAGTTTTGTAACCCCCTCCATGAATACTCCCAAAACAATCAATCCATTACATTAACATCTCTTACATCCATGTATCTTACATGTATTTTTTGTCCTTTCTTAAACACCGAATCCATCTGCATTTTACATGTATGTGGGGCTGTAAAATAAACCAAACATCCAGCCGTTTTAGAACCGTTTAGGGGGGGGGGGGGGGAGTTTGTGTATGTTCGGTAATTTAACAAATGAACAAAAATGAACAAGTATTTTTAGTTAGGTTAGTTAAATCAACAAACAAGAATGATGGTATCGTTCGTTCATATAAGTTCGTGAATGTTTGAACATTCATGTTTGTTAAATGATGGGTTGTTTATGTTCGTTCATTTATGTCCGTTAATGTTCGATTGTTCATTATACTCTTATGGTAACAATAGTAAAAAACATTCAACCCGGATATACGTTGAACATGTATGAAACAACTAAAAAGCAATAAATGGTTTATGTTAATGAAAGTTGAACACGTATGAAACGAGTATGTGTATCAAAAAAATAATATGGATTGCAAAACTAATATATATTCTTATTGTTCATAGCTGTGCATAGTTGACCATTGGCATTTCACATATGTTCTCAAGTTAATTATACTCTTATGGTAACAATAGTAAAAAAAACATTCAACCCAGATATACGTTGAACATGTATGAAACAACTAAAAAGCAATAAATGGTTTGTGTTAATGAAAGTTGAACACGTGAGAAAGTTGAACACATATGAAATGAGTATGTGTATCAAAAAAATAATATAGATAGCAAAACTAATATACATTCTTATTGTTCATAATTGTGCACAGTTGATCATTATATCAATTCTGCACAAACTGTTAATAATGGTTCTGCAAAAACGTCTCTAATTAACAAAATATCAAGTGAGAAATGAATCAACAAACTCTAATGACAACGTCGAACTTTGCGGAATTAGTAGAATAGTTCAACATATCGGGTTGAATATATTCTTGATGACGATGAAAATCCATTTTCATGCAAACCGAGCTATGATGAACGAGAGCTCCCTCAAACCAACAACTTATTTTTAAAAAAATTAAAATTACCAATATCAAATTTATAACTCCTCAATGTAATGAAAAATTAATATTTGCTTTTGTAACTCCCATTTTAAAAGTCCACCAAAAAAACCCTTTTACAAAATACCAAATGTACCATTTGACACTAATTAATATGTTGACACTAACCAACTAGAAAGATGAAATTCTATTGGTCTAAAGTGGTTAGTAAAATTAACACCCTTTGGGAGGTTAACAAAATAACCTCCCTCTCTCTCTCTCTCTCTCTCTCTCTCTCTCTCTCTATATATATATATATATCACCTAACTCCCTCTCATCTATCTTTTCATATTAATTTCTTAAACTCTCTATCTTTCTCTCTCTCTTTAGTAAGACCTCATCTCTCTCCTCTTTATCATTTGACCAACCACACTTTTATTAATTTTCACCTACTTTCTATTAGACCTAAAACTCTACAACACCTTTTTCATATTCAATTCTTTTATCTTCTCATTCTAAATCCCCTTTCTTCTTTATAAAACGTGAACTTCACCTTTTTACCCAATTTCACCTTCTCATCTCTAATCCATTTTCTCCATCTAAAATCCTCAAGTGGGGCACCGATTTCTAAGATTTTTTCTAGCATTTGAGGAGTCTCATCCAAGAGTTCAAAGATCTTGCTATAAGTTCAAGATGGCCTTCATCTTCTCCACTCTCCTCACCATTGTTGAATTGAGTTTTACGGTTTCCTACAAATCTATTTGTAAGTCCATATTTGCCTTCTAAAACTTTATTCTTGTTAAAACCTTTAATTTTAACCTTCTATAACATCTCTCTAAATGTATCTCTCATATTATGAGTTTTGACCTATTTTGGGTATTTTGGGAAATTTGAGATTTTGATAAAGATTTGTGTGAATCTGCATTTTGGGAGTTACTCTTGGTGTGTTTTAGGTTTGTTTGTAACCTAGATAAGGTTTCTAGTGATGAATGTTTGTGGATCTAAAGCTTACACCAAGGAAGCTCAAGATTGGGGTAAAACCTAGATTTAGTCTAAATCTAGCAAGGTGAGTTCAAGTTGCTTTGTGAAAACTATGTACATGCCAAAATGTGTATTTGTAAAGTAATAATATGTTTACTTGGTATTTACCAATGTGTTAAGTATTTGTCAAAGTTTTCATATTTGGTAACTTTAGGTTGATAAATATTATGAAATGCTCATATTTGAATTTTAGATATTTTGACGAGTAAACCTCATAAATATGTTTTTGGTGATTTATTGTGCAAATGGAGTCTTTTGACGATTTATGCATTTTAGTATATTTGGTTTTATAAACTATTTGGAAAAATGCAATTTATTGTGTCATGAAGCATTTTTGGAAATATAAGGGTATGAGTTTATTTGGAAACTAATTTGGCTCAACTGACGATGAGATTTTGGGTTCATCATATTCTTGATGTATGTGTTTGCATAAACACAAGTTAAACGCATTTTATTATTTGAGGATTGTTATTCGATGGTCAATTGAGTTTTTGAGCAATTTGGCTCGGTTTTGACTTAAAAGAGTCTTATGGACATTTGTCCGGTTTTAATAGCTCAATATGGAGCTCCATTTATGATTTGCATTTTATTGCATCTTATTTGAGAATTGCATGTTTGAGTGCATTAGTCATTCATTTGGAATCATGTGATTTAGACTGTGTTGCATTGGATCCATAGGCACGTAAGTCAGTCGTTTGGTGATGGTCGATTGGGTATCTCAGGGTTGGACCTCGGGACCCATGTTTTATGACCTTTACTTTTCAAGGGTACACTAGGAGGGTTGAGTCCGGTTGTGCTATCATGATTGATGGGCGTTTATGACCCCTGCCATGTCGGGCAATGCCATAGTTGTAACCCCGATTGGATGGGACTTTGGTGGTATTCATGTTAATATTCCGCTAAGGTCAGCTGTCTCTTTGGGTGTGTCTTGGAAAGGAGTCGTAGGGACACTTGGGCCTTTATGTCGTGAAGTGTCATGCGATCAACGTTGTATGAGTGGCATACTTTTGTGTTTCCTCCACTCTCAACGGATACGGGTCTCCCCCGTTGTTGTCAAACATTATTTTCGGATATTGTAATATCCATGCTTTATTATCGTTGGTTTCATACGAGTAATTGCAGTTGATGGCTTTAATACTGGATCCCCTCCACATGTATTAAGGATTGAATGATGCACCTACTTCCATGTATTTGGTAATTGGATTTCTATCCTATTTATGCTTTGCGTGAGTATGGGGCTAGTTCCATGTTTTGGTATATTTATATCTAAACGTTTATTACAATGGTGGAACTTTTGGAAAAGACATCACTATACATTCTAAACT
Organism: Saussurea involucrata; assembly: GCA_033807775.1. Taxonomy (NCBI): domain Eukaryota; kingdom Viridiplantae; phylum Streptophyta; class Magnoliopsida; order Asterales; family Asteraceae; genus Saussurea; species Saussurea involucrata. Next base: position 90,936,846 of record CM066322.1, on the reverse strand, counting down.
GTTACTTATTGACAATCGTGATTTAAGAAATCTTTCTTCTGTTTTATTTAATGTATAGTGATGAAAACTCTTGAACTCACTAGGCGTTAGCCTAACCCTTTTTATTTTTCGGCATGTGCATCAGGTTCGGTTGGGGAATAGCGTTAGCGACACTGTGAAGAGTTTGAGTGCTAGTTGTGTGCTCGAGGAACGTTTAGCTTGGTGAAGTCTTTCGCATTTATGTTTGGGAATAGCAATTTATAGTTGGGTTAAGTAACACCCGAACTTACTTAGTTTGGTGTGATTTAAGTTATTGATTGTTGGGTTAAATTTTTATGTTTTTAAAGTTGAGATATTTCCATTGATGGTTTGGTAGAAGGAAATTTATCGAAGTTTTTATTTAGTTGCTATTTCTAAATTTGAGGGTGTTATAGGTTTGGCGCGTGGCTTCAGGGCGCGTGGCAGACCGCGTAAGCCTCTGTTTCGGCTCTTTTTAACTTGGTCCATTTGCTCTTTTTAACTTGGTCCATTTGACCGAATAAATGGCCAAGATCACTTCTCTATTTCTCTAAAATTTTACACTTCTCTTTTGAACCTAAGGCTATATATATATATATATGTATATATAGAATTAACATTTATTCTTCAAGTTATATACTGAAAACAATCTTACACCTTACAAAATAATGCGTCAACGCACGTAACGCGCCATAACGCGTTACAAAGCAAGTCAAGCCTTAGAGTGGAGCCATAGGGGTTAACGTGGCAGCGGACCAAAGCATTGACGCCATAACGCGTCGTAACAAGGCCTAACGAGTTGTTTTGAACCATGATCTCTCTCTCTCTCTCTCTCTCTATATATATATATATATATATATATATATATAATATTTAGAGCTATTATAATTTACAACTCTGGGTAAGTTATACATAAATTAGTCTAATTGTGGAAAAAATTATGTTTATCATATTAATAGAATTGACAACTTATTTGCGGAATCAATTAAGATAATGAGGTGTCGTTAGAAACAGAAATGTCGAAAATTCGTTTCTAAGGGTTGTATATTTCCATTCCTCAAATTAAAAAAGAGAAACGTCAAGTTTTAGTATTTTTCTAACCCGCCAACCCAACCCGCCCAAACCCGTAAGGGTTGGGTTGGGTTGGTTTACACTTTTGACTGAGTTAGGTTGGGTTGAGAATTTTCAAACCGCCATAATTGGGTTAGGTTGTAAAAACGTCAAAAACCGCCCAACCCAACCCGCTTACACCTCTACAGCTTTGTAATCAAAAGGCCTCCACCGACACTGGTTTTCTTGCTTATGTATTAATAAATTACACTTTTGGTCCCTATAATTTTAATAGAAACAAATAAATATAAAATGACTAAATTTTCCTTCTAATTAACCCAACTAACAGAACTTTTTAATAGTGTTAGGACATAGGGACCAAAGGCGTGTAAAAATGCAAACCACATGGACGTTTTCCATAATTATTTCAAATTAAGGATGTACAGTGCAATTTTGTGTAAACCACAAGGACCAATCATGTAATTTACTCTATATTTTATTTCAAAATCGCTAAACTTAAAAAAAGAGTTAAATGCAAATTTGGTCCTGTAGTTTACATAAATTAACGAGTAAGGTCCCTTAAAAGAATTTTTAACGAGGAACATCTTTATAGTTTCATTTTTAGGATTTAGTCCCTCTATTTAATCAATAATTTTTTTTGGCACAAACATATATCTTCTAATATAATGAGCAAAATAATTAAATAAAACTTGGATCTTAATTTTTTCCATCAAATATTTTATCTTTTCTAAAATTTTATTTTGAGTGAATTGCATTTTTGGTCCCTGTGGTTATAGTATTTCTTTGAAAGAGGGACCTAAAGTTCAGTATCTCAAGAAGTGGTCCCTCAGTTTCCAATTTTGCTACAAATCCAGTCCCTGGTAACTAACCCCGTTAAACGGCCGCTACTATTGAATATATTAATGATTTTCAAAGTTACATTTCATACCCCTGTAATTATTTACTTTGTTTACTTTATACCTTTTACTTTTCTAAATTTAATTTTACACTTTCATCGTATTAACACATATAATCGTATATTAACTAAAATACGTTAAAAATATGTTTTAATTTTAACAAGTTACACCATTGTACTCGTCTCTTCGATACCTTCGAAATGAGCCCAATATTGAATTTTTTTTATTTAAATGATTAAATCGTCAAATTATTTGGATTATACGTCTCGCTGCATTGCATAATTGACTTGTTACATATCACATTAACATACATAATTGATTAAATCGTCAAATTAACTTGTTACACTTTTATTATATTAACACATATAATCGTATATTAACTAAAATATGTTAAAAAATACTTTTTAATTTCAACAAGTTACACCATTATAATCGTCTCGCCGATACCTTCGAAATGAGCCCAATATAGAATATTTTTTGATTTAAATGATTAAATCGTCAAAATATTTGGATTATACGTTTCCCTGCATTGCATAATTGACTTGTTACAACGATTTTTTAAAACGTGACTTGTTACGTCAAAACGATTTTTTTAAACGTGACTTGTTACGTCAAAACGATTTTTTAAAACGTATATATATATATATATATATATATATATATATATATATATATATATATATATATCGAACTCCTTAACATATTTTAACGTAATTATGTATGTTAATGTGATATGTTAAAACGTATTTTTTAAAACGTATATATATATATATATATATATATATATATATCGAACTCCTTAACATATTTTAACGTAATTATGTATGTTAATGTGATATGTTAAAACATATATATTTTTTAAAACGAATAATTTAAAACGATTTAATCAATTAGTTAATATATGATTATTATGTTAATGCAATAGGAGTGTAAAATAAAACTTGAAAAAGTAAGTGTTAGTGCAATATGTCTTCAAGGTTTAATTATAGAATGGTCAAAGTCAAAGTCAATGTATTGAGTTGTATTGTGTTGTTTACACCTTGTAATGTGTTTAGTATAAATAGGTTTAGTTGTGTGTTAGTGAGGCACACGAGAAAGACTCTTAGAAAGTCTCTCATAACTCATATCCTTAGAGAGCTTGTAACAGTGTTCTTGATAATTGGATGACGAATTCATATCTTCTCTATCTTAATCGATCTTTAGGGTTTAACAATTGGTATCAGAGCACGTTATTGAAGATCTTGGTTTAACAATTGGTATCAGAGCAGATTCAAGATTTAGAGGAGAATTTCTACTGATCTAACAAATCAAATTTGCGGAATTCTCAAGGAAATTTGATTGATTTTCTTGATTTTTCAAGAAAATCTCGTTTTCTTGAGATTTTATCAAATTTTGGTGTTTTTTTATCGAATTTGTTCAACTCTTAGCTCATTGGATTCGTTTTTGATAGAGGAACATTTATTGTTCAAGGTTAGAGGGCTAATTTCAAAGATTTGGAGATCAATTTTGTGTTTTTCAAGAATTTTGGTTTGTGCGATTGTGTTCTCTGATCGATCAGTTCAGACTCAGATTCAGTGTTTTTCAGAGGTTGTTGTTCAAAGATAAAGTGTTCAGACATCGATTTCGAGCTTATCTGTGAAGTTTCTTGCAGAGATTTTTCAGATTTCATACGTTTTTGAGATTTTTGTGAACTTTTCGCAAGATCTGGACTTTTCGCAAGATTCATCAACTTTTCGCAAGACTCATCGTACTTTTCACAAGATTCATCATCTTTTGAAGATCATCAGAATCTAAGTGTATCTTTTCGCAACTCAAAGTCAAGAGAACAGTAACTATTCGCAAGCCAAAGAAACGCAAATAGTAACTTTGCGTATCCCTCCGTCACGCATACCTCAGATCTCTTCAAGATTTTCTAAGTCTAACTTTTCGCAACTGTTGCTTGCGAAAACTTTGGTTTTTCGTTTCTTCAGCTTACTGGTGGTTTTTGCGAAAACTTTGGTTTTTCGTTTCTTCAGAAAACTGGTGGTTTTTGCAACTGTTGCTTGCGAAAACTGACACTTGGTCAAATTTTCTGACAAATTAAAAAAAAAGTTATAATGAAATTTTTTCTATAGTGTATTTCATACATTTTAAGAGTTTTTCAAGAAAAAGTTTTATATAATTTTTTTTTGTACTGTTCGGTCAAACTTTATTGTTCATTTCTGTCCTTACTATCGGTTCAAATTAAGCTCTTTCTTACTGTTTATCATGGCTTATCAAGTTTCAGTTAATCGTCCTCCGATGCTTAACAAGGATTCAGATTTTGTGAAATGGACGGTCAACTTCATGGATTTCATTTCGAGAAGAGAAAATGGAGATTTAATGATAAAATCTTTCACCGAAGGCCCGTTGATCCTTTATAAACGGGAAGAAGATTTTACTAAAGAAGAGATATATCGGAAGAGAGCTGATAAAGATGCAACATCATATTTGATCCTTGTTATTTCCAAACTTCCACAATATACTTGTGCTCGATTAAATGCTTTCAAAAATAATCATATGTTGTGTTGGAAGGAATTAACGAAGCTAATGCATGGATCGTATGTTGATTTCAGGGTAAAGAAAGTGAAGAATGCTGATAAGGAGGATACAAATCAGACAACATCAGAAATTCACAAAGAGGAATCGTCAAAAGCGGAAGAAAAGAAAGTTGATTTAGAGAAAAAGGAAGACATGAAGGATGTGATAGAAGATTCTGAGAAGATTACTGAGCTTACAAAGAGACTATCAGATTTAGAAAAATTAATAAAAGATGAAAGAGAAGAACATAAGAAAGAAAGAGAGGGTCTAGCTCTAAGAATTTCGGATCTTGAAAAGGAATTGAAGATGAAGACTAAAGCTTGTGAAGATAACAAAGCTTTTGAACTCCAATTCCAAAGACTTTCCAAGCAGAACTCAGATTTTCAGAAAGTATTATTTTTAGAGAAGCAAAAGGTGGAGAAGGAAAGAGCCGAGTTTGAGGTTAAAAGGAAAGAGTTTGAAGTGAAGAATGGGAAGCTTTCAGAGAAAATTTCTGAACTGCAAGAGGAGTTGGATTTGGAAAGAAGTGAGTTAGAAAAGAGAAAGAAAGCTGAGTTTCAAGCAAGGAGCGTAAAGGATGATTTTTCTGTAGAACGGAAGATATTTCAGCAAGAAATTCAGAAACTCATGAAGAATTTGGCGGGTTTATCTACAGATATCATGAAGGAAAAGAGGGTGAATTGTGATATTCGGAAGAAACTCGAGTTGATGACAAAGGAACGAAATGCCTTAAAAGACAAAGTGAGGTCGTTCAACAACTCCGAGTGTTTTTCAGAATGTCCGATGCGTCCTTCTAACATTTTCTACGAGCATTCTGTGGATATGTCTTCCAAATACTATGCTGATCTTCCTTCCTACAAAAGAGTCAACATGCAATGGAAGGTAAAAGGTAAATTTCCTGGAAAAGATGTACCAAAATCATCATTTCCAAATAAGAATTTTACAACGAAAGTTAATTCTTTTGTTAATTCTTATTGCGGAAATAATGATTTTGTTAATAATAATTATGTTCAATATTGGTATGGTACTTACCATTTTCCTTCTTATAGAGCTCCGCTTAACGTGTCAGGACCCAAGACTCGTTGGGTACCAAAATCTACTTAATCTGTTTTGCAAATTTAAAGACAAGCGTTGAACTCTCGGAAGATGAAGTACTTGTGCATTCAAGAAGATATTGAACATCACATATTTTCAGGGAGTTTATTATTTTTTTTATACATGTGATTAATGACAAATCTTTTGGTATTTTGTAGGGGGAGAAAGATAAAAGACAATGGCTTTTGAACAAATCAGTTCAAAACCCGCACTTCAACGGTAATGGCTTTTGAACATATCAGTTCAAAACCCGCACTTCAACGGTAATGGTTTTTGAACACATCAGTTCAAAACCCGCACTTCAACGGTAATGGCTTCTGAACAATTCAGTTCAGGACCCGTACTTCAAAGGCTATGACTTCTAAACATATCAGTTTAGAACTCGTACTTATCAGGTGATATCCTTTTACTGTCATATCTTTCTATTTTTAGGACATGTGCTTAAAGGTAACATTGTGTTATATTTTATGTCTACTAACATTGAAAGTTTGAACCTTCACAAATTTAATTCAATGAAGTGAAAAATTCTTCAATTTTTCATTCAATGAATAAAATGTGTGTTAAGGATGATTTTACGAGCATTTTTGTATCGTCGGAGTTATATTTGTTTCTATTTTCGCTTCTGAAATAAGTCGAAAGGTCAGCGAAACATGTTTGAGATTTTGATATAAGCGCAAAATTGTGTAAATCTAGACTTATACAGAATACAATGCTCACAAAGCCTATTCATCTTAATCATGAATGGAAACGAAAATATGGGGGAAGCACTACGTTTTTGAACCAAGTGATTGAGATGCTATAATAATAATAAAAAAAAATTATATATATATATATAATAAAATCATTCAGTTTGATAGTCTGTGCCTGTGGCCTATCTGGTTTGGAAGATTAAGTCCCAAGGGGTACTCGTTACCTAGCCCCTAAGATCAACTGATCTGGGATTGACTGACCCAAATCCTGCTATAGAACCAGGTAGAAAGCCATGTTCTACTGGTACAGATGGGATTAAGGTATATCGATGTAGCCTTTCTGGTTCGGGAGAGTAAGTTCCAAGGGGTGCTTGTCACCTAGCCCCTAAGGCCAACTGGTATGGGATCGGCTGACCCAAATCCTGCTATAGGACCAGTTAGAAAGTTACGTTTACGGTGTTTCTTAGTCTTAATAAACTGTTTGATTATAAAAGATGCCAATGAGCACATAATAAAAGTTTCCAATGTGCACAATATGAAAAGATGCCTAAGAGCACACATCTCTTGAAACTTGGGGAAAATACAAAGTCGCGATAAACCTGTAAATTTGTGAAAATTCTGTTTTTGGACAAATAGTGTGAGTAAGAGCAAAGTATTCTTATAGGTTTTAGAGGTGCATTTGCTTGTTGCTAATCATATTTCGCATGCTAGTCCACCAAATAGATTTTATAAAGGGGTTGAAATTGAACTTTTGTAACTCGATATGCGATGATGTCTTGTTTTTGAATCCAAACGCATGCATTTGATTTCACTTGATGGAAATATCTGTTACATTTCATTAAGTTGAATTTCTTTTGTTTGGTGTTCAAATGATTAAATGTTAATAGTTATAAAATGTTGTTCAATGAATTCTATTTTCCTTATATAAGTTTGGTAAATTGTGCGCTGATGAAATTTTATGCAAATTTTCAGGGGGAGAAAATGAACTTGCTCTACAATTCTTATTTTTAGGGGGAGCAAGATCTTTCGCTTATGGGGAGATTGTTCGTGTTTTTCAAGGGGAAGAAATGTTTTTGAAGAGGGAGATTGTCCGTGACTGAAATTGAAAAGATTTTCGATGCTCGTGATGCTCACTTTCATCGAAAAAGGGGGAGAATGTCTACATCAATTTCATGTCAAAGAAAGTTTAAAATCAAAGATTCGTTTTAATGTCAACGGGGAGATTTGTAGAAAGAAGACGTCGTTTCAAGAAATGATAGGGGGAGTTTTATTCTTCAAGAGTTTTTAAGAAATCGATTGATCATTTCAGTGATCTCTTTCTTTTGAACTCGCGCGTTTATGAAGATCGACACTGAAGAATGAAATTCTCAAGTCAATGGAAATAGGGAGAATTCTTCAAGAGTTTGAGGAAAATCGATTGATCATTCTGTGATCTCTTTTTCTTGAACTTGTGCTTATTTGTATTAAAAAGCTTTGTGTGAAGATTCATATTCTCCTGCTCGAAGAAAGAAGTTCGTTATTTGCCGTTTGAAGATTGGATGACGTTTTGACTTTGACAAGCTTTGATGAAGACCGAAGATTCAAGAAAGCTAAAGCTTGCTGATCGCATTTGTTTAAACCTTGAATCCGAGGGGGAGATTGTTAGTGCAATATGTCTTCAAGGTTTAATTATAGAATGGTCAAAGTCAAAGTCAATGTATTGAGTTGTATTGTGTTGTTTACACCTTGTAATGTGTTTAGTATAAATAGGTTTAGTTGTGTGTTAGTGAGGCACACGAGAAAGACTCTTAGAAAGTCTCTCATAACTCATAACTCATATCCTTAGAGAGCTTGTAACAGTGTTCTTGATAATTGGATGACGAATTCATATCTTCTCTATCTTGATTGATCTTTAGGGTTTAACAGTAAGAAATGTACCATACGTTAAATAATTACCTATAAGGGTATGAATTGTAAATATTAAAAATATTTTTATGTAGTATATATGATATATAATAAAATAAATAAATCAAAAAAAATCAATATTAGGCTCATTTCGAAGGTATCGAAGAGACGAGTACAATGGTGTAACTTGTTAAAATTAAAACGTATATTTTTAACGTATTTGAGTTAATATACGATTATATGTGTTAATACGATGAATGTGTAAAATTAAATTTAGAAAAGTAAAAGGTATAAAGTAAACAGGGTAAATAATTACAGGGGTATGAAATGTAACTTTGAAAATCATTAATATATTCAATAGTAACGGCCGGTTAACGGGGTTAGTGACCAGGGACTGGATTTGAAGCAAAATTGGAAACTGAGGGACCACTTCTTGAGATACTGAAGTTTAGGTCCCTCTTTCAAAGAAATACTATAACCACAGGGACCAAAAATGCAATTCACTCTTTTATTTTTCATAAAATTGTTTATTTCAAATAAAATATAATCTTGATAAATATTTTGTTTTAGTTAGTTGAATAATGTTATGATTTAGCACCACTTAAATTTTCACAATTTATCATAATAAACTAACGAATATTTTAGTTTTAAGTGACCTTACTCGTTAATTTATGTAAACCATAAGGACCAAACTTGCATTTAACTCTTAAACAAATATAGACCAAAAATAGGGAGGGAAATACAAAACCACGTCTCCTCCATCTCTCCGCGTATGTACGACTTCTCCTCTTCTTCATCTTTTCTCAGCATCGATTCTTGTTAATCCTTCTAAACTGATTCAGCAGCGATGGACGAAGGACTTGGCAATGGCGAGGACGAAGGACTTGGCAATGGCGAGGACGACCTTTTCTTTGATGATGCACTTGACAACGGGGTAGAACTTGGCAATGACGATGATGCATGTACGACTTCTCCATCTTTTTAAAAGTTTATTTGTGTTGTAAAATCTGTCTGTTGTCGGTGTCAAAAAATCCAATTTCTTGATAAACTTGTACATTACCGGTATTGATCTTGAGTGACCCGGAGTAATGGACTGAGTTATGGCCGGAGTGAGCCTGTTTGTCGTCCCTCGAATCTGCCAGAGAAAAAGATCGTAGTAGTATTGTTACCGGTTTATAGAGAAATCTAAAAAAATAAAAAAATAAAAAAAATAATTTTAAAAATAAATCCGAATTTTTCAGGTTTTTGTAAGATTTTATTTTGACGTTTTGTTGTCTTGTGTGTTGCATGCAAGCCATATCAAGTCATTTGGCTTGTATCATGTGTTTTTGTTATTTTTATTTTTTATATTTTGTGTTAAATGTGTGTATTGCATGTGTTGTGTGTGTATTTTTTATAAGTATACTTGTATGCATGAAGAATTTGCATGCAAATGATTTCATGTATTTTGGATCATTCCATGTATATTTAAAATGTGTATTTGTATATTTATTTTGTGCATGTATTGTGTAAATATACACATATGTATGAAGAGTTACTTGCAATAATTGCTTGTAATTTTAATGCATGTTTGTATAATTTGTTTAATTTGAGTCTTTATTTTGCATGTGTTTGCATGCATTTTTATTGGGAAGATAGACTACTAGTCTTTATGTTGTGTTGTGAACGACCCTCTAAGGAGAGTACCGAGTAGGACCGAGTTTACATACGTGCAACCCTTACTTACTTACATCCGGTAACCCCCCCCCCCCCCCCCCTCTCTCAATTGGTATCAGAGCGTTACTCCGATCTTGTCTTTAAATTTTTGCCTACATAAAAATTTAACTTTTCGGGTGTAGCTAGTTAATATTAGTTGTGTTTATATATTTACGTTTTTAATTTTTAATAAATAAGAAAATCAAAAAATATTTTTCAGTTGGCATTTTCTTTTTTATCAAAAATAAATAAATAAAAAACAAAATAAGAATAAATTAATAACAAACTAAAAATCGTTTTTGTTTCTTAGTAAAAAATAAATCAAAAATAATTTTTTGATTTATTCCTTTGTCCTGTAGTAAAATAAAAAGAATCTAAAGTCAAGTCAGTTGTCTTTTCTGCTTATACAGTATCCTAATAAATACCTGTTGTATCAGTTTACTTACATTTCGAAAATTATAAATCTGGAGTATAAGAAATTAGATTACCTTGGTCTCGAGCTTACTGTTCCAAATAAAAGATAAGTGTAATTTTGAAAAAGACCACCAACACTGTTTTTATTCTTCTGAACCTGTTCAAAATACTATTTTAGACTTGTTAATTAATTTAGCAGAGAATTTAGAAAAAAGACTTTTGTGTCTTGAAGACACATTTTCTCATTTAAATAAAGAAGTGAAAGTTTTGCATACAAATCTAGACTATATAAAAGAAAAAAATAGTAGAATTTTACAAAGTTTTACTCAGCCTAAATTAGGAAAGCTTGAAATAAGAAATTTGCAAAACTCTTTAGACAAATTTACAAAGAAGTTAGATCAACACAATTGTCATTTAGAAGATATTAAAGCTTTAACTGGGCAGATCAGTTCCCTCTCTTTAGAAACAAGTGTAAAAGATTTAATTAATAGAGACAAGCCTCCTAAGCATTATAATTTTATAAAATTCAAAGATATTTAAAAAAATGAAATTTTTTGTTTTAAAAGTTTTTGAAGAAAAGACAAAAAAACGGTTTTGACACCTCAAGATGCTTTAATGTATACGATTTAGTTCATCTTGAACTAATCGGTAGCGAGACTGATAAAATAATTTTTCCTAAAGAATTAGATATTATTTTAAAAGAAGAAGAGCTTTTAAATTTAGAAGACCACTTGCACTTATCTAGACAGATCACAACAAAGAATATATTTATTATGATAAGGATAAAAATATTAGAATCGGTCTTTTGCATGAAGACTTAGAATCTAATATTACAGACATCAGTTATTAAAAAGATTTGGTAAATGAAGAAGCTGAAAGCTGTAGAACCACTACTAAAACTCCTTTAGATAGAACTGTTCAGCAAGAAGCTTTTACTTATACTAGCTTTCCTCCTAGAGATTATAGAGATCCTCCTGCAGATTTTAGATATATAGCAAAAGGGTTAGAAAAACCTTTAGAGCAAGACAAAAATAGCGATTCTGATTCTGAAATGATAAATGATTTTACCAAGACTTTTAATAATCGTAATACAGACTCAGACTCTTGCCATGATTTAGATTTTGTTAATATTGAAGAAATAACTTGTAACTGTTGGTCCCAGCTATAGATTAGCAAAGATAAGCAAGTATTGTAGAAGAGGGGGGAGGGGGTTTGAATACATTACACAAATTTTTTCACTTAATTAATTATTTATTGATTTAAAATCAATAATTACACATAGAAAACTTAAAGATTGTTGCGGAACAGAACAGATAAAATCTGCTCAAACAATCTAACACAAAGTCACACAGAGAATAAGAACAATAGTAAAACACTAAGAAAACAATGAACTTCTAAGAGAGAAAGGTGTCAGCACTTGAGAGCTTGGAGAGTCTGTAATCTGGGTGGTGTTGCAAGGTTGAAGATGATCTCTTTATATAGTGCCTCATGCATTAAATGCATGGACACTTGTCAACTAGAGATAAGAGAGCAGCATGTCTTTTGAAAAAGCACAGATATGCACTTTTGTCTTGAAGCGTTGACCTGCTTGTTGAAGCTGATCTTTCTTGAAAGAGATAAGAAATCCAAATAATCTTTTTCTGATCCTTGGATGATGTCTCTATCATTGCAAGATATCCTAAATATATTTTGCAGATAAAGTAGAATATACCTGCTGTTTCACCGAAGATGTTTTCAAAAAATATCTTCAAGAATTCTTTTTCAAGAATTCTTCAAGTTATATCCTGCCGATCATGTCTTCAACATCTTCAAGTGATCCTGCCGATCATGTCTTCAACATCTTCAAGTGATCCTTCCGATCATGTCTTCAACATCTTCAACATTTTCCTTGCTCTTCAAGTGTAAAGCCCGTGTCTCGGTATGGCCTTATTTATTAAATTACTTTCCTTGTTAAACGAATTTAGTAGCGGATTTTGTTAGGAAGACCAAAAGTGTTAGTTTTTGTAAAAATTGAATTGTTTGGCAAAGGGTTAGGAGTGCAGGGACTAAAATGTATTTTTTTAATCAAATGTGCATGGGATCGGCCCATATAGGAACCGACCCCCTCCCTCCCCTCTCGTTTCTATCTTGCGTCGCACACAAGGAAACACCACAAATCCTAATTCTCTTCTTCCCTACCTGTTGCCACCACCGAACCTCTCCAGACCGGCGCCGTTGCCGCCGTTGCCGCTGTTTTTCTGCCGACGAGAGAGAGAGAGAGAGAGAGCCGGCGATCGGGATGAGGACGGAGTCGGAATAGCGTCGTGTTTGCTGTTGTGGTCCTCGAGAGGTAAGGTCCCTTTCCTCCTCTTTTTCTTTCCTTCGTCATTGTCGGATCGCCGTGAAACCACCACCACCGCCGCCGTATGCGGCCATGGCTGCTGCCGGCTGTCGCCGCCGTGCACCACCAGCCTGGTGGTTGTGATGGCGGGTCTACGGCCGTTAGGCTGTGTGTGGGTGTATGTGTGGCAAGATGGGTTAGGTGGATACCCCTTTGGGTCTCGTCGGTTTATTTTACCGAATCACCACCACCGCCGGTGGTGGCTGCCGCCGCCGCCACCGCCGACCATCACTTCCGGAGGTGGAAGTGGGTGGTGCTCGTGTGGTTGAACCCTAGATGCCTAAACCCTAATTGCATAAACCCTAGCTTGCAAACTCTAAAACCCTAAACCGAACCATGTTGTCATTTCATGTGAAAAACACTGTTTTATCCCTGTCTTTTAAAATCAATGGAAAAATATAGGAAGCTCGTATTGAGGTGAAACCAGTGCCCAAATCTCACAAATTGTGTTGAGTAGGTTTCTTATGTTTTACATAAAAATCAATTCGGCCTCTATCTAGGGCCAAATTAGCAATTTGTACAGACTGGTCCGAAACTCACAGTTTGGATAGTCGGTCTTAGAAAATTCATATAAAATAGTAGGGACCTCGTATGAACGCGTGCGATATGTCCCTGGAAACCTAAGACATAGAACTTTCTATTTATGGAGTAATAATTCTGGTTTGATGGGTTTAAGGGGGGCTAAACAGGTCACGAACAGACCTGTAGTGTTAGACCAAAAACCAGAAAATGTGCGTTTAGACTTGTAGTTGTAATTTCGGGTTGGGGCTACACTTTGACACTTGATAACACTTCTTTAGGTGGAAAGAAGTGAGTTGGAGTTGACGGGTCCTTGTCGCTGTTCGTGGATATCTACGTTGCTTTTCGAAGTGAGTTCTCTCACTGCGTAGGATAGGGGTTATATGTGCATTGCGGTAGCTTGTGTGTATTAGCTGAATTGTTGTGTGTAGAACTAGGCTGAATTAATGTCTAGTATAATACTTTGAGTGTTTTATGAAACTCGGGGAGACCGAGGACTCAGGGAGACCGAGGAATACGTACACGGATGTTGTATGGACTCGGGGAGACCGAGGAATACGTACACGGGTGTTGTATGGACTCAGGGAGACCGAGGAATACGTACACGGGTGTTGTATAGACTCGGGGAGACCGAGGAATACGTACACGGGCGTTGTATGAACTCGGGGAGACCGAGGAATACGTACACGGGTGTTGTATGAATTCGAGGAGACCGATGGATATATGCATGGGTGTCTTGCATGAGTTTTCTTGTTTTAGATATGTTCTTAAACTGGCATGTAATGTTTGTTATTGTCTATCTGCTGATAGGGGTGGTGTGTATATGATTGCTATTTTGCGTATGTGTTTGAATTCACTAAGCTTCGTGCTTACCCTTTCCCTATAAATTACTGTTTCAGGTACGAGTGGCAGCAAGGCGTGACGGTACACACTGGCGCGTTGAGAAGACCTTTGCCATTATTTATTTGAGACTTAAGTTTAGACTTATTACATTTCCGCTGTGTTAATTTGGGTTGGTTATTTAACTTAACGGTTTTTGATGAAACATTTATTTGGGTTCGAACACTTATGGTTTTATATAATAAAATGGTATTTTTAAAAGTTCAAATTTACTGTAATTTTTGGGACGGTACATCAAGTGTACTGGCCTAAGACTTTAGGAAGTCTTCAAGTAGCAGCTTAACTTTTGGCTGAGAAGTCCAATCTTCAATCCTGCTTTGAAGATGCACTTCTACTTTGTTTCTTTCGGTTGATCTTCGACTTCACCGAACATTTTTATATAATTAAGCTTCTTGTAAAGAACCTGAAAATTATTCTAAGTATGAACTGTGTAAAAATGAAAGACTGAGGTCATCTTCAAATGTTAAGTGACCCAACAATCTCCCCCTATTTGAGGATGACATCCATACTTAGAATCTGAGAAGTAAACACTGAATAATTCATTTTTGACCCTTGTTTACTCTTTTTGGGTTCTTTTCACATAGTCCATTCTTTTTGTTCTTTTTGGATTTTTTAAGTATATCCGACATTTACAAGTATAATGAAAGAATAAGGTATATCTGTACAAACTATTAACAAAAATGTACTTGTATTGAAAACTTGAAAGAGCAATAACTTAAGTTTACAAGTACATATCAAAAGCATATAAAAAGAAAAAACATGATCACTTCTTCCTTTTCTGAAGTTCAGCTATGATGTCATGTTGTAATGGAGAGGTTACAAATGTGTCGGGGGCAATGACAAGGATGGATTCAAAGAAGATAGAGTCAGCCATAGATATCTGCTCATGTCGGAAGAATTGTTGTGTGCCTTGGGCATTGTTGAAGAAGATGCCCTGATACGGTTTGCAGATCACAGTAGGAGTTTTTCTGGAGGGAATTATGGGGAGCTCTAAGTTCAGGTTCTTGAGGTCAGGAAGAATTCCTATAGCAGCGAGATCTTGGAAGATGGTTTCCTGGAATTCTTTCCTTATCTTCTTCAGATTGTCAAAAAGTCCTCTGATATAGAGGTTTGCAGCAACTAGGTTCGGCTTTTTGAATCTTTTAGACACTCTGCAATTTCGTACCATTCTGAAATACCATAAGAGTCAAGGTCATGGAATCTTACCGGTGTGACTATTTTATCAGACCGAGTAAGAATCACATAGATGTCCTTTGATTCTTTATGAGTAGCCAGTTTGGCTTCAGCAATCTTTGAGATACTGGCCCTTTCAAGTAACATCTTCTTGCACCATGCTAACTTTTTAGAGAACTCAGATTGCTCCCCCTCACTTAATGCACCTGTATGTTCAGTAATTTGCTCCCCCTGAGCTGGTGGATCGGCTTGTGCCGATTTGGATGGGTCAGAAGGACCAGGTCGGTCAGAGGGACCCGATCGGTCGCTGGCAAATATGTCTGGTATTTTCTGCCCCTCAACGACAGACATGTAATAACGTTTCACCCACCCAGCAAAGGTGGAGAGTGTGCGAGCCTGGTCTTCAGGAAGAGCATCCATCTTCTGGTGAAGAGATGTAAGAGAACAAAGGAGCTGAGAGTTGATGCCATGTTGGATTTGAAGTTCATACTGGAGCCTATGAATTTCTTGGTCACGAGCATCGGAAGCAGCTTTCATAGCAGTCATGGAGAGAGTGAGACTGGCATTGGAGGCCAGAAGAGACTGAAGCTGAGAATGTAAGCCAGAGATGGAACCCTGGATTGATTCAAGCTGACTTGCTGTGGAGACATATCTGCTGGTGGGAGCTTCAGACCTTTGATGAGTAGGCGTAGGAGGGTGATGAGGAAGATAGGGGATGGCAACAGCATGTCAACAGTAGGATCTCCAGAAGGTGGTAGTCTTGAAGAGGAGGCATCATCAGAAGAGCTTGGATGCTCAGTTTGAACTTGTGGAGAGGATCCAGTAGGTGTGATGACAAGAGGAGGAGAGGAACCATGTGTAGAGGAATTGTCATGGGATGAAGACAACTAAACTTCTTCTGTAGTAGTCGGTGAGCACTCCCGGTATTCAAGAATGGGAGAAGCCTGTGGAGAATCCTCAACAAGAAAGTCAAGTAAACATGTATGGCCCTCATTGGGTCGTGCAGAAGCATCGATCGTGGAACGATCGGGTGTTAGGCCGTGCAGTGAGAAAGCAGCACCCTGGGCTTGAGAGAGGCCCAAGTCATCTTCAACCACCAAGAAGTTGGTGGGAGAAGGAGCATTGTGGGTCTCCAAATATTCAACCGAAACCTGTTGGGAGGAGACGGAGGAGGGGACAATTTCAACAGCTTCAGGTTGTGGAGAATCTGTTGCTGGATGGGAGGTTATGGTCCTTAAAGGATCCTTATGCCTCGTTGGATGAGGCATAAGGGGGGATGAGGAGTGACTCCACTTCTTGGAAGGGGTGTTGACTTGGATAGCCACCAAAGGTTCTTTTGGTGGTAGAGTCATAGAAGAGAGTGCAGAGCTACAGGAAGCTTTGGATTTTTTTTTATTTGCTTGCCAGTTTCACTCGGGGAGGGGGAGGAGGGGCCACTACAGTGGGGGAAGTCACAATGGGACGAGGGTCCCGGGCATCTCCCCTTTGTAGATTGGGAGTGTTAATGAAAGAAGACATACTTGGAAGAATAGTGGAGTCGTCTGGTTCGCGATGTAGAATTTGCTTGGTGACAGTTGAAGGAGAGAAGTCAAACACAAATTTGGGAGTAAGTGACTTTTGATCAGCTTCAAGAGCAGCAGCCATCTTGTGGGAGATGATGAGAGATAGAAATCTAGGATAGGCTACATGTGGCCTCTTGGAACTATCAATGACACTAACTATTTCATCAAAGAAATATTTAGCAAAATCTATCCGTATTTGAAACAGAATTGCATGTGCAAGCTTGGTAGCATAAGATGGAACCTGGTCATAACCTCCAGTTTTACGACTAAGGCATAAGAGTACATGAGTAAAGAAGAAGTTCCATACCGGACCCATGTTTTTGCGCATGAGAGTTCCAGGCCCTTTATCACCTTCTTTGTGTTCATACTGTATCGCACTTACCAACTCTACATGTTCTATGTCTAGGGAACACTTGGCATGTTCTTTGCCGAGGGGAAACTTTTCATAAGAAGGAAAAGTTGGAAGATGTAGAGCAGACCGAATGTCTTCAATCCCAAAGCTAAGATCCGGTTCAGTATCAGAAAGGATGGAAGCCTTGATTTGTTGAGTATCTTCATCGTAGAAACAAGAAATCCAGAAGTTACCAAGGAGCACTTTGCTCATTTTGATGCTTTTGGTAAATGCATATTGCAGAGGAGACTTTTGAAGAAAAATGGAAACTTGGCTGTGTTGGGGATATTCCGGGTCAGAAGTAAATCTTGCAAGGTGATTGCAAGTGTTGAAGACCAAGTCTTTGTGAGTGTACTTGGGAGGAGAAGAAGATGATGCCATGGGAGAGGTAGAGGTTAGGATGAGAGAAAGATGAGAGGTATGAATAAATGAGAGAAGTAGAGGGGGTATTTATAGATGGTAAGGATGGGTAAGAGGAAGGAGAATATATGGTGGGTAAAAGGATGGAGAAGGTTGAGTGTGATGGGAGATGATAGGTTTAGGAGATAGAATGGAGTCTAGAAAATTTACCTTAAAAAAAGAGTGAAGAGTTATTTGGAAGGGTGGATTTCGGTTGGGGATGGGTGAGTGTCGACAGCAAGGATTTTTGGGAGGGTGGGGGGGGAGAATTCTTTTCGGCAGTTGTTTGGGTGGGCTCTTCAGCGGCAAGGGGTGTTTCGACAGCTGTCGCTTTCGGCTCAAATGGAAGCAGCCGACAAGGGGTGTCTTGTGGATGGTTTTCGGCAGCAAACAAAGGATGTCTGTGGGAAGGAGACATCCGACAAGGGTGTCAGCAAGAAAGAATAGCGGCCGACGATGGCTGTCGGCAGCAGTAGCTTCGGCGTGGGGTTGGTATCGGCAGCAAGGGGCGGTGTGGCAGCGCCGATATGGATGATCAACAGCCTTTCTTTCGGCAGAAATGGGCTGTTTGGAGATGGTCTTCGGTGAGATGGATCGGCCAAAAAAAATAATAGAATGAGTACCGATGGATGTTTCGGTGGAAAGTAAGTGTAGGTTGTTCTTGGTGTTTAGGAAGGATGGAAGACTTTTGATATGTGAAATGAAATAGGATATGTACTGAAAGTTTATAGAGGTTAGGAAGGAAAATAGGTTGTAATTTAGAGGGTAGGGAAAAGGTTTAAGGTAGGATAGAAGCAGGTTGTTTTTGTTGGAGGGTAAAATGTGTTTTATGGATGGAAAAAGGATGGTGGAGATCAAAAGTAAGTTTGGATTGGTAAAAGAATGGATGGTAGAGATTGAGCATGACGTGGATTGAGAGTGAAGAGGTAAGTGTTTGTTGTGTGAGGGGAAAGTTGGTAAAAATAAGGGAGGGAAGAGAAGATAAAAGGAATATGTAGGAAATTCCTTATAAAAAAATTCAGTACCTAACTGATAAAAATATAAACACAGTATTTTGTTTTTTGTTTTTTTAGATGATTTTTTTTTACTATTCTATTTTCTTTTTCCCTTTTTTTTTATTTTTCTATTTTATTTTTCTTTTTTTATACAGCTAAATGTCTAAATTTAACATACCAAGTTCTCCTAAGAGAAACTTGAACCGAGCTTCTTCTAGAGGCTTTGTGAAGAGATCTGCCAGTTGAAGATCGGTGGGGATGAAATGCAGCTCAATATCACCTTTGGAGATGTGATCTCTGATAAAGTGATATCTGATGTCAATGTGCTTGGATCTTGAGTGAAGCACCGGATTTTTGCAATGGCAATTGCACTGGAGTTGTCACACAGTATAGGGACCTGAGAGTAGATTTGATTGTAGTCCCTCAGTTGATTCTTCATCCATAGGATTTGAGCACAGCAGCTACCAGCAGCAACATATTCAGCTTCAGCCGTGGAGGTAGAGACTGAGCTGCTTCTTGCTAGACCAGCTAACAAGTTTACCACCAAGGAGTTGGCAGCTTCCAATAGTGCTTTTCCTATCAACTTTTGATCCTGCAAAGTCAGAATCTGAATAACCCATTAGATCAAAACCTGAGTCTTTGGGATACCAAAGACCCAGATTCATGGTACCTTTCAGATACCGGAAAATGCGTTTAACCGCGGCCAAATGTGATTCCTTAGGATTGGATTGGTAACGCGCACACAGACAAGTAGCAAACATTATATCAGGTCTACTAGCAGTAAGATAAAGAAGTGACCCAATCATACCTCTAAATTTTATTACATCAACAGACACACCAGCTGTATCAGCATCAAGTTTTAGAGGTGGTGCCATAGGAGTTTTCATGGGAGAGCAGGTATCAAATTGAAACTTTTTCAAAAGATCACGAATGTATTTGCTTTGGTTTATAAAGATACCTTCAGAAGATTGTTTTACTTGGATACCCAAGAAATATGTTAGCTCCCCCATCATGCTCATCTCATATTGACTCATCATGAGAGAAGCAAACTCATCACACAGTGATTCATCGGTGGCACCAAAAATGATGTCATCCACATAGATTTGAACAAGAATGAGATTACCTGAGGTTTGCTTGATGAAAAGAGTGTTGTCAATCTTACCCCGAGTATACTGGTTCTTTAGGAGAAAGTGTGCTAAAGTATCATACCAGGCATGAGGAGCTTGTTTAAGGCCATAGAGAGCCTTATCCAATCTATACACATATTCAGGATGAAAGGGATCTTCAAATCTAGGAGGTTGTTTCACATAGACTTCTTCAGCTAGTTCTCCGTTCAGGAAGGCACTCTTGACATCCATCTGGAAGACTTTGAAGTTCTTGTATGCAACATGAGCAAGGAAGATTCTGATTGCTTCAAGTTTGGCAACTAGAGAAAATGTTTCGTCATAGTCAATTCCTTCTTCTTGTCTGTATCCTTGAGCAACCGGCCTGGCTTTATTTCTGATGACAGTGCCTTCTTCATCCATCTTGTTTCTGAAGACCCACTTGGTTCCTATGATTGTTTTTCGGGGAGGACGAGGAACCAATCTCCAGACCTTGTTTCTTTCAAACTGAGAGAGTTCTTCTAGCATGGCAGTGATCCAACATGGATCAGCTAGAGCTTCTTCAACCTTCTTAGGCTCTATAAGGGACAAGAAGTTCACATAGAGATAGATATTGCCTACTCCTCTTCTGGTTTGGATGCCAGCCTGTTGATCACCAATTATTTGATCAATTGGATGATCTTTGGTTCATTTAAGTGCAGGAGGCAGAGCTGGAGGAAAGGAAGGTTGTGAGTGAGATGTAGAAGGTCGATCTTCAGGAGGATTGAAGGAGGGAAGATTAGGTGGATTTGATGAAGAAGGGATATTTAAGGGATGAGAGAGATTGGTGTTTTGAAGAGAATTTTGATTTTGGGAAGTTTGGATCGGCAGAGGATTTTCTTCTTGGTTTGAGGAAGGGAGTGAAGATGTGGAAGGGTTATTGTCTTGAGAGGT
The DNA here is from genome assembly GCA_033807775.1 of Saussurea involucrata. Lineage (NCBI taxonomy): Eukaryota > Viridiplantae > Streptophyta > Magnoliopsida > Asterales > Asteraceae > Saussurea > Saussurea involucrata. The sequence continues at coordinate 90,916,191 of CM066322.1, read as the reverse complement.
ACGATTTTGAGGAGAAGGTATGGGAATAGTTGAGTTAGGAGAAGTAGAAGAGGAACCATCACCAATGCAAGAGGTGATCCAACTATTTAATTCATCATCATCTGAGGAAAGGGATGATACCTTGAGGTCATCAAACTTGACATGTATTGATTCATCAATACATTTTCTCCGAAGATTGTAGACTTTGAAGGCTTTGGAGGTGAGAGAATAACCCATAAAGATGCCTTCATCTGCTTTAGGATCAAACTTTCCCAAGTTTTCTCTGTCATTTAAAATATAGCAGACACACCCAAAGACATGAAGAAAACTGATGTTAGGTTATCGACCATAAAAGACTTCATATGGAGTCTTCTTATGTCTTTTTACAATAATGGACCTATTTTGGGTAAAAACATGCAGTATTAATTGCCTCAACCCAAAAGTAGGTCGGCAAGTGAGATTCACTCAGCATGGATCTGGCAGCTTCACACAACGTCCCGTTCTTCCTCTCCACCACACCATTTTGTTGTGGAGTCCGAACAGCTGAAAAATTCTGAGAGATGCCTTTTTTAGTGAAGAAGTCATCCAAAACACAGTTTTTGAATTCAGTGCCGTTGTCACTTCTTACTCATCTCACCAGCTGCCCATTCATCACTTCAGATCTTTTGATGAACTTTATGATTTCTTCAGAAGTATCACTTTTATACTAGAGAAAAAATACCCAAGTGTAACGTGTAAATTCATCAATAATAACAAGAATGTACCTTCTTCCACCAAGGCTTGGAGTGCTGACTGGTCCACACAGATCCATGTGCAGCATCTGAAGAGGTTGAGAAATGGAGAAGCATTGCTTGGATTTGAACGAGGATTTTGTGAGCTTTCCCTTCTCACAAGCAGCACACAGCTTTTCTTTCACAAAGGTTAGCTTTGGCATTCCAGACACGAGCTCCTTGGAGGAGAGAGAGTTCAAGGTTTTGAAGTTGAGGTGAGATAGACGCTTGTGCCAAAGCCAACTGATCTTGGCAGGGTTTTCAGAGACAAAACAAATATTTGTTCCAAAAGATGAACTCTGTCCCATGTCTATAACATAGACATTTTCTTTTCGGTACCCGGAAAGTACAGCTTTCATGTCTTTGTACACCACCGTGCATATGGACAGTTCAAAGATTACTTTGTACCCGAGATCACACAGTTGGCTTATGCTCAAGAGATTGTGCATCAAGCCTTCAACATAAGCGACTTTATTAAAGGTAACATAACTATTTGAGAGAGTTCCATAGCCTTTAGTACTGCCTCGAGAGTTATCACCAAAGGTAACAGATGGACCTTTAGCTGTCACGAAGTTAACGAGAAGAGATTTGTTTCCAGTCATGTGACACGAACATCCACTATCCAGATACCAGATCTGTTGATGTCCATAGACCTGCAGTCACAGAAAAATTAGTTCTTTGGTACCCACTTGGAGATGGGTCCTTTTGGGTTAGAAGAGGAGGTAGAGAGATCTTTAGGAGAGTTCCTGTTCATTCTTTCAAGAGGACAATCTTTAGCCATATGAAAAGTGTCACCACATTTATAGCATTTTCTATAGATAAAAACCTTTTTAAGACCATGACCACTTTCCTTGTTTTGACCTTTCACATTAATTTTTATGATCTTGGCTGAAGAGGATGAGGTAGGAGGTTTGGATCCTAGAATTCCTTTGTCAGGGTTATAGGTTGGTGAATGAGAGGATTCTTTGGAATTTGACTTTTTCAAAAGCACAGATCTAGGAATGGGAAAAGTGGAAGAGTTACCAGAATATTTCTTTGGAGTTTTTCTTTTGGGATGGAAATCGGCAACTGATTTCCCTTTGTCAGAAGTGGAAAATATGTTTGAAGAAGGTTGAGGTTCTCTCTTAGGGATCTTTGAAGGCTTAGGTCCAGAGGAAGAGGCTTCATCTATGTGTAAAAGTTTCATCAGCTCATGAACAGGTTTAGGAAGGTCATTAGAGCCTTGGACTTCTTCAACTTCAGAAGTTGAGGAATCACCTTTAGCTTTAATGAACATCCCAATCTTCAAGGCTTCAGAAAGATCAACAGAGTTCATTGAATGAGTATCACTTGAATGATGTTCAGAGGACTCATAGAAAGGAGGAAGCACAAAGGAAGTTGAAACATGAACATTTGAGGAAGAGTCAATGTCCATTTTGCCAAAACCAAGTCCAGATTTGTCATACACTTCATTTGGTCTTTAAAAATCTTTTCTAAATTCTTAGAAGAGTTAGTCCACATTTTCACAGTTTCTTGTTCCTCTTTAAGTCTTTTGAACATCTTATTTTTCTCTTTAGCAAGTGTAAAGTTTATGGTTTTCAGATCTTCAAGCTCAGCTTTGATTTTATCAAAATGTTTTAGTTGAGAAAGACAGATTTGAGGTTGAGAGGAAAGAGATTTTATCTGAGCATTTGCCTTTTTCTTAGCATCTTTAGCATCATGGAAGTCAACCGTTAAGGAGTCAAAAGCATCAATCTTTTCAGAATCAGTAAGAGAGAAAAGGGGATGTACCTGAGTAGATGAGGAAGAACATCCTGTTGAGACTAGAGCAAGAGTGGAAGGAGTTTCCTCACAGTCATTCATGTCATCAATCTTTGCCATGAAACAAATATTGGCCATGTCCTTATCACTGTCAGATGTGGGTTCATCTGCCCAGTCATGAGACTCAGCCATCGGACCCTTTCCCTTTTTGGAAAGAATTTCATTTCTCTCTTTCTCTCTTTTGTATTTAGCCTTGTACTTTTCAGCACATTCAGAGTTCACAGAGGAAACAGATTGGCCAATTTTTTTAGAAGAAGAGAAATTTCAATCAGGTCTGGATCTGCTAGATTTTGAAAGAGAACGACCAGAAGAAGAGTTCTTAGATCTTTCAGAGAGTTTGCTTCTGCACTCAGAGGCAAAGTGACATTTCTTCCCACATTTAAAGCATTCCTCATTTGATTTATCATTTGAAGAGTGATTGGGGAAATTTTGAGAAGATTTTCTAGAAAATTTAGATTTACCAGAGAAACAGGATCTAGGTTTAGAGTAACCTGCCAGCATGGCCATGCCATCTGACAGTTGGTCAACAGGGGTTTCCTCACCTTGATCATCAGCATCTCTAAGGTATGCCTCCGAATGATCATTGGTATCTTCCTGACTCTCATGGTCAGAATCAGAAGGATATGTGATTCTAGGAATGCACACAGATCTTTTGGAAGAGTCACTCACAAGAGTTAGAGAGGAGCTCTTGATGTCCTTGATGACAGACTTCCTTCGGAGCTTGGTTTGTTCAAAGTTAAAGAGAATACCATAAAGAGATGTGAGAGGCATATGATCAAGGTCCTTGGTTGTCTTAATGCATGTGCAGATGTTTTTCCAGAAATCAGGAAGACAGTCCATAAATTTGCATAAGACTTCCTCATTATCATAAATGCGACCCAATAACTTAAGATCATTAAGCAGTCCGTTAAAGCGGTTATAGTAGTCAGAAAGAGATTCTCCTTTTTTCATGAGAAAACAGTTCATATTTTCTAACAAGAGTGATCTTTCTGCTCTTCTTCACTTTTGAAGTACCTTCGTAAAGAACACACAGTGTGGACCACATTTCTTTAGCAGTAGAAAAGTCACAAGAGAATGATAAACCTCATCAGGCAGAGAGAGGGCAATGATGGCTCTGACTTTAGTGTCAAGAGCTACAAGACGTTTATCATCATCATTGTACTTACTGGGGTCCTTTACAATGTATCTCCCAGTAGCAGGTGTTCGTTCTTCCTCATCAGAAGAAGAATCATCACCATCCTCATCTTTGTTTTTGGCATTGTAACGATCCCAAACTCTAGGGACAAGAGGTCCTTCATTGAGTATAGTAGGATATCTGCTGTCAACACCTTCAAGGAAGAGCATCATACGACTTTTCCACAGAGAGAAGTTATTAGGGTTAAACTTTGGTGGTTTGGCTATGGAGCCATTGTCGTATGATCCAGCAATAGAGTTTTGAGAAGAAACATTGTTTAAGAAGGAAGATGAAGCCATTGCAGATCAAGTTTATTAGATTAAACTGACCTGCTCTGATACCACTTGTTGGTCCCAGCTATGGATTAGCAAAGATAAACAAGTATTGTAGAATGGGGGTTGAATACAATACACAAACTTTTTCACTTAATTAATTCTTTATTGATTTAAAATCAAGAATTACACATAGAAAACATAAAGATTGTTGCGGAACAGAACAGATAAAATCCACTCAAACAATCTAACACAAAGTCACACAGAGAATAAGAACAATTGTAAAACACTAAGAAAACAATGAACTTGTGAGAGAGAAAAGTGCCAACACTTGAGAGCTTGGAGAGTCTGTAATCTGGGTGGTGTTGCAAGGTTGAAGATGATCTCTTTATATAGTGCCTCATGCATTAAATGCATGGACACTTATGAAGTAGAGATAAGAGAGCATCAGGTCTTCTAAAAAAGCACAGATATGCACTTTTGTCTTGAAGCGTTAACCTGCTTGTTGAAGTTGATCTTTCTTGAAAGAGATAAGAAATCCAAATAACCTTTTTCTGATCCTTGGATGATGTCTCTATCATTGCAAGATATCCTAAATATATTTTGCAGATAAAGTAGAATATACCTGTTGTTTCACCGAAGATGTTTTCAAAAGATATATTCAAGAATTCTTTTTCAAGAATTCTTCAAGTTATATCCTGCCAATTATGTCTTCAACATCTTCAAGTGATCCTGCCGATCATGTCTTCAACATCTTCAAGTGATCCTGTCGATCATGTCTTCAACATCTTCAACATTTTCCTTGCTTTTCAAGTGTACTGGCCTAAGACTTTAGGAAGTCTTCAAGTAGCAGCTTAACTTTTGGCTGAGAAGTCCAATCTTCAATCCTGCTTTGAAAATGCACTTCTACTTTGTTTCTTTCGGTTGATCTTCGACTTCATCGAACATTTTTATATAATTAAGCTGCTTGTAAAGAACCTGAAAATTATTCTGAGTATGAACTGTGTAAAAATGAAAGACTGAGGTCATCTTCAAATCTTAAGTGACCCAACAGTAACCATGATTGGCAAAAATATACAGGAACAAATAATATTCCTTGTATTATTTGCAATCTTTTTCCTCATAAGAGGCTAAGAGCTAAATGTATAATTTGTTTTATAGAAACCTGCATAAAATGTTTAGAAAAGAAAGATTTAATAAAAGTAGAACCGGATCAGATAAATATCTCAAAAGATCTTGATAAACAAGAAATTAGAATTTTAAGAAAGAGAGTAGAAAGCGTAGAAGACACTGTTAAGTTTTTCAAAAGAAATTAGACTTTTTTTAAAAGACAAATAAAAGGAAAACAAATAACTGATGAAAATAAAATTTTGATTCAGCAAGACTATGTCCAAGTTGTTTGTAATACTGATAATTTAAAATCATTAAAGGCTAAATGTAAAATTCGAATTGATGATTTTATTATAAATTGCTTGGCGTTAGTAGATTCTGGTTGTTCTAATTGCATTTTAAATAAATCTGTAATACGTGCTAGATATATAGTTAACTCAGACTCGCCTATAGAAGCCCAAATGGATGGAGAAATCTATTCCTAAAGAAATGTTGAGACCAAACAACAAGATTAGTTTTGAGACTAATTGTGGATTTAGCAAAGAATATACTTTACCCCATAGAAATACTTTTGTTATAAAGTTAAATCTTACAAATATAGACTTTATTCTTGGATTTATTTTTTTATTAAAAGACGATGGTAGCGTTACTTTAACCAAAGACTATTTACATTTTCACAAGCACACTTTCTTCACTCCTGCTATCACCACTCATTTGCCTTCAAGGGTAGATCACCATAATGAGCACATTTTAGAAAAACCCTGCAAGTGTAAAAAAGAAAGAGAATGTCAGTTAAAAGACGAGGAGTTAGAAGAATTATTAGAATTTGAAGAAGATGATTTTATAGAATACAACCTAGACTTTGTGAATAACGAGAAGTTATACACAGCCTTAGTGACCGAATCTGATATAGACAATTTAGTTTCTAAATTAGAAAAAATAGGAATAATTGGAGAAGACATTATTAGATATTGGGATGAAGACAAAGTTTTGTGTGAATTGAAAATTAAAAATCCAGATTATGTTATAAAGACCAAAAATATAAAGCCAACTAATCTAGATAGAGAAGACTTCAAAATGCATATTTCTGAGCTAATAAAATTATGAGTGATAAGAAAATCAGATAGTCCCCATAGATCAACAACCTTCATTGTTAGAAAGCACTCTGAATTAATTAGAGGAAAAAGTAGGATGGTAATTAATTATAAGAGACGAAATGACAATACCATAGATGGCGCTTATAATATTCATGATAAAATGGTTTTGATAAACAAAATTCAAAATTGCAGAATTTTCAGCAAATTTGATCTAAAGTCAGGATTTTGGTAAGTTAAAATGCATCCAGATAGTATTAAATGGACTGCTTTTACTTGTCCCGAATGTCATTTCGAATGGTTAGTCATGCCTTTTGGACTAAAAAATGGTCCAAGTATTTTTCAAAGAAAGATGGAAGACATTTTTAATAAACATAGTAATTTCGTAGCAGTTTATATAGATGATATTCTAGTTTTTAGCAAAAATAAAAAAGACCATAAAGGTCATTTACAAATTGTTTTTTCTGAATTTATAAGACATGGGTTAATTTTAAGTAAAAAGAAAATGCAGTTATTTAAAGATTACATAGACTTTTTTAGGAGTAAATATTGGAGAAGGAAGAATAAAGTTACAGCCCCATATAGCTCAGAAAGCTTTAGATTTCCCAGACAAGTTAGAAGATTTAAAGCAGTTACAGAAGTTTTTGGGTTTAATAAATTATGCCAGACCTTTTATAAAAAATTTGGGAAAAATTTGGGAAAAATTGCTGGCATTTTATATGCAAAAACTTCTCCTAATGGGCAAAGGTATTTTAATCATGAAGATGTCAAGCTTGTCCAACAGTTAAAAAAAGAGATAAAATCTTTACTAGAGCTAGCTTTACCTCTTGATACAGATTATTTGATAATAGAGACAGATCGTTGCAGTAAGGGTTGGGGAGCAATTCTTTTATGTAAACCCCATAAACATGCAGACAAGACTTCTGAAAAATTTGGTCGTTATAGTAGTGGCATTTATAAAGAAAAGGGTAACATCAGCAGTATAGATGCCGAATTACTAGCGATAAATTATGCTTTAGACAGTTTTGAGTTTTTTTATTATTTCTAAGAAAGAAATTACTATTAGAACAGACTATGAAGCAATTGTTTCTTTTTATAACAAAATGAAAGGTGAAAGTAAAAGAAGTAGTAGAAGACGTTGGTTAAATTTCTTAGATAGAATAAGAAATACTGGTTTATTTATAGAAATCAAGCATATTAGAGGTAGTGATAATAAAGCAGCATATATATTAAGTAGATTATTAGAAGACAAATTAAATTGGTTTTATTAATGTGTTCTTCATTTTTACAGATGAATAGACCCCCTTCGGGACCGGAGTTTCCTCCGAGTAATAATTTTGTACGAAAACAGTATTTAATCAGACAAATTTTAATCAGAACAGACCTACTTACGAAGAGCGTTTAAGATTTGGTAACAACGAACTTATTGTCTTTCCTAGTTGCAGCAATGTCTCCTTCAGGCTTAAAGGGCATATTTCTCTGAGCAAAGAAGAACGCTGCTTGATAGACAATCTTTGGGTTGCCTTTGGGCGAAATCCCAAAGACATTAATTACTTTATAGCTTGCTTAAATGCCTTATCAAAACATTTTAATCAGACTTCTAAACGTTTTAATTTTTATGTCGTTTTAAGGGTAAAAAGACAGGTTTCTTTCATACGTGGATCGAAGTTCTTGATGCTACTCAAGGATACCATGCTCCCATATATAAAGGTTTTAATAACTACCAAGAAGCCATTATAGCAGCCCGAGAACGATTAGGCAAGAACTTTTTCGTTTCTCCCTCTCTAAAGAACTATACAGAACCCCATCTTGAATTTTCGGTTACAAAAGACTCTAGCCATATATTGTTTTGTGACCATTGTGAGACCCTTACCGAGAATTTCAAAGTCATCAATGATGACAATACCCATCTTAGAAATGACAAACTTGTTCTTCAAAAACAAGTTTCTATGTTAGAAAGACAGTTACTTTCCTACACCCTAAACCAAAACAAAGGCTCATCTTCTAGCCAGATTCAGAAGATTAAGATGGGTGGGCATCCTCCAATGATTGTCAATAGAGGTACCATTGAGCATAAGAAGTCAATGGCTAGTCCAGCTTTACCGGTGGCTGGTAAAGACTCATCAAATCCGGAGACGGCTATGGGATTGCCCAAATCTCAAGAGACTTAGAGGACTCTTGATTCCTCTACTAAAAACCAGACTCAAAACCTGCCAAAAAATAAACAGCCCTTAAACTCTTCAAATAAAGAAATCTGTGATTCTCTTGGAGAACCCGGAAAGTGTTGGTCCCAGCTATGGTGTAGCAAAGATAAACAAGTATTGTAGAAGGGGGGTTGAATACAATACACAATTTTTTTCACTTAATTTAATTCTTTTATTGAAAAATTCGAATAAGAATTACACACATAAACTATTGATTGTTGCGGAACAGAATAGATAAATCAGTTCAAACAATCTTACACACAGACACATAGAGAATGAAGAACAATTGAAAATACACTTAGATAAACAATGAACTTCTTTGAGAGAGAAGAGGAAATGCCAGCACTTGGAGTCTTGAGGATCTTGTGAACTGGTAATCTTTGCAAGGTTGAAGATGATCTCTTTATATAGTGCCTCATGCATTAAATGCATGGACACTTGTCAAGCAAGGGTAGGAAGGCAGGAAGGCAGGTCTTTGAAGGTAGGTCTTCTGAAAAGTACTGAGATGTACTTTTTTGTCTTGAGGCGTTGACCTGCAGTGTGTTGAAGTTGATCCTTCTTGAAAGTGATAAGAAAGCCAAACAACCTTTTTCTGATCTTCGAATGATGTCTCCATCAGTGCAAGATATCCCAAATATGTTTTGCAGATAAAGTAGAATATACCTGCTGAAAACTCTTGGCCGAAGATGTCTTCAAAAGATATCTTCAAGAATTCTTTCTTAAAGAATTCTTCAAGTGATCCTGCTGATCATATCTTCAAGATTTCCTTGATGACACTTCAAGTGATCCTGCAGATCATGTCTTCAATATTTCCTTGCCTAAGATGTCTTCAAGTAGCAGCTTAGCTTAACCTTTGGCTGAGAAGTCCATCTTCAATCCGCTTTGAAGATACACTTCTACTTTGTTTCTTCGGTTGATCTTCGACTTCACCGAATATGTTGTGTTACATAATTAAGCTGCTTGTAAAGAACCTAAAAAGTATTCTAAGTATGAAATGTGTAAAATGAAAGACTGGAGGTCATATTCAAATCCTAAGTGACCCAACAACCTCCCCCTATTTGAGGATGACATCCATACTTAGAAACTGAAGAGTAAATACTGAATAATTCATTTTGACCCGTGTTTACTCTTTTTGGGTTCTTTTCACATAGTCCATTCTTTTTGTTCTTTTTGTTCTTTTTGGTTTTTTTATTGTATCCGACATTTACAAGTAAGATGAAATAATAAAGTATAGTTGTACAAACTAATGAAAGAAAAGGAATGGAATATAGACAATATGAACAAAACAAAAATTACTTGCATCTTTGGAGGGGCAAGTTGAAACTTGTGTCTGGCTTGAGGATTCTTCATTTTGATCAGCAGCATGTTGATGTGTTGGGGAACTTTATCTTTTAGGCACTTTTGCTTTTCTTCAGATGTTCCAAATCTTCAAGTCATTCACTTACTCCAAAAGATTTCAGCCAAATGAGTCTGTGTTTAGGTAGGAGACAAACCCATAATGGTGACAATCTTTGAGGGAGGTTTGAGGTTGAGTGAGTCAGCCTCAGGATGCTTCTGCCCATCTCTTGCATCTTCTTTCTTTCTCTTGGCATCTTCAGCTCTTCCTGTTCAGCATCATCATCCTTTATCTTTGATTTCCTCCCCCTCAGTTAGATCATTCGGTCTTTGTGTTCCTCCCCCTCAGTTAGATCCGCCCGGACTGATGTGCTCCCCCTTGACCGGTCCACCATTTTTTCGAGTTGGACGCTGGATATGAGTACCGAGGGTTGATGTTGCTCCCCCTCAGATGAATTATCCCCCTCAACGACCGACGTAGAAAAAAGAACACTAAGAAACGTTGGAAAATAGGCAGGAAAATCGGCCATGACTTAGAATACAAGGTATGGTGGGTAATAGGATGTAGGTAGTGAGAGAGTGATGGGAGAGGTTGAGTGTTTAGGAAAGAGAGAGATTTATGGGGAGGAGGAAAGAGGAAGAGAGAGATATTTTTTAAAAAAAATTGGAACCGTAAGGGTGGGGAGTGTGGGTTTCGGCAACCACAAAAAAATAAAGGAGGATGGGGTGAAAGAGATAAAAAAAAATTAGGAAGGTGGGGATGGTTATTGGTCAAGAAATTCGGCAAAAAAGGGGGGGGGGGGGGGGGAGGGGGGGATTTAGGCAAAAGTTTAGGCAAAGGGGGGAGGGCAAAGAATTTGCACAAAGAAAACAAATTGGGGTTGTTTGGCGTGGGTAGCTGTCGACACACAAAAAAAGAGAGAGAGAGAAAGGGATTTTGAGTGGCTAAAGATGAGTGTATTTGATTGTTAGAAAAAAAATTATCTTTTTTAAGTAGATGTCAGCAAGATGACATCAGCATGATGTCATGAAGATGGTGGATTTCAAAATTCCGAAAAGTTATGTATTTTACTCTCATTATCAAAAGAATTTTTTTTGTTCTTTTTCTCTATTTCTTTTGAATTTTCTTTTCTCTCTCTCTTTTTTTTTTAAATTTCTTTTCTCTTTTTTTTTTATTTTTCTTTTCTCTCTTTTTTTATTTTGATTTTTCTTTTCTTTTTTTTTAATTTTTTTTACATCTAAATTTGACACCAAAAATGATGTCATCCACATAAATTTGAACAAGAATAAGATTACCTGAGGTTTGTTTGATGAAAAGAGTGTTGTCAATCTTACCCCGAGTATACTTGTTCTTCAGAAGAAAGTCAGCTAGGGTGTCATACCAGGTACGAGGAGCTTGTTTAAGGCCATAGAGAGCCTTATCCAATCTATACACATAGTCAGGATGAGAGGGATCTTCAAATCCAGGAGGTTGTCCTGAAGGAAGATGGACTTAAGAAGGATAGACTTAGGAAAGATAGACTTAAGAAAGATAGACTTAGGAAAGACAGACTTAGGAAAGATAGACTTAGGGAATGAGGGTGAGAGGTAAGGTAAAAAGGTGAGAGGGTTAGAGTGTATAGTTAAGAGGGGTAGTGATAATGGTTGACAGAAGTTGAGGTATTTATAAATGTTTGTGAAGGTGAGAGAGATTGAACTAGCAGATAATAATGGGAATGTTGTTTTTAAGAAAATGGAGGTAGAGTGTTTGAATAGAAAAAGAAGGATGAGGATTGGAAGTAGAGACATCTTTGGTAGAGTACTGTCAATTCTGTGAAGAGGAGGAGAAGCACTTAGCTGATACAAGAGCAGTTGAGAGGGTGTGACCTTCTGATTCATCCATATCGTTTATCTGGGCTATGAAGCACACATTTGAAATGTCCTCCTCGTTTTCATATGTGAGTTCATCTGCCAAATCATGAGTTTTAGCAGGCAGACCCTTTCCCTTTCTGACTAGCCTTTCATTTCTTTCCTTCTCTCTCTTGTATTTTTCTTTGTATCTTTCAGCCCGGTCAGAATCTCTTGTATTAAAAGAATCATATTTGGATCTTCCCGGTTTTGAAGAAAATCGGCCTAAGGAAGAAGTTATGGGTTTTTCAAAACGTTTACTTCTGCACTCAGAGGAAAAATGACCCTTTTTACCACACTTACAAAATTCTTCATTTGATTTGTTCGAAAAAGAGTGTTTGGAGAGAGAAGAGGAGGGTTATCGACTAAACTTAGATTTTGCAGAAGAAAAGTGAGATTTGGATTTAGAATACCCATCTATCCTGGCCATTTCATCTGATAATTTGTCGACTGAAGTTTTCTCACATTCATCATTAGCATCACTAAGATATGCTTCTGAATGCTCATTGGGATCCTTTTGACTATCATGGTCAGAGTCAGATGGGTAGGTGATTCTTGGAGTATACATAGTTCTTTTGGAAGAGTCACTTAAAAGAGCTATAGAATAGCCCTTTATATCTGTGATGACAGACTTCCTTTGCAGCTTAGTCTGCTCATAGTTGAAGAGAGTTCCATAAAGAGCAGTGAGAGGCATGTGATCAAGATCCTTGGTTGTATTTATACAAGTACAAATGTTTTCCCAAAAATCAGGAAGACAATCCATAAACTTGCACAGGACTTCCTCATTATCATACATGCGACCCAACAGTTTAAGATCATTAAGAAGACTGTTAAAGCGATTATAGTAGTCTGAAAGAGATTCTCCTTTCTCATAAGAGAAGAGTTCATATTTTATAACAAGAGCAATCTTTCTGCTCTTTTTCACTTCAGACGTACCTTCATAAAGAACACATAGAGTGGACCACATTTCCTTAGCAGTAGAAAAGTTTACAAGAGAAGGAAAAACCTCATCAGGCAAAGAGAGGGCAATGATGGCTTTGACTTTAGTGTCAAGAGCTACAAGACGCTTATCTTTATCATTGTACTTAATGGGGTCCTTTACAATGTATCTTCCAGTAGCAGGTGTTCGTTCTTCCTCATCAGAAGACTCATCACCATCCTCATCTTTGTGTGCCTTTTGGGCATTATAGCAATCCCAAACTCTAGGGACAAGAGGTCCTTCATAGAGTATGGTGGGATATCTGCTGCCAACTCCTTCTAAGAAGAGCATTATACGACTTTTCCACAAAGAGAAGTTATTAGGATTAAACTTTGGTGGTTTGGCTATGGAGCCATTGTCGTATGATCCAGCATTAGAGTTTTGGGAAGAAACATTGTTTAAGGAAGAAGATGAAGCCATTGCAGATCAAGTTTATTAGATTAAACTGACCTGCTCTGATACCACTTGTTGGTCCCAGCTATGGACTAGCAAAGATAAACAAGTATTGTAGAAGGGGGGGTTGAATACAATACACAAAAATTTTCACTTAATTTAATTCTTTTATTGAAAAACTTCAAATAAGAATTACACACAGAAACTATTGATTGTTGCGGAACAGAACAAATAAATCAGTTCAAACAATCTTACACACAGACACAAAGATAATGAAGAACAATTGAAAATACACTTAGATAAATAATGAACTTCTTTAAGAGAGAAGAGGAAATGCCAGCACTTGGAGTCTTGAGGATCTTGTGAACTGGTAATCTTTGCAAGGTTGAAGATGATCTCTTTATATAGTGCCTCATGCATTAAATGCATGGACACTTGTCAAGCAAGGGTAGGAAGGCAGGAAGGCAGGTCTTCTGAAAAGTACTGAGATGTACTTTTTGTCTTGAGGCGTTGACTTGCAGTGTGTTGAAGTTGATATTTCTTGAAAGGATAAGAAAGCCAAACAACCTTTTTCTGATCTTCGGATGATGTCTCCATCAGTGCAAGATATCCCAAATATGTTTTGCAGATAAAGTAGAATATACCTGCTGAAAACTCTTAGCCGAAGATGTCTTCAAAAGATATCTTCAAGAATTCTTTCTTAAAGAATTCTTCAAGTGATCCTGCCGATCATATCTTCAAGATTTCCTTGATGACACTTCAAGTGATCCTGCCGATCATGTCTTCAAGATTTCTTTGCCTAAGATGTCTTCAAGTAGTGTTGGCCGAAGACTTAGGTTTTCTTCAAGTAGCAGCTTAACCATTGGCTGAGAAGTTCATCTTCAAATCCTAAGTGACCCAACAGAAAGCATTTCGACTTCCAAGTTAAATACAACCCCTCTCCAGTAAGCCTAAACCCTCCTTCTTTAAATACCCATACAGAACATTTAATTGATAGTCAGACCAATCAGGCCATTTTAGACTTAATAGAAAAAGCTGAGAGCCAAAACCCATCATCCTCGAAAAGCAAAAAACCCAAAAAGAAAACGATTAGGGTACCTAGACTTAAAGCTAAAAAAGAAATTAATAAGATTATTCAAGATGTTATTCGAGACTTTGTTCCCAATTATACTGATGAGAAGAATTCATAAGACACCGTTCTTGAAGACCCTTCTAGTTCTCCAAATCAAGATCAAGAAGGTGGCTATTCGTTCGACTCTATTGCTAGACACAATCTAGACACTTAGAGAGATTGTTCCAAGACAGAAGAAGACAAGAATTCCAATTAATGAAGATTCCTCTGAAAAAGCAGAAGACATGTGTAACAGAACCAATTTTCAGAAGCAGTAGCAACACGTTGCAGACGTTGTAAACACGTAGTATTTTTTCCTATACGTATTTAATACGTGTATACTTTCCAGACTTTGAAAAACACCTCTCATTGCTGATTTCTCCTATATATTCAGCATCCTTTTCATATTCAGATATATGAAAAAGAAGAGAGAAACTCACACCACACACTTCACCACTCCATACTCTCCCACTTTCTCATCCTCTCACTCTCACTTTTCTCTCCACCTCCATCATCAACCTTCAAGTGTTCATCATCAAGACTTTATAGCTTAATTAATTGTAAGTGTTATTTCGTTTTTAATTTTCGTTTTAGTCCTTTAGGGGCTTTCCCGAAAGGGAAATCCTTATGGTTTTCGTAATATGATGTTAGACATGTAGCAATCTTCCCTTGTATTTTGTATTTTGTATTTTAATCTTTCAATAAAAAGTTTGTGTTTAAATGTTTCGTTAATCTGTCGTGTTATGTTAAAAAAAACTTTTATATTCAAAGAATCAATACTTACTTTCGTTAATTTTAAGTGGCCTGGAGCCCGGACTGATAAGGCCGGAGTGAGCCTTCTTTTTGTTTTCCATAAGAGCTGCCGGAGAAAGAGACTTATGTTAGTTTTAGTATTGGTTTAATGTTTTTAAAAGTTTATTTGTATTGTAAAATCTGTCTGTTGTCGATGTCAAAAAATCCGATTTCTTGATAAACTTGTACATTATCGGTTTTGATCTTGAGTGACCCGGAGTAATGGACTGAGTTATGGCCGGAGTGAGCCTGTTTGTCATCCCTCAAATCTGCCGGAGAAAAATATCGTATTAGTATTGTTACCGGTTTATAGAGAAATCTAAAAAAAAAAAAAAAAATCCGAATTTTTCAGGTTTTTGTAAGATTTTCTTTTGACATTTTGTTGTCTTGTGTGTTGCATGCAAGCCATATCAAGTCATTTGGCTTGTATCATGTGTTTTTGTTATTTTTATTTTCTATATTTTGTGTTAAATGTGTGTATTTTGCATGTGTTGTATTGTGTATATTTTATAAGTATACTTGTATGCATGAAGAATTTGCATGTAAATGGTTTCATGTATTTTGGATCATTCCATGTATATTTAAAATGTGTATTTGTATATTTATTTTGTGCATGTATTGTGTAAATATACACATATGTATGAAGAGTTACTTGCAATAATTGCTTGTAATTTTAATGCATGTTTGTATAATTTGTTTAATTTGAGTCTTTATTTTGCATGTGTTTGCATGCATTTTTATTGGGAAGATAGACTACTAGTCTTTACGTTGTGTTGTGAACGAGTTTATATACATGCAACCCTTACTTACTTACATCCGGTAACCCCCCACTTAAGAAATAACTTGTTAATCAGATACAAATTTTAGCCACATGAGCAGACCCAAATTCAGGACAGATGAATGTTCAAAAGAAAGTCATGATTTAGATTTTGTTGATATTGAAGAAATAACTTGTAACCATGATTGGCAAAAATGTACACGAACAGATAATATTCCTTGTATTATTTGCAATCTTTTTCCTCATAAGAGGCTAAGGCCATCGGTACCGCAGCGGGATGGAGGGCGGGATGGTGCGGGGTGGGCTACGTGGCTTGCGGGTTCGGCGGGAAGGGATGGAATCCGGGTTCCCCATCCAGTTTCATCCCGAAGGGTTTTTAAAAAAAATTAATTTAATTTAATTTTTAAAAATCATGCCGTTGAACGGCTCTTTGTAAAAAAAAAAAAATCTCAATTTAATCCCACTATATATTTAACCCTCAACCTCTTATTTCTCACACCTCTCAAACTCTCTAAAATTCTCTCAACCTCTTATTTCTCACACCTCTCAAACTCTCTCAAATTCTCTCAACCACTTATTTTTCACACCTCTCAAACTCTCTCAAACTCTCTCAACCTCTTATTTTTCACACCTCTCTCATCATGAATCAAAACAGAACACATACATCCCGTCGTAACCGACCGAATACACCACAATCGCAAGAAGATCAAGAGCTTGGTTTCCAAGCGTTTACACAACAAGGTTATCGTCCGCAATGGTCGCAACAAATTCCGCCACAATGGTCGCAACAAAATCCGCCACAATATCCGCAACAATTTCCCCAACAATTTCACCAACAATTTCCTTACCAATTTACACGTCCCGGTTTGATTGAACAAGGTTTTACTCCGGCCAACTACAATCTTCCTTCACCCGCAATCAATCTCGACGACGACATTGTTCCGGAAACCCAACCTTCTACCCCGAACACACCACAATCTATCCCGACACAACAATCTAACCCGGAACCATCAAATCCGAGACCAACAAAAGCCGCCAAACAAACGTGGAGTAAAGCCGAGGAACTCGCGTTAGTGTCGGCGTGGGTTGACGTTTCGGAGGACCCCGTTATCGGTAACGCACAAAGCGGTGGTAATTATTTTTATTGTTATTATTTTTATTTTTATTTTTTTTATTATTATTATTATTATTATTATTATTATTATTATTCTTATACTTAATTTTACATAAATGTAGGAAGTTTTTGGGGCCGAATCGGGCATGTGTTCTTTACTCGCATGGGTCGTGAACCAGGTTATAGATCAACCCATCAACTCAATAGCAAGTTCAACGACCTCAATAAAAGAATTAATTGGTTTGGCGGCATCTACAACAACTTGCTCAATAATAGATCAAGCGGGATGAGTGAGGCCGATATATCCCGAACGGCACACGAACGGTATCTAGCACGCCATAAAGTTGCTTTCACTCACGAACAAGTTTGGGACGTCCTAAAAAATGTCCAAAATGGGGAGCCGTTCCAACGATGAGGACAACTTCATCGCGGGGTTCAAAACGTACCCAACCTTCCGATGATGACGATGACGAGCAAATTCAACGACCCATCGGGAGAAACAAGGCAAAAAAAACATCAACGAGTAATATGTCCGGGACGAATACGGACGAAAGTGTTACTCAGTCGTTGACGACGTTCAACGACAAGATTGATGATACAATGGAATACAAAATGAAAAAACTCGATCTCGAAATCGAACGCTCAAAACTCGAACGACATAGGTTGGAACAAGAACTCGAAATCGAACGCTCAAACCGATTTGAGAAAGACTTCGAGTTTTTCATGACCCCGCATGATCACCTTACGGGAAACGCTTTGAGGGTTACTTTAGCGAGAAAAGAGCAAATTCAAAAATTTCATAATTGGTAGTGTTTTGTATTTTGTAATTTTTATTTTTAATGAATGGTATGAATTTTTATTTTTATTATTTATCTTATTTTTATTTATTAAAAAATATATAAATATTTTTATTTTGTTAAATAATTAAATGTATAAATAAAAGAATTAAAATAAATGAGGTGGCAAAAGGGTTTGAGGAAATGGGGTAAGGGTGTTTAGGGATTGAGTGAGGGATTGAGAAAAGTTGATGTGGCGCTGATGTGGAGCTGGAATCTTTGAAAGATCCTCTCATGGGGTACTGATGGCTTAAGGGTGTTTAGGGATTGAGTGAGAGATTGAGAAAAGCTGATGTGACGCTGATGTGGAGCTGGAATCTTTGAAAGATAGAGGGATGGGGTACTGATGACCTAAGAGCTAAATGTATAATTTGTTTTATAAAAGCCTGCATATAATGTTTAGAAATAAATCAAAAATAATTTTCTGATTTATTCTTTTGTCTTTTAGCTGTAATAAAAGAAATAATAATTTAATCTGTTTTGTCTTTTCTATTTGTTTATACCAGTAATTTAATTTATACATGTTATATCCTCTGTAATATTTTAATTCTCTTTGTTGTAGTAGTTTAATTTTACAAATATTTGCAAAATGAGTTTAATTAGATCATCTAGAAATTTAGCTGAAAGTAGTAGAGACTCTGTTAGCAGTAGAACAAAAAAATCTTTTTGAAAAAATGTTATCCAAAAAAGAAGCATATGATACTTCCTTAGAAGAGATCATTGACCCAGATCAAGATTATAAAAAAATTCAGACTCATGATCTTCAATTATTAAATCCAGAGACTTTGTATGATAGAGGCTTTTTTGAGACGTCAACCCAATTTTTTAAACATAGTCAATAAATTACTCTCCAATGCATAAAAGACCAATCTAAAGTCATGATAGATATTGTTTCTAAAGACGCCATAGTCAGTTGTATAAAAAAGAATTTAAATTTATACATCTTGGTTTAATAATGATTGGAGTTAGAGGATTAATGAGAAAATATTTGGGTAGTAATTTATTTATGATAATAGAATGTCTAACATTGCTAAAGGAATGATTACTAGTACCAAGATAGATTTAAATAATAACAAAGGCATTATATATTGTAGTCGACCATAAAAGATTTTGTAATATAATATAAATACGGCATAAAATCTTTTAAAATAAAAACACTTTTGTAACAAAAAACTAAAAAATAATACAAATAAATTATATTAATAAAACTATATTTTTACACTAGATAATATGATGTAAAAATGGGTGTCCCATCAAAATAATTTAGTAACTGATTGGTGTTTGGGGTAACAATTACTGGCCGTTGGATATGTCGTATATTTATTACCTCAGTCATCGTCCATGAGGATATATATACATGTTATTTGTTGCCCAGTAATTATGTACACTTCCTTCCTCCGGATCACCACCCGACCACCGCCCTCCGCCGCCGCAATGACCGGCCACCAAAAAATCCTTATCGTTGCTTATTCAGGGCAAGGCATAGTCAATCCATCCCTCCGATTCGCCAAAAGCCTCCTCCACATGGGTGTCGATGTCACCTATTCCACCAGTCTCTCCGTCGTACGACGCATGGACTTGCAAACCACCGCAAACGGCCTAACTTTAGCTCCTTTCTCCGACGGCCATGACAATGGCCAACAACCTAATACCACCCTGCAACAATTCATCTCCGATTTTGCTACAAACGGTGCACCTGCCGTAGCAGAAATCATCAGTTCCGCTACTGCCGCCGGCCAGCCGTTTGACCACTTGATATATACCACAACCGCCCCTTGGGCGGCGAGGGTGGCGGATGCCCACGGTATCAAATCCGCTGTTCTCTGGTGCCAATCAGCCACTATTATGGATATTTATTACTACTATTTCCATAACCATGAAGATATAATAGCCAGTAATAACAACAACCCAACATTTCCAATTAACTTTCCAGGACTGCCACCACTAACCATCGCTGATTTGTCGTCGTTTTTCTTGCCATCAACCACAAAAGAAAACGAGTTTCTTCTACAACTTTTGAAAGATCATTTCGACGTACTCGAGCTTTCGCCAAGAATTCTTGTGAACACTTTTAATGAATTAGAACTCGAATCCATCAGAGCAATCGAGAAACTTGAGTTCCTTCCAATTGGACCGTTAGTCCCGTCGGGATATTTGGTCGGAAAAGAGTCTAAGAATAATTCCTCCGGTGAAGATTTCTTGAAAAAAACAGAGGATGATTACATCCAATGGTTAAACACAAAACCAAAATCTTCAGTTGTGTATGTTTCATTTGGAACCATAGCGACTTTTTCGATGGAACAAGTGGAGGAGATGGCAAGTGGGTTGTTGGAGAGTGGTCAGCCATTTCTGTGGGTGATTAGAGACATTGGCATTGCAGAAGGATTGAGGAAAACAGAGGAACTGAAAAAACAGGGGATGATAGTGGATTGGTGTTCTCAGGTTGAGGTATTGTGCCATGAAGCAATCGGGTGTTTTCTGACGCATGGTGGGTGGAATTCGACGGTGGAGGCGTTGGTGGGTGGTGTTCCGATGGTGGTGTTTCCGCAGTGGTCGGATCAGAGGACGAATGGGAAGATGATTGAAGATGTGTGGAGAACAGGGGTTAGGGTGAGGAGGAGGGAGGAAGATGGAATGGTGGAAGGGAGGGAGATCGAGAGGTGTGTGAAAAGAGTAATGGGAGATGAGGAAATGAAGAAAAATGCAGAGAAATGGAGGGATTTGGCAAGAGAAGCTCTCAACAATGGCGGATCGTCCACCATCAACCTTCAAGCTTTATTGGATGATATTTGAAACTAAAAGTAAAAGTGGAAAAATAAGGACCGAGGTAGGCTCTGTGTAATAAATAATACTATGCAGCTTTTATGAATGTCCTTGATGATGTGACTTTGTGTAATAAATAGTACTATATGGCTTTTATGAATGTTGTTTGATTAGTATTTTTATTTTAAAGTAAATTGCAAATATTGTTATCGTGTTTAAGAAAAGCCTGTTTTTTGTTCATGGCGTTTCAAAATCATATCCGTTGCATTTTATTATCAATCTTTTATAAGTTCGAAACGGTCGTTAATTTTGGGCGCTAAGTGCCCCTATGTACTAGTTATGGGAGGTTGAAAGATTTTCTTGGAGATATATTGACACCCCTATTAATCTAGTTTAATCACGTCTAGATTAAGTAAGTTGTTATTGTATATCTCACTATTGATAACTTGGATTTTGCACAAACTTTCACTTTATGGGTTTTAGTTGTCAAGATTAAGTAAGTTGTTATTGTATATCTCACTAGTTATGGGTTTTATCGAGAATTTTTCACTGCTATCGTTGTGGATTTTTAAGGTGTTACAGATGAAGATGAGAGAGAACCCTGCCCAAATTGAAAACCTAAGTCTTTAACTAAAAATAGAAAAAACAAAGCGATTCATATCGTTCATGGCATCTTCATATTTTTCAAAGTAAATTATGGATTTGGTCCATATGGTTGTCATTTTGGTATGACTACGGTCCTTCTCACTAAATTTACTAAGAGTAAATTACAAGATGGGTTCCTGTGGTTTATACAAAATTGCACGATGCGTCCCTAAAATGAAACAATTATGGAAAACGTCCTTGTGGTTTACATTTTCACACGTCGTTGGTCCTTTTGCTCTAACAACGTTAATTTAATCCGTTAAATAGGTTAACTGAGAGGGTATTTTAGTCATTTTATTACTTTTCAATTTTTTTATTAAAAACTTATTTTTATTTAAAATTCACAGGACCAAGAATGTAAACACACCATCATCGACCATTACACCACCCACCGGCCACCACCAACCATCACAAACCATTATACCACCCCACCCATCAATAGTCTCCCCTCCTTTGCTCTATCGTCGGCCACTATCTTCGTCCCCCGCGCTCTTGTCCTTTCCAAAAAGCAATTATCTAGAAAAAGGACATTAATAAATAACTTGAATGCTTCTGATTGTAAGCTTTTAATACTGTATATGGCAAACAAAATACAAAATTGGTCTATTAGAACCCACCATCGAGACAGAAAGATCGAGAATTTTTTTGGATCTTCAACCTGCAACCCTTCACCGGTGACACATCTAAGGAAACCACCACTGAATCATAAAGATACGCTCTTCTATTGCTTTGGTGATGCTTCGATTGATCAAGAAATCACATATTAACCAGATCCAAGAAATCACAAATCAAGAAAGCCACAAATTTAAACAAATCCAGAGGCCTAAACCTAGAATTTAAGGACAAATATCTTAAGGAACCCCATGTCCCAAACAAAACTTGTGGATCTGGATTATGGAGTTCGAAGATGAAGATTATGACGAGGTCGATCTAGAGTTCGAAGATGAAGATCGTGAGGAGGTCGTGGATCTGATGTGTAATCCGAATACGAAGATCATGAGGAGAGGGGTGTTTCTGTTTGTCTGGTGGTCTCTACGGAGGTTGAGGATGACTAGATGGAAAGAGTTTGTTTCGTCGATAGGGATCTGCTGGATGTAGGTTTCACCGGAGACGGGGTAGGAATGGAGGCAATGGCCGTCGGTTATCTACCGTAGTTGTAATAGGTTGAGGACTAGTGACCAGAAATGTGAAGGGGGTCACCGTGAGTGGTGGAGATGGAAGGTAATCAGGTATTGGGGAGGAGAAATGAGGAAGACGATGGGACGGTGACATGTGGTCGGAGAAATGAAAAAGATGATGGTGTTCACCGATCATGTGACACCAAAAAATGATGAAGATGAAGAATGGTTGGTGCGTTAGTGGGTCCTCCTCCATGACTTGCATTAATAAATGATATATATCTTTATTTTTAATGAAAAAATAAGGAGTATGTGTAAAATGACTAACATGCCCCTCTTAGTTAACATATTAAACATAAGCAGCTAACGGTGTTAGGGTAAAGGGACCAAAGACGTGTGAAAATGTAAAACACAAGGACGTTTTACATAATTATTTCATTTTAGGATGTACAATGCAATTTTATATAAAACACAGGACCAAGCTTGTAATTTACTCATTTATTAAAGGTAACTCCTTTAATTTAGAGGCATTTAAGTCTTTTTGCATTTTTCTCGTATGTTTTTTTTTAAACTTGAAAAATAGGCTATATTTATCTTATTTTATATTCATATTATATATTAAATTATTTTATTTGAGTAAATTTGCATTGTATCATATGTTTTTAAGTATAACATACTTTTATTTTTTTTGCATTTTTTTTGTTTTATTTTATGTTCATATTATATATATATATATATATATATATATATATATATATATATATATATATATATAGAGAGAGAGAGAGAGGGTAAGGATCAAGGGAGAACCTTGAAAAAAGAAAGAACCGAAGAACCATGAAAAAACGGATGAAAAAATATATCAAAATGGATGTCAAATTAAAGATAATAAAATGATGAATTTTTTGGTGTAATTTGTTTCGCTTTAATTTCTGTCATACTTTGCCAATTTTGAATTTAAAAACAGAGGGTAAATACCTTTTTTTATTAAAAAAATTGGTTATAACTACCTTTTAATTCATAACCATTGGATCATCTTAATCTAATGGCTTGGATGAGTTCTTCGATTCTTTCATTTTTCCTTGTTCTCTCCCGATCCCATCCCTATATATATATATAATCAAAAGATTTGTAAGGTAACATTCTTTTACTTTTTTTACTTTTATTTTTTGAAGAGGGTGGTGCTATATTCCACAAAGATGTAGTTTTGGATGTGTTTTGCTCGAGATGGAGCTTTGAATGTGTTATGCACTTAATTGTATCTCATTTGGGATTTACATGTTTTGAATGTATTAGTTCATTCATTTTGAGTCATGTAACGTTTTAGAATGTAATGCATTGGATCCATAGGCATATGAGTCAGTTATTTGGTTTAATGGGAATTTATCCCTGTTTTGGGGACTGTACATATTTATAGTCAGGGGGAGCTCGAGGTATAGATCGTGGGTGGTTGAACTCGATAACCTGTGACCCCCCCAGGAGTCGGGGTATAGATCGTGGGTGGTTGAACTCGAGGTCCATGTAGTCCAGTCCGTTTATTCATCATGGAGTTTTTAGTGTCCATGTTTGAGTCTAGTGAGTGGTCCCCAAGTCATGTTTTAATGTAAGCTTGCAGTGGTGCTCTTGGTAGCCATATACGGAGTCTTGCGGTGGTTGTTCCATGTGAAGCCAGATACAGGGACTTGGACTTTTGTGGTGACACTCATCTAGAGGTCGAGTAGACACTAGAGTCATTTGGGCATCTTGTGGTGGGGTCACAGTGTGCCAGATACGAGGATCCATGACTCTATGTGAATCTTGAGAACATTGATAAGTGACCTAACTTTGTGTGCCCGTCACATTTCGATGGAACTTGGTCTCCACCGTCACCGAAAGGTGTTGTTTTGGGTATTTATTTTATCCATGTTTTCGGTGATGTGTTATATTTAAATGGATTGTTTTCCATGACTTATTGGCGGTGTATTATGACTTATCCTTATCGGGATGTTTTGAATGATAAAGTTTTGTTCATACATATATAATTTGGGAAAGTTAATATTTAACAACGTTTTGAGTGAGTTTTGGAATTACGATCGTTTTTGGGATATGCCTTATATGAAATCTTTCGTTACAGGATTTGCGTGTTGAGAAAATCGGTTGTTTGCATAACTATTATAAATCCTTTTTGGGAAAACAATCATGTTTTCAAGCTACATCCTCCTCGTTTATTGAATTAATCAATCATGATAAAAACTCTTGAACTCACTAGGCGTTAGCCTAACCTTTTTATTTGTCGGCATGTGCAACATGTTCCGGTTGGGGAATAGTTCTAGTGACACTATGAAGAGTGGAGTGCCTGAGGTGCGTTCGAGCTGTAAGTGGCTTGTCTTACGCGTTTTGGGAGTAGCAACTTTGTTTTGGGTTAAGAAACACCCGACTTTTGTAGTCTTGGTGTATGACTTAGGTTATGGATGGTGTTGAAGTTATTACATTTTTAATTATTAAGATGATTTTCAAGGATGGTTCGTAGTAAGAATTTTATCTTCGATTGTATATTTAATCGAAGTTTAATTAGTTGCTCTTCCAATTTTGAGGGTCTTACAAGTTGGTATCAGAGCATAAGTTTGAGAGATTTAGGTGTTGACTTTGGATACCTAAACTCAAGCTAGCGTTCTTTTAAGTGAATGAGAGTGAAATTTTACCATTAGTCACTTTAAGATAGGATGTTTGGAGATTGATGGAGTCACTAGAAACGAGAAATCATGTCTAGAGCAACAAGGATGATCATGTATGGTACGTTCATAATCGCACCTGGCCAGTGTTATGATCAACCTACAAGTTACATGTGCATGCTTGGGCTGCTTTGATGTGATGACCGTTGGGGGTAGTGAAAGAGTTTCTAAGCGAGAAGCCGTTAGAAGAGATTGATGATTATGGCATTGTCGCTTGGAGTGACAATAAGTATGATGATTGCATTAAGTGGATCATCTCGGTCGGAATTGTTGGTTGGATTAGAACCATAGGCTTGTTGAATCGACCTTAATTCGAGGAGAAATTGTAAGGTTAATCGGTGCAACTTCAAGTTATTGCCTTAAGATGTTTGAGCATCCAGATGATGATAGTGTGATCGGAGGAATTCGAGGATTGTGGTTTTGAGACGTTGAGTGTTGACTAAACTCATGCACAAAATTTATTTTTGAACTAAAATTGCATCAACTGTTTCTTGTGTTTCAAATCGTCATGTGAATTGTGTTACGAAATCTCGGAAAAATGTTTAGCACGCACAAGATTTTAAATCATGATTTTGAACATGCACGCAATTACTTTAATGCAGGTAATTGCAAAACTTGTCGGGGCTTGCTCTATTTTGTTTTTGTTCAACGTCATTTTCGGATACCATGTTATCCATATATTAATGTTGTTTAAGATTTTGGACAAGTAACGGCGACACATGACTTTAACATTGGATCTCCTCCACATATGTTAAGGTTTGAACGGAGGGTTACTTTCCGCTATTTTGGTGTTTGAGTTTTATTGAGAATTTTATTCACATGCGGGTTTTCTTGTAGAGTACTACTTTATATTGTATTGCAACAAGTGGGAATTTGTGGAACTATAACATTTTAGCCATAACTTTGTTTTATGCGATTTGATTTCTGAGACAAAATTTCGGCACTGTTTGGTTGATTTGATGTCATTGAGCTCCATTGAGTTTTATGGAGTTTCGTTTCACGATGTTTTGTGTTGCGTGGGTACAACTTTGAAATGTGCATGCTTTAATTATTATGTGCGCTAATTTATGAGTTATATAGAGGATTTTGTCTCACGCGGATTTTGTTGAGAAATATTATTTTATGCCGCAAGACAACCAAAAGAAATGGTTTTTTGAATTTTGGTGTTGCATAATTTCTCTTTCGAAGATTTGTGTTAGCACATTTCGTTGCAACTTGTTCAGTGTGCGAATTGATTTATACGTGGCGTGAGTAATGCATATAAGAGCATCCTGACAGTTTATCTTAACGATTTGCTTTATACACTTTCAGTTAATTGATTCTTTTATTATCATTTCACGCAAATGCATTATGTTGATCTATGGGTAGCATAACTTTGTAGCCGCTGTTTTTGGATCTTTAATAAGCATCGTTTGGACGGTCCGAAATTTTGAGGTCAATTTAAATTCTCCTAAGTGTTAACCAAATTTCATGCACTTACTGTTTTCTTAAGTTATGAGAAAATACCTTATCGTGTGTGAGGCTTGTTAGAAGATTTTACTTCCATGTCATTATATGACTAAACGATAAATTTCAGAACTTGATTTAATGAATCTCCTCCTTTGAAATTTCGTATAGACTATCTGTTGCATGTGTTTTATTTCAAGAAAATTACTGGGAGAATGTTGCAAGTTTACATGCATATTCTGATTTGAGATTTCTTCACGATATTTTGGACGATATTTTTGAATGTTGAAAGCATGTTGTTATTTTGCTTTAAACTTGAAACCGACACTAACCATTTCACATTTTAACCAAGGTATACATATATAGATCGTTACGTCATTTTACGAAATAAACTAACATATGCGAATTCTGTTGGTGAACTTTATTTCGTGTCGTTTTAAAAGAGGGAACTCTTGGAGTTTGATACGGTTTAAATTTTCTTTTCGAAGTTTCATACAAACATTTTGTTGCACACTATTTAATGCAGGAAATTACTTTACGATTCATGGCATAAATAAGTCTGTGTTAGGACTGTAGCGGTTCAATTTAAAAGATTGTTACACATACTTTTGCACTTGTTAGTAAATCGAGTAGTGACCGAGTAATTTTCAAATGATTTTCATGTGTGGGACGAGTGTGCCCATTTTGCATAACTGCTAAGTAGGTGGTAGTAGATTTTATACATACGACTAATTGTTATGAAAACTTTCGTGATGGAAATTTCTATAAAATTTTCGATTAGCATAATTGTTGAGTCTGTCACTTAAGAAACCCTTGAACTCATAAGGCTTGGGATGGTTAAGCAACCCCGGTTCAGGGTGTGGGTGTGTGGAACCTTGTCGGTAAAAGATTGGGTTTCCCGACGCGTGATAGTACCATAAACCGAGTGGTGTTGTCCGCAAGAGCGACGTATCTTCTTTTGGTAACTGAAGGGGAGGTGCACGGTACCTTCTGTTAATGCTTATAGCAACCGTTCATTTAGGCAACCTTGTTTGGGTTTTGGTCAGTTTCACATAAAGGATGAGTAGGACCCTTTAGGCATCGTACTAAATAACCTTGGCGTTGTGGTATGCTCGACGAATGAAACTTGTGTATGAGGTTCTGCAATGGGTTGAATTTTGGTGAACTGGCTAAGTGTCAACTTTTGGATGTTTGAGTCCATAAACCAATTAGTGTATTCAGAGTGTTCTAGTCCAATCATAAGGGATAATGTTTCTCTTGTAGTGCCTTTGGATGTTCGGAGTGTGATAAGTGGTTATAGATGAATGATTTTCCTTGGCTAGTAAGAGATCTGCCAATTGGATGATTGGTAATTGGACGTAATATTGGAGTTGTATAATCGATGGGTCAGGGACTACCGTCCGTTTTGGAGTCTAATAGTGCCGTTAGAGTTAAGTGACAATTTAGCAGCGGGAACAGTTGGATTTGGAGATTTTGTTGGGCTCGGAAGTGATCAAACCTTGGGTCGATTGGAGGAAAAGTTTAAGAGCGTGTAGACATGGATGGACTGTTTGGAAGTCGGAGTCCGCCGTCGGGGAAGTATGCAACACCTAAGGTTGGGAGACAACCGACGTCATCTGGTTAGAAGCTACTCTAGTAGATTAAGCGTTCACTCGGACATAAGTGTAATGCACCTAAGTGGACATTGAATGTAAGTATCAGTATGAAGTCTGTCATAGCAGTTCTGTCAAAAAGGGATTCGAAACTCAATTGGGAACCAAAGGATCATGGAAGGTGTTGAGCTTGATAACCATTGGGTGTATGGGAGCAAGATTTCGAGGATGAAATCATGTTAAGGTTGGGAGGATTGAAACTCTCGTATTTCTGGAAAACCTCTACCTCGCTCCTTCTTTAATGACCCTTCTAGTAAACCCTAACTGGAGACCTTTCGTTTGGAATCAGAGTTTTTGCATCGCCTGTGCCTCAGCTCGAAAAAAGGAAACCAGAAATCGGGGTCGGTACACTCCTTGCGAGTATGCCCACGATTGTGACAGCGAGTCACTGTTGCGGGGAAATCTCGTGAGATCGGTACCGAGAGCGGGGAGAAGCGGGCGACTACGCCCGCGATTGTGACAGGGTGTCACTCTCGCGGGGCAAGGTCGTCGACGGGCCCTGTTGTATAAAAATGTGATTTTCCACTTTTTCTCATTTCATTCTCACCCCTTTCATTTTTCTTCCACAAGGGTCGAACCCTAACCCCCAAAATCGTGTTCTTGAGCCTTCTTGGTGCTTTTCCTTGTGGTATAAAGAGACCCCCCTCAAAGAGAGAAGTTTTGGAAGAAAGTTGTGGGAATCTCATCCTCTCGTCCCTTTTAGAAGTTCTAAGCTTTTAGAGTTCACCAAAACCCTCTCCTAAAACCTTTCCTTCCTTTGAAGAAATGAAGATTGAAGTGCATTTTGGTAACCATAGAGTTGTATTGATGGAGGATTCAAGTGGTGGTTGAGGTAAGCTTATCTTTTCTTCATCTAAGAATTTAGGGTTTTCTTCATCTAAGAATTTAAGCTTATCTTTTCTTCATCTAAGAATCTAGGTTTTGGAAGATTTGGCTTGAAGATTCAAGTTTCTTCAAAGGAGCTCAAATTGGGGGAAATCTAGATTTAGCCTAAATCTAGCAAGGTGAGTTCAAGTTGATTTGTGAAAACGTTGTACAAGCCAAAATATCATTTTTAAATTGATTATGTGCTTACATGAAAATTATCCTTTGTTGAGTTATTTGGTGGGTCTTGATTATGAAAGTGTTTAACTTTATAAAATCTTATAAAACACACACTTTGGGGATTTTTGGATACTTGATAACTAAATTATGATTGAAAGATGTTTATTTAATTTGTCTACACAAATGGAGGTTATTTGGTAAAAATATGCTTTTAGTGTTGTCGGGGTTATGCACAATTTATGATACGGTACGTATTGGAAAATACAAATGTGTGAGTTGTTAGATTTTGGTCAATCTCGACTTTATGAACATTTTGGGAATTGTAACTTTTTTAGATTTTGGGCCGAATGCCGATTGTGATTTATGAGATAAAGATTGTGAATGAAGATGTATTTGGTTTATATACTCGTATGGGCTCGTGTAGTTAGCAAAACGTTTATTTTGCCTTTTTGGGCTTGAATCATACTCAAACGAGTCTTGGGGCATTTGCCCAGTTTTAATAGCTCGAGATGGAGCTTTGGATGTGTTATGCACTTAATTGCATCTCATTTGGAAGTTACATGTTTTGAATGCATTAGTTCATTCGTTTTGAGTCATGTAACGTTTTAGACTGTAATGCATTGGATCCATAGGCATATGAGTCAGTTATTTGGTTTAATGGGAATTTATCCCTGTTTGGTGTAGTCTTCCGCGTTCGAGCTGTAAGTGGCTTGGTGTAGTCTTCCGCATTTTGGGAGTAGCAACTTTGTTTTGGGTTAAGTAACACCCGACTTTTGTAGCCTTGGTGTATGACTTAGGTTATGGATAATGTTGAAATTATTACGTTTTTAATTATTGAGTTGATTTTCAAGGATGGTTCGTAGTAAGAATTTTATCTTCATTTGTATATTTAATCGAAGTTTTATTTAGTTGCTTTTCCAATTTTGAGGGTGTTACATTTTACTCGTGTATCGCATTGGTTCAACGATGCTATGTTATAGCGCTCATAGGCATTGGTGTAACCGTGTGATATTAGATATAGCATATGCTTTAGCCTTTTAGGTTTAGCCAAATTGTTGACAACTACTAATGCTTTTTAAGTCATTTTACATGTTGCTTGAGTTATGCTATATATTGGACATAACAACACATAACAAGATTACTTCTCTATATAGTATTTAATGTTTTGGTTGAAGTGTCATATGATATAAAAGTTTTCAAACCAAAGACGCAATCTTTGAGTTGAAGTGCCATAGGATATCAAACTTATGTTAGGCTTATATTAATTCGTTTTTGTCTTGTATCCATGCACCAAGGTACTCGAGGGTCCCCGAGTGCTTTCCCCTCATTCGCAGGTATGGTCGAAGATGAATTTTGGATGCTAAAGTATCAACTATATTGAATTCAAATATCGATTTCCGGGCAATGGATTTGGGGGAGATTGGAGAAATGTTTTAGACATAAGTTCCACAAGGGGAAGAGATTATAAGTTTACTATAATTTTCAGTATATTTTAGACCTTATTTTATATAAAATAATCCATATAATTGATTATGTCGGCAGTTAATATTGACATATAGTTCGTATTATTCACTATCTCAAAATGGCTACTGACAATACTTAAATCAGTTACTCATGCACATAGATGGCCAAATGGACCCGTCCCAGCATGTGACATGCAACAGACCGGGACCGGCCCTGCCCGGTAGGGACCGGTTATGACCCGGCGGTCCTTAATCGGTTACGATTTTCATTCAAAAACAAGGACCGACCAGACCTGGGACCGGTTATTTAAAATTTATTTTTAAATGCATTTTTAAGTATATTTTACATAAAACGTATTTGTTAGTGTATTTGATTGACCCAATTATAATACAACTTATTTTGTAAACGTATTTTTTAGTGTATTGATTGACCTAATTATAATAAAAATGTATTTATTAGTGCATTTGATTGACCAAATTTTCAAAAAGAAAATATAAGTTAAAAAACAATTCTAGAAAAAAAATTATCTGAACCGACTTTCATAACCAATCCTTCTTATTTGGGTTAGGACCAAGATCGATTAGACCATGAGTACCGCTTCCTATCTTACCCTCTGAACCCTGATGCCACCTCAGCGCCACATCAACTTTTCTCTTTCCTACCCTCCTTACCCTAAAGTGGAGTACCGCTTCCTATCATACCCTCTAAACCCACTCTTACCCGCACCCACCGATTATATTTAAAAAAAAAAATTTAGGACCGGGTTCCCGAACCCACTCTTACCCGCACCCACCGAACCCGCGGTACCCGTACCGTGTACCCGGGCTACCCGCCCCAACCCGATGTGAACCCGGCCGTGGTACCCGATGGCGGTACGCACGGCCTTACGAGATCACTATTTGAAACGGGACCAATTTGGGCCTAACCCATCCCTAAACCCTAACCCACCCCGTTCCGGAACTAATTTTTAACCATCTCTACTCTTATACTTAATTAAATGTTTCACATTTCACATCTGACGAATAAAGATAGAAGTTATGTAAGTCATTACCATTTACCAAAATAAAAATGGGAATAAACCAGGTTGCATTTTCATAACATTCACTTATTTTTTCAATAAACAAACAAAATGATTGATAATTTTATTTTGATAATATATGTTAATTACATAAAATGAAATACAAGAGGATGAAATTTGGCTAACATTTGTTTCTACATCAGGTTGATGAAGACATTTGTTAGCCCAGCCACACATTAAGAATGTCATTATGTCAAACACCTTCCACATATATGTTACTTCTTTGGGCAGTGCTCATTGTGATTCAGTGTTCTTCCTTCCTCCGCCCTTCGCCGCCATGACCACCCACCGGAAAATCCTGATTGTCGCCTATTCCGGCCAAGGCCACGTCATCCCATCCCTCAGATTCGCCAAACGCCTCCTCAACATGGGTGTCGATGTCACCTATTCCACCAGCCTCTCCGTCGTAAGACGCATGGAAAACGACACCATCCCTCACGGCCTCACCTTCGCTCCGTTCTCCGACGGCCACGACCTTGGAAAACAACCTCATACCACCCTCCAACAATTCATCGCCGACTTCGCCACAAATGGTGCTTCTGCCGTAGCCGAAATCATCAGTTCCGCCACTGCCGCCGGCTAGCCGTTTGACCACTTGGTCTACACCACCGTCATCCCATGGGCGGCGCGTGTGGCTCACGCCCACAGTATCAAATCCACTGTTCTCTGGTGCCAATCAGCCATTATTATGGATATCTACTACTACTATTTCAATACTATAAAACCCTGATATCCAATAATAACATTGACCCAACATTTCCGGTCAACTTACCAGGACTACCACCACTAACCATCGCCGATTTGCCGTTGTTTTTATTGCGATCATGCCCTAAAGAACACGAGTTTCTTCTACCAATTTTAAAAGATCATGTTGATGTACTAAAACTATCTCCAAGAATACTTGTGAACAGTTTTAGTGAACTCGAGTTCGAATCCATGAGAACAATTGAGAAACTTGAGTTCCTTCCAATTGGACCCTTAGTCGGAGAAGAGTCTAAGAATAATTCCTCTGGCGAAGATTTCTTGAAAAACACAGGAGGATTACATCCAATGGTTAAACACAAAACCAAAATCGTCAGTCGTGTATGTTTCGTTTGGAACCATAGCGACTTTTTCGATGGATCAAATGGAGGAGATAGCAATTGGGTTGCTGGAGAGTTGTCCGCCATTTCTGTGGGTAATTGGAGACGGTGGAATTGTAGAAAGACTGAGGAAAACAGAGGAACTGAAAAAACAGGGGATGATAGTGAGTTGGTGTACTCAGGTTGAGGTGTTGAGTCACGAAGCAATCGGGTGTTTCGTGACTCATGGTGGGTGGAATTCGACGGTGGAGGCGTTGGTGGGTGGTGTTCCGATGGCGGTGTTTCCACAATGGTCGGATCAGGAGACGAATGGGAAGATGGTTGAAGATGTGTGGAGAACAGGTTAGGGTGACGAGGAGGGAGGAAGATGGAATGGTGGAAGGGAGGGAGATCGAGAGGTGTGTGAAAAGAGTAATGGGAGATGAGGAAATGAAGAGAAATGCAGAGAAATGGAGGGATTTGGCAAGAGAAGCTCTCAACAATGGTGGATCGTCCACCATCAACCTCCGAGCTTTCCTGGATAATATTTGAAAGGGAAATCGACTAAACTATTTTATCCAAGTAAATTGTTCTTATAACCATTTATCTCCTATTTTTCACTAAGATATCACTATATATTCGTAATAATTAGGTACGTAACCTAGCTGAAAAACACAAAAAGATGGTCGATTTTTCTTAAAAGAAAATTGGGGTCCACGATTACTGATCTGGGTCGTAATTTTTTTTAAGAAAAATCGATTAAATTTGTTTTTTTTTTTCGTGTTTTCTAGTACTAGATATTGCATATATAGTGACATTTGAGTCGATCCGAAAGAGAACGATGTGGCTTTGTTTGGTATATAATACGTATGCATGTGTATTATGAATACGGACTAGAGATTCAACATGCATGCAGTCTGTGTAAAAAGATGGATGGAAAGGTCATTGTATATTTGTATATGGAATAAAACTATTTAATAACTCTAAAATTTTTAAGTTCTTTCTAGTTGTTTAACCCACAAAGTTTTTAAGTAGCGATCTCATTTGACTTTTAAAGAAAAAATATATATGAAAAACTTTTTATAAAATTGTAGGTTGGTTTTAAGCCTTGCACAAAGAAACCACTGATCGAACCTTGTGTTCGATTTTTTTAAACATATCCGAGTAGGAAGGAAATGAATTCCTTTCTACAAGCTACTCATATATCCGAGTAGGAAGGAAATAAATCCCCTCCTACAAGCTATTCACAACCGCCCAAGGGATCATCGGATCCCGAGGTACTCAGATCCCACTGTGCAGACCGACTCCACATAACTCGTCATGATCATAAAACATGAAATCCGTGTAACACTTTATAATTCATTTCACCTTGCTGAATAATCCTTTCATTAAAACATACTTTTCATGGGAAAACATACGTAAAAGCTTGTAAATAAATCATGCTCGTAAACACACCATGATCAGTGAAATATTAAACTTTCATTCATGTAAAAATCATGTAAAATAACATGGCATTTCCACATAATCACTTTCTTTGAAAAAGCACGTAAAATCACGTATTATAGTTAGAAAAAACTCACCTGGTCCGTTTAACATCTTGCTTTACTTTGCTTCTGACTTACAATCGGGTTACCTGAGAAGTAGATGAATTATAAACTGCTCAGTCCCTAATACCAACTTTTCGGACACTATCCGGACTCAACTTACCGGATACATAACTTACCGGTCAATCACTACTTTCCGGACAACTTACCGGATAGCTCCACTTACCGGATAACTCTTACCGGATAACTACACTCACCGGACACACACACTTTCCGGAAACCGGAACTGTAACTTACCCGGAAACCCTCTGTAACGCCCCAAAATCCGGGCTAATTTGAACCTTAAATTTCAACAAGTTATGATAAAATAAACTTCAACTTTCATATAAATAGTAAGTGAATTAACCACTAGGAGTACATTTACAAGTACAAAATTCTTCAAATAACCTATTAATCTAATTATGTCACTATAATCAGATTAACTAAGTTATCTAAGCAATTCTTCAAAATCTCCTTCTGTTAATTGACTTTTCCGCTATTCCAAAACGCTCGTCCCACATCCCTTTTACCTTCTCGAGCTAGTACCTGGTAAGAAAACATTACATTGAAACGATTAGGCCAACGCCTAGTGAGAACATTCATTTCCACAATAATATTTGCAAAATCAATGTAAACAAGTTATATCAAACCTGATTACCCTTTTTCTTACCATACGTGTAAGTCTATTCCGTTAACACGATTTCCATCCAATCCCATGAATATGACTGACACACATTCCATCATCATATCATGTCTTAGAGCCATACTACGAATCTTCACTGATTCTAGATTAATACTCTTATTCCAGAAATCGCAATATACACATGCCCATTTCCATTCATATCCTATTCCAGAGCCACACTACGAATCTTTCTCAGATTCTAGATTAATGCTCCCACCTAAGAAACCGCAATATACACATGCCCAATTCTTAGGAAAGGAAGTAGATATTACAATTACATATGTCAATCCCTCTTCTTCCTTAGAAACCGGGAATTACGTTTATTCCAGGGTTTCTCACACACATCAGAATAATGACTAAACTTCATCTATTCCACGTGTACATAACCATTAGTGCCTATGGATCCATTACACTTACTACACCCCTGCCTAGTATTAAGCCAGCACAGTCTATAAGCCTAACATACTACCATTCAATTGTACGTATGTTCAAGCTACACAAATTATGTTTCAATTACTACATCATACCTTTCCATGATTAACAGAACCTGCAATTCTCTAATTTCTCAAAAGTGTCCGGACAACAGAGGTTTCCGGATACCCCTAAACTGTCCGGACAACACATCTTTCCGGTTAACACAACTTTCCGGTTAATTCCTACTTTCCGGATAACTACAACTCACCGGGTAACCAAACATTCCGGATACCACTACTTTCCGGTTAATTCATATTTTCCGGATACTTATCTAATCCGGACAACACCCGGAGACTAAAAATAATTCGGATACTATATTCATCCGGGAACTTACAAGAAAACAATACTTACTGGATACTTTGCTGCGTCCGGAAACATTCAACACAGAGGTTTTCGGATACTGCATTTCGTCCGAAAACCTCGACCTGCATCTTAATAATTCGATTTAAACCTATGTCTGTTCGATTCAGTTCATTCCAGACCATTCCATACAGTCCACAAATAGTTTATACAACTATTACAAGGTTTAATTTAACATATAAACATGGATTTAAGCAAACAACAAATGAACTCACCTTATTTTGCAAAACCCACTTTGCTGCACAAATCTGATTCAAATTTGTTGTTATGGATTCTGAAAATCATATCAACACACAAATTCGTTTACAATCATAACATCTACAACAGATTTTATCAAAAGCCATGCTCAGTTCCCTACCAATTTGAAGACAAAATCCTTGTTTTTCCTTCCTTTCCTTCTTTCTCCCTTTTCTCTCTATTCTTTCTTGCTTCCTTTTCTAAACCGACCCAAATCACAAAATACTGAAATATCTTCCATCTTATTTGCTTTATCTATACATACTTTCATAAATAACCAATTACACCTCCAAGTTCCATTATTTCCAAAAGTAACAATAAACTTTGGTTAATTATCTTTTAACCCCATATATATATCTTCAATACACTTCAAGGTTTAAACCAAAATACAATTAGATCCCAATTCTCATTAAAATACTATTATTGAAAATTCAGGATGTTACAATACTCCCTAACTTGAAAATGATTTCGTCCCCGAAATCAAGATCAGGTAAACAATTGAGGATACCTATCCTTCATATTCTCTTCCGACTCTAAAGTCACATTGGCCCCTCGATGGTGTTTCCACTGTACTTTCAACATAACTACTTCCTTACCACTACGCAACTTTCTAACCGATCTTTCCAAAATTGCCTCCGGTTCTTCCACACAACGGCTCTTCTCATCCACTCTTACATCAGTAAGTGGAATCACATCTTCCTCTTCGGCTAGACATTTCCGAAGATAACAAACGTGGAAGGTATTGTGGATTCCTTCCAATTCAGGTGGAAGATCCAACTGATATGCTTGTAATCCGACCCTCTTAGTGATAGTGAAAGGTCCTAGAAAACGAGGACTTAACTTCCCACGTTTACCAAACCTTATCACACCTTTCCACGGGGATACCTTAAGCATCACGCGCTCCCCAACTTGGAATTCTGTTGGTCTTCTTTTCGGATTAGCATAACTCTTTTGTCTATCTTGAGCTGCTTTCATATGCTGTCGAATTTCTTTCACTTTATCTGCCGTTTGTTGTACCAGTTCTGGACCAGCAAACTGTTTCTCTCCGGTTTCTAACCAACACACCGGCGTTCTACATTTCCGACCATACAAGGCTTCGAAAGGTGCTCTTCCAATACTGGAATGATAACTATTGTTATATGCAAACTCTACCAAAGGTAGATGCGCATCCCAGTTGCCTCCAAAATCCAATACACATGACCGGAGCATGTCTTCCAAAGTTTGAATGGTTCTTTCGCTTTGCCCGTCAGTTTACAGATGATAAGCAGTACTCAAATTAACTTTCGTACCCAATTCCTCTTGTAGTGACTGCCAAAATCTCAATTGGTGACGCTTCTTTCATAGCTAGAAAATGAGCACTCTTAGTCAAACGATCCACAATCACCCAAATAGTGTCGTTACCTTTCTGAGTCCTTGGTAACTTTGTCACAAAATCCATAGTAATCTTCTCCCACTTCCATTCTGGAATTTCCAAAGACTGGAAACTTCCATAAGGCTTCTGATGTTCAGCTTTTACTAAAGAACATGTTATACACTTTTCCACTATTCGTGCCACATCTACTTTCATAGCTGGCCACCAATAGTGTAACTTCAAATCCCTATACATATTAGTACTTCCAGGATGTATAGAATACTTAGATCTATGAGCATCTTCGAGAATCAACTCTCGATTCCCTCCAATCTTTGGTACCCAAACACGGCCTTGAAATAACTTAATTCCACGGCCATCTTCAGTCAGTTGAAGATGTTGTTTGTTCATTACTTCATCTTTCCGGTTCTCTTCCAGTAAGGCCTCCGCTTGTGCCTCTTTTATCTTTTCAATCAGACTGGATGTTACATCAATTCTAGCATTGGTCGTTTTCAAACATCCACTATACTCCTTTCTACTTAAAGCATCGGCTACTACATTGGCTTTACCAGGGTGGTAATGCAATTCACAGTCATAGTCTTTAAGTAACTCTAACCAACGTCGTTGTCTCATATTTAACTCTTTCTGATCAAAGACATGCTTCAAACTCTTATGATCAGTATAAAGAGTACATTTCGTGCCATACAAATAATGCCTCCAAAGTTTCAAAGCAAAAACAACCGCTGCTAATTCCAAATCATGCGTAGGATAATTCTTCTCGTGCTCCTTAAGTTGTCTTGACGCATAAGCAATTACTTTGCCCCGTTGCATCAATACACATCCTAGACCCATTCTTGAAGCATCACTGTACACAACTAAATCTTCCATTCCTTCTGGTAAGGCAAGAATAGGAGCTTCACATAACTTTTGACGTAAAGTTTTGAAAGCTGATTCTTGTTTCTCCGTCCAAACAAACTTCACGTTCTTTCGAGTCAAAACAGTCAAAACAGAAGCAATCTTTGAAAAGTTTTTAATAAATCTCCGATAATAACCCGCAAGACCTAAGAAACTTCTTATTTCAGATGCACTCCTTGGTGTCTCCCAATTCGTCATAGCTTCTATCTTTGCTGGGTCTACTTTAACTCCTTCCGAAGTGATCACATGGCCTAGGAATTGTACCTCTTTTAACCAGAATTCACATTTCGAGAACTTCGCGTACAATTTCTCTCTTCTCAACACTTCTAAAACTTCGCGTAAATGGTGTTCGTGATCTGCTTCAGTCTTTGAATAAACAAGTATGTCATCGATGAATACAATGAAAAACTTATCTAGGAACGGTCGACATACTCTGTTCATCAGATCCATGAATATTGCTGGAGCATTTGTCAAACCAAATGGCATTACAAGAAATTCATAATGCCCATACATTGTTCTAAAAGCCTTCTTAGGAATATCTTCATTTCTTACCCGAACTTGATGATACCCAGACCTTAAATCAATCTTAGAAAAACATCCCGCACCTTGGAGTTGATCGAACAGGTCATCAATCCTTGGAAGCGGATACTTGTTCTTAATAGTCACCTTATTCAGCTCGCGATAATCAATGCACATTCTCATCGTGCCATCTTTCTTCTTAACAAACAAAACCGGAGCTCCCCAAGTCGAAGAACTCGGTCTAACGAAACCTTTATCCAACAACTCTTGAAGTTGAGTCATCATCTCTTTCATTTCGGCCGGCGCTAGACGATATGGTGCTCGCGCAATAGGTGCCGATCCAGGGACAAGGTCAATACGAAATTCTACCTGCCGTTCAGCTGGTAGACCAGGAAGATCATCGGGAAATACGTCTAGAAAATCACATACCACTTTGATATCTTCCACTCGCTTCTTTTCTGACTTTACATCTAAAACATAAGCTAGATAGGATGAACATCCTTTCATTAAACATTTACGCGCTTTTGCAACATAAATTAATGGAACTTCCCCTTTTCGCTTTTCCCCAAAGATGAGTACATCATCCCTATCATCCATCGGAATCCAGATTAATTTCTTTGCACAAAGTATCTCTGCCTGGTTGACTGTCAGCCAGTCCATACCCACAATTACATCAAATCCCCCAATTTCCATCAACAACAAGTCGATCGGAAATTTTGTCTCTTCTATCGAAATAAAACAACCATCAAGTCTTTCACGAACCAAGACCTGACCCCCATTAGCTACCTCAACTACTAAGGCATCTTCCAAAGTAGTAACAGGCATAGCTAACTTGTGAAAGAACGACTTGGACACAAATGATAAATTTGCACCACAGTCAAATAAAATGCGCACTGGACAAGAATTAACAAGGAATGTACCCGAAACAACGTCTTTTGATTCCTTAGCTTCGTCAGCTGTCATATGAAAGGCCCGACCCGTTGGCTTTGGAATATTTGATTTCATACCTTGATCCTCGCCCTTTTTCAACTTTGGACAATCCCGACGAAAATGACCCGGTTGTTTACATTCATGACACGTTAGTCCTTGTACGGTACAATTGCTCATAATATGTCCACCTTTCCCACACTTAAAACATTCCACCGCTGTCACCCGACACGGCCCAAAATGTTTACTCTTGCACCTTGAACACCAATTTGGTTCACGACGCGAATCATAACGAACACCTTTACCAGCTGCCTTAGGTCTCTGAAAAGACTCTGATCGGCCCTCCCATTTTCGTTTCTCCCCAACTTGGGTCTTTTCTTCTTTATCCTTGGCGTAGACTTCTTCCATCACCTTAGCTTCTTCAATAGTTTCCCTCAGTGTTGAAGCGTTAGCGTTTCTTACTCGGGACATCATGTCCGCTGGCAAACCCTTCAAGTAAGCTTTAATCTTTTCTTTTTCATTAGGAGCCACATGCCCCACCAAATTCAGCTTCTCCAAAAACGTTTCAGTATACTTTCTCACAGACATATTACCCTTC
Organism: Saussurea involucrata; assembly: GCA_033807775.1. NCBI lineage: Eukaryota > Viridiplantae > Streptophyta > Magnoliopsida > Asterales > Asteraceae > Saussurea > Saussurea involucrata. The sequence goes on along the minus strand of CM066322.1, from coordinate 90,875,938 downwards.
TTGAGAGTCCGAAACTCTTCTTCGATTCTATCCATCTCGTTCTCATTACAGTACTCCTCCAAAACCTTCTTTTTGAATGACTCCCAAGTCATAGCAGTCAATACTGAAGCCGATACTGAAGCTGTCACAATGTTCCACCATGTTAGTGCATTACCTTTTAACATTTGAGATGCAAATCTAACCTTTGACTTTTCATCACATTCACAAGCTCTGAAAGCTTGTTACATTTCCCTAATCCAGTTCATACATGTTACTGGATTATCTGTTCCTTTAAACTCTGGCGGCTTACAACTTAGGAATGTCTTGTACGAGCAAACTCTTTCCACTCTCCTTTCTGTTTCTGTTACTGGAGTATGAAGTGGATTAATTACCCCAGTATCAGTTCCCGTTCGCTGCAACTCTGAACTTCGATCGTTCAATGCTTTCATAAACATTTCGGTTTGTTGAGCCATTGCGTTCGTCATCATTCTTGTCATGTTTTCCATCATTCGGGCTTCCATATTTGACCCCGACGTTTCTTGGTTAGCTGTACTAGTACCCACTCTATGTACTTGACTTTGCACTCCTCCAAGAGAAAGAAACCCCGGCGGAGTCTCATGAATTTCGCCTAATCTAGTTTGCCTTTCTCCTGTCCCATCAATCATGGACCTATCCATCGCAGAAATAGGAGATAATGGCGGCGTATTCACCATCGTTCTGATATACACAAGAGGATAACCATAAGAAATGGTTATACACATACGAACATACGAAACATACTTTACCGATCATTAGTCACTGTAACCATTTAGAAACAAGTATGCTTATGTAACAATATATTCATAAATAACAGTAGCTAATTGAAATTGTGAATATATCATACAGGAGAATCCTCGTTACCATCGTTACAGTACTAATTTCACGTATTTCCGTCAACTCTAAGACTATCCGTCTTAGTATTTCTACCCATTCTCACGAATCATAACTTAATTCATCACAGCTTAAGTCTAAGTATCTCATCAGCATACTTAGTTCGCTTAAACTAATGCTCTGATACCATATTGTAACGCCCCAAAATCCGGGCTAATTTGAACCTTAAATTTCAACAAGTTATGATAAAATAAACTTCAACTTTCATATAAATAGCAAGTGAATTAACCACTAGGAGTACATTTACAAGTACATAATTCTTCAAATAACCTATTAATCTAATTATGCCACTATAATCAGATTAACTAAGTTATCTAAGCAATTCTTCAAAATTTCCTTCTGTTAATTGACTTTTCCGCTATTCCAAAACGCTCGTCCCACATCCCTTTTACCTTCTCGAGCTAGTACCTGGTAAGAAAACATTACATTGAAACGATTAGGCCAACGCCTAGTGAGAACATTCATTTCCACAATAATATTTGCAAAATCAATGTAAACAAGTTACATCAAACCTGATTACCCTTTTTCTTACCATACGTGTAACTCTATTCCGTTAACACGATTTCCATCCAATCCCATGAATATGACTGACACACATTCCATCATCATATCATGTCTTAGAGCCACACTACGAATCTTCACTGATTCTAGATTAATACTCTTATTCCAGAAATCGCAATATACACATGCCCATTTCCATTCATATCCTATTCCAGAGCCACACTACGAATCTTTCTCAGATTCTAGATTAATGCTCCCACCTAAGAAATCGCAATATACACATGCTCGTTTCTTAGGAAAGGAAGTAGAGATTACAGTTACATATGTCAATCCCTCTTCTTCCTTAGAAACCGGGAATTACGTTTATTCCAGGGTTTCTCACACACATCAGAATAATGACTAAACTTCATCTATTCCACGTGTACATAACCATTAGTGCCACACACATCAGAATAATGACTAAACTTCATCTATTCCACGTGTACATAACCATTAGTGCCTATGTATCCATTACACTTACTACACCCCTGCCTAGTATTAAACCAGCACATTCTATAAGCCTAACATACTACCATTCAATTGTACGTATGTTCAAGCTACACAAATTATGTTTCAATTCCTACATCATACCTTTCCATGATTAACAGAACCTGCAATTCTCAAATTTCTCAAAAGTGTCCGGACAACAGAGGTTTCCGGATACCCCTAAACTGTCCGGACAACACATCTTTCCGGTTAATTCCTACTTTTCGGATAACTACAACTCACCGGGTAACCAAACATTCCGGATACCACTACTTTTCGGTTAATTCATATTTTCCGGATACTTATCTAATCCGGACAACACCCAGAGACTAAAATTAATCCGGATACTATATTCATCCGGGAACTTACAAGAAAACAATACTTACCGGATACTTTGCTGCGTCCGGAAACATTCAACATAGAGGTTTCCGGATACTGCATTTCGTCCGAAACCTAGACCGGCAGCTTAATAATTCGATTTAAACCTATGTCTGTTCGATTCAGTTCATTCTAGACCATTCCATACAGTCCACAAACAGTTTATACAGCTATTACAAGGTTTAATTTAACATATAAACATGGATTTAAGCAAACAACAAATGAACTCACCTTATTTTGCAAAACCCACTTTGCTGCACAAATCTGATTCAAATCTGCTGTTAAGGATTCTGAAAATCAATTCAACACACAAATTCGTTTACAATCATACATCTACAACAGATTTTATCAAAAGCCATGCTCAATTCCTTACCAATTTGAAGACAAAATCCTTGTTTTCCTTCCTTTCCTTCTTTCTCCCTTTTCTCTCTATTCTGTCTTGCTTCCTTTTCTAAACCGACCCAAATCACAAAATACTGAAATATCTTCCATCTTATTTGCTTTATCCATACATACTTTCATAAATAACCAATTACACCTCCAAGTTCCATTATTTCCAAAAGTAACATCAAACTTTGGTTAATTATCTTTTAACCCCATATATATATCTTCAATACACTTCAAGGTTTAAACCAAAATACAATTAGATCCCAATTCTCATTAAAATACTATTATTGAAAATTCAGGATGTTACACCCTCGACACCCGGACACCTATGAGCACCATCCGGAAACCCCCACTGTCCGGACATTACTATCCGGACGGGGAGACGTCCGGAAACTTACGAACTGGGAAAAAACCCAACTTCCCAAAATGGTAAAAATCCGATTTCTTAATCAAAGGTTTGCTTATACAATTACTCGGTTTCATTCCCTAATCAATAAACATCCAATCAATCCATTTTTAATTCGTAAAAACGAAGCATTACTACCAAAACCCAAAATACTCTTTTAAGGGTTATTTAGGTGGATAATACACTAAGCCCTTAAGATTTCAACCCCAAATTCTTAAACAAAAGAGGAAGGAAGCTTGAAATAACCAAGAAAACGATTTTGGGATGATTACCTTACAGATTTCTTCCTCAATCAAGTCTTCTCCCAAAAACTCCTTCTTCTCTTCTTTTCTTCCTTTCCTGCCGCCAAACACCAACACAATTGAATAATTTCATTAAACCAAGGGATTGGCACCCTTTTATACCTTCCAATAATTGCACAAAGACCCCTAAACTTAACTTGAAGTTCTTAGACTTTAGCCACTAAACTTTCACTACTTATTATAAATTCGGGTTGTTACAAAGGGAACAATGTTGACCATCTCTCTCATTACAGTTTTATATCATTATTTTAGTTTCAAAATATATAAGAACATCCTATAAAACAATACAGTAGCAACTTTTAAAAACAATTTTTCTTACCCTTGAAGTAGTGGCCCGTGCCACCGTGTTCCTCTATGTAGGTTCGGCCTTGCAATCTAACCTTCGCTCTTCAACTATAGGTGTTGATATGTTATAGCACAATTAGTTATGACCATGTAGACATTTAAGAATTGAGATAAACAATTACTTGTAGTGAGATTTGATTTCATCAATTATAAATTTCTCGTCATGGAATGGATTAATTTATATGTTCTTCTTCTCATGTATTTGATGAGAGAATAAGATAAAACAATTTGCTATGATAAATATGAAGACAACCAATACTTACATATAGAGTTATGACACGTAAAATCGTCTGTCATGAGGATATTGGGCTATTTGGTTAGTTATAAATTCTCCAAATAGTTTTTGATGGTTTGGTGGTTCGGTGCAATGCGGTATAGCGCTATTAGCGGTCTATTATAGTCTAAGGTTTAAGAAATTTATATGTGCAATTTAACCGATTGCACCACCTACATATATGATTATACAACCTATTTGGATTTTCGTTGTAAACGACTAACAACAAAATGTGGCTTAATAAAGTATTAATTTAACTTCTAAAATACTACTTGTTAGGCGTTTACCATTTTACATTTTTAAATTTTACACCTTTGAATTTAGTCATTTTTAGTCATCATACCCGAATAGCCCAACCCTAATCACCCGAATGTACCCGAGGTCCGAAGCCCGAAATTTATGTCGGATATCTCGGTTCGGGTACGGCCTTAAATTCCGTCACCCAATACGATCCGAAACCCGAATAATATTTACTATTTCTTTTTTATATACATGTAAATGTATAATATAAATAATAAAACTAATAGTATATATGTTGGTTTTTCTTTCAAATACTGTTACTTCAAAAATCTGTAAACATTAAATGCTTCTAACTTTCAACTTTCATATTTTTTTCGGTAGCCACACGGCACACCCGAATGAGCATTTTGTGTTGCACATGACAATAATGAGTCAAGACGAGGTCTAACTAAATGGGCTTTTAGTCTACTAAAATTCTAGGGGAGGAAAACGTAAAAACAAAAAAAATGGATTTATCCGACCCGACCCCCTCCCCCGAAACCCAACTAGGCCCGACAACCGAAAACCGATTCAACCACTTATAATATTCGGGGCTTGCATATCCTACCCAAAATCCGATCGGGTCTTCCATTTTCCACCCGAACTAGACCCGTGCTCACCCCTACTTAGAGACCCGTGCTTACCCCTACTTAGAATAACATAATAGTAGATTTGTAGTTTTTTGTTTGGACCTCATTTTATGCATATGTGATTATTAATTTCTATGCCACATCAATTTTCTCTCTTTTATCATATCAATTTTCTTTTTCGTACATGTTTTTTAAAATTTCCACCTTCAATCATAAAACAACCCATGATTTATATAATAAAAAATTATAATAATAAAATTAGAGTAAACTCTACTTTTGGTCCTTAAGGTATAGTGATTTCTCTGAAACAAGGACATGTGGTTTCATAATTAGACTTTTGGTCTTCATGGTTTTGATTTTGCTCTAGAAGGAGGACCTTGCCACTAACCCCGTTAAAAGTCTCCGTTAGAAACAGGGGTATTTTCGTCCTTTCACCATTTTGTCCCCTTTTTCTAATTTTTTTTTGCATTTCCTTATGTTTGTAAAACTCATCAAAATACAGGTACCAAATATATAAATAACTTTAATAATATTATATATATATATATATAGAGAGAGAGAGATATGTATAATATATATCTGGTTATGTTCATCACACGGACGATCTCTACCCTCTCTCTCTTTGCTCCATCTCTGGCAAACCCACGACACCAAATCTTCGTACACTTTGGCTGCAGCACTCGGCCCTTTTCTGTCGATTTTACATCTCGAATGCTTACAAACGAAGAGATTAACGAGGAGTAAAAAGATGGGTCTGTAGGAGAAGAGAGGGGGATGGGGCGGAGTTGCTGATGATGGTACTTGGTTCGGAGAGGGTTTAGATTTCTGGTATCACCGGTCCTGGAACGAAGAGGATGACCGACGGAGGAAGGTTTCCGGTGGGGGTGGGGGGAGCCTCATCGTCGTTCTGTTTGCCCTTAAACAAAAAAACAAAATAAAATACATAATACAAAATACAGAGCCTCATCGGGTCTTCCAGATTTCCCCAAAGATTCACATAAAATTCGATAAATTTGAGTGCAAAAGGATGTCGATTTGATCTCACTGGATTCGAATTCATCAAACAACGAAACAACGCTATCGTTCTTACCCATTTTAAGATGAGCTTCCATAGCGTGGGCATAACTTTCTACATCTAATTCGATACCCGAAGATTTCATAATTTCAAACACGTTAACTGTGCAACTGTACATATGAATGAAGTTGTTAAAATTAATAGTTGTTGATTATGGTGAGTGTAAGCACCCCTGTGAGATAACAAGTGCTTATAAATCAATAATTTTATTAATAAAGTATATTAATGTTTATAATAATATTTGTTTTCACCGTGCAAGGCGCGGTGTTATTACCTAGTTTTATATATTTGATTATTCTAATATATATACATACATATATATATATATACATATATATATATATATGTGTGTGTGTGTGTGTGTGTGTGTTTCTATCTTTTTTTGTACATATTGCTATATTGAAAATAATAAGTTTTAGTTTTTATGTATTGATTTTAGTAATGATATTAAATGTAATAAGTATTGATTTAATTAGTTCTCTTAAATATAAAAAGTGTATTATTTATTAAAGAGAGAGTTGGTAATAAGTATTTGATTATACATTAAATTTATTTAATGACATTAAATGTAATAAGTATTTTCATTTATTAAAGAAGGGTTAATAATAAGTATTTAATTGTATATTGATTCTAATTTTATTCATATATATTGGTTCTAATGTCATTTATATTTATATATTGATTTTAATAAGACTTTAAAGAATAATAATTTTTAATTTTATGTATTGATTACTTTATATATTAACTCAGTTTTAGATATTTAATTTTATTTGAAAAGATAACATATCAATATATATATATATAGTATTGTAGTAAAAAAAATTAAAACTCGTGTGGCATGTCATTTAAATATATATATATATATATATATATATATTTAAATAATATATATAAAGAACGTTATGTAAAAAAAATAACCGACAATGATCATAAGGTATTATATTGATGTGAATAATAGTCATCTTCAATTACTTATTTATATTAATTATATAATTTTATTATTAAAAATACATATATTAGTATATTCAATTATCATCTAAATAGAAGCATACATATTGATCCTAATTTCATTTATATAATGAGTTTTTAAATATGTTGATTATGTATATTCCTTGAATGTTATGTGAAAAAAAATTAAATAATGTGAAATAAATAAAAAAAATTAGGTGTAAACAAAGAAGGTGAAAAGATTAATTTAATTAAACATTTTGTTAATAACTACATAAAAAATGAAAAATTTGCGGGAGAAAAAAAGAAGAAGAAATTTGGGATTGAGATGCCTAGAAAATGTCATCTCATGTGTTTTTTCTTATAAAATTACAAATTGAAAAATAAGAAACTATGTAGACATAAAAGAATAAGAAGAAAAATCCACAACAAAAACAAAGATAACAATTAACCACAAGGCTTGTGGTGTACTGGTTAAGGCCTCGGAGGGATGTGGCTCAGAAACCCATCTACCCTGGGTTTGAATCCAGGCATTGGCAACTTGTGGCCACTGAGGAATTATCTCAGGGTTGCATGGTTAGCAGTCAATCAGTGCCAGTGATTAGTCTAGGCTAAGCCTAGGATACCCTTTCAAAAAAAAACAAAGATAACAATTGTAAATAAATTGAATGAAAAACCAAAAAATTATTTAACAACAATATGTAAAACACACAAAACATTAAAAAATGAAACTATGAGGGAAAAAATAAGAAATTTGGGATTGAGATGCTTATAAAATGTCATGTCATGTTCTTTTCCTTATAAAATTACAAATTGAAAATTAAGATATAGATATAAAAGAATGAGAAGAAAAATTCACAACAAAAACCAAGGTAACAATTGTAAATAAATCGAATGAAAAACCAAAAACTTATTTAACAACAATATGTAAAACACACAAAACATTTAAAAAAAGATTATGCAATTTTTTATAGAAAAAACAATGATATTGATTGTAAAGACACACACATATACACATATCAACACTATATAACTTACATAAATCATTACCTAGAAAATTTATGGAGGATGGACAACAATATCGACGAAAAGTAAAATTTACGATGAAGAAATAATAAACAAACATACAAACCTAATACAACATAGTATAGAACATAAAAGTTGTTAATTCCATCTTATGGAGCATTAGGTTGTAGTTTATATATAATGTTGTTGTAGGTTCCTCTAATTAATAAATGGAAAGATGAAGAGAGTAGTATTAATGTCTCTAAGAAGTTAGATAGTTTAGAAATTAAAGCTAATTAAATTGGAATTGAAATTACCAAATAAACCTTCATATAATGAAATACATAATTTTCATTTAGGGGTAGAGTGGTCATTTATGAGAACCTTTTTATTTAAAAAAAATTAAAATTATAAGAAAATAGAGAAATGTGAATGAAGGCTTCCCATGATGTCACGTAAGCAACTCCACATCTTGCTTATATATACATATATAGATTATTTCTTTTTTTAAAGATTAATTTCAATGTTTTCTATGGGAATATTTTAAAAATAACCGATCTACTAACTAAATTCACTTTATAGACACTTTTTTGAAGCAATTTTTCAAGATAGCCAAAATTTATTATAGATAACCACCTTTTTATAACTAAAGATTGTTATTTTAGTTACATTTTATACCTTGCATTTAATTATTCGGTTTTAATCAAACTCTTATATATTTATTTTTCATTTTACACTTTATTACATTAACATAAACCATATATTAACTAAAATACATTCGTTCAAAAGAAAACTAAGATACATTTCTTTTTTGATAAATTGTATCGTCATAATCGTCTCGTCAATATCTTCAAAATTAACTCAATATTGAATATTTTTAATTTAATTATATCATTAAATATTAATGAAACATCCAAAAATCACAACAAATTTAAACCTTAATTTTATAAGGCCCAAAACAACTATTTCCAAATATTTTATACATAAACGGAGAAGTCATGACAAGGTTCGTATATACATCCAACTAATATAAACAACCTACTAATCTAATCCATAACGTACGCGATTAGATTATAAGGGTTGTCTACAATTCTCCAAAACATCAATGCTTTCACTAACTTCTCCATTACGTCACCAAAACATAGCTCTGGAACTTCTCGACACTCAACCCCTGCTTATCCCTTCCCAAGCTATTACCTTGTAAGAAAAATTAATTTGAAAAGATTAGGCTTACGCCTAGTGAGAACATCTAGTTTTCAAATTAAAACTTCATAAGCTTTGAAACCAAATGTAAACAAAGCGTATAACAAACCTGGTTGTCATCTTTCTTACCATACACGTAACATCTTTCGATGACAGGAATATACCCGATTCCATGAATATGACTAACACTCAGTAAGTCATATCATCAAGTTCGAGAGCCTACTACGAATCATCACAGATTTTAGATCATTGCTCATGTCCAAGAAATTACAATTTACTTTATGCCTATTTCTTGGAGTGGAAGTAGATATATATAATTAAACTCATGCCTATCTCTTATCTTCCCATAGAAATCAGGAATTACGATTAACTCACGCCTATTCCAAGATTTCGCATCACAATACGAAATGGGAATTACAATTTACTTTATGCCTATTCCTCATTTCACGTCAACGGGAATTACAATTTACTTTATGCCTATTCCACGTTTCACGTCACAATAAGAAATGGGAATTACAATTTACTTTATGCCTATTCCTCATTTCACGTCAACGGGAATTACAATTTACTTTATGCCTATTCCACGTTTTCAATTAATGCAGTGCCTATGGATCCATTACACTTACTAGCATACGTGCATAATAACTCAATCACATATCGTCTCATTTCATACTCTAAACTGAGTTATAATGATATTCGTACTTTTAAAATGATTAATAATACTTTTCCTATCATACTGGAAAACACTTAATCATAAAACTTCATTTAGTATGTTATCCGGAACACCTATCAGGTAAACTAATCCGAAACTCAATTAATCCGGTAACATCCAAAAATAGTATTTCGGACTCAAAGTCCGGAACCATCCGACATCAAATCGCGTGTCCGGTATCACAGTTCGAAAAACCCCCAATTCCGGAACCTCAATTCCTGATCTATTCGGAATCCGGTAAAAACATCCGGATCCTCATCCGGAATCCGGTACATTCCGGATCCGATACATTCCGGCAATATTCCGGAATCCGGTATCATTCCGGTAAACTAACCGGAATCCGGAATTGTCCTGGAATTCATCTTCCGGACTACTCAGTTTTACCCAGTTCAATTTAAGTTTCCATTCCAAATCTTTCCAATAAGCTTCTATTGATCATTCACATAGATATCAATTTAACAATTTGCTTATTTAACTCAAAATAGATAGATGAACTCACTTGGGATTTAGAACTCGAACACAGACTGCAATTCAAATCGATTTCCCGTTCAACTTTTCACACCAATAATCATAACCTAATCAAAATCAGCTTAATCTGATTATCAATTCCTAAGAGATTGAATTGAATACCATAATCGAACTCTTACCGGAGCAATTTTGGATTCAAGAAATCTTTCTCTCTCTGCCTTCTTTGGAACCGACTTCAGGAAAACAAATGAGATATTTTTCTCAATTTTAGCCGACTCAAACCTTAAATATAAATCAACTTTCAGCAAATGACCAAATCCACCCTGAAGTTTTACAATTTATACTAATAACCTCAAACTTCGGTCAAGCTTACTTTTGACCCCTTTTTTACATAATGTTAAAATAATATCGTTCCGTTATTATAACCATTCTTCCAAAATACATAATACATTAATTATGGAAATTTTGAGGTATTACAAATCTCCCCAACTTGAAAATGATTTCGTCCCCGAAATCAAAGTCAGGTAAATAGATGAGGATATCTATTTTTCATATCCTCTTCAGCTTCCCACATCACGTTAGCACCTCTGTGATGTTTCCATTGTACTTTCACCATAATCACTTCCTTATGTCGTAGTTTCTTAGTCGTCCTTTCTAAAATTGCTTCCGGTTCTTCGACACAACGACTCTTCTCATCCACTCTTACTTCAGAAAGTGGTATAACATTTTTTTCTTCGGCTAAGCATTTCCGAAGATAACAAATATGAAAGGTATTATGGATTCCTTCCAATTCAGGTGGAAGATCCAACTGATATGCTTGAAGTCCTACTCGCTTGGTTATCGTGAAAGGTCCAAGAAAACGAGGACTCACTTTCCACGTTTTTTTTTTAAAATCTTATGACACCTTTCCACGGGGATACTTTAAGAACTACACGCTCCCTAACTTGGAATTCTTTCGGCCTTCTTTTCGGATCGGCGTAACTCTTTGTCGATCTTAAGATGCATTCATGTGCTTCCGAATCTCTTTCACTTTATCGGCCGTTTGTTGCACAATTTCAGGACTAGAAAATTGTTTTTCTCTAGCTTCTAACCAACATACTGGAGTTTTACATTTCCGTCCATACAAGGCTTCGAAAGGTGCTCTTCCAATACTGGAATGATAACTATTGTTGTACGCAAACTCCACTAAGGGAAAATGTGTATCCTAGTTACCTCCAAAATCAATCACACATGACCTGAGCATATCTTCCAAAGTCTGTATGGTTCTTTCACTTTGCCCGTCCGTTTGTGGATGATAAGCAGTGCTCAAATTCACTCTCGTACCTAATTCTTCTTGTAGTGACTGCCAAAACCTTGAAGTAAATCGACAGTCACGGTCATAAACTATAGACACAGGTATACCATGTCTTGACACCACTTCATCAATATATAACGTGGCTAGCTTATCAATTGGTGAAGCTTCTTTCATTGCCAAGAAGTGAGCACTTTTGGTCAACCGATCTACGATTATCCAAATAGTATCGTTACCTTTCAAAGTCCATGGTAATCTTATCCTACTTCCATTCCGGAATCTCTAAAGATTGTAGACTTCCGTAAGGTCGTTGATGTTCAGCTTTTACCAACGAACACGTCACACATTTCTCTACACATTGAGCCACATCTAATTTCACAGTTGGCCACCAATAGTGTAGCTTCAGATCTCTATACATCTTAGTACTTCCAGGATGTATAGAATATTTAGACATATGGGCGTCTTCGAGAATTAACTCTCGATTTTCTCCCACCTTTGGCACCCAAACGCGACCTTGGAACAGTTTGACCCCACGACCATCTTCAGTCAGTTAAAGACGTTGTTTGATCATGACTTCTTCTTTCAGATTTTCTTCCAATAAAGCTTCTGTTTGTGCTACTTTGATTCTTTCAATCAAACTTTATGTCACATCAATTCTGGCGTTAGTCATTTTCAAGCATCCACTATATTATTTTCTACTTAAGGCATCAACCACAATATTGCTTTACCGGGATGGTAATGTAATTCATAATCATAATCCTTAGGTAGTTCTAACCAACGCCTTTGCCTCATATTTAACTCTTTCTGATCAAAGACTTGCTTCAAGCTCTTATGATCAGTGAAAAGAGTGCACTTTGTTCCATACAGATAATGTCGCCACAACTTCAATGCAAATACTACCGCTGCCAGTTCCAAATCATGGGTAGGGTAATTCTTTTCATGTTCTTTGAGTTGTCTTGATGCGTAAGCAATCACTTTGCCACGTTGCATCAACACACACCCCAAACCCATCTTTGACGCATCACTATAAACAACTAAATCTTTCGTTCCTTCCAGTAGTGCAAGAGTAGGAGCTTCACAAAACTTCTTTTGTAAAGTTCTAAAGGCTGATTCTTGCTTTTTGGTCCATACAAACTTTACATTCTTTCGTGTCAGAATGGTCAAGGCATAAGCGATCTTTGAGAAATCTTTTATAAACCTCCGGTAATAACCTGCCAGACCCAAGAAGCTTCGTATCTCTGATGCGTTCTTTGGCGTTTCCCAGCTCGTCATTGCCTCTATCTTTGCCGGATCCACTTTGACCCCTTCAGAAGTAAGCACATGACCCAGAAATTGTACCTCTTTTAACCAAAATTCACACTTTGAAATTTTTGTGTACAATTTCTCCTTCCTCAAAACATTTAAGACTTCACGAAGGTGACATTCATGATCAGCTTCATTCTTTGAATAAACAAGTATGTCATCAATGAACACGATGACGAACTTGTCTAAGAATGGTCGACACACTCTGTTCATCAAATCCATGAACACAGTTGGAGTGTTTGTCCACCCAAATGGCTTCACAAGAAATTCATAGTGCCCGTACCTCGTTCTAAACGCCGTCTTTGGAACATCTTCATCCCTTACTTGTACTTGGTGATAGCCCGACGTCAGATCAATCTTAGAAAAGCATCCCGCGCCTTGGAGTTGATCAAATAAGTCATCAATCCTTGGAAGCAGATACTTATTCTTAATAGTCACCTTATTCAGCTCCCTATAGTCGATGCACATTCTCATAGTGCCATCCTTTTTCTTGACAAATAATACCGGAGCTCCCCAACGTGAAGAACTTGGCCTAACAAATCCCTTGTCGAGCAGTTCTTGTAGCTGAGACATCATCTCTTTCATTTCAGCCGGCGCTAAACGGTATGGTGCACGTGCTATCGGTGCTGCTCCAGGGACAATATCAATTCTGAACTCTACTTGTCGTTCTGGCGGTAAACCTAGAAGATCATCAGGGAATTCTCGTACCACCTTTATATCCTCCGCTCTCTTCTTTTCTACTTTAGCATCCAAAACATATGCTAGATAGGTTAAACATCCTTTTATTAGACACCTACGCGCCTTGGTAATAGAAATTAGTGGAACCTCCCCTTTTCTCTTTTTCCCATATATGAAAACAACATCATTTTTGGGCATAGGGGTCCGAATTAATTTCTTGGCACAAAGAATTTCTGCCTGATTGATTGTCAATCAATCCATACACATGACTAAATCAAATCCCCCAATTTCCATCAACATCAAGTCAATCGGAAATTTCTTTTCTTCTATCATAATCATACAACCCTCAAGTCTTTCTCGAACTAAGACTTGACCCCCGTTAGCTATTTTGACAACTAAGGCATCTTCCAAGGTAGTGACGGGCATAGCTAACCTTTGATCGAACGACTTTGATACAAAAGACAGATTGGCGCCACAGTCAAATAATATTCGTGCAGGAATAGAGTTAACAAGAAATGTACCAGAAACAACATCTTTATATTCCTTTGCCTCATCAGCTGTCATATGACATGCCCGGCCCATTGAATTAGGAGTATTTGATTTCCTTCCTTGATCTCCACCCTTCCTTATCTTTGGGCAGTCTTTTCAGAAGTGACCGGGTTGTTTACACTCAAAACAGGTCAGTCCCTGAATGGGACAGTTTGCAACTTGGTGACCAGTCTTTCCACATTTGAAACATTCATTTGGAACCACTCGACATGATCTAAAATGTTTGTTTAGGCATTTCTGGCACCAGTTCGGTTCCCGTCGAGACTCATAGCTAACATTCTTGCCATATGATTTGGATTTCTTAGAAGATTCCGACCGACCTTCCCATTTCCTTTTCTCTCCCCCTTGAGCCTTTTCCTCTTTGTCTCTGGCATATACTTCCTCGATTATCTTAGCTTTCTTGATCGTCTCCCTCAATGTCAATGCTTTAGAATTTCGCACTCGTGACATCATGTCAGTCGGTAAGCCCTTCAGATAGGCTTTAATCTTCTCTTTCTCAGTTGGAGCCACATGCCCCACTAGATTAAGCTTTTCCAAGAATATTCGAGTAAATTCTCTTACTGGCAAGTTTCCCTTTTTAAGAGTTCGAAACTCTTCTTCAATTTGGTCCATTTCATTCTCGTTGCAATACTCTTCTAGAATCTTTCTTTTGAATGACTCCCAGGTCATAGCAGCCAATACTGGAGCCATCACTGTCGATGTTACAATATTCCACCAGGTCAAAGCGTTGCCCCGTAACATTTGAGAACCGAACCTGACCTTCGATTCTCCGTCACACTCGCAAGCTCTAAAGGCTTACTCAATTTCTCTAATCCAATTCATACAAGCAATTGGATTATCTGATCCCGCAAACTCCGGCGGCTTGCAGCTCAGAAACGTTTTATACGAGCAAACTCTCTCCACTAACCTGTTAACATTCAACGATGTTGGTCCCGAAGGGTTATACAAGTTTGTAGAAGGGGGGTTGAATACAAACACACAGATTTTTACTTTCTAAATTGTTTATTGATATAATCAAACAATTTACATCTTGTTGCGGAACAAGATTAAGGATTAACCTAATCTAAACAAGTTAAGAACACTAAGTTTCTTGCATTAGAATTAAGACAGAAAGGAGATAAGAATACTACAAATAATATTCTAACACTAAGAGAGAAAGAAGAAGATGGCCGAGCACTTCAATTCTGAAGTAGGGTTCTTCTTATATACTGCATGCATTTAATGCATGGCAGTGTTACTTTACACGTGGCAGCAGCTGAGTGGTTGCATGTTTTGACCTTTGTAGACAACCTTAGTAGCCGCATGGTGCACAGTGTAGAATCAGAGTTTGTTGTACGATTCTAGACAGAAGGGAGGCCTGTTCTGACATTTCGTACGGAGATGTGCAAGGGGGTAAGACAAAAGTAACTTGTAGAGGAAGACTTCATGATCAGCGTTCGTTGAACAGTACTTTATCAGTGAGTGATAAAGCTCAGCGATTGCTGAAGTCTTCTACTTGATACTTCACGTTGAATGGACAGGTCTTGCTTCGCTGATATCCGCATCAGTTCATTAGTAGACTTGTTGCTGGTTCTTGTGCTTGATCTTCGACTTCAGCGTAGAACCTTTGTTAACATGAGACTTGTCTTTAGTGATCATAAGTAAACAACTATAGCTTATCACCGATCATCACAGAGACTGAACATGCTCAGATCTACTGGATGAATAGTGTTCGCTGAATGTCTTAATCTAAAGGGTGTGAGTTTCCTATCAGCGGTACTGTAGAGACATAGTAATTATCAGCGATAGTAAAACTCTAATTCATTTTGTTTACTTACAATTTTCACTAAGTGTTTTAAGAGAGGGTCATTATCAAATCACTGAGGGTTTGGATCAACAATCTCCCCCTATTTGATTATGACATAGCAACAAAGAAAATTGCTTAGTATGAAAACATAAGGATAAAAAGAACTCATAAAATATTTGTCCCTTTTACTGTTTTCTGGGATCTTTTAAGTACCGATAGAGTAAAGTACATTCGCTAATTTTTTTCTTTTAACTTCGTATAAGGTTACAAAGGGAAGTGGAAAAATTACAAGTACAACAAATAAATTTACAAGTACAGAAGAGGTAAGCTGATAAAGATAGAAAGATTACAAGGAAATCCTATCATCCTTCAAATGGTTCTTCCTTAACGAGAAGTTCATCAAGGGTCTTTGTTGTAGGGATCATCCAGTCAGGGACAGTTTTTCCCTGATTTCCTCTTTCTTGTGCTTCTTTAAAGATCAGGGGCTTGAGATATTGTGCCTGAAGATCGCGTCTGAATTCACACCAATAGATGAGATCCCTGAGCTGTTCAATGGGAGTGATGGGAATCTCAGAGACACGTTGAAAACGTTGTCCTTCATCATAGTCATGAAAGAAGATACCATAAGGTTCGCTTATGACCTTTCCAGGGATGAATCGTTCACCAGTAGGCAGGGAGGTGTCAAACGCTGAGAGGTCAGGTTCAGGACCAAGTACTTCTTCGCGTGAGAAACCAATTCCTGCTTCGTTCTGGATACGAGGACCTGAATCTGAAGGTTTTGACTTTTTCTTTGCAGAGGCCCTTCTTTGTTGAGTCGCAAGAGGAGTGGGAGGAGGAATATCCACAGCAGAAGACACCAAGTCGATCTGTCGATTTATAAGTTTCTCGACATGATCCTTGTATTTAGAACGTGACTTCTGAATGGCTATTCTGATCTCCAACCATTCAGAGAGACCATACTTCGTGATAGCATCAGCGTAGAAGGATTCAGTGGTATCGTTTTCTCTGAATATCTTGACCTCAACAATTGGAACTTTGATGGTCGATCTTCCAGTGATGTGAACCTTGTTAATTCTGGCAGCCCGATATCGAAAGTGTACTTTCTCTTTACACCATTTAAAGGTAGATTGAGATACCTTGGTCTTTTCTTCGATAATCTTCTGGGCGGCTTCCCACAACTGACGTTGGACTTCGATGGGAGTCCTTTTCAGTGCGGGGTTATTCACCGATTCTTGGGCAAGCTGGATGGTGAGGGCCTTATCTTTTTCTTCAGCTTCCTTCTTTTCGGCGAGTAATCTTTTGGCTCTGAGGTGATCAGCGAACTCTTTCTTTGATAACCTGAACTTTGTAGGAACAGGAGTGACTTTGGAGCGAGGGAGGATGATTCGCTGATCTTCGAACTTCTTGATTATTTCTTCTCTCCTTTTCTGATCCTCTTCACTTAGCTTTTGAGGAGCTAAGGAATGTCTGTTTTTGTGAGAGAGAAGTTGTTCTTCAGGTTCATCGGTCTCAGTGATTAAATCTAAGACCGGGATTATTTCTTCAGCTCTTGTGGTTGGAATTATTGTTGGTGCAGCAGTGGGGACTTTAGCTGGATCCTCAAGCAGGGGAGAGGACGAGCTGAAAAGCAGCGATTGTTTAAGTAAGAAGAGTTGGGGAAGAAAGAGATAGAGAAAAGAATATGGTTAAGTGTATAGAGGTTTTATTGAGAGGAAAACTGAGATTGAGAAGGGGTAGAGGAGGGATGCAGAGTAAGGGAAGAGGAGATATTGTACCTGATAAACTGGATTTATCTGAAGGATGGCCAGATTGCCTTCTGCAGTGAGGCCTTTGTTTTTTCCTTTGTCAGCTTCAGACGCTGCAGGCTTTGTCTTGGTCGTCTCCCCTGAAGGTTCATTTTTTGAAATCCCTTTTAGAGCTGGGGCTTTCTTTGGCTGGACGAAGAAGGAATCATCATCATCATCGTCATCATCATCATCATCATCATCATCATCATCATCATTATCGTTTTTATGGGATGATGATGGTTCTTCATCAGAGATGTCGATAGCTTCATCGTCTTCAACATCTTCTTCATCAGTTTCAACCTCGTCAGCATAAGGAACGGTAACATCAGCAGCAACTTCAGTTTTCTCATCGAGTTGTTCCCCCTCAAGAGCAGAAGGAGTTTTCTCGGTTCCCTCGGGGTTTTCAACTCCCTGAGGTTGTCCAGCAGCAGCAGTAGTAGAACTCGTCTCCCCCTCAGCTAGGGGAAGGTCTTCAAGAGTTTTCTTCTTCCCCTCAACATTATGGGGAAGGTCTTGATCCTTCTCCCCCTCTTCCACATGATGGATGGGGGAGGATACAACATTCTCAGCATCAGCAGCAGCATGCATTGGGTCCTTGTTTTCCAGGCCAGAGATCCCAACACAGTTTTCAATCTTGCTTAATCTGTCTTCCAGGCCAGATATAGCAGGAGTGAGTCTTTGAAGATCTTCTCGGTCCACCTGTGTAAAGTACGAAGGAGCACAAGTGGCAGCGTTCAGGCGGTCGAGGATTTGCTGCAGTAGATTGGTGGCGGCGCTGACATCGGTCCTTAAGAAGGACACTTCTCCCTTAAGATCTCCAAACTCTGTCTTCAATGATGTTACTTCATTGGACAGAGAGGTGAAGTTTGTGGAGAGAGTGTTGTTGGTAGTGGAGTGGTCAGCAAGAGTAGTAGCGAATAGGGCAATGTTGCTTTCCACCTTCTCCAGATCAGCACTGGAGGCCTTCTTTCCGACCTCTGTGGTCAGCATTTTTAGAGCTTCTCCAGCGTTTGTAACCGCTGAAGAGTTGACAGTGAGAGTGGTGTCGAAGGATGCCATCTTTGTTTCCAGGGCCTTCAGGGAGGTTGTTAGTCCCGAAGGGCTATACAAGTTTGTAGAAGGGGGGGGGTTGAATACAAACACAGATTTTACTTTTCTAAATTGTTTATTGATAAATCATTAACAATTTACAGCTTGTTGCAGAAACAAGATTAAGGATAAACCTAAATCTAAACAAGTTGGAACACTAAGTTTCTTGCACTAAGAAAGATAAGGAAATTACTAATAATAACCTATCTTGAGATAAGAGGATTAACTTGTCCAGAGTTAGCAAGTTACTTCAAAATGAAGTGAGTTCATTTCTTTATATACTGCATGCATTTAATGCATGTCATTATACACTTTACACGTGGCAGCAGCTCATTGGTTGCATGTCATTGACCTTTGTAGACAACCTTAGTAGCCGCATGAATGAACAGTGTAGTATCAGAGTGGTTGTACGATTTCAGACAGTAAGGAGGTTCTTTTCTGACATTTCGTACGGAGTCGTGCAAGGGTGGTTAAGACAAAAGTACTTTGTACGGAGGACTTCATGATCAGCTTTCGTTGAATCAGAGCTTTAACATTGTTAATCAGCGAATGATAAAGTTCAGCGATAGCTGAAGTCTTGTACTTGATACTTCACGTTGAGTGGACAAATCTGAGTCTTCGCTGATCCGCATCAGTTCATTAGGAGACTTGTCGCTGGTTCTTGAGCTTGATCTTCGACTTCAGCGTAGAACCTATGTTGACGTGAAACTTGTCTTCAGAGATCATAAGTAAACAACTAACTTATCAGCGATCACCATAAGTACTGAACAGACTCAGAGCATTATGGTGAACAGTGTTCGCTGAATGTTTAATCTAAAGAGCGAGAGTTCCTATCAGCGGTACTGTAAGGTCTTAGTACTTATCAGCGATAGTGAAACTCTGATACATATTGTTTACTTACAATTTTCACTAAGTATTAAGAGAGGGTCATTATCAAATCACTGAGGGTTTGGATCAACAATCTCCTCCTATTTGATTATGACATAGCAACAGAGAAAATTGCTATTTAATGAAAACATAAGGATAAAAAGAACTCATAAAATATTTGTCCCTTTTACTGTTTTCTAGGATCTTTTCTGTACTGATGGAGTAAGGTACTTTCTCTGAAATCTTTCATTAAACTTCGTATCAGATTACAAAGGGAAGTGGAAAGATAATAAGTACAAGCGAAATAAATTACAAGTACAGAAGAATAACTGATACAATAGAAGAATTTAGGCGATCCTATCAGCTTATAGAGGTTCTTCCTTAATGAGAAGTTCATCAAGGGTCAGTGATGTGGGAATCATCTAGTCAGGAACTGTTACACCTTGATTTCTTTTGTTCAGCGCTTCTTCAAAGATCAAGGGTTTCAGATGTCGTGCCTGAATGTCATTCTTGAAGTCACACCAGTAGATAAGATCTTTCAGCTGTTCGATGGGAGTGATGTGAAGTTCAGAGATGCGTTGAAAACGCTTTCTTCCATCATAGTCAATGAATAATATCCCATAGGGTTCGCTTATGACTTCCCCAGGGATGAAAGTCTCACCTTCAGGAAGAGATGTGTCAAGTCCGGAGAGACCAGGGTCAGGACCAAAAACTTCAGCACGAGAAAAACCAATACCAGTTTCGTTTCGAATGCGAGGACCATCATTTGAAGATTTAGACTTCTTCTTCGCTGAGGCCTTTCTTTTCTGACTTTCGAGAGGAGGAGGAGGAGGAATATCCACACATGAATAGACTAAGTCGATCTGCTTGTTTATCAGCTTTTCGAAATGTTCTTTGTACTTAGACTGAGACTTCTGTATGGCTAATCTGATCTCCAACCATTCAGAGAGACCGTACTGCGTGATAGCTTCAGCATATAATTTTTCGTACTGGTCATTTTCTCTGAATATCTCGATTTCAGCGATTGAAACTTTGAGGGTTGATCTTCCAGTGATGAGTATCTTGATTATTCTGGAATCTCGATGTCTGAAATGAACCTTTTCTCTGCACTAGTTCAAAGTAGACTTGGACACAGTTCTCTTTTCTTCCACAATCTTCTTGGCGTCTTCCCATAGCTGACGTTGAACTTCAATTGGAGCTATTTTCAGCTTGGGGTCTTTCACTGATTGTCGAGAAAGCTGGATGGCGAGTTCTCTGTCTTTTTCTTCAGCTTCTCTTCTTTCAGCGATTAGACGTTCAGCTCTGAGGTGATCCTTGTATTCCTTTTTAGAAATTCTAAACTTTTTAGGAACGGAAGGAAGTTGATCACGCTTCAGAATGATACGCTGAGCCTCAAACTTCTTTATCATTTCTTCTCTTCTTTTCTGATCATCTTCACTTGGTTTTTGAGGAACCAAGGAAGGTCTGCTTGTATGAGCGAGCGTCTGTTCTTCAGGTTCATCAGTCTCAGAGATCAAATACAAGACTGGGATTATATCTTCAGCAGCAGCTGGGATTATTGTTGGTGGTGAAGTCGCAGTTGTGGAAACTTCAGCGATATCCTCAAACAAGGGAGAGGACTAGCTGAAACACAGCGATCTTACGAGTAAGAACTTGGGTAGAATCAGAGAAAGGAAATTGTTTAAGTGTATAGGCTTGTGGATAGTAGAACTGATAAAGTGTATAGAGGAGGGATGTAGCAAGGAAGATTTAGTGTACCTGACAAACCGGCTTTTCAAGAAAGATTGACAGATTGTATTCTTCAGCGAGGCCTTTGTTCTTGCCTTTGTCTGCTTCGGACGCTGAAGGTTTTGCTTTGGTCCGCTCCCCTGTGGATTCTTTTATCACGATCCCTTTAAGAGCTTTGATCCTCTGAGCAGGCTTGACGATAAAGGAGTCATCATCATCATCATCGTCATTCTTTGGAGAAGAGGATGGTTCATCATCAGCGATGTCGACGGCTTCATCATCTTCAGCTTTAGACTCAGTTTCTTCAGCATCTTCTTTGAGTTGCTCCCCCTCAGATATAGAGGTAAGCTTCTCGGTTCCCTCAGGGTTTTCAACTCCCTGAGGTTCAGCATCAGTTTCTTCAGCTGTCTTCTCACTCTCTTCAGCAAGGGTGAGGTCTTGAGTCTTCACCTCCTCGATAGATTCATCGTGGAGAAGGTCTTCAGAGTTCTTCTTCTCCCCCCCTTTCTTCATGATGAATGGGGGAGGAATGTGTTGACTCAGCAGCTGTTGTAGGTTCCCTATCTTCTTGGCCAGGGATCCCCACACAAACTTCAATCGCTGCTAATCTGTCTTCTAGGCCAGAAATAGCAGGATTGATCTTCAAGAGCTCAGTACGATCCTCCGCAGTAAATCTTTCAGGTGCAGGGGCAGGGGCGGTCGTGTTAGTCAGGATCTGCTGCATCATTATCTTCATAGAACTAACGTCAGTCTTTACAGAACTTACGTCAGTCTTTACAGCGTCCATGTCTCCCTCGAGTTTTCCAACCGATGTCTTCAGCGTTGTGAATTCGCTGGACATGGATGAAACTGAAGTCTTGAGAGAGAGGTGGTCTGTGTAGATGTCAGCGAGCACCTTTGCAAAGTCGCTGAGCGTTTTATCAACATTCTCCAAGTCAACTTTGGAGGCTTTTTCCTTCCACCACTGTTGTCAGCTTTGTAAGATTCTCTCCAGCGTTTGTTACAGCTGAAGAGTTGTTAGAGAGAGTAGTGGTGAGACCTGTCAGCTTCGTCTCCAAGTTCTTCAGAGAGGCGTTGATGTCTCCCAAATTAGGACCTGTAACAAATAAGTACTTGTGAACAGAGGAAAGCTCAGAAGTTTGGGGTTCAGTTACAGTGTTTATGGGTTGGTGTATACCTGCAGGAGGATTGATGAATTCGTCAAAATCTCGGTGTCCTGAAAAGTGTTCCATATCGTCAGCGAGAGTGCGTACACGTATGGATGGTTCTGCAGGTCCTGTGGCCATCATTCCTGGAGTATCAGCTTTAGGTTCTGGAGGAATGACGGTTGTTCCAGTGATAACTGGATTAGAGACCAATTGAGTAGAGAGAGAAGCGAAGGTTGAGAATGTTGGTTGGGTGCGAAGTTCAGCATTGGATCCGCTGAGAAGTACTTCTTCAGTCTGTTGAGAGACTAAAGGAGGTTGGATAGATTCCAAGTTTGTAACCTCAGCGTTTAGAGACACTGAAGTTGGGATGGAATGGGTGGCCTGTTCAGGTGTGGCAGAGCGTACCACTGAACGTTCCTTCAGCTCTTCACGATGAGCTGAGGAGTCTTCAGCATGAGATTGCTGGGGTTGCTCCTTGGTTATCTTAGTCCTTTTGGAACTAAGTTGGGTAGCTGAGTGTTTCCTTTTATGAGAAGGAATTGAGGTTGCAGCCTGGGTATCAGCGATGGGTGTGATCGCTGAAGAAGCTGCAGAAGTAGAAGAAGTAGGGTTGAGAAGAGATAAAAGTGTAGAAAGACGTACCTCGTTTTCCACCGGTTTGAAGTCGAGAACTTTTTGACCAACCTAAGAGAGTTTCAGGTCTCCATCTAGTGGGTAGTTGTCCTTCAGGCCAGTTTGGAAGACGGCGCTGATGAATCGAGGATAAGGAACCCATGATGGTCGGTCAGCGGTGGAGTCCACTCTTAGCACAAGGTCATCGTAGATTATCGATGCCCAGTCTATGTGTAGACCTTTCAGCAATGCATATCCCATTGCTTGCTGAGGTTGAGCGGCTTGGTCAGAGGAGCCGGTCTTTGCAGTCATGCAGCTGATTAAATGAGCGAAGATGAAATTCATCTCGCTGGGCATTTTGGATTTCTTGATTAGGGTCAGCTTCTTCTCGGGCTTCTTGTCCCTCCCAGTTTCCCATATGTAGCCCATTGCATCGAAGAATGCAGTGATGGCTTCCCTATCTGAGTGTTTCTTGTGGTCAGGGATAGGGACAAAAGGTTTTTCTTTTGTAGCAGTGGGAAGGTTCAGGGCTTTACGAATGATGCAAGGGGTGATCTTCATCGTGCCATATTCAGTATCACAGAGGATACGGTCAATTGTTTTTGAGGGATCTTTGGCTGATGGTAGCTGAGAGTGTCTGGCAGAATACCAGAACTGAGAAAGTATCAGCTGATGTGCAGGAGGTGTTATGGTCAGGGCTGTTGAGAGGCAACAATTCTTCAGGAAGTTAACAGCATCATTCAGATGTGTGACTTACTTACGAGGAGGAAACTCGAAAAGCACATAAAGGTTATTCGATTTGGTCCAATCAAGTTCTTCTAGAGTGAACTTGACCTGAGGAGCTTTTGTGATTTCCAATTCCTTAGCATCAGCGACATCAATGTTCTCAGCGGTAGGAATGTCAGCAGATGCCATTTTCTGTATTAATCAGTTCAACCAAAGATTTTTAACAAATAAGAATAATCTTAATGTGGAAAGGTTTTCCAATAAGATGGTTCGAATTTTGTACATTTCATTCAGACAAAAATGTCTTAATGAAGATTAGGGTTTTTCTTAGTTTTTTGAAAAAGAAGTGCAAACCCATTAAGTCTTGTTTTCCAGTTTCTGGAAACGAACAAATAAAGAACAAGTTTAAGATTTTGCGTATAAACTTGAAGAACAACCATGAAAGGTTGTGTTCATAAAACCATGAAAGAAATGATTTCATTTGAAAAAGTTCTTTTGTTTGATCTTTTAAAAACAATGAGAAGATCATTAACAAGTTATAAACAATAGGTAAATAATAAGAACATATTAACCTTTGATGTTTGAAGAAGGAGATGAACAGTTGTTCTGGAAAAGCTTGAGAGCAAAATGCAACAGTGAATTCTTTTCTCGAGGAAGAAGTTCGCGTAAAAGGAAAATATAAACCAAGAATGTGTTTATATAGTGAGATTAGAGAGAGAAAATCTTGAGCGGGAAAAGATTTTCATCATGACACGGACACATGTTTGCATTTGATTGGAAGTTTGAACGAAACGTGCAAACGTGTGTCAGAAAAAGAACGTGTCGGGGTTTATCCGCTGCGATGACGTCACAACTGTCCTTTCATATTCTTTTAGGATGTCTCTGAGGTTTTGAAAGCTCAGGGTCACTTTTGAAAACATGAAGCACTGAATAGAAATATCAGTGATGGTTTTAGAAATTTCAAAATATCGCTGATTAAGGAAGAGATATTCAGCGATGCAATTTGTTTTGAAATCTTGCATTCAAATGCGATTGTCAGAGAGAAAAACATACCTTGATATAAGTGAATCAAGTTTATTCAGAGAGAAGATGATAGAATAGGTTATACAAGTTGATTTTGTCCTGAGAGCTATACAAGTTTGTATAATAGTATCGCTGATCAAATGTGAACCGCTGAAGATTTTACTCTTCAAAGTTCAGCATTCCAAGCTCGATGATGAGAAAGTTGAATCTTGTCTCATCAAGAGGTTTGGTGAACAAATCAGCTAACTGATAATCAGTTGGGGTACAATGAAGTTCTATATCACCATTCATCACATGATCTCTGATAAAATGATATCTGATTTCGATGTGTTTTGTCTTTAAGTGTAGCACTGGATTGTTGGCTATAGCGATGGCACTTGTGCTGTCGCAATAGATTGAAATTTTTGAGAACTGAAGGTCATAGTCTAGTAGTTGATTTCTCATCCCCAAGACCCGAGAACAACAACTTCCAGCGGCTACATATTCAGCTTCAGCTGTGGAGGTGGACACTGAGTTTTGCTTTTTACTTGTCCAACTCACCAGTTTTTCACCCAGGAGCTGACATCCTCCTGTGGTGCTTTTCCTATCCATTTTGCAACCTGCAAAATCACTATCTGAATAGGTGATTAGATCGAATCCTGAGTCTTTGGGATACCAAAGACCTAGATTCGCAGTACCCTTAAGGTATCGAAAAATTCGCTTTACAGCGATCATATGAGATTCCTTAGGTTCAGCTTGATATCGTGCACACAAACAGGTTGCGTACATAATATCGGGTCGGCTAGTTGTAAGATACAAAAGAGAGCCGATCATCCCACAGTACAGCGTGACATTAACAGGAATACTGTAACAACCCAATTCCCATATTCACAACAATTCACATAATGTAACATAACATTCATATAACAAAAGAAACATCATATTACAAGTTCGGTCCCGCAGTCTTTTACAAATAAAAGAAACCATTCTACTACAAACTTTGTACTAAATACATACATAACATTTAATATTGTGATACAACTGCTAAACAAGCCAAAATCTTCATCTTATAATCCTTCACAAAAGTCATCCATCGGTTACTCTAATTACTTGCTCTTACTTGATCCACCACCTGGAATACATATTTTAAAAGAAAATGAGGGTTAGACCTTGTGGTCTAAGTGAGAAAAATCCCTGTTAGTTTAAAAACCATTTATATAAACTTCATTCATATAAATCACGCAACACAATCATACATATCTAATCAAGCTCACATATCATGTACATTCCCTTCTCATTCCTCCTGGCCATATTAGTTGGTAGCAAGCCAACTAATAATTTACAACGCTGTACAACATCTACAGCCAAACAACGCTATACGGATTCTATAGCCAAGCACACCGGTCCTAAACCCGGCAAACGTATTATAACACATTATAATACTCATGTAAATATAATACCTCAATATATTATAATTCACATATAAATACATAGTCAACAACTATTACATTCCCAATCCACACATATACGTATTCCAGTTAAAAACGTTTTTAAAGTAAAACTCACCTGATTGCTTATTAACACGTTTCCAAGCCTTCTAAACAGGTTCAGCCCTTTACCCAGAATTCACAGGATCTGTAACACATAGATACAGACATCTCTTTACCACATAAAATACATAAGTCTTACTAAGGCTAACAACTCTAAAGAACTCAAACTCTCAAATGTTGTCCCCAAACCCGTACTCAAGTCAAGACCACAGGATAGTAAGTCCTCATTCATTCCCTATCTAATGGTCAACAAAATACAGGTTACTGGATACTCGACAGCATCTAAACTCTCAATATTGGCCAAACAGCAAAAGTATCCGGACACTACAAAATTATCCGGACAATCAGGACTTTTCCGGACAATCAAGACTTTTCCGGACAATCAATATAATCCGGACGTCATCCGGACACCAAAGTAATCCGGATACCATCCGGTATCCAATTCTATCCGGAAAACATAAGAAAAGGAACTTACCCGGATAAAAGACTCGTCCGGACACCAACAAAGAACTACCCGGATACCATCAAAGAACTACCCGGAATCCGACTGTGATTTACACCAGATCGATTTTGATGATTTTAATCCGACAGAAACTTCCTTTTAGCAATTACAAACATAAATTGTAAACGAAACATACCTGTAATCTCTTCCAAGTACACCAAATGATGCCTTAAGCTAGCTTTTCTTCCTTTCTTCTTTTCTTCCAAAACACACACACACACTAAATTGCTTTTCTAGATAATATCTGCTGTTTTGAAATATCAGATTAACTAAGGGATAATATCTAACCCATTTTTACCCTTTAAACCCTATGCTATCCCTTAATGACCCAAAATACCCTTAACTCCTAATTCAACCCAAATTCACCCTAAACATTAATTATAAAGTCAAATAATTTTAACGGAACTAACTTTTAACTAACGAACTTACCCGGGGTATTACATCATCTCCCCCTTAAAAGAATTTCGTCCCGGAATTCAGTTTAAGCAAAAAGGTGAGGGTATTTGGCTCTCATTTCCGATTCAGATTCCCACGTTGCATCCTGACCTCTATGATGCCTCCACTGAACTTTCACTTGTCTGACCTCCTTATTCCGTAGCACTTTAACTTTATGATCAACTATAGCTTCCGGCTCTTCCACATAAATCAGTGTTTCATCGACTTGTATCTCTGGTAGGGAGACTGCCTGATCTTGAGTAACCAGACACTTTCGGAAGTTTGATACGTGAAATGCATTATGAATCCTGCTCAATTCTGGTGGAAGATCTAATCGGTAAGCCACTTCACCGATCCTTTCTGTTATTGCAAACGGTCCGATATACCTTGGGCTAAGTTTACCTTGTCTTCCAAATCGGATGACTCCTTTCCACGGCGAAACCTTTAACATTACGTAATCCCCAACGTGAAATTCCAATGGCTTTCGATGGCGGTCAGCGTAGCTCTTCTGTCTATCTTGAGCCACTTTCAATCTTTCTCGAATCTGAGTAACCTTATCGGCGGTTAGCTGAACTATTTCCGGCCCCACTAACTGTTTCTCTCCCACTTCGTTCCAACACAGAGGCGTTCGACATTTCCTACCATACAGTACTTCGAACGGTGCCGCTTGTATGCTGGAATGATAACTGTTGTTGTAAGCGAATTCGATTAACGGTAAATGCTTATCCCAAGATCCCCCAAAATCAACAATGCAAGCCCGGAGCATATCTTCTAAAGTTTGTATCGTTCGTTCACTCTGACCATCTGTTTGGGGATGATACGCTGTACTTAACTTTATCTGTGTTCCCATCTCTTTTTGAAAACTTCTCCAAAATCTTGAAGTAAAACGACTATCACGATCAGAAATGATCGAGATTGGAACTCCATGTCGAGTTACTATTTCATCAATGTACAACTTAGCTATCGCTCCATCGAATCGGTTTCCTTTATCGGTAGAAAGTGTGCAGACTTTGTCAATCTGTCGACGATCACCCAAATAGAATCAAATCCCTTCGGTGTTCTTGGTAGCTTTGTGATGAAATCCGTAGTAATATGTTCCCACTTCCACATAGGTATTTCTAGTCGTTGTAGTTGCCCAAACGGCTTTTAGTGTTCGATCTTTACTTTCTTACAAGTATCACATCTTTCCACATACTGAGCAATCCCTCTTTTTATCCCCGGTCACCAATAGAATTGCTTTAGGTCTTTATACATCTTGTTTGTACCTGGGTGAATAGATAAACGGGATTGGTGAGCTTCTTGTAAAACAAGATCACGTAACCCACCCAAACGAGGTACCCACACTCTGTTTCCCAGACACAATAATCCACAGTCATCTTTTACTAGCAATGCTGACATCCCCGCTAACCGTTCTGATTTCAGATGTTCATCCTGATAAGCCTCCACTTGACACTTCTGCAATTCGTCGAATATGTTGGGTAGGAGTTCAGTTCTTAGCAAAATAACTTTTATTGTTCCACTCCTTTCTTGACGACTCAATGCATCAGCTACCACATTTGCCTTTCCCGAATGATAAAGGATTTCACAGTCGTAATCATTCAGCAATTCTAGCCATCTTCTTTGTCTCATATTTAGTTTCTTTTGATCAAAGAGGTGTTGGAGACTCTTATGATCAGTATAAATCTGACATTTGGAACCATACAGATAATGTCTCCAAATCTTTAACGCGAAGACGACTGCAGCAAGCTCCATATCGTGCGTAGGATACTGCCGTTCATGATCCTTCAGTTGGCGAGAAGCATAAGCTATAACTTTTCCGCGCTGCATAAGCACACAACCCAATCCCAGTTTGGACGCATCACTGTAAACGACAAAGTCTTCAGAACCGTCGGGTAGTGATAAAATCGGCGCGCTACACAGTTTTTCTTTCAATATTCTGAATGCCTCATCTTGTTCTGCCTTCCATTCAAACTTCAGATTCTTCCGGGTCAGCTTAGTCAAAGGCGTCGCGATACGAGAGAAATCTTTTATAAATTTCCGATAGTAGACGGCTAAACCCAGAAAGCTACGTACTTCAGTTGCTGTCTTCGGCGGTTCCCACTTTTCAACTGCTTCCACTTTCATCGGATCAACTTGTATACCTTTCTCGGAAACTACATGCCCTAGAAACTGAACTTCCCGTAGCCAGAATTCACACTTAGAGAATTTAGCATACAACTTTTCTTTCTTCAGCAACTCCAAAATCAAACGAAGGTGTTGTGCATGCTCTTCTTTGGATCGGGAATAGATAAGTATATCATCGATAAATACAATTACAAATTTATCGAGATACGACTTACATACCCGATTCATTAAATCCATAAAGGCAGCTGGAGCGTTCGTCAGTCCAAACGACATTACTAAGAATTCGTGATGACCATACCTTGTTCGAAAGGCTGTCTTTAGGACGTCTTCTTCTTTAACTTTCAACTGGTGGTAACCGGATCTTAAATCAATCTTGGAGAAATAGCAAGCTCCAACTAACTGATCGAAGAGGTCATCAATTCGGGGTAACGGATACTTGTTCTTTATCGTGCGCTTGTTCAGTTCTCGGTAGTCAATCCACATTCTCATCGAACCATCCTTCTTTTT
Organism: Saussurea involucrata; assembly: GCA_033807775.1. Taxonomy (NCBI): domain Eukaryota; kingdom Viridiplantae; phylum Streptophyta; class Magnoliopsida; order Asterales; family Asteraceae; genus Saussurea; species Saussurea involucrata. The sequence goes on along the minus strand of CM066322.1, from coordinate 90,845,948 downwards.
CACAAACAAAACTGGTGCTCCCCACGGCGAAGAGCTGGGTCTGATGAATCCCTTATCAGATAGGTCTTGTAGTTGTGTCATCATTTCTTTCATCTCTGGAGGTGCTAGTCGGTATGGTGCATGAGCAATAGGAGTGGCTCCAGGAATCAGGTCTATACCGAACTCTACTTGTCTAACGGGCGGAAGACTATTCAAGTCTTCAGGGAACACTTCTGGAAATTCACTAACAATAGGAATATCTTCCAACTTAATCTTTTCAGGCCTACTTTCTATCACATAGTCTAAGTAACTCGGGCAACCCTTGCTGACACATTTACGGGCTTTTATCATAGATATTAGGCTAGACTGATGATTCCTACGATCACCATAAATCACTACCGGTCCCCTCTCAGGTAAAACAACATTTATTAACTTCTTATCACACACTATGTTAGCCTGATTCTCGGCTAACCAGTCCATTCCCACTATACGTCAAACTCTATCAAAGTTATAGGAAACAATTGTATCGGCACACTACACCCCTCTATATTTATCACACAACCATCAAATACTTCTTTAACTGACACTTGATTATCATTTGACGTATCTGCTGACAGAGCATGTTCTAGCATTTTAGGTTTCAAACACAGGTAAGCAGCAAATGCAGGAGACACAAACGATCGGTTTGTGTAACGTCCCACTTTCCATAAAAGTCAAAGTCAAGAGATTAACAATTTAAATGACATAAATGTGCTTGTCCTTACATCAATGCTAAAACATACTTAACAAAAACTTTAACGTTAACATTAATCATAAACAGCGGAAGTCTTTCTAAGCCATAGCCGAGCACTATCTAGACATATCAAGATCCAAAACTGGGAGCCTCACGAGCTCCATCACCTCCATGCCGTCTCTAGTTCTACCTAGAAGAACTCGCTACACGCTTACCTGAAAATGGTTTAGTTTTGAAAGCGAGGGTTAGACCAAAAGGTCTAGTGAATTCCCTCCGAAAATAGCATATAAAAACATTTATCAATGACCATAAATATCATCAAACATGGTACTGCACTGTGTAATGGACCACATAAACATATTGCGATCAGGGCCCCAGCAGACTCCCTTCTCGCCGCTTTGGAATCCCCACGGACTCCCCTCTACCGGATAGGAGGGAAACAGATTCCAACCCACCGGTCTATCATACATAACCAAGAGTCCTAAGACCCCGAGAACCTCTCTTTGATCCCATAGTGCAGACCGACTCCACATATTGTACACATACGTTCATGCAAACATGTAAACATGCCAACTATGCTCTTTATAAACCATGTCTTTCATATAGTTATGCTTAAACATTCCTTTGAATAAAGTAAGTGCATTCGTGGGAAACATGCAAATCAGTTCGTAAACGTTTCATGCTCATTAAAAACCATAATCAGTTAAAACATGTATCACTTTGCGTTATAAAAAGGATTTAGGGAACTCACCTTGATTGGCGTACAATGCACTTCCTAAACACCTTCAAGCTACACCCACAGAACACCTAAGGCAATAGATCCACATCAGATAAATAGTTCAGACCTACTGTCCAGATACTCCTTTCCAGACACAACACCCTTTTCCGGACACAACACCCTCTCCGGATACCACACTTTTCCGGACACAGCATTGTCCGGACACATCAATCCGGACGCTAGACTTATCCGGGCAGAACTACCCGGACACTACGATTATCCGGAGACTTCAGTTACCCGGATACTAAGAAACACCGGACACCCTCATGGGGCACTTACCCGGACACCTGCAACCTATCCGGACACCACCGAATACTGGTATCCGGAAAACCTGGCTGTTCGAACTTTACAATTTTAAAACTGACTTAAACTCCGATTTTTGCCATTAAGTCGATTAGATATATACAAGGGTTCATCCATCAACCTCAAATACTCACTTAATCCATTTATAAACTCCTAAATCGGTTTAACAAGACAAAAACCCTTAAAACCCATTATCAAGAAAATATGGTGAAAACTCAAGAATCACTAACATCTGCCTTACGAAATTCACAACAATAAGAAGGAGAAGCACCACACTAATCAGAAGAACGAATTAGAAAGTATTACCTTGCAGATTCTAGCTTGATTTCTCTTTTCTCTTGATTTCTTCTCAAACCCTTCTTTCTTTCTTTCTTTCTTTTGCTCCCTCTCTTAGCCTCCAAACACCAACACCAAAATACTGAATTAGTGAAATGGAGGTTGCCCTAGGGATTTGTGCCCTAGCCCTCTTTCTCCAAATGACAACTTAGTCCCTCAAGTTAACTTTCAAAGATGACACAAATAGCCCCTTGATATATCTTTGCATTTCTTGCTAAAAGGACACTAAGCTTCCATTCTTTACAAAAGAAAGCCCGGTTGTTACAACACTCCCCCCTTAAAAGAATTCCGTCCCCGGAATTCCTTATTGGCAAAAAGATGCGGGTATCTTGCCTACATCAAAATCGACACTTCCCAAAGTAAAGCTATATCTGACTCAGACAACCACTTCATTAAACTCGAAAATGGAACCTTGGGTGCATTTCCTTCAGTTCTTATGGTACTCTAACTCGTAGGCTACTGTTCCTACTCGGTCGATCTTGACTACTGAAGATTTACTAAGGCTTCTCATGCATCAACACTTCCTTTAAGGAGGAACTTGGCTAATCCTCTGCCACAACACGAGATTCATTTACCAAGAGACAAACACACACTTGACCGCTTGACACAAATCCAAACCTGAACGTCCCGACAACTCACAACCCAGAGTTACTTCAACGAAATACAAGCAATCCTAGATTTCTTCTCCTAATCAACAATCGACTATGCGGATAACATTTCCCTTTCTCGGACCACCTCGACCACAGTTCGTCAACCATTTCTTACATACTCACCACTTCATCACTCCATCCTTGTACGTAACCCAGGGTAGGAACCTTCAAACCTAACGTTGAAGTGTTCACCTACTCGAATTAAACTTATCCTGAAACACATCAAATCCTCGCTGATTACCACGTTCGTTCGGTCATAAAACATAACCCCGGTTACCCTCACCCAACTGGGAGGAATAACCATGGTCACACCATACTATTCTCACTAGCTTAAACACTACACGACCAAATCGTTTAAACATTTCTCACAAAGTCACTAACTTAACTCATTTAGTTGTCTCATCCACTTCCTCCCTGCACAAAACATACACAATTTCCTTCCTCAATATTCTTTCCAACGGTTCGCACACTTATCCATGACAATCTACACAATACTGTACCTTTCGGCAATACTGTCAAGTTTACTACTTCCAATTTACTCACTTGCTCCGACATACTATCTACACCTTCCCCACGTTAGCGTGGAGCACTGCTCACCAAACATTACTTGCCCCTCTCTCCCGACCTTTCCACATGTTGACATCGCTTTCTCAATACTTACATAACCAAACAGTTGCACCAAGATCTTATCTTAAGGCATTCAACCAAGCCGTCTTGAAACAAGACCAGTGTTCGACGTCACTACACATTCTTTAATCTCCATTTTTTTACCTTCTCAGACATTTCTTTCACACATAAGCAACACTTCACATTCTTTAAGGATTTCACATCTATCCCACCAAATTTTGACTAACACAACCCTCATCTTCTTTAAACTTCCAATGACCCCAAAGTATGATTCTTAGGAACGTCCCCTATTCACTCTAATAATCCACCCCCCTTGGATTTCTTATTACAAACGGATCTGTTAACTCGGGAACACCCCGAGACTCGGGTTCCACAATTCTTTCGATTAACCACCATGATCATAAAATCAGACAGATGTATAAATACCGTCATCCCGGCTTTCTTACTTAGATTTACCTTAAATAATTCTTTAACAATCAGTGTGTTAATACCAATAACACTTCCCTAAGGATTGTAACACATCCTGTAATAACAAAAGAATGTCGTTACTTAACAAATCTATAAAATTTTAATCAGCCAACCAAAGGCTTATACCTCTATCATGACATTCCAAATCAACTAATGATCATGCTACCACTCTGACCCACAATCATCATCATGTCATTCCTTAAACATAACCAAAATTTCCAACTATTTCCTTCTAGGATCATTCCCTCACGCATAAGGAACAATTTTCATCTTCTATACTACAGCTTGACTAATCTACTCATCATCTTCTTTAAACTTACTCTGCCTTCAAGAATATACTTAACAACATACATGACCACAAAGCTTGGTCTCACAACTGGGCAATCACCCAATTCTGTCCCGACATTCCATTCCGATAACAGTCAAAATGAACACCAACTTACAAACCACATACTTCAACAACTGAGATTTCAAAACGTACACTCTACCCGAAATCCCATACGGATTTCCTTCTAATCCTTCATCTTTTTCAACATCGCCTTACTACATCACCGGCTGACACAGATATCTTGGCAATTGAAGCTACTATTCGTTCGTACACAATTCACCCTTTCCTTCATATTCTCCCGTATACTACAATCGAGTCTGTCTCGCTACTTAGTTCTCTCCCAACTTGTTGAACTATGACTCACGAGTTCACACTTAGCTCAAATACAAACCTCCTAGCTAGCTCTTTATGATCCGAGTCCTTTCTTAGGCACGAAACATTTTCTTACTGACTGGTATAGTCTACACTCACTCCGCTTGTGTTACACACCTTGTCCTTCTACGGACCCTCCTCCCCTCGGAAATAGAACGCCTATTCAACAACAACAGTCTCTTATTAATTTAACACCTTTACAAGATATTCTATCAACTTACACTCATCTGGTTTGAGTCTTCGGCCTCGGCCAACATACACCGTTTTCGACTTCAATCAACAAAAGACAGCTCTTAACTACTTCCTCAACCTATCCTTTAACATGAGTTTCTTACAGAGCCTAATCCTTCCACATAACATAATCACTTTCATGATCTGTCTCTCTCCTTTCGACACCTACTCATGTAACGACAACATTACCAGCTCACCTCGAAACTCATAATCCTATGCCATAGACATTTCATTCTTCCTCACCACACTACTCATAACGAGTTGCTAAAACCATCACCTTGAAGGCTTCAAGTCCTTCCTCCGGTCACACCCGTCCCTTGACAAATGTACCTCCGGTTACTGAACCCGGGTGCAAGCCCTCATACCACCGATACTATAATCCACTACTGACTCTACCACGGTTCACCTTTCCTCTTGAACACAAATACCAAAACTACATACGTTCTCCCTTGACTTGATCAACTCCTCTCCGCTCTCGGAATTCTTCCTTAGCTTAAGACGTAATACTCTACGACCTAGTGGGTTCATAGCCTTCATGCATGACAATACAGTAAATAAATCCTTTTACACATTTTATCATTTTAAATAAACAACATTTAGAAACAACTCGGGTACCCGTGACCCCATCACTCTTATAACTTCAAAACCCTGCACAACGATTCGAGAATCGTTGGCATGCATCTTCCCGTGAACCTCAATCTTGCTCAATCCGAATAATGTTATTACGAGAGTAATATATTGCATGAAAATCTTTTCGTATGAGACAATCCTGAAAGAATTACCGACACAAAATAAACCAGTCGGTTCTCACACTCAATTGTATGATATCAAAAGGCCAATAAGCATTTTGGTTATAAGTGAATTGCAGGTAACCATTTTCTTGACCATTTTTGTAATAATTTAACTTATCATTAAAAGTGTGGAATACTTTGCAAATAGTTAACCTCAAAATTTCCATGTGCGACGTACTGAAATCGCTTTTTTTTTAAACGTGCACTCGTACAAGCTGACTCATTTTGTTCAAGGTTGACATTTACATTTTTATTTTAGATCGTGAAAATTTCATGTTACATAAAAGAACGCCATGCATGAGGCTCTATTTGCAATAAAAGGCTACTCACTCAACGAGGTCAACCGCTTTACTCACGCAGCTTATCCTTGATACTCCACTTACGACCAAGGGTCGCCCTCTCGGTCTAGCACTAACTTGATGTACATGCGTTCCACATCTCACTTACTCAACCATTTCACACTATTTTCGCTTTGATCGACTACCTCACTTTCTACTTCTACATGCTTTCAATTCACTATAAGTATCTCATTCCGTTTGTCCTGCCAATAAAAAAGCTCGACTAAAAAGTCAGGGCTCCATTGATACCTTCAAGGTTATGAAATTGTTCTATCTTACCATCCCAACTGATCTATCCCATGATTTCCATAACTAGGACTCTCCCGAAACTGGAGTCTTACTCAAACTCAAACATTCATTCTCTCCGAATCCATGAAGAGCTACCCCTAGACGACTCATAACATTCTTTACAACGTTTCTTCTCTACGATGTCTACATACATCACATCATAATGACTCTTACACGACACTTCCCCAAGCAATGGAGCTCGGTCTATCCCTCAGGGATCTTGCTGACCTATTCCTCAACGTTCTCCCAGCCATAGCACTAAACTGAAAGACACCGATAGTTAATCCTTGCTAGACGTGACACAACAAATTTGCTGTAAGTAAGGTATTGTAAGCACGCACATGTACCTGTAAGTTCGTAATTACACAGGCCATGTGTAATCCCAAACTTACCTTACACGTTTGTCCTTGGCACCTTATTCCTAAATGCATTTATAGTGATCGTTCCTAGAGGCAATCCTATGTCTCAGCTGTGTTCCTCGTCTTACAGTTTAAGTTTAGGCCCGAATGGTCACCTAAATCCCTTAAACTATGGCTCTGATACCATTTGTAACGTCCCACTTTCCATAAAAGTCAAAGTCAAGAGATTAACAATTTAAATGACATAAATGTGCTTGTCCTTACATCAATGCTAAAACATACTTAACAAAAACTTTAACGTTAACATTAATCATAAACAGCGGAAGTCTTTCTAAGCCATAGCCGAGCACTATCTAGACATATCAAGATCCAAAACTGGGAGCCTCACGAGCTCCATCACCTCCATGCCGTCTCTAGTTCTACCTAGAAGAACTCGCTACACGCTTACCTGAAAATGGTTTAGTTTTGAAAGCGAGGGTTATACCAAAAGGTCTAGTGAATTCCCTCCGAAAATAGCATATAAAAACATTTGGAAAACATTTATCAATGACCATAAATATCATCAAACATGGTACTGCACTGTGTAATGGACCACATAAACATATTGCGATCAGGGCCCCAACAGACTCCCTTCTCGCCGCTTTGGAATCCCCACGGACTCCCCTCTACCGGATAGGAGGGAAACAGATTCCAACCCACCGGTCTATCATACATAACCAAGAGTCCTAAGACCCCGAGAACCTCTCTTTGATCCCACAGTGCAGACCGACTCCACATATTGTACACATACATTCATGCAAACATGTAAACATGCCAACTATGCTCTTTATAAACCATGTCTTTCATATAGTTATGCTTAAACATTCCTTTGAATAAAGTAAGTGCATTCGTGGGAAACATGCAAATCAGTTCGTAAACGTTTCATGCTCATTAAAAACCATAATCAGTTAAAACATGTATCACTTTGCGTTATAAAAAGGATTTAGGGAACTCACCTTGATTGGCGTACAATGCACTTCCTAAACACCTTCAAGCTACACCCACAGAACACCTAAGGCAATAGATCCACATCAGATAAATAGTTCAGACCTACTGTCCAGATACTCCTTTCCAGACACAACACCCTTTTCCGGACACAACACCCTCTCCGGATACCACACTTTTCCGGACACAGCATTGTCCGGACACATCAATCCGGACGCTAGACTTATCCGGGCAGAACTACCCGGACACTACGATTATCCGGAGACTTCAGTTACCCGGATACTAAGAAACACCGGACACCCTCATGGGGCACTTACCCGGACACCTGCAACCTATCCGGACACCACCGAATACTGGTATCCGGAAAACCTGGCTGTTCGAACTTTAAAATTTTAAAACTGACTTAAACTCCGATTTTTGCCATTAAGTCGATTAGATATATACAAGAGTTCATCCATCAACCTCAAATACTCACTTAATCCATTTATAAACTCCTAAATCGGTTTAACAAGACAAAAACCCTTAAAACCCATTATCAAGAAAATATGGTGAAAACTCAAGAATCACTAACATCTGCCTTACGAAATTCACAACAATAAGAAGGAGAAGCACCACACTAATCAGAAGAACGAATTAGGAAGTATTACCTTGCAGATTCTAGCTTGATTTCTCTTTTCTCTTGATTTCTTCTCAAACCCTTCTTTCTCTCTTTCTTTCTTTTGCTCCCTCTCTTAGCCTCCAAACACCAACACCAAAATACTGAATTAGTGAAATGGAGGTTGCCCTAGGGATTTGTGTCCTAGCCCTCTTTCTCCAAATGACAACTTAGTCCCTCAAGTTAACTTTCAAAGATGACACAAATAGCCCCTTGATTTATCTTTGCATTTCTTGCTAAAAGGACACTAAGCTTCCATTCTTTACAAAAGAAAGCCCGGTTGTTACATAAGTATTTACACGTAGCCATGTTGAGATAGTGTATGATACGAACTACATATCGGTATTAACCGCTAACATAATCAATGATATGGATTATTTTATATAAACTAGGTAACAGCACCGCGCCTTGCGCGGTGAATACAAAATTATTATAAATATTAATATACTTTACTAAAAAAATTGATTTATAAAAAGTTGTTATTTTACTAAAAAAACCATAATTTATTAAACTAAGTATTGTTAGCTTACTAAAAGAAAGAATACAAACATTGGTATAGATCTTACTAAAAAATAAAATAATTTAAAAGTTTTGATTTATAATCATTGTTAACTTATTAATAAAAACAAAAATTAAATAAATAAAAAATATATTTTATTAAATAAGTTTTGATTTATAAATATTGTTAGGTTACTCCATAAAAATGTATAAATAAAAACATACAATATTTAAATATTTTTTTATTTATAAACATTGTTAACCTACTAAAAGATAAAAAAATATAACCAATTCAAATAAGTATATTTGATTTATAAACATTGTTATCTATCTTAAAAATTGGTATAGATATTACTGAAAAAATAATATAATTTAAAAGTTTTGATTTATAATCATCGTTAACCTATTAAGAAAAACAAAAATTAAATATATACAAATATATTTTATTAAATAAGTTTTGATTTATAAGTATTGTTAGGTTATCCATAAAAATGTAAATAAATAAAAACATACAATATTAAAAAGATTTTTGATTTATAAGCATTGTTAGTCTACTAAAAAATTAAAAAAAATATAACATATTAAATAAAGTATTTAATTTATAAGCATTGTTATCTATCTTATAAAACTAAAACATAAAAAATAAAAAGTTTTGTTAGCTTATTAAGAAAATAAAACAATTTAAAAGTTTTGGTTTATAATCATTGTTAACTTATTAAGAAAAACAAAAAATTAAATAACTAAAAAATATATATTATTAAATAAGTTTTGATTTATTAGTATTGTTAGCTTATCCAAAAAAATGTAAATAAACAAAAACATACAATATTAAAAATATTTTTATTTTATCCATGTTATAAAATTATAAAATAAAAAATAAAAAGTTTTGTAATTAATGAGAACATTTAATGTATGTATGACTTATAATTAAAATAAATTAAAATTGTAGAAAAATAGATAAATGGCCATGGAGGCCTCTCCTTAACTCACTCTCATACATTCTTGGAAGGAATAGGTTGAAAGGAGTATATAGGTTTGAAGTTCTATAGGCTGAATAGTTTGAAAGGAGTATACATGCACGGAATATATGCAGAGAATATATGTAGGGAATATATTGAAAGTTGAAGTTGTACAGGTTAAACATTTAAAGGTTGAAGTCCTATTTTTTTGCTTCTTGCAAATTTCAAAATTGGCCACTGTTTATTTTTTTTATTCCTTTTGGGGCGGCAAGTCCCCCTATGCATAACCACACATATATAAATATGATGGGTTAAATTAAAATATCACATGAATTATAAAAAAGATGGGAAATATAAATACAACATGAAATATAAAACGATGGGAAATATAAATACAACATGAAATATAAAAACGACAGTAAATATAAATACAACATGAAATATAAAAATGACGGGAAATATAAAGACTATTTTTCCCCCCAGATATGCTCAACCAAATCCGAATGTAGTTGATTATGGACTATTTTATCACGTATTTCAGCACTCCTTTCTATGTATTCATTGAATGCACCAACAGATCCATTTCTAAAGCGTATTGGGGGATCACCATCTTCATCCGACCAATGACTAAATGCATTTCCTTCATTCTCGACGATCATATTATGCATTATGATGCATGCATATATGATATCACTCATTGTAGTATCCATCCAAAATCTTGCCACTCCGCGTATAATAGCCCAACGAGATTGGAGAACTCCGAATGCCCGTTCCACGTCTTTCCTTGCAGCCTCTTGCATTTTCGTGAACTTCCTCCTCTTCAAATCTTGTGGACAAGAAAAACTTTTAACAATTGTAACCCATTATGGATATATACCGTCAGCAAGATAATAGCCCTTTGTGTATTCCGTTCCATTGACAGTAAATTTGACATCAGGAGAGTATCCTTGTAGAACATCGTTGAACAATGTACTTTATTTCAATACATTGATATCATTGTTTGACCCAGCGACACCAAAAAATGCATGCCAAATCCAAAGGTCTTGAGAAGCAACTGCTTCCAACATAATTGTTGGCACACCGTGGTCACCTCGAGTGAATTGGCCATGCCAAGCAACCGGACAATTTTTCCATGCCCAATGCATACAGTCAATACTGCCTAGCATACCTGGAAACCCATGATGTTCTTCATGTAAGTGAAGTACACGCGCAACATCTTCATCATTTGGCCTTCTCAAGTATATAGGACCAAATACTTCAATTACACCCCGACAAAAATTCTTTAGACATTCGATAGAAGTAGTTTCTCCTATTCTTACATATTCGTCGTTTTGATCAGTCGGTGTTCCATATGCTAGTTGTCGAATAGCTGCAGTGCATTTTTGTAACGCCGAAAGACCTTGCTTCCCGGTTGCATCTTCCCTCAATTTGAAATAATCTGAATGGTTGGACAGCGAGTTTACAATTCGGATGAATAGTTATTTATTCATACGAAACCTTTGTCTAAAGATGTACGGTGGAAAAACGGGTTGATCTGAAAAATAATCTGCAACAAGACGATTGTGTCCCTCTCTTCACGACCTCGTTGAATATATATTTTCTTCCTTTGAGATTTTTTCTCTACAAGCTTCAACATCTTTTCATGGGTATCATCTTCCAATTCATCGATGATGAATTCACTTACATCTACAAAACGTTGTTCAATTATCTCATCAGAATTAGACATGGTGGAAGTGAAAATATGATATTTGAAAATTAGGATGTGAGAATGAGATGATGATATAAGAATATATTTATGAGTGTGTGTATATATATATATATATAGGGAGATTGAGAGGGTGAGAGTTGGCACTTTTCAATATAAAACAAAAGCTTCTAAAAATAATATGTAGTTTTTTTTATAAATATAAACTATATATATTTAAAACTATGATTTCTAAAAACAAAAGTATTTAATTTTTGTGTTTTTTAATATTCGGTATTGGTGTCTTTTTGAACGTATTTACGAAAGCGTTCCAATAATGTATTTTGTTAAAAATAATAATAAAAATATTTTATATATTTAATAAATGAATCATTATTGAATGAAAGTGGAAAATTAAAAATATAAACCCATGATAGTTGAAGGATCAAATATAAACATTTTCTAAATCTTCAAACACTTGACATCCACGTAAGCTTTTGGATGTCAAGTCATTCTTCAAATTTTAACCCCAATGGTAGAATGTGGTATCAAGTCATTATCAAGTCATTAATTTTACCATTGGAGATACTCTAAAGGATAAAAAAATATAACATATTAAAATAAGTATTTGATTTATATTGATTGTTATCCATGTTATAAAATTATAATATAAAAAATGAAAAGTTTTTGTAATTAATGAGAACATTTAAGGTATGACTTATATTTAAAATAAATCAAAATTGTAGAAAAATAGATAAATGGCCATGGAGGCTGTAACAACCCAAATTTCTTAGAAAGTCGAAAATTGGTGGCCATTGTGAAAAGAATGAAAGTTAAGCTAAGGGACTATGTTGCAATTTAGGAAAGGTATTTAAGGGCTCTAATCCCTAGGGCAACCTCATATTTTAGAAATCAGTATTTTGTGTGTGTGCTTGGTGGTGTTGGCGGCTAGAGAAGAAAAGAGAAAGAGAAAGGAATTTTGGAGAAGAAATCAAAAGATAGAAGAAATCAACCAGGTAATTCATTCTAAATTCGTTTCTCTTGTTGATTGTAGTATTCCTTTCTATTTAGTCTGGATTCTTAAGTCTGAATTGGTTGATTCAATGAGTTTTCATCCATTTTCCTTAAAAGTGTGTTTTATGAGTTTTTGGCTTGGTAATCCGATTTGAGGGATTATAAATGGATTAGGTGAATGTTTAGGTTTGGTGGATGAACCCTTAGGTTTGTCTATTCGAATTAATGGCAGAAAATGAGCTTAAGGATCACTTTTAGATCACTTTTGTCGAACAACCGTCGTATCCGGAAACTAGCAGTTCTTGTTGTTATAGTAGTTTCCGGATAAGAATGCTAGTTCCCGGGTAGAGTTTTGTGGTAGTTTCCGGGTGAGTATCCTTCTGGATAAGTTGAGTTACCGGGTGCGATATCCGGAATTTGGGGTGTCCCGAAAGTCCCTGTATCCGGACAGTTTGGGTATCCGAGAAGTTGGGGTATCCGGACAGTGCGGGTATCCGGGAAGTTAGGGTGTCCAGACAGTTTGGTATCCGGAAAGTGTTCACGGGTCAGTAGGTTTGAATCATTTTATCTGATTCGAATCTAATGCCCCTAGGTGTTCGATTGGATTAACTCGGAGGTAGTTAAGGAGTGCGTTCAGCGATACCAAGGTGAGTTCCCTAAAACCCTTTTATGACGCAAAGTGTTAAATGTTTTAACTGATTATGGTTTATTGAGCATGAAATGTTATGAACTGATTTGCATGATTTTCACGAACGTATCTGTTTATTTAAATGAAATGTTTGGCATGAATAAATGAAAGACATGACGTATGAATATTTTAACTTACATGTTTTCATGAACGTACGTGTATGCTATGTGGTGTCGGTCTGCACTGTGGGATCAGAGAGAGATTCTCGGGATCTGAGGATCCCTTGGATATGTAGGACAGGCTGGTAGGTTGGAATTCGTTTCCCTCCTATCCGGTAGAGGGGAGTCCGTGTGGGCTCCAAAGAGGGCGAGAAGGGAGCCTAATGGAACCCTGATCGCGGAATGTTTATGTGATCCATACATAGTGCAGTACCATGACTGGTGATACTTTATCGTTTATTGATAAATGTTCTTTTTACAAATGTTCTACATGTTGTTTTCGGAGGGAATTCACTAGACCTTTTGGTCTAACCCTCGCTTTCAAAACTAAACCATTTTCAGGTAAGCGTACAACCGGTTCTTCTAGTAAGAACTAGGAAAGAATACAAGAAGGACTCGGAGATTAGAGCGACTCCAGATTTTGTTATGATAACTATAGATAGTGTTCGGCTGTGGATTTAAGAGACTTCCGCTGTCATTATTCGTTTAGTATGTTTTAGCGATGATGTAAAGACCAGCTTATTTATGTAATTCGAATGCTTATTTTATGCTATTGCTTGTTACGAAAACTGGGACGTTACAAGTGGTATCAGAGCCTTAGTTTAAGAGATTTAGGTGACCAGTTGGGCCTAAACTTAAACTGTAAGATGAGGAACACAGCCGAGACATAGGGTTGCCTCTGTTGGTCCCGAAGGCCTATACAAGTTTGTAGAAGGGGGGGGGGGGGGTTGAATACAAACACACAGATTTTACTTTTCTAAATTGTTTATTGATAAATCATTAACAATTTACAGCTTGTTGCGGAAACAAGATTAAGGATAAACCTAAATCTAAACAAGTTGGAACACTAAGGTTTCTTGCACTAAGAGAGATAAGGAAATTACTAATAATAACCTATCTGAGATAAGAGATTTGAACTTGTCCAGAGTTAGCAAGTTACTTCAAATGACGTGGGTTCATCTCTTTATATACTGCATGCATTTAATGCAAGTCAGTATACACTTTACACGTGTCATCAGCTGGTTGGTTGCATGTCATTGACCTTTGTTGACAACCTTAGTAGCCGCATGTATGAATAGTGTAGTGTCAGAGTTGTTGTACGAATTCAGATAATCGGAGGTTCTTTTCTGACATTTCGTACGGAGTCGTGCAAGGGTGGTTAAGACAAAAGTACTTTGTACGGAGGACTTCATGATCAGCTTTCGTTGATTCAGCGATCTATCATTTCGTATCAGCGAATGATAGAGTTCAACGATAGCTAAAGTCTTGTACTTGATACTTCACGTTGATTGGACAAATCTGAGTCTTCGCTGATCCGCATCAGTTCATTAGGAGACTTGTCGCTGGTTCTTGAGCTTGATCTTCGACTTCAGCGTAGAACCTATGTTGACGTGAAACTTGTCTTCAGGGATTATAAGTAAACAACTAACTTATCAGCGATCATCATAATGACTGAACAGACTCAGAGCATTAATGATGAACAGTGTTCGCTGAATGTTTAATCTAAAGAGCGAGAGTTCCTATCAGCGGTACTGGAAGATCTTAGTACTTATCAGCGATAGTGAAACTCTGATACATATTGTTTACTTACAATTTTCACTAAGTATATAAGAGAGGGTCATTATCAAATCACTGAGGGTTTGGATCAACAATCTCCCCCTATTTGATTATGACATAGCAACAAAGAAAATTGCTATTTAATGAAAACATAAGGATAAAAAGAACTCATAAAATATTTGTCCCTTTTACTGTTTTCTGTGATCTTTTCAGTACTGATGGAGTAAAGTACGTTCGCTGAAATCTTTCTTTAAAACTTTGAATCAGGTTACAATGAAGAATAGAAAGATTATAAGTACAAGCGAAATAAATTACAAGTACAGAAGGATAACTGATACAATAGAGAAAAAGGTGATTATATCAGTTTTCAAAGGGTTCTTCCTTAATGAGAAGTTCATCAAGGGTCGTCTTTTCAGTGGGGATCATCCAGTCAGGAACCTTTTCTCCTTGATTTTTTAACTTCAGAGCTGCTTCAAAAATCAGGGGTTTCAGGTGTCGTTCCTGAATGTCTTTTCTGAAGTCACACCAGTAGATGAGATCTCTGAGCTGTTCGATTGGAGTGATTGGGAGCTCAGCGATCCGTTGAAAACATTTACGTCCGTCGTAGTCGAGAAAGAATATTCCACAAGGATTACTGATGACTTTACCAGGGACGAAAAGTTCACATGGTGGCAAAGAAATGTCAAGGGCAGATAGATCAGGGTCAGGACCAAGCACTTCAGCGCGAGAGAAACCAATTCCAAATTCATTTCGTATGACAGGGCCTGAGTCTGAATCTTGACGTTTCTTCTTTGGAGAGGCCCTTTTTCTTTTCAGCTTAAGATCAGGAGGAGGAGGAATATCCACACAGGAAGATATCAAATCGATCTGTCTGTTTATCAACTTTTCGAAATGATACTTGTACTTAGATTGAGAAGATTGGATAGCTAACCTCATCTCCAGCCATTCAGAGAGACCATACCTTTTTACAGTGTCAGCGCGAAAAGCTTCAGTTTGGCCATTTTCTCTGAAAACTTTGATATCAACAATAGGTACTCCGATAGATGTTCTTCCAGAGATAAGTACCTTGTTGATCTTTGCTGGACGAAATCTGAAGTTTATTTTCTCTTTACACCAGTTCAGGGTGGTCTGAGAAACTTCAGTTTTCTTTTCCACGATCTTTTGGGCTTCTTCCCAGAGTTTTCTTTGGATTTGAATGGGAATACGTTTCAGCTTTGGATCTTTGACAGAGTCTTGAGTAAGCTTGATGGCGTATTCTTTGTCTTTTTCTTCAGTTTCCTTTCTTTAAGCGATGAGGCGTTCAGCTCTGAGGTGTTCCTGATATTCAGCTTTTGAGATTTTGAACTTTGGTTGAGCTGAAGGAAGTTTAGTACGCTTCAGAATTATTCGCTGATCCTCGAATCGCTTTATCATCTCTTCTCTTCTCTTCTGATCCTCTTCACTTAGCTTTTGAGGAGCTAAGGAAGGTCTGCGTTTGTGCGAGAGAAGCTGTTCTTCAGGTTCATCAGTCTCAGAGATCAAATCTAAGACTGGGATTATTTCATCAGCAGCAGCTGGCTTTATTGGTGAGGCCGCAGTTGTAGAACCTTCAGCAACATCCTCAAACAGGGGAGAGGACTAGCTGAAACACAACGATCTTACAAGTAAGAACTTGGGTAGAAACAGATAGAGAGAATTGGTTTAAGTGTATAGGCTTGGGTAGAGGAACTGATAGCGTATGATAGAGGAGGGATGGAGTAAGAGATGGTTAGTGTACCTGACAAACCGGCTTTTCAAGCAAGATCATCAGATTGTCATCTTCGGCGGCGCTTTTGCCTTTGCCTTTCTCAGCTCCAGAGGCTGAGGGCTTTGTCTTTGTCCGCTCCCCTGTAGGTTCATTTATTGAGATTCCCTTAAGAGCTTTGATCCTTGGGGCAGGTTTGACGATAAAGAAATCATCGTCATCTTCGTCATCATCATCATCATTCCTTGGAGAGGAGGATGGTTCAGCATCAGGGATGTTGATGGCTTCATCATCTTCTGCTTCAGATTCTTCAGCTTCTTCTTCGAGTTGCTCCCCCTCAGATACAGAGGCGAGCTTCTCGGTTCCCTCAGGGTTTTCATCTCCCTGAGGTCCAGCGGCTGCTTCCGCTTCAATAGTTTTCTCACCCTCTTCAGCGAAGGTGAGGTCTTCGTTCTTCTCTCCCTTGATAGATTCATCATGGGAAAGGTCTTCAGCTCTCTTTTCAAGATCCTCAGCGCTCTTCTACTCGGTATGTTCAGCGCTCTTCTCCTCCTCTTTCTCATGATGACTGGGGGAGGAATGGGTAGATTCAGCAGTATGGGTAGGTTCTCTGTCTTCTTGGCCAGAGAGACCTACGCGAACTTCAATCTTAGCTAATCTGTCTTCAAGGCCAGAAATAGCAGGATTGATCTTTTGCAGCTCTGTGCAATCCGCCGCTGTGAAGGTTTCAGTTTCAGGGACGGGTGCAGGAGCAGGATCAGGAGTATTGGCTTTATTCAACAGCTGCTCGACCATTGTCTTTATCGAACTAACATCTGTCTTTACAGAACCTAAGTCAGTTGTCAGAGTTCAGACATTTGTCTTTACATCAGACATAACTCCCTCGAGTGTTCCAACAGATGTCTTCAGCGTTGTGACCTCGCTGGACATTGATGAAACTGAGCTTTTGAGTGAGGTGTAGTCTGTGTAGAGATCAGCGAGCACCTTAGCGAAATCGCTGAGAGTCTTATCAACTTGCTTCAAGTCATCTGAGGAAGCCGTCTTCTCCACCACCGTTGTCAGCTTTATCAAATTTTCTCCAGCGTTGGTTACCTCTGTAGAGTTGTTGGAGAGTGTGGTGGTGAGATATGTCAGCTTTGTTTCCACGGACTTCAGAGAAGCGTTGATGTCTCCCAAATTTGGACCTGTAACACATAAGTACTTGTGAACAAAGGAAAGATCAGAAGTTTCAGGTTTAGTTACAGTGTATATGGGTTGATTTGTACCTGCAGGAGGGTTGACGAACTCGTCAAAGGTGGGGATTCCTGTAAAATGTTCCATATCTTCCTCAAAAGTTCGGTGAGGAATGATGATCTTTGCAGGTCCTGTCTTCATCATTTTTTGAGAAGCGTCAGCGGTGCCTTCTGGAATGATGGCATCTCCAGTGTTCTTTGGAGGAGAGTCCAAGTGAGTAGAGGGAGAAGCGAAGGATAAGAATTGGGTTCGGGTACTGAGATCAGCGTTGGATTCGCTGAAAATCACTTCATCAGTCTTTGGAGAGACTGAAGGAGGTTGGGTAGATTCCAAGTTTTTAACCTCAGCGTTTAGAGACGCTGAAGCCAGGATAGAAGGGATGGCTTGAATGGGTGTGGCAGAGCGTACCACAGAACTTTCCTTCAGCTCGGCAGAATGAGCTGAGGATTCTTCAGCAAGAGATTGCTGGGGCTGCTCCTTGGTTTTCTTGATCCTTTTGGAACCAAGTTGGGTTGAAGAGTGTTTCCTTTTCTTAGAAGGAGAGGATTGTGTGGTCGGGGTATCAGCGATGGGTATTGTCGCTGAAGGAGCCACAGAAGTCGAAGAATTTGGGTTAAGAAGAGAGAGAAGGGTAGAGAGACGTACCTCATTGTCGACAGGTTTGAAATCAAGCACCTTAGGGCCAACCTGAGAAAGTTTCAGGTCACCCTCTTTCGGGTAGATGTCCTACAGGCCATATTGAAAGATGGCGCTGATGAATCTTGGGTATGGAACCCATGCAGGTCTGTCAGCAGCAGAATCTACTCTTTGTACTAGGTCATCATAAATGATAGATGCCCAGTCAATATGTAGACCTTTCAGCAGTGCGTATCCCATGGCCTGCTGAGGTTGAGCGGCTTGATCAGAGGAGCCGGTCTTCGTTGTCATGCAGCTGATCAGATGGGCGAAGATGAAGTTCATCTCGCTGGGCATTTTGGACTTCTTTATCAGCGTCAGCTTCTTCTCGGGCTTCTTGTCCCTTCCAGTTTCCCAGATGTAACCCATTGCGTCGAGTAAAGCAATGATTGCTTCTCTGTCAGCATGCTTCTTATGGTCAGGGAATGGAACAAACGGTTTTTCTTTGGTAGCATTTGGAAAGTTCAGGGCTTTTCGAATGATTGCGGGGGTTATCTTAATTGTGCCATACTCAGTATCGCTGAGTATGCAATCGATGGTTTTGGATGGATCTTTGGTAGAGGGTAGCTGAGAGTGTCTGGCAGAGTACCAGAACTGGGATAGTAGTAGCTGACTTGCAGGAGGTGTGATGGTCAGGGCTGTTGAAATACAGCAGTTTTTCAGGAAATTCACAGCATCATCCAGATGTGTGACTTGCTTTCGAGGAGGAAACTCGAGAAGCGCAGAGAGGTTGTTGACCTTGGTCCAATCTAGTTGATCCAGCGTGAACTTAACCTGAGGGGCTTTGATGATTTCCACTTCCTCAGAGTCAGTGGAGAAGTTCTCAGCGGTAACATTGATCTTTGAAGTTGCCATTTCTCTGTATTATCAGTTCAACCAAAGATGTTAACAAATAAGAATTGTCTTGATATGGAAAGAATTTCCATTAAGATGGTTCGAATTTTGTCCATTTCATTCAGACATAAATGTCATAGTGAAGATTAGGGTTTTTTATGATTTTTGACAGAAATGTAAAACCCATTGAATCTTGTTATCCAGTTTTCTATGAAGAAATTAGATTATGGAAACGAATGAAGAACAAGTTTATGATTTTTGCATTTAAACTTGAAGAACAACCATGAAATGGTTGTGTTCATAAAACCATGAAAGAAATGATTTCATTTTACAAAGTTCTTTTGTTTGATCTTGTTAAAACAATGAGAAGATCGGAAACAAGTTATACGCATTTGGTAATAAATAAGAACATATTAACCTTGAAGTTTTGATGAAGAAGATGATGAACAGTTCTTGAGATTTTTGAGAGCACAAATGCAACAGAGGATTCTTTCTTGCGGAGGAAGATTATATCGCGTAAAAGACAAATATAAACCTAGAGTTTGTTTATATAGGGAGTTTGTAGAGAGAGAAAACCTTGAGCGGGAAAAGGTTTTCATCATGACACGGACACGTGTTTGCATTTGATTGGAAGTTTGAACGAAACGTGCAAACGTGTGTCAGAAAGAAATCGTGCCTGGTGTTATCCGTTGCAATGACGTCACAACTGTCCTTTCACATTCTTTTAGGATGTCTCTGAGGTTTTGAAAGCTCAGGGACTCTTTTGAAAAACATGAAGCACTGAATAGAAAATATCAGTGAAGGTTTTAAGAACTTTCAAAATATCGCTGTTAAGGAAGAGATATTCAGCGATGCATTTTGTTTTGAAATCTTGCATTTTCATGCGTTTGTCAGAGAGAGAAAACATACCTTGATATCAGCGAATCCAGTTATTTAGAGAGAAGATGATTGAATAGGTTATACGAGTTGATTTTATCCTATCGCTGATTAATGTGAACCGCTGAAGATTTCACCCTTCAAAGTTCAGCATTCCAAGCTCGCTGATGAGAAAGTTGAATCTTGTCTCATCAAGAGGTTTGGTAAATAAATCAGCTAACTGATAATCAGTTGGGATAAAATGAAGTTCTATATCACCATTCATCACACGATCTCTGATAAAATGATATCTGATTTCTATGTGTTTTGTCTTTGAGTGTAGCACTGGGTTGTTTGCTATAGCGATGGCACTAGTGCTGTCGCAATAGATTGGAATTTCGGAGAGCTGAAGGTCATAGTCTAGTAGCTGATTTCTCATCCACAAGACCTGAGAACAACAACTTCCAGCGGCTACATACTCAGCTTCAGCTGTGGAAGTGGACACTGAGTTTTGCTTTTTACTTGTCCAACTTACCAGCTTTCCACCCAGGAGCTGACATCCTCCTGTGGTTCTTTTCCTATCCATTTTGCATCCTGAAAAATCACTATCTGAATAGGCGGTTAGATCGAATCCTGAATCTTTGGGATACCAAAGACCTAGATTCGTTGTACCCTTAAGATATCGAAAGATTCTCTTTACAACTTTCATATGAGATATCTTAGGTTCAGCTTGATATCGTGCACACAAGCAAGTGGCAAACATAATATCGGGTCTGCTAGCTGTAAGATACAGTAGTGAGCCGATCATCCCACGGTACAACGTGACATTGACAGGAACACCCTTAGTGTCCTTATCAAGTATCAGCGGTGGTGCCATAGGGGTTTTCATAGCTGAACTTTCAGTTAAGTCGAATTTCTTCAGCATATCTTTAACATACTTTCCCTGATTAATAAAAGCTCCTTTTTCAGTTTGCTTAATCTGAAGACCAAGGAAATATGTTAGTTCACCCATCATGCTCATTTTATACTCATCTTTCATTCTATCAGCGAAACGAGTACAAAGCTCAGGGTTAGTAGAACCAAATATAATGTCATCAACATATATTTGAACTAGAATGATATGACCTTTCACTTTTCTAAAAAATAGAGTTTTGTCAATCTTACCTCGCTCAAAATGTTCAATGTGGAGATAAGTAGAGAGAGTGTCATACCATGCACGTGGAGCTTGCTTTAAGCCATAAAGTGCCTTGTCCAGCTTATAAACATAATCTGGACGCTTAGGATCTGAGAATCCTGGAGGTTGTTCCACATAAACTTCTTCATTCAGCTTTCCATTTAGAAACGCTGACTTAACATCCATCTGATGTACTTTGAAGTTTTTGTGTACATCATATGCTAAGAATAGACGAATAGATTCAAGTCTTGCTACGGGAGCAAATGTTTTGTCATAATCTATGCCTTCCTCTTGTCTGTATCCCTGAGCAACAAGACGAGCCTTGTTGCGGGTTACAGTACCATGTTCGTCCAACTTGTTTCGATAGACCCATTTAGTGCCTATCACAGTTTTGTCAGTTGGTCTTCGAACAAGTTTCCAAACTTTGTTTCTTTCAAATTCAGTCAGCTCTTCTTGCATAGCGCTGACCCAGTTTGGATCTCTGAGGGCATCATCTATTTTCTTTGGTTCAGTTAGAGAAATAAAGTTAACAAATAAACAAATATTACCTGCACTTCTACGAGTCTGAATACCAGCGTTTGGATCACCAAGAATTTGATCGATTGGGTGATTTACAGTCTATCGCTGAGCCGGAGCATATGTCGCTGACTCAGTCTGAACTGGAGAAACTGAAGATGAGGCTTCAGCTACTTCTGGATTATCAGCTAAGAGAGGAATGTTTGCATTTGTCACTTCATTCACTGATTTCTGAGAAATAGATGGAATTTCTGAGACATTTGGATCAACTGCAGGTATAGTGTTTATAGGAACAGCTGAGACCCATGATGTTTCAGCTTCACTATTCTGCATGTTTGGAATGATAGTGGGACTATCATCTTCTACTGGATGAGCATGAGGAGTGGGAATATCTTCTGAATCACCAAGATGAGAAAACATCCATTGATTTAGTTCTTCTGTATCAGCGTTCGGTTTAGAGTTCGCTGAACGGGATTCGTCAAACGTGACGTGAATAGTTTTTTCTACAGTTTGTCTTCTTCGATTGAAGACTCTGAAGGCTTTGGAAACTGAGGAGTATCCAAGAAAGATTCCATCATCAGCCTTAGGGTCAAACTTTCCAAGGGCATCTCTGTTGTTCAGTATGAAACACTGACAACCAAAGATGTGAAGAAAGCTGATTGAGGGCTTTCTCCCATGAAAAAGTTCATAGGCTATCTTTTTGAATCTTTTAACTATCAGCGACCTGTTTTTCGTAAAACAAGCAGTGTTGACAGCTTCTGCCCAAAACTGAGTAGGCAGGTGAGAATCGCTGAGCATTGAACGTGCAGCTTCAATAATTGTTCTATTTCTTCTTTCAGCGACTCCATTTTGTTGCGGTGTTCTCACTGACGAAAAGTTGTGAGAAATACCCTTACTCTCAAAGAAGGAATCAAGAGAACTGTTTTTGAATTCAGTCCCATGATCACTCCTTATTGAGCGAACGGTCAGATTGTTCAGGGTTTCCATCTTCCGAACAAAGGTGATGAGTTCTTCAGGGGTGTCACTCTTACAGCGGAGAAACATTACCCATGTATAACGAGAGAATTCATCAACTATGACCAGCGTATATTTCTTTCCAGCGATGGATTATTTGTTAACAGGGCCAAACAAATCCATATGGAGTAGTTGTAGAGGAGATGACACTGAGGAAACTTGCTTTAATTTGAAGCTTGCCTTGGTCTGCTTCCCTTTTTCACACGCTGAACATAAAGACTCTTTGGCGTATGAGTGTTGAGGTAGACCAGTGACTAACTCTTTTGAAGAAAGAGTATTCAGTGTCTTGAAATTCAGATGTGATAGCCTCTTATGCCATAGCCAGTTGACATCAGAAGATGCCTTTGAGAAGAAACAGGAGTTCTCAGTGGTTGTTGAGTCCATGTTTATTACATAAACATTTTCCAAACGATAACCGCTGAGAGCTATCTTCTCCTTTTTGTCAGTGACAAAGCAGGATTCCTTAGTGAAAATCACTTTGTTATCCATGTCGCAAAGCTAACTGATGCTTAGAAGATTATGCTTTAGTCCTTCAACATATGCGACTCTTCTGAAGGAGGTTGTACCATTTGAAAGTACACCATACCCTCTGGTATGTCCTTTTCCATTTCCACCGAAAGTCACAGAGGGACCTTTCTCTTTCTTGTATTCAGCGAGCAGGCTTTTCTTACCAGTCATGTGTCTAGAGCATCCGCTATCGAGATACCAGATACCCTTCTTAACCTGAATAGCATAGGTTGAAGTAGAGGGAATGTCTGAACTTTCTTCCTCTTCTTCAATCTTGGCCATGAGACATTGATTTGCTTCATCATCTTCAGAATCAGATGATGATGCTTCTTCATCAGAAGCAGCCCAATCATAGTCAGCCATCAGGCCTTTTCCTTTCTTCTTAAAGCTTTTCAGCTTCGCATATTTTTCTTTTAGCTTTGAGTATTTGTCATCTTTATTCCTTGGAACAAAGGATTTCTTTGTAAAAGCTGAGGGTCTAGAAACTTTCTTAGACCTGCACTCGTTAGCAAAATGACCTGTCTTTTCGCAGTTGAAACAAGTAGCAATAGCCTTATCAACAAAAGCTGATGATTTAGGCTTGTCAGTTATGGAAAGAGGTTTGTTCTTTCTAAACATTTTCTTCTTGGCGAATCTCCTGAACCTTTTAGTTAGGAGAGCCAAGGATTCATCATCATCTGAAGAATCAGAGTCTGATGACCTTTCAGAGTTACTCTCTAACTCAGTGATAGTGACCGAGGGTCGCTGAGTAGAAAGTTCCTCTGAGATTAAAGCAACAGGGGTGCTTTTGGAATCTTTTACAAGATTCTTCTTAAGATGGCTAGATTTCTCATGATTCAGCAATGTACCATATAAGGTTGAAAGGGTCATTGATTTAAGATCCTTTGACAGCTTGAGACACATGGAATAATTGTCCCAGCTTTCAGGTAAACATTCTAGAAACTTTGTCAGCACTTCAAAGTTAGAATATTCCTTACCAACAGTTTTCAGATCTATAATTAAACAATTAAAACGTTGGTGAACTTCAGAGAGAGTTTCATTCTTACCAGAAATGAAGCTTTCGTATTGTCTTACCAGGTTGATCTTTCTTGAGTCCTGGACTTCAGACGTTCCTTCATACTGAACACATATTGTGTCCCACATGGCTTTTGATGTTTTCAGATTCATGACGGAATGGTAGACTTCGTCAGGAAGGGCCATGGAAAGTATGGATCTGGCTTTTGTATCTATAGCTACTTTCTTCTTATCTTCATCGGTCCACTGAAAGATTTCTTTAGGGACCAGCCTTTCAGGAATAGCAGGTCTATTCTCAGCGGCTGGAACTGCAGCATCTATTCTTACAGGGATAAATGGACCATTTTCAAGATAGTAAGTCATAGTAGGGTCTACACCTTCTAAGAAGAGTATCATCCTATTTTTCCATAAGTTGAAGTTATCTCTGGAAAATCTAGGGGGTTTTGCAAGAGAACCATTGTCTATATAATTTGTGTTTGTATTGGTGGCCATTTTCAGATAATAGCAAGGAAGAGAAATATCTTAGATTAGATCTTGTTTATGAGATTAAACAAATCTGCTCTGATACCACTTGTTGGTCCCGAAGGCCTATACAAGTTTGTAGAAGGGGGGGGGGGGGGGGGGTTGAATACAAACACACAGATTTTACTTTTCTAAACTGTTTATTGATAAATCATTAACAATTTACAGCTTGTTGCGGAAACAAGATTAAGGATAAACCTAAATCTAAACAAGTTGGAACACTAAGGTTTCTTGCACTAAGAGAGATAAGGAAATTACTAATAATAACCTATCTGAGATAAGAGATTTGAACTTGTCCAGAGTTAGCAAGTTACTTCAAATGAAGTGGGTTCATCTCTTTATATACTGCATGCATTTAATGCAAGTCAGTATACACTTTACACGTGTCATCAGCTGGTTGGTTGCATGTCATTGACCTTTGTTGACAACCTTAGTAGCCGCATGTATGAATAGTGTAGTGTCAGAGTTGTTGTACGAATTCAGATAATCGGAGGTTCTTTTCTGACATTTCGTACGGAGTCGTGCAAGGGTGGTTAAGACAAAAGTACTTTGTACGGAGGACTTCATGATCAGCTTTCGTTGATTCAGCGATCTATCATTTCGTATCAGCGAATGATAGAGTTCAGCGATAGCTAAAGTCTTGTACTTGATACTTCACGTTGATTGGACAAATCTGAGTCTTCGCTGATCCGCATCAGTTCATTAGGAGACTTGTCGCTGGTTCTTGAGCTTGATCTTCGACTTCAGCGTAGAACCTATGTTGACGCGAAACTTGTCTTCAGGGATTATAAGTAAACAACTAACTTATCAGCGATCATCATAATGACTGAACAGACTCAGAGCATTAATGATGAACAGTGTTCGCTGAATGTTTAATATAAAGAGCGAGAGTTCCTATCAGCGGTACTGGAAGATCTTAGTACTTATCAGCGATAGTGAAACTCTGATACATATTGTTTACTTACAATTTTCACTAAGTATATAAGAGAGGGTCATTATCAAATCACTGAGGGTTTGGATCAACAGCCTCTAGGAAAGATAACTATAAATGCGCTTAGGGATGAGGTGCCAAGGACAAACGTGTAAGGTGAGTTTGGGATTACACCTGGCCAATGTAATTACGAACTTACAGGTACATGTGCGTGCTTACAATACCTTATGTTAGGACACTGAAGTTGTCCTTAATATTAGAAAGTTTTGTAAAGCAATAGTTTTGTTAATGGGCTTATGCTTAAGCAGTGTAACAAGTGATGACATCATTCAGAAGGGGGACATTGTTCATGGACTTTAGCATAACGCGTGTGTGACATCATTCTGATATTCAGCTTGCCACATACTTTTAGCAACTGTCAAAGTTTAAAAGGGCTCTAGTCTTTCAAGATTTTCAGAAGTTGATTGTCGGAATTCAGTTTTTAATTGGATTGGAAGAGACGCTTGAGTATTTGCAATCATTATTCTGAAGTTTTGTTAACGATGCTAGACCGTTGAATGCTCTTAATCATTCTTCTGACCTGATCAATCAGAATTGTGAGTGCTTGCAATCATTGTTCTAGTGCTTTGGTTGTGATTCAGACTTTTGAGTGCTTATAATCATCCAGCTATTTCTTGAAGATTGAAGTTCTGGATTCTCTTCATTCAGTGGTTTGAAGTATTTTGAAGATTAGTATTTTTCTACAGTTGTTGAACAATGTTATTTGCTTGGGTAGTCTCATCCCTACCTAGTAGTGCGTGTTTTTTACCGTTCCTCCTTTGAGCAAATTCGGATCAAGCTCTTAATCCGAATTCTTATTCAACTCGTGGTCCAACGACGGATTCTTTGTTTTTTACACTAAATGCATACACTTTGAAGATGATTTTAGTGCAATTAGTCGAGGTTATGGAGTACATTGAATCTGACATTGTTCAAGGTTGAAAATATGATGAGTAAGAGCAACATTCAAGGGGGAGCCAAGCCTACATTTGATGAAAGCACCGCTAAAGTTTTTTCAAGGAAATCAAGGGGGAGAGGAGCTAAAGATTTAAAGATGATTTGCTTTCCAAAACTTTAGAGGGAGAATGTTAGGACACTGAAGTTGTCCTTAATATTAGAAAGTTTTGTAAAGCAATAGTTTTGTTAATGGGTTTATGCTTAAGCAGTGTAACAAGTGATGTAGACTATAAATAAGACATGTAATGTAGTTTGTAATAACAAGTTTCATAATTCGTAAATGGATTCGAGTACCATTCTGATCGCATTTCTTAGGGCTTTCGGGTATGCCGCGTCGCATTCCAGATTATCCAGATGCCGCGGAGTTGAACACAACACTGACTTCGACCAGTTTCTTGATATCTGAAATCAGAAATGAAGGGGAAGGCATGAATGCTAGGTAAGAAAAAACTTCCCTTTCTTTCTCTTTTTTTTTTCCTTCGACGAATTTCAACTATGACCAATGGCCCCCTAGCTGAATAGGCGTAAGAAAGCTACCTGAAAAAAAAAGGCAAGGTGCACCTTGGATTGAACTCGACGAATTGCGTTTTGCCAGATAGATTTTTTTAGAAAGATTCCCCATTGGTAATTAAAAAATAGAAAGAATCAAAATAGAAACTAAATACTAAATAAAGGCGCATACGCGGGAAGGATCGCAGTTTATCAACCACTCACAAGACCACCGAGATCTTCGACTTAGCTCCCAAAGGTAATCCACCCGGCCCTGCACTCTAGGTCTCACCTAAGATCCTTAGTCTATCCGAGGCGAAATGAATAAAACATTCATATCTGGCACTTGAGGAGGTCAATCTTAAGTTGTTGGAAGCTACTGCTAAGGTACTCCCCCTCATCTATAAAGGATATGCAATCTATTAAACTGGGCCGCTTCTTCCCCCTCCGCGGGCGTCCATGTCGAAGAACCTTTCTCTAGCCAAGAATCCCATTATTGATCGAATCGACGTTCTATAGATGAACTAGCATAAAAGACATGCTTGAATTTAGAAAGGCAAGACAACTCTGAATCACTCAGGCAATAAAAAGGTTTTAAGTGAAGCTGATAGAAACATAGGACTTGTGGGTTTTTTGTATTCCCAATGTAGCTCTCTAATCACATTGTGTTCTCTCTAGTTTAGATTTACTTTTCTAATAAAGCTTCTACATCTTCTTGTTACTAGTTCTTGGATTGTTGAAGATCATAGACCTAACACCTTACTTATAGCAAATTTGTTGTGTCATGTTTAGCAAGGATTATTATCGGTTTCTTTCAGTTTAGCGCTATGGCTGGGAGAATGTTGAGGAATAGGTCAGCAAGTTCCCTGAGGGATAGACCGAGCTCCATTGTTTGGAGAGTGTCGTGTAAGATCATATATGGTGTAATGTATGTATACACCGAAGAGATGAAATGTTGTATAGAATGTTATGAGTCGTCTAGAGGAAGCTCTTCGTTGATTCGAAGAGGGTGGATAATAAGTTTGGGTAAGACTCCTGTTTCAGGAGAGTCCCAGTTTAAGAGATTGTGAAGTAGGTCAATTCGGATGATAAGGAAGGACAGTGTCGAAATCTTGAAAGTGTCAATGGAGTCCTGACTTCCTAGTCGAGTTTTTCAATGACAGGATAAAGAAATTAAGATACCTATAGTGAATTGAAAGCATGTAAAAGTAGAAAGTGAGATAGTTGATCAAAACGAAATAGTATGAAATGGTTGAGTAAGTGAGATGTAGAAAGCGTGTTCAGCAAGTTATTGCATGACCGAAAGGGCGACCATCAGTCGTAGGTGGAGTGTCAAGGATAAGTTGCGTAAGTAAAACGGTTGAACTTGTTAGAGTGAGTAGCCTTCAATTGCAAGTAGAGTCTCATGCATGGCTTTCTTTTAAGTAACATGGAATTTTCACGATTTAAGTTAAATGTTTAAATAAAAATTTCGATCGAAAATGAGTCATAATGTGCACGTGTATGTTTAAAGAAAAGGTGATTTCATTCACATTGCACATTGAAATTTTGAGCCTGACGAGTTGCAAAGTATTTCACACTTTTCATGATAAGTTAAATTGTTACAAAAAGGTCGAGAAAACGTTTGTCAGCAAAAACTTTTACAAGCGAAATGAGTTTTAACCTATTGATATCATACAAAAGGGTGTGAGAACCGACTGGGTTACTTGGTGTCGGTAATTTCTTTCGGAATGGTGTCGTATGAAAGGGTTTTTCACTCAACGTATTACCGTCGTATTAACATTGTTCAGAAATGAGTAAGATCAAGGTTCACGGAAAGATGCATGCAAACGATTCTCGAATCGTTGTGCAGGGCGTTGAAGTTATAAGAGTGATGGGGTCATATGTACCCAAATGTTTCCCAAATGTTGTTTGTTTAAACTGATAAAATGTGTGAAAAGATTTATTTACTGTATTGTAATGCATGAAGGCTATGAACTCACTAGTTCGTAGAGTATTACTTTTTTTTAGCTAAGAAAGAACTCCGAGAGCGGGGAGGTGTTGGACGAGTCAGGGGAGAACGTATGCAGTTTTGGTATATGTGTTCAAGAGAAGAATTGGATAGTCGAGATTGGAGTATAGTGGCGGGTGTATGAGGGTCTGTCCCCTTGCTCGGTGACTGGGAATGCAGTTGCCGAGGGACGATGGTGTCCGAGGGAAGGACTAGGAGTCATCAAGGTATTGGTTTTAGCAACTCTTTATGAGTAGTGTTGTGAGGCAGGAATGAAAGGTCCACCGTGTGGGATTTGAGTTTTGAGGCGAGCTTGTAATATTAATGTTACATGAGTAAGTTTTGAAATAGGGGCGACGGATTATGAAGTTATTTATGATGTGTTGGGAGGAATAGGTCCTGTAAGGAACCCATGTTAAAGAATATGTTAAGAAAGTAGTTACGAGTTGACTTTTGTTGTTAAAGTCGGCAGCGGTGTACGTTGGTTGAGGCCGAAGACTCAAACCAGAAGGTTGGAAGTTGATAGAACACCTTATAGGAGTGTTAAGAGGAGGAGAAGTTATTGTTTTGAATAAGAGTTCTATTTACGAAGTATGGAGGGTTCGTAGAATGATGAGGTAAGTAGCACGAGCGAAGCGAGTGTGTAGACTTTATCGTTTAGTGAGGGACTGTGTCCAGCTTACGTAAGAGCTCGGATCGTAAAGAGCTAGCTAGAATGTATGTGTTTGAGCTAATTGAGAACTCGTGAGTTATAGCTCAGCAATTTGAGAAAGGACTAAGTAGCGAGATAGGCTCGATTTGTGCGGGTAATTTTGAAGGCAAGTTTAAATTGTGTATGGATGATCATGAGAGATCTGGTCTGCAGTGTGATGTTATGGGCAAAGAGTGTAAGGATGTGTAGTGACAGTATTTGTCAAGCTAAATGTGCCAGCTAGTGTCATAGTAATGTGGTGCTAGAGAGAGAGGAAGCATCAGATAGAAGCCTTTTGGGGGTTTCGGATGAGGTGTGTGACTTGTTAACCAGGTTGTTGGAGTACGTAGGGTGTAAGTTGACGTTGTAACATGTTTAAGTTCGGGATAGAATGACGGAGTGATGGTGAGTAATTACTCAAATAAGAAACCAATTGTTTTGTGGTTGTAAGAGTCGCTAAGTAAGCATATTTTGGGATCATTGGAAGTTTGAAGAAGATGATGAGTGTGTTAGTCAAATGGGGTGGAATAGATGTGAAATCCTTAAAGAGTGTGAGTTGTTGTTGGAGTGAAAGAATTGTCGGAGAAAGTAAAAGTTGGAGATTAAAGAATGTGTAGTGACGTCGAACTCTGGTGTCGTTTCAAGACGACTTGATTGAATGCCTTAAGTTAGGACTTTGGTGCAACTATTTGGTTATGTAAGTAATGAGAAAGTGTTATCAGCATGTGGAAAGCTCGAGAGAGAGGGGCAATTAATGTTTGGTGAGCAGTGCTCCACGCTAACGTGGGGAGGTGAAGATAGTATGTCGGATTAAGTGATGTAAAGTGGAGGTAGTAAATGTGACGGTAATGCCAAAAGGTGCTGTGTTGTGTAGATTGTCTTTGATAAGTGCGCGAACTTTTGGAGAGAGTATTGAGGAAGAGATTTGTGTATGATTTTGTGCAGGAAAGAAGTGGATGAGACAACTGATTGAGTAAGTTAGTAACTTTGTGAGAAAGGTTTAAAACGAGCTGGTCGTGTAGGGATTAAACTAGTGAGAATAGTAAGGTGTGACCATGGGTACTCCTCCCAGTTGGGCGAGGATAACCGGAGTTATGTTTTTATGATTGAACGAAATTGGCAATCAGCGAGGAATGGTTGTGTTTCAGGATAAGTTTAATTCGAGTAGGTGGACACTGCAACAATGGGTTGAAGGTTCCTACTCTTAGTTACGTATAAGTATGGAGTGGGGACGTGGTGAGAATATGAGAGATGGTTGACGAACTGTGGTCTAGATGGTCCGGGAATGGGAAGTGTTATCTTCATAGACAATTGTTGGGTAGTACAGGGTTGAGCGTTGTGATACGATGAAGGAACTCTGGGTTGTGAATTGTCAGGATGTACAGGGTTGACTTTGTACCAAGCTGACAGGTGAGTGATTGTTTCTTGGTAAGAGGATCTTGTGTTGTAACAGGGGATTCCGCCAAGTTCCTCCTTATAGGAAGGATATGTGCATGAGAAGCCTTATTTATTCATCTATTGGCAAAACCGATCGAGTATGAACAGTAGGCTACGAGTTAGAGTACCGTAAGAACTGAAGGGAGTGCACCCAATGTTCCATGTTTCGAATTTAATAAGGTGGTTGACTGTGTCAGAAGTGGCGTTACCTTTGGGAAGTGTCAGTTGTGGTGTGAGCATGATACCCACATCTTTTCCCAATAAGGAATTCCGGGGACAAAATTCTTTTAAGGGGGAAGTGTTGTAACAACCCAAATTTCTTAGAAAGTCGAAAATTGGTGGCCATTGTGAAAAGAATGAAAGTTAAGCTAAGGGACTATGTTGCAATTTAGGAAAGGTATTTAAGGGCTCTAATCCCTAGGGCAACCTCATATTTTAGAAATCAGTATTTTGTGTGTGTGTGCTTGGTGGTGTTGGCGGCTAGAGAAGAAAAGAGAAAGAGAAATGAATTTTGGAGAAGAAATCAAAAGAGAGAAGAAATCAACCAGGTAATTCATTCTAAATTTGTTTCTCTTGTTGATTGTAGTATTCCTTTCTATTTAGTCTGGATTCTTAAGTCTGAATTGGTTGATTCAATGAGTTTTCATCCATTTTCCTTAAAAGTGTGTTTTATGAGTTTTTTGCTTGGTAATCCGATTTGAGGGATTATAAATGGATTAGGTGAATGTTTAGGTTTGGTGGATGAACCCTTAGGTTTGTCTATTCGAATTAATGGCAGAAAATGAGCTTAAGGATCACTTTTAGATCACTTTTGTCGAACAGTCGTCGTATCCGGAAACTAGCAGTTCTTGTTGTTACAGTAGTTTCCGGATAAGAATGCTAGTTCCCGGGTAGAGTTTTGTGGTAGTTTCCGGGTGAGTATCCTTCTGGATAAGTTGAGTTACCGGGTGCGGTATCCGGAATTTGGTGTGTCCGAAAAGTCCCTGTATCCGGACAGTTTGGGTATCCGGGAAGTTGGGGTATCCGGACAGTGCGGGTATCCGTGAAGTTAGGGTGTTCGGACAGTTTGGTATCCGGAAAGTGTTCACGGGTCAGTAGGTTTGAATCGTTTTATCTGATTTGAATCTAATGCCCCTAGGTGTTCGATTGGATTAACTCGGAGGTAGTTAAGGAGTGCGTTCAGCGATACCAAGGTGAGTTCCCTAAAACCCTTTTATGACGCAAAGTGATAAATATTTTAACTGATTATGGTTTATTGAGCATGAAATGTTATGAACCGATTTGCATGATTTTCACGAACGTATCTGTTTATTTAAATGAAATGTTTGGCATGAAGAAAAGAAAGACATGACGTATGAATATTTTAACTTACATGTTTTCATGAACGTACATGTATGCTATGTGGTGTCGGTCTGCACTGTGGGATCAGAGAGTGATTCTCGGGATCTGAGGATCCCTTGGATATGTATGACAGGCTGGTAGGTTGGAATTCGTTTCCCACCTATCCGGTAGAGGGGAGTCCGTGTGGGCTCCATAGAGGGCGAGAAGGGAGCCTAATGGAACCCTGATCGCGGAATGTTTATGTGATCCATACATAGTGCAGTACCATGACTGATGATACTTTATGGTTTATTGATAAATGTTCTTTTTACTAATGTTCTACATGTTGTTTTCAGAGGGAATTCACTAGACCTTTTGGTCTAACCCTCGCTTTCAAAACTAAACCATTTTCAGGTAAGCGTACAACCGGTTCTTCTAGTAAGAACTAGGAAAGAATACAAGAAGGACTCGGAGATTAGAGCGACTCCAGATTTTGTTATAATAACTATAGATAGTGCTCGGCTGTGGATTTAAGAGACTTCCGCTGTCATTATTCGTTTAGTATGTTTTAGCGATGATGTAAAGACCAGCTTATTTATGTAATTCGAATGCTTATTTTATGCTATTGCTTGTTATGAAAACTGGGACGTTACAGAGGCCTCTTCTTAACTCACTCTCATACATTCTCCTTTATATATATATATATATATATATATTGATTAGTTTTAAATTACTGTAAATTTATAGTAAAATTATAATCTCTTCCCGTTGTGGAACTTATGTCTTAAACAATTCTCCAATCTCCCCTAAATCCGTTACCCAAAAATCGATATTTGAATTCAATATTGTTGGTACCTTTGCATCCAAAATTCATCTTCGACCATGCCTACGAATGAGGGGAAAGCACCCCAGGATCCTCGAGTTCCTTGGTGCAGGGATACAAGACAAAAACGAATTAACATGCACTTAACATAAGGAATAAATGATTTTCCTTGTTCTTTCTTTATCATTATCTTCCTAATCGTCAACAACTTTGGTTATTATTGGTGGTCGAAATTGAACCACTTTTTTTGGTTGTGGGTGTAAAGAGAACATGCCGATCATGACTCTAAGAAGTTATTTGGTTTTCATAGTAACTCGATAGATTTAGAGTCGACGTCATTGGTGTTTGAGGTCCATGCGATGGTTTTGCCATTGTTGAGCACAAGATTTCTGATTGTGTCAACTCCAAGATTGCGTCTTTGGTTTGAAAACTTTGATATCCTATGACACTTCAACCAAAATATTAAATACTGTATAGACAAGTAATCTTGTTATTTGTTGTTATGTCCAATCTAGCATAACCTCAAGCAACATGTAAATGAGTTAAAAAGCATTAGTAGTTGTCAACAATTTAGCTAAACCTAAAAGGCTAAAGCATATGTTAGAGCATCTTCAATCATGGACCTCTTCATAGGTTCATCTACTTGACATATCAACTTACTCTATTTGTCATATCAGTTTCTTTTTTCCTATTTATTTTATAAACTTTTCACTCCCAATCATCGACCGTCCATAATTTATATAATAAAAATTATAATAGTTTAAAATCACTAAATATAAAAGTCATAATAAAATAAAATCAGTACGTATCAAAAAGATGTAATATTTTTTATAAAATAAAAATTGTAATGTCTTTGTAAAAAAAAATAGTTGCTTTAAAATCACATTGTTAAAACATTTTTATTTCTATTAAAAATTTATAAATTATTTTAGTTGTATAAATATGAATACAATTATTTAAAA
This sequence comes from Saussurea involucrata, assembly GCA_033807775.1. Classification (NCBI taxonomy): domain Eukaryota; kingdom Viridiplantae; phylum Streptophyta; class Magnoliopsida; order Asterales; family Asteraceae; genus Saussurea; species Saussurea involucrata. The sequence continues at coordinate 90,811,464 of CM066322.1, read as the reverse complement.
AGCAAGAAAATGGTTTAATTTGTTTTTAATAATTATTTTATTGGAAATGTTCTCTCAAATATTTGAAGGGAGTGGTTTTTGAAGAGGAACATCTCCCATGTCCACCTAAACAAAACAGGTTCTCCTCAATAAGCTTATTTTGGATGGACCGTTTCTTAATGGTGACGTGGCATTCATGAACCCACCATTGGCCTCTTATATTATAGCTACACCAACGCCTATGAAGGCTATAATATTAATATAGCATCGCTGAACCAATGTGATACAAGTTAAAACATAACATGACAATTTATAGTTATAAATTAAAAAAATAACTATAAGGGTAAAACACGTAAGTATTAAAATAATTTTTATATATTTTTAATTGTAACACCTTGAAATTTCCATAATTAATGTATTATGTATTTTGGAAGAATGGTTATAATAATGGAACGATATTATTTTAACCTTATGTCATAAAGGGGTCAAAAGTAAGCTTGACCGAAGTTTGAGGTTATTAGTATAAATTGTAAAACTTCAGGGTGGATTTGGCCATTTGCTGAAAGTTGATTTATACTTAAGGTTTGAGTCGGCTAAAATTGAGTAAAATATCTCACTTGTTTTCCTGAAGTTGGTTCCAAAGAAGGCAGAGAGAGAAAGATTTCTTGAATCCAAAATTGCTCCGGCAAGAGTTCGATTATGGTATTCAATTCAATCTCTTAGGAGTTGATAAACAGATTAAGCTGATTTTGATTAGGTTATGATTATTGGTGTGAAAAGTTGAACGGGAAATCGATTTGAATTGCAGTCTGTGTTCGAGTTCTAAATCCCATGTGAGTTCATCTATCTATTTTGAGTTAAATAGGCAAATTGTTAAATTGATATCTATGTGAATGATCAATAGAAACTTATTGGAAAGATTTGGAATGGAAACTTAAATTGAACTGGGTAAAACTGAGTAGTCCGAAAGATGAATTCCAGGACAATTCTGGATTCCGGATAGTTTACCGGAATGATACCGGATTCCGGAATATTGTCCGGAATGTATCGGATCCGGAATGTACCGGATTCCGGATGAGGATCCGGATGTTTTTACCGGATTCCGAATAGATCAGGAATTGAGGTTCCGGAATTGGGGGTTTTCCGAACTGTGATACCGGACACGCGATTTGATGTCGGATGGTTCCGGACTTTGAGTCCGAAATACTATTTTTGGATGTTACCGGATTAATTGAGTTCCGGATTAGTTTACCGGATAGGTGTTCCGGATAACTTACTAAATGAAGTTTTATGATTAAGTGTTTTCCAGTATGATAGGAAAAGTATATTAATCATTTTAAAAGTACGAATATCATTATAACTCAGTTTAGAGTATGAAATGAGACGATTTGTGATTGAGTTATTATGCACGTATGCTAGTAAGTGTAATAGATCCATAGACATTGGCATTAATTGAAAACATGGAATAAGCATAAAGTAAATTGTAATTCCTGTTGACGTGAAATGAGGAATAGGCATAAAGTAAATTGTAATTCTCATTTCTTATTGTGACGTGAAACGTGGAATATGCATAAAGTAAATTGTAATTCCCGTTGACGTGAAATGAGGAATAGGCATAAAGTAAATTTTAATTCCCATTTCGTATTGTGACACGAAATCTTGGAATAGGCGTGAGTTAATCGTAATTCCTGATTTCTATGGGAAGATAAGAGATAGGCATGAGTTTAATTGTAATCTCTACTTCTACTCCAAGAAATAGGTATAAAGTAAATTATAATTTCTTGGACATAAGCAATGATCTACAATCTGTGATGATTCGTAGTAGGCTCTCGAACGTGATGATATGACTTACTGAGTGTTAGTCATATTCATGGAATCGGGTATATTCTCGTCATCGAAAGATGTTACGTGTATGGTAAGAAAGATGAGAACCAGGTTTGTTATACGCTTTGTTTACATTTGATTTCAAAGCTTATGAAGTTTTAATTTGAAAACTGGATGATCTCACTAGGCGTAAGCCTAATATTTTCAAATTAATTTTTCTTACCAGGTAATAGCTCGGGAAGGGATAAGCAGGGTTAGTGTCGAGAAGTTCCAGAGCTATGTTTTGATGACGTAATGTAGAAGTTAGTGAAAGCATTGATGTTTTGGAGAATTGTAGACAACCCTTATAATCTGATCGCGCACGTTATGGATTAGATTAGTAGGTTGTTTATATTAGTTGGATGTATATACGAACCTTGTCATGACTTCTCCATTTATGTATAAAATATTTGGAAATTGTTGTTTTGGGTCTTATAAAATTAAGGTTTAAATTTGTTGTGATCTTTGGATGTTTCAGTTTGGTATCAGAGCTGTATTTTAAGTGAACTTGGTATGATCGTGAGATACCTAGACTTAAGCTAAGATGAATTAAGTTATGACTTGTGAGATTTGGGTAGAAGTACTAAGACGGGATAGTCTTAGAGTCGACAGAAGTACGTGAATTATGAACTGTGATAATAGTAACGATGATTCTTATGTATAGTATGTTCATAATTCCAATTAGCTACTGTTATTATGAATATATTGTTACGTAAGCATACTTGTTTCTAAATTCTTATGGCAATTAATGAACGTTATTGTACGTTTCATGTGTTGAGTATGTATAGCCATTCTTATGGTTATCTTTTGTATATCTCAGAATATGATGATGAATACACCAAATCGATCTTCTACTTCTTCAGAAGATAGGGTGGCCAACAAAGTTGCGGAGAGCCCGCCAAGACCACCTATCTTGGGAGAAGGGGGAAGTCAAGTACAAAGAACGAATGTCGGTACCTCTAATCCGGTGATGACAGAATCTACAATGGAATCTCGCATGATGGAAAATATGATGCGAGCGATGAATGCGGCACTGGCACAACATTCAGAAATGTTCATGAAGGTATTAAATGACATAAGTGCCGAGTCACGACGATCTAAGACGGGAACTGGTGTTGTAACTCCGCTTGTTAACACAACGTTTGTTGATCCAAACCCTCAGTGATTTGATAATGACCCTCTCTTAAAACACTTAGTGAAAATTGTAAGTAAACAAAATGAATTAGAGTTTTACTGTCGTTGATAAGTACTATGTCTCTACAGTACCACTGATAGGAAACTCACACTCTTTAGATTAAGACATTCAGCGAACACTGTTCATCCAGTAGCTCTGAGCCTGTTCAGTCTCTATGATGATCGCTGATAAGCTATAGTTGTTTACTTATGATCCCTGAAGACAAGTCTCACGTTAACAAAGGTTCTACGCTGAAGTCGAAGATCAAGCCCAATAACCAGCAACAAGTCTAATAATGAACTGATGTGGATATCAGCGAAGCAAGACCTGTCTATTCAACGTGAAGTATCAAGTAGAAGACTTCAGCAATCGCTGAGCTTTATCACTCGCTGATAAAGTACTGTTCAACGAACGCTGATCATGAAGTCTTCCTCTACAAGTTACTTTTGTCTTACCCCCTTGCACGTCTTCGTACGAAATGTCAGAACGGACCTCCCTTCTGTCTAGAATCGTATAACAAACTCTGATTCTAGACTGTGCACCATGCGGCTACTAAGGTTGTCTACAAAGGTCAAAACATGCAACCACTCAGCTGCTTCCACGTGTAAAGTAACACTGCCATGCATTAAATGCATGCAGTATATAAGAAGAACCCTACTTCAGAATTGAAGTGCTCGGCCATCTTCTTCTTTCTCTCTTAGTGTTAGAATATTATTAGTAGTATTCTTATCTCCTTTCTGTCTTAATTCTAGTGCAAAAAACTTAGTGTTCTTAACTTGTTTAGATTAGGTTAATCCTTAATCTTGTTCCGCAACAAGTTGTAAATTGTTTGATTATATCAATAAACAATTTAGAAAGTAAAAATCTGTGTGTTTGTATTCAACCCCCCCTTCTACAAACTTGTATAACCCTTTGGGACCAACAAGTGGTATCAGAGCGGATTTGTTTAATCTTATAAACAAGATCTTGCTTATACTAATCTTTTCTCTTCCTTGCTATTTCTCATAATGGCTACCAACACAAACACTAACTACATTGATAATGGTTCTCTTATAAAACCTCCCATATTTTCCAGAGATAACTTCAATCTATGGAAAAATAGGATGATACTCTTCTTAGAAGGTGTAGACCCTACTATGCCATATTACATCGAAAATGGCCCATATATTCCTGTTAGAATTGACCCTGAAGTCCCAGGCACTGCTGATAGAGCTGCCATTCCTGAAAGGTTGATTCCCAAGGAAATTCATATGTGGTCTGATGAAGACAAGAAGAAAGTGGCTATCGACACCAAAGCCAGATCCATTCTTTCCATGGCTCTTCCTGACGAAGTCTACCATTCCGTCATGAATCTGAAAACCTCTAAAGCCATGTGGGACACAATCTGTGTTTAATATGAAGGTACGTCTGAAGTCCAGGACTCACGAAAGATCAACCTGGTAAGGCAATATGAAAGCTTCATTTGTGGTAAGAATGAATCTCTCTCTGAAGTACATCAACGTTTTAACTGTTTAATAATAGATCTGAAAACCGTTGGTAAGGAATATTCTAACTTTGAACTTCTGACAAAGTTCTTAGAATGTCTACCTGAAAGCTGGGACAGTTATTCAATGTGTCTCAAGTTGTCAAAGGATCTAAAATCAATGACTCTTTCTACCTTATATGGCACGATGCTTAATCATGAGCAATCAAGTCATCTTAAGAAGAATCTTGTAAAAGATTCCAAAAGCACCCCTATTGCTTTAATCTCAGAGTCACCTTCCACTCAGCGATCTACTATCACTATCACTAAGTTGGAGACTAACTCTGAATGCTCATCAGATCCTAACTCCTCAGATCTTGATGAATCTATGGCTCTCCTTCTAATAAATTCAGGAGATTCGCCAAAAAGAAAAATTTCAGAAAGAACAAACCTCTTGCTATTACTGACAAGCCAAGATCATCAACTCCTGTTGATAAGGCTACTGCTACTTGCTATAACTGTGAAAAGATAGGACATTTTGCTAGCGAGTGCAGGTCAAAGAAAGTGTTTAGAAACTCAGCTTTCTCCAAGAAATCCTCTAACCCCAGGTCTAGAGATGAAAAGTACACCAAGCTGAAAGAAAGGTATGCAAAGCTGAAAGGCTTTAAGAAGAAAGGCAAAGGCCTGATGGATGACTATGATTGGGCTGCCTCTGACGAAGAAGAATCATCTGACTCTGAAGATGATGATGACGCCAATCTTTGTCTCATGGCCAAAATCGAAGATGAGGAAGAAAAGTATGACATTCCCTCTACTTCAGTCTCTGCTACCAAGGTATCACCTTCTTTCTTTACAAATATTTCAGACATTGATGAAGCTGATAGTCTTCGAAAGATTGATCTCCTGACTATGAGTTTATATGAAGCTATGAATGGCAAAACTGTTGTTGAAAATCAAAACCTTGATTTCGCTGAACAACTTAAAAACTGTCACCTTCAAATAGAAAAGCTTTCTAAAATCGAAAAAGATTTGAGAGATCAAGTTCACATAAATCAGCTAGTCAAAATCGAACGCGAAGAAGCTATCGCTGTATTAAAAGCTGAAAAAGCTACTGTTGAAGGATGGTGTAAATCCTCAACAACGATCACTGAGATAATTAAGTCTCAGATTCCTCTGAATGACAAACGTAGTCTTGGTTATAAAGTTGTCACTGAAAAACCAACCACTGATAACTCCATGCTTAAGTTTGGAATATTTGTCTCTTCTATCCCTGATACTTCATCTTCTCAGTGTTCCTCTTCAAAAACTCCTATCCCTGAGGAAATCTCTACCTTAGTTTCTAAAGGTAAAGAGAAAATTATTTATCCAAAACCTCAGAAGGGTACCTTTGTACCTAAGCTGAATGCTTCTAAAGCTTCAGTGACTTATCCCTCTACTTCTAAGAACAAGATCCCTGGATTTATTCAGCGATCTACTCCTAGACTTAAAGTGGATATAATTGGTAAGAAATCTGAAGAACTGATAGTTCCTCTCATTTCTAATGCCAAAGGTATACTTGGTGCTGTCCCTGCTCATTTAAATTTAACGGGTAAGCATGCAAATGGTCCTAAAGCTACTTTTAGCTATAGGAAATGTTATCACTGTGGACTTACAAATCATGTTGCTAGTAAGTACCCCACAACCACCAAAGCTAAAAAGACAGCTAAGGTGAAGATCAATGCTCCCAAAGCAAAGAAGACCACTGAGGTTAAGAAATTAACCAAAGTGAAAAATGACAAAGCTGAATCTTCAAATGCTGCGAAGAATGCTGAAACTTCCACCTCCTCTACCCCCACTAACAAGTGTGTACACATGATGAAATGGGTACCCAAGTCAAACTAATCTTTCTTTGTTTGCAGGTTAAGAAGGGTATCTGGTATCTCGATAGCGGATGCTCTAGACACATGACTGGTAAGAAAAACATGCTCACTGAATATAAGGAAGAGAAAGGTCCCTCAGTGACCTTCGGTGGAAATGGAAAAGGCTATACCCGAGGTTTCAGTGTACTCTCTAATGGTACGACAACCTTCGGAAGAGTTGCATATGTTGAAGGACTGAAGCATAATCTTCTAAGCATTAGTCAGCTATGTGACAAGGATAACAAAGTGATTTTCACTAAGGAATCCTGCTTTGTCACTGACAAAAAGGAAAGATAGCTCTCAGCGGTTATCGTTTGGAAAATGTTTATGTTATAAACATGGACTCAACTACCACCGAGAACTCATGTTTCTTCTCAAAAGCCTCATCTGGCGCCAACTGGTTATGGCATAAGAGGCTCTCCCATCTCAACTTCAAGACACTGAATACTCTTTCTTCTAAAGAGTTAGTCACTGGTCTACCTCAACACTCGTACGCCAAGGAGTCCTTATGTTCAGCGTGTGAGAAAGGCAAGCAGACCAAAGCAAGCTTCAAGTCAAAGCAAGTCTCCTCAGTGTCATCTCCTCTACAACTTCTCCATATGGATTTGTTTGGCCCTGTTAACAAACAATCCATCGCTGGAAAGAAATATACACTGGTCATAGTTGATGAATTCTCTCGCTATACCTGGGTAGTGTTTCTCCGTTCTAAGAGTGACACCCCTGAAGAACTCATCACCTTTGTCAGGAAAATGGAAGTCCTGAACAACATGACCGTTCGCTCAATAAGGAGTGATCATGGAACCGAATTCAAAAACAGTTCTCTTGATTCCTTCTTTGAAAGTAAGGGTATTTCTCACAACTTCTCTTCAGTGAGAACACCGCAACAAAATGGAGTCGCTGAAAGAAGAAATAGAACTATCATTGAAGTTGCACGTTCAATGCTCAGCGATTCTCACTTGCCTACTCAGTTTTGGGCAGAAGCTGTCAACACCGCTTGTTTTACGCAAAACAGATCGCTGATAGTCAAAAGAATAAAAAAGACAGTCTATGAACTTTTTCATGGGAGAAAACCTTCAATTAGCTTTCTTCACATCTTTGGATGTCAGTGTTTCATACTGAACAACAGAGATGCCCTTGGAAAGTTTGATCCTAAGGCTGATGATGGAATCTTTCTTGGATATTCTTCAATCTCTAAAGCCTTCAGAGTCTTCAATCAAAGAAGACAAACTGTTGAAGAAACTATTCACGTCACCTTTGACGAATCCAGTTCAGCGAATTCTAAACCTTCTACTGATATTGAATAACTGAATCAATGGATGTTCTCTCATCTTGGTGATTCAGAAGACATACCCACTCCTCATACTCATCCCGTTGAAGATGATGGTCCTACTATCATTCCAAACATGCAGTCTAGTGAAGCTGGAAGTTCATGGGTCTCAGCTATTCCTCTAAACACTATGCCTGCTTCTGAACCTTCTGTCTCAGACATACCATCTACTTCTCAGCAACCAGTGAATGAAATAATATCTGAACCTCGTCCTCTATTGGCTGATATACCAGAAGTTGCTGAAGCCTTATCTTCAGCCCCTCAAGTTCAGGTTGAGTCAGCGACTCATGCTCCGGCTCAGCGATGGACAATAAATCACCCTATTGATCAAATTCTTGGTGATCCAAACGCTGGTGTTCAGACTCGACGAAGTGCAGGTAACATTTGCTTATTTGTTAACTTTATTTCTCTGTTTGAACCAAAGAAAACAGATGATGCCCTCCAAGATCCAAACTGGGTCAGCGCTATGCAAGAAGACCAGACTGAATTTGAAAGAAACAAAGTTTGGAAGCTTGTTCCTCGTCCATCTGACAAGTCAGTGATAGACACTAAATGGGTCTATCGAAACAAGTTGGATGAACATGGAACTGTAACCCGCAACAAGGCTCGACTCGTTGCTCAGGGATACAGACAAGAGGAAGGTATAGATTACGACGAAACCTTTGATCCAGTGGCAAGACTAGAAGCCATTCGTCTATTCTTAGCTTACGCTGTACACAAAGACTTCAAAGTTTACCAGATGGATGTTAAGTCAGCGTTCCTAAATGGAAAACTGAATGAAGAAGTCTACGTGGAACAACCTCCAGGATTCTCAGATCCTAAGCATCCAGGTTATGTTTATAAACCGGATAAGACACTTTATGGCTTAAAGCAAGATCCTCGTGCATGGTATGACACTCTCTCTACTTATTTCCATATTGAAAAATTTGAGTGTGGTAAAATCGATAAGACTCTATTTTTTAGGAATGTAAAAGGTCATATTATTCTTGTTCAGATATATGTTGATGACATCATATTTGGTTCTACTAACCATGACTTTTGTACTCGTTTCTCTGTAAGAATGAAAGCAGAGTACAAAATGAGTATGATGGGTGAGCTAACATATTTCCTTGGTCTTCAGATAAAACAAAATGAAAAGGGAACTTTCATTAATCAGGGAAAGTATGTTAAAGATATGTTGAAGAAATTTGATTTAACTCAGAGTTCAGCTATGAAAACCCCTATGGCACCACCGCTGACACTAAACAAGGATTCTCCTGGAATACCTGTTAATGTCACGACGTACCGTGGGATGATCAGCTCTCTTCTGTATCTTATAGCTAGCCGACCTGATATTATGTACGCAACCTGTTTGTATGCACGATATCAAGCTGAACCTAAGGAATCTCATATGATCGCTGTAAAGAGAATCTTTCGTTACCTTAAGGGTACTCCTAACCTAGGTCTTTGGTATCCCAAATACTCAGGGTTTGATATAATCGCCTATTCAGATAGTGATTTTGCAGGTTGCAAATTAGATAGGAAAAGCACCACAGGAGGCTGTCAGCTCCTGGGTGGAAAGCTGGTGAGTTGGACAAGCAAGAAGCAAAACTCAGTGTCCACCTCAACCGCTGAAGCTGAATACGTAGCTGCTGGAAGCTGTTGTTCTCATGTCTTGTGGATGAGAAATCAACTACTGGACTATGACCTTCAGATCTCGAAAATTCCAATCTATTGCGACAGCACAAGTGCCATCGCTATAGCCAACAATCCAGTGCTACACTCAAAGACCAAACACATCGAAATCAGGTATCATTTTATCAGAGATCATGTGATGAATGGTGATATAGAACTTCACTTTATCCCAACTGATTTTCAGTTAGCTGATCTTTTCACCAAACCTCTTGATGAGACAAGATTTAACTTTCTCATCAGCGAGCTTGGAATGCTGAACTTTGAAGAATAAAATCTTCAGCGGTTCGCATTTGATCAGCGACAGGATAAAACCAACTTGTATAACCCATTCTATCATCTTCTCTCTGAACAAACTTGATTCGCTGATGTTAAGGTATGTTATCTCTAACTCGCTATTTTTCGCCTAGAATTGCAAGATTTCAAAACAAATTATATCGCTGAATATCTCTTCCTTATCAGCGATACTTTGAAATTTCTAAAACCTAACACTGATATTTCTATTCAGTGCTTCATGTTTTCAAAATGTCCCTGAGTATTTCAACAACCTCAGAGACATCCTAAAATGTGAAAGTACGTTTGTGACGTAATCAAACGGATAAACCCTGGCATGTTATTTTTCTGACACACGTTTGCACGTTTCGTTTTCTCATCCAATCAAATGCAAACACGTGTCCGTGTCATGATGAAAAACTTTCCCGCTCTAGTTTTTCTCTCTCTCTACTCTCACTATATAAACACTTTCAAGTTTATTTTTTCCTTTACGCGAACAACTTCTTCTTCAAGAAAATAATTACTGTTGCATTTCGAACTCTCGTTTCAAGAACTGTTCATCTTCTTCAAACTTCGAAAGGTTAACATTCTTATTATTTACCTTTTATTAACTTGTTTTTGATCTTATTCTTGTTATTAACAGATCAAACAAAAGAAACCTTTTTAAAATAAAATCATTTTCTTTTCATGATTTTATCAACACAACCTTCATGGTTGTTCTTCAAGTTTGAAACAAAACTCTTAAACTTGTTCTTCATATGTTTTTCCAGAATTTCTTCTTCAAATAGAAACTGGAAAACACATACTCTCCATGTTTTGTATTTCTTTTTCAAAAAAAAAAACCCTAATCTTCATTAAGACATCTTTGGTCTGAATGAAATGGACAAAACTCAACAACATCTTATTGGAAAATCTTTCCACATTAAGACATTGTTCTTTATCTCTTCTTCATGTTTAAATGTGATTAACAGAAATGGCATCTACTACTGAATCTCCTGATGATAAGACCTCCATTGTTGCTGAGGTCACTGAATTCACAAAGGCTCCTCAGGTTAAGTTCGATCTCAAGAAGGTTACTTATCAACATAATAATCCTTATGCTCTCTTCGACTTCCCTGAAAACAAAACTGTCACACATATTGATTATGCTGTGAACTTTCTTAAAACTTGCCCCATTTCATACGCTCTCACCATTGCACCCCCTGCTCATCGTTCTCTACTAGCTCAGTTCTGGTATACTGCCAGACGAGCTCAGGTTCCTTCACCCAAAGACCCAAAGAAAATGTTCGATGTCATTCTCTGTGACACAGACCATGGTACTTCCAAGATCACCCCCAACCATATCAGACGTGCTATAAAACTCCCTACAAGTACCAAAGAAAACCGTTTTGTCCCTCTACCAGATCCCAAAAAAAACCCTACTGATAGAGCAACCCTGATTGCATTCTTTGATGCAATGGGTTACGCATGGGACACAGGGAGACACAAAAACCCTGACAAAAAGCTAACTGCCATCAAGAAGTCGATGATGCCCAGCGAGATGAATTTCATCTACGCTCATCTGATCAGCTGTCTAACAGCTAAAGTCGGGTCAACTGACCAAGCATCCCAACCCCAACAGGCCATGGGATATGCTCTGCTGAAGGGACTCCACATTGATTGGGCGTCAATCATCTACGACGATTTGATGTTCAGGGTGAACATGGTTGAAAGACCAACTTGCGTTCCATATCCAAGGTTTATCAGCGCCGTCTTTCAACACGGACTTGAGGATGAATACCCAAAGGTAGGAGACCTGAGACTCTCTCAGGTTGACGCTAAAGTTCTAGATTTCAAGCCCCTGCCAAACGAGGTACGTCTCTCTGTACTCTTATCTTTTCTTAATCCTCCTTCTTCTACTTCTGCGGCTACTTCAGTGGTAATCCCAACCGATGATACCCAGGCTGCACCCTTCACTCCTCCTCGTAAAAGGAAACACTCAACTTCCCAACTTGATTCCAAAAGGATCAAGAAAAGCAAGGAGCAACCCTCCAAGCCATCAACGGCTGAAGACCCCATGACTCATCTTATACAAGAGTCGCTGGATAGTTTCGTGGTACGCTCTGCCACAGCTGCTCAAGCCACCCCTTCCATCCCAACCTCAGCGTCTCTAAACACCGAGGTTATAAACTTGGAACTAAACCCACCTCCTTCAGCCTCTCTACAGACTGAAGTGATTCTCAACAGATCCAACGCTGAGCCCCGCTCCCAACCAACTTTCTCAACCTTTGTTCCTCCCACCATTCCCTTGGACACTCCACCATTTTTCCCCGCATTTTCAGGAACGCCCGTCATCATACATGATTCAGTTGTTGCTGCTCTAAATACGATGATGGATACAAACTTAGGATCCTAGAAAACAGTAAAAGGGACAAATATTTTATGACTTCTTTTTATCCTTATGTTTTCATTAAATAGCAATTTTCTCTGTTGCTATGTCATAATCAAATAGGGGGAGATTGTTGATCCAAACCCTCAGTGATTTGATAATGACCCTCTCTTAATACTTAGTGAAAATTGTAAGTAAACAATATGTATCAGAGTTTCACTATCGCTGATAAGTACTAAAACCTTACAGTACCGCTGATAGGAACTCTCGCTCTTTAGATTAAACATTCAGCGAACACTGTTCACCATAATGCTCTGAGTCTGTTCAGTACTTATGGTGATCGCTGATAAGTTAGTTGTTTACTTATGATCTCTGAAGACAAGTTTCACGTCAACATAGGTTCTACGCTGAAGTCGAAGATCAAGCTCAAGAACCAGCGACAAGTCTCCTAATGAACTGATGCGGATCAGCGAAGACTCAGATTTGTCCACTCAACGTGAAGTATCAAGTACAAGACTTCAGCTATCGCTGAACTTTATCATTCGCTGATTAACAATGTTAAAGCTCTGATTCAACGAAAGCTGATCATGAAGTCCTCCGTACAAAGTACTTTTGTCTTAACCACCCTTGCACGACTCCGTACGAAATGTCAGAAAAGAACCTCCTTACTGTCTGAAATCGTACAACCACTCTGATACTACATTGTTCATTCATGTGGCTACTAAGGTTGTCTACAAAGGTCAATGACATGCAACCAATGAGCTGCTGCCACGTGTAAAGTGTATACTGACATGCATTAAATGCATGCAGTATATAAAGAAATGAACTCACTTCATTTTGAAGTAACTTGCTAACTCTGGACAAGTTCATCCTCTTATCTCAAGATAGGTTATTATTAGTAATTTCCTTATCTTTCTTAGTGCAAGAAACTTAGTGTTCCAACTTGTTTAGATTTAGGTTTATCCTTAATCTTGTTTCCGCAACAAGCTGTAAATTGTTAATGATTTATTAATAAACAATTTAGAAAAGTAAAATCTGTGTTTGTATTCAACCACCCCCCATTCTACAAACTTGTATAGCCCTTCGGGACCAACAAGTGGTATCAGAGCGGATTTGTTTAATCTCATAAACAAGATCTAATCTATAATAAGATTTCTCTTCCTTGCTATTTCTGAAAATGGCTACCAACACAAACACAAACTATATAGACAATGGTTCTCTTGCTAAACCCCCTAGATTCTCCAGAGATAATTTTAATCTATGGAAAAATAGGATGATTCTTTTCTTAGAAGGTGTAGACCCTACTATGCCTTACTATCTTGAAAACGGCCCATATATCCCTGTAAGAATTGATGTTGCAGTTCCAGCCGCTGAGAATAGACCTGCTATTCCAGAAAGGCTGATTCCTAAAGAAATCCATATGTGGACTGACGAAGATAAGAAGAAAGTGGCTATCGACACAAAATCCAGATCCATACTATCCATGGCTCTTCCTGACGAAGTCTACCATTCCGTCATGAACCTGAAAACCTCAAAAGCTATGTGGGACACAATATGTGTTCAGTATGAAGGTACGTCTGAAGTCCAGGACTCAAGAAAGATCAACCTGGTAAGACGGTACGAAAGCTTCATTTCTGGTAAGAATGAAACACTCTCTGAAGTTCACCAACGTTTCAACTGTTTAATTATAGATCTGAAAACTGTTGGTAAAGAATATTCTAACTTTGAAGTGCTGACAAAGTTTTTAGAATGTTTACCTGAAAGCTGGGACAATTATTCTATGTGTCTCAAGCTGTCAAATGATCTAAAATCAATGACCCTTTCATCCTTATATGGCACAATGCTGAATCATGAGCAATCAAGTCATCTTAAGAAGAATCTTGTAAAAGATTCCAAAAGCACCCCTGTTGCTTTAATCTCAGAGGAACCTTCCACTCAGCGACCCTCGGTCACTATCACTGAGTTGGAGAGTAACTCTGAAAGGTCATCAGATTCTGATTCTTCAGATGATGATGAATCGTTGGCTCTCCTAACTAAAAAGTTCAGGAGATTCGCCAAAAAGAAAATGTTTAGAAAGAACAAACCTCTTTCCATAACTGACAAACCAAGATCATCAGCTCTTGTTGATAAGGCTACTGCTACTTGTTTTAACTGCGAAAAGATAGGACAATTCGCTAATGAGTGCAGGTCAAAGAAAGTTTCTAGACCCTCAGCTTTTCCAAAGAAATCCTTTATTCCCAGGAATAAAGATGACAAATACTCAAAGCTGAAAGAAAAGTATGCGAAGCTGAAAAGCTTTAAGAAGAAAAGCAAAGGCCTGATGGCTAACTATGATTGGGCTGCTTCTGATGAAGAAGTATCATCATCTGACTCTGAAGATGATGAAGCCAATCTCTGTCTTATGGCAAAGATTGAAGATGAGGAAGAAAGTTCAGACATTCCCTCCACTTCAACCTCTGCAATTCAGGTATCACCTTCCTTCTTTACAAATATTGCAAATATCGATGAAGCTGATAGTCTTCGTAAGATCGATCTCTTGACTAGAAGTTTATATGAATCCATGAATGGCAAAACAATAGTTGAAAATCAAAATCTTGATCTCGCTGAACAGCTTAAAAACTGTCACCTTCAAATAGAAAACCTTTCTAAAATTGAAGAAAATTTTAAAGATCAAGTTCACTTAAATCAGCTAGTCAAAATCGAGCGCGAAGAAGCTATTGCTGCATTAAGAGCTGAAAAAGCTACTGTTGATGGATGGTATAACTCCTCAACAAAGATCACTGAGATAATTAAGTCTCAGATTCCCCTGAGTAATAAACGTGGTCTTGGTTATAAAGCTAATACTCAAGAACCAACCACTGATCGTTCCATGCTCTTATTTGGAACTTTCGTATCCTCAGTCGCTGATACTTTATCCTCTCAGTGTTCCTCGTCCAGACCGACTATCCCTGAGGATACTCCTACCTCTTCAAAAGGTAAAGAGAAAATAGTTTATCCAAAACCTACCTCTGTCTTTAAAGATAAAGGTAAAGGAATTCTTTTTAACCAAAATCCTCAGAAGGGTACCTTAGTACCTAAGTTGAATGCTTCTAAAGCTTCAGTGACCTACCCCTCTGGATCAAGGAATCAGATCTCTAGATCTACTCAGCGTGGATCTATTCAGCGATCTACTCCTAGACTCAGAGTGGATGTCCTTGGTAAGAAATCTGAAGAACTGAATGTTCCTCCTATTTCAAAAGCCAATAGTTTACTTGGTGCTGGTACTTCTAATTCAAAATTAAAAGCTCAACATTCAAATGGTCCTAGAACTACTTTTAGTTATAGGAAATGTTATCACTGTGGACTCACTGATCATATTGCTAGTAAGTGCCCCACATCTACCAAAGCTGAAAAGATAGCTAAGGTGAAGATCTCTGCCCCCAAGGCAAAGAAGACCACTGAGGTTAAGAATCTAACCAAAGTGAAGAATGACAAAGCTGAATCTTTAAATGCTGCGAAGACTGCTGAACCTTCCATTCCAACTACTTCCACTGACAAATGTGTATACATGGTTAAGTGGGTACCCAAGAAAAACTAATCTTCCTTTGTAATGAAGGTTAAGAAAGGTATCTGGAATCTCGATAGCGGATGCTCTAGAAACATGACCGGAAAGAAAAGCCTGCTCGATGAATACAAGGAAGAGAAGGGTCCCTCTGTGACTTTTGGTGGAAATGGAAAAGGACATACCCGTGGGTTTGGTGTACTCTCAAATGGTACAACCACCTTCAAAAGGGTCGCATATGTTGAAGGGCTGAAGCATAATCTTCTAAGCATCAGTCAGCTTTGCGACAAGGATAACAAAGTAATCTTTACTAAGGAATCCTGCTTTGTCACTGACAAAAAAGAGAAGATAGCTCTCAGTGGTTATCGTTTGGAAAATGTTTATGTAATAAACATGGACTCAACAACCACTGAGAACTCCTGTTTCTTCTCAAAAGCCTCATCTGATGTCAACTGGCTATGGCACAAGAGGCTCTTTCATCTGAATTTCAAGACACTGAGTACTCTTTCTTCAAAAGAGTTAGTCACTGGTCTACCTCAACACTCATACGCCAAAGAGTCTTTATGTTCAGCGTGCGAGAAAGGGAAGCAGACCAAAGCAAGCTTTAAGTCAAAGCAAGTCTCCTCAGTGTCATCTCCTCTACAACTACTCCATATGGATTTGTTTGGCCCTGTTAACAAACAATCCATCGCTGGAAAGAAATATACGCTGGTCATAGTTGATGAATTCTCTCGTTATACATGGGTAATGTTTCTCCGTTCTAAGAGTGACACCCCTAAAGAACTCGTCACCTTTGTTCGGAAGATGGAAACCCTGAACAACTTGACCGTTCGCTCAATAAGGAGTGATCATGGGACTGAATTCAAAAACAGTTCTCTTGATTCCTTCTTTTAGAGCAAGGGTATTTCTCACAACTTTTCTTCAGTGAGAACACCGCAACAAAATGGAGTCGCTGAAAGAAGAAATATAACAATTATTGAAGTTGCACGTTCAATGCTCAGCGATTCTCACCTGCCTACTCAGTTTTGGGCAGAAGCTGTCAACACTGCTTGTTTTACGCAAAACAGGTCGCTGATAGTCAAAAGATTCAATAAGACAGCCTATGAACTTTTTCATGGGAGAAAGCCTTCAATTAGCTTTCTTCACATCTTTGGATGTCAGTGTTTCATACTGAACAACAGAGATTCCTTTGGAAAGTTTGATCCTAAGGCTGATGATGGAATCTTTCTTGGATACTCCTCAGTTTCCAAAGCCTTCAGAGTCTTCAATCGTAGAAGACAAATTGTTGAAGAAACTTGTTGATCCCATTTTTGAGCAACAATAGAAGAAATATAAAGTCCATATTTAAATATAGAGATAAGATATACATGAAGAACAATCATAAAGAAACTTATCTCATATTCATTGATGATTAAATATGGAGAGGAGAAATGTTGAAGAACACCACACTAAACATGAAACGACTCTCATAAGAAACTAGTCTATGTGTGTTTTTGTGTGCTTTCCATATCTCTCATTTCTTGAAATAAGACTATGGACACCTCTTATATAAGGCCATTTACACATTAGATATTTAAGATATCTAAAATCTAGACAATATCTAAAATATCTATATAAAATATCTAAGAAAATATCTATAAGAAAATATCTAAAACATTAAAATATCTTTATAAAACATTCATTTAATTAGGAGCTAATTAAAGCTAACAATCTCCCCCTAATATTTTATAAAGAAAGCATCATCTTGTAGTCTCCCCTTTGCTTTCTTTAGAACCTTTGATGTTCCGTTCTTCAAGTCTTCAAAGCATCATGTGCTCCCCCTCAAATGTAGGCTCATCCACCGAGCTTTAAACGTGAATAACAGAGGATGGAGTGACATTTAAAATGTGACAAATGTAGCTTGACACCATGAAGAACCGTTGAGAGAACACCGTTCTTGAAAGCGGAAAGAGCATGAGTGAAATGCGATGCTTTCGGTGCAGCAAGAGTCCATTGACTTTGACACAGATTCTGACCATTAAGAACACTGATTCAGACCAAAATTAAAACATGAAAAAGTTTCACCTGTGTCTTAGGAATTTAACGCAACTGGACTCATGCGAATCGGAGCACCGAGTAGGAAGTTATGCGCGTGTTTCTGAAACAGTGCAAAGCTGACAGCAAGTAAACAAAAATCAGGCTCTGAGGTTGAGTCGCAGAGGTTCAGTCCACAGAGGCTCTGTCGGATTTCATAGAGGCTCTGTGGTGAACAGTACCACAGAGGTTGGTCGGCAGAGGTTTGGCGGCAGAGGTTGATCGTAGTGCCGACGGAGCTCTGATGATGATTTTAGTGAAACACCTCTGTCCAGCAGATGTATACTGACTTTAGCAGAGGTTCTGACCAAGAAGAACACCGATTCAGACCAATCTCAAAACATGAGAATTGTTCATCTGTGTCTTAGGAATCCAACGCATCTGGACTCATCAATTTTGGAGCTTCGAGGAGGGAGTTATGTTGAAAATACGACAGGTGCGCAAATCTGACAGCAAGAACTAAGACGTTGCGCTATGGGCTCTGAAGTTCGGTTGCAGAGGTTCAGTCCACAGAGGTTCTGTGGTGAACAGTAACACAGAGGTTGGTCGCGTGCGGCAGAGGTTTGGTCGCGTGCGGCAGAGGTTTGGTCGCGTGCGGCAGAGGTTTGGTCGCGTGCGGCAGAGGTTTGGTCGCCGCTCGGCAGAAGCTTAACAGAAGTGTTACACTTACTTTGACACTGATTTAGACCATTTTACCTCTAGAGTTTGCAAAAACTCAAAACAGAAACAACTTTCATTAGTTTGTTATCTGATCAGATCATCTTGAATCACCTCTTTTCGAGCTCGTACGACAAAGATATGGTTGATTTACCACAGTCGCGCAGATCTGTCCATCAGCTTTCCATCAGCACACTGTTGTCTACTTCAACGATGCATATGACCCTTATAAATTTCGAATCTCTGAATTCTCAAAACACGAAAGCTGTTCATCAATGTGTTTTGAATCCAGGGCCTTTTGAATCGCATCAATCGGTGTTTTTATGAGTGAGATATGACTAGTTTAATACAGCAGGACAAATCTGTCATTAAATCTGATTTGATGTAAAAGATAAGACGATCTTCATATAATTTTTAAAACCGTGAGTGCAAATAATTCGATCTCTAATTGATCAAGTCAGAAAACTAATTAGAAGAACTCAAAGTTTTAAAAAAACGTTTCAGATCAGACTTTGAACATGTAACAAAACATCAAATCTTTCTCAAACAACTTTCTCAAGACCCAAATGATTTTGTTATCCATATATAAATGTTTATGAGCAGCGGAAGACAAACAAAATCTGGATCAAAGATAGTCCAATCTTGAAAATAAAGGTCAGATCAAACAAAGATCAACAACCTTACTACCAAGATGCAAAAAGAATTGCTATGGACTTAAGCACACACAAGGATGAGATCATAGATCAACCATCTACTTAGTGCTTATCAAATAAAACCAATGAATGAGAAAGAATCAAAACACACACATGAAGTATATCATAAACTAAACCATCTAAAACTTCCATTGTTGCATAGATGATCGATTTTGAAGAAAAGTTTCTTCAATCGGCTCTGATACCAATTGTTGATCCCATTTTTGAGCAACAATAGAAGAAATATAAAGTCCATATTTAAATATAGAGATAAGATATACATGAAGAACAATCATAAAGAAACTTATCTCATATTCCTTGATGATTAAATATGGAGAGGAGAAATGTTGAAGAACACCACACTAAACATGAAACGACTCTCATAAGAAACTAGTCTATGTGTGTTTTTGTGTGCTTTCCATATCTCTCACTTCTTGAAATAAGACTATGGACACCTCTTATATAAGGCCATTTACACATTAGATATTTAAGATATCTAAAATCTAGACAATATCTAAAATATCTATATAAAATATCTAAGTAAATATCTATAAGAAAATATCTAAAACATTAAAATATCTTTATAAAGCATTCATTTAATTAGGAGCTAATTAAAGCTAACAAAACTATTCACGTCACGTTTGACGAATCCCGTTCAGCGAACTCTAAACCGTCCGCTGATACTGAAGAACTGAATCAATGGATGTTTTCTCATCTTGGTGATTCAGAAGATGCTCCCACTCCTCATACTCATACAGTTGAAGATGATAGTCCTACTATCATTCCAAACATGCAGAATAGTGAAGCTGAAACATCATGGGTCTCAACTGTTCCTTTAAACACTATACCTGCTTCTGAACCAAATGTCTCAGACATTCCATCTATTTCTCAGCAATCAGTGAATGAAATGACAAATGCAACCACTCCTCTCTTGGCTGATACTGCAGAAGTTGCTGAAGCCTCATCTCCAGCTCCTCCAGTTAAGATTGAGTCAGCGTCTCACGCTCCGGCTCAACGATGGACTGTAAATCACCCAATTGATCAAATTCTTGGTAATCCAAACGCTGGTGTTCAGACTCGACGAAGTGCAGGGATACAGACAAGAGGAAGGCATAGATTACGACGATACATTTGCTCCAGTAGCAAGACTAGAATCTATTCGTCTATTCTTAGCATACGCTGTACACAAAGACTTCAAGGTACATCAGATGGATGTTAAGTCAGCGTTTCTAAATGGAAAGCTGAATGAAGAAGTCTACGTGGAACAACCTCCAGGATTCTCAGATCCTAAGCGTCCAGGTTATGTTTATAAACTGGATAAGGCACTTTATTGCTTAAAGCAAGCTCCACGTGCATGTTATGACACTCTCTCTACTTATCTCCATATTGAAAAATTTGAGCGAGGTAAAATTGACAAAACTCTATTTTTTTAGAATAGTGAAAGGTCATATCATTCTAGTTCAGATATATGTTGATGACATTATATTCGGTTCTACTAACCCTGATCTTTGTACTCGTTTCGCTGATAGAATGATAGAGGAGTATAAAATGAGCATAATGGGTGAACTAACATATTTCCTTGGTCTTCAGATAAAGCAAAATGACAAAGGAACTTTCATTAATCAAGGAAAGTATGTTAAAGATATGCTGAAGAAATTCGATTTAACTCAAAGTTCAGCTATGAAAACCCCTATGGCACCACCGCTGACACTAGATAAGGATACTAAGGGTATTTGTAATACCCCGGGTAAGTTCGTTAGTTAAAAGTTAGTTCCGTTAAAATTATTTGACTTTATAATTAATGTTTAGGGTGAATTTGGGTTGAATTAGGAGTTAAGGGTATTTTGGGTCATTAAGGGATAGCTTAGGGTTTAAAGGGTAAAAATGGGTTAGATATTACCCCTTAGTTAATCTGATATTTCAAAACAGCAGATATTATCTAGAAAAGCAATTTAGTGTGTGTGTGTTTTGGAAGAAAATAAGAAAGGAAGAAAAGTTAGCTTAAGGCATCATTTGGTGTACTTGGAAGAGATTACAGGTATGTTTCCTTTACAATTTATGTTTGTAATTGCTAAAAGGAAGTTTCTGTCGGATTAAAATCATCAAAATCGATCTGGTGTAAATCACAGTCGGATTCCGGGTAGTTCTTTGATGGTATCCGGGTAGTTCTTTGTTGGTGTCCGGACGAGTCTTTTATCCGGGTAAGTTCCTTTTCTTATGTTTTCCGGATAGAATTGGATACCGGATGGTATCCGGATTACTTTGGTGTCCGGATGACGTCCGGATTATATTGATTGTCCGAAAAAGTCTTGATTGTCCGGAAAAGTCCTGATTGTCCGGATAATTCTGTAGTGTCCGGATACTTTTGTTGTTTGGCCAATATTGAGAGTTTAGATGCTGTCGAGTATCCAGTAACCTGTATTTTGTTGACCATTAGATAGGGAATGAATGAGGACTGACTATCCTGTGGTCTTGACTTGAGTACGGGTTTGGGGACAACATTTGAGAGTTTGAGTTCTTTAGAGTTGTTAGCCTTAGTAAGACTTATGTGTTTTATGTGGTAAAGAGATGTCTGTATATATGTGTTACAGATCCTGTGAATTCTGGGTAAAGGGCTGAACCTGTTTAGAAGGCTTGGAAACGTGTTAATAAGCAATCAGGTGAGTTTTACTTTAAAAACGTTTTTAACTTGAATACGTATATGTGTGGATTGGGAATGTAATAGTTGTTGACTATGTATTTATATGAGAATTATAATATATTGAGGTATTATATTTACATGAGTATTATAATGTGTTATAATACGTTGGCCGGGTTTAGGACCGGTGTGCTTGGCTATAGAATCCGTATAGCGTTGTAAATTATTAGTTGGCTTGTTACCAACTAATATGGCCAGGAGGAATGAGAAGGGAAGGTACATGATATGTGAGCTTGATTAGATATATATGATTGTGTTGCGTGATTTATATGAATGAAGTTTATATAAATGGTTTTGAAACTAACAGTGATTTTTCTCACTTAGACCACAAGGTCTAACCCTCATTTTGTTTTAAAATATGTATTCCATGTGGTGGATCAAGTAAGAGCAAGTAATTAGAGTAACCGATGGATGACTTTTGTGAAGGATTATAAGATGAAGATTTTGGCTTGTTTAGCAGTTGTATCACAATATTAAATGTTATGTATGTATTTAGTACAAAGTTTGTAGTAGAATGGTTTCTTTTATTTGTAAAAGACTGCGGGACCGAACTTGTAATATGATGTTTCTTTTGTTATATGAATGTTATGTTACATTATGTGAATTGATGTGTATATGGGAATTGGGTTGTTACAAATGGTATCAGAGCCTTAGTTTAAGGGATTTAGTTATTTGTATCTGTACCTAGACTTAAACTGCATGTGAAGTAGGATGTCCCTATTATGGTAGAACCTTGGGATATTAAGTATAAAAGGTAGGAGGAACATCATGTAAGGTAATTTCATATTACACCTGGCCAATGTAATTGTGTTTTTACAGGTACATGTTTGAACTGGAATGCCTTGTTATATGGGGTACGTGCTTATGTGTATGTTAACCTTGTTTAAATCTACAGAATGGCAAGCGGAACACGAAATTCGAATCGAGGAGGAGGAAGAAATCCGAATAGAACTAAATCGTCAATAGGAACAGGGGACAGGGGAGGCAGAACTGGGGGCAGGGTCGGAGGTAGAACTGGGGGTAGAGCTGGAGGTCGAGCCGGAGGCAGAGTCCAGCCACATGGTACAGAGTTCGTTACCAGGGATGATCTAATGGCAGAAATGGGAAGATTACAAGCTAATATCCAAGCTATGTTCAACCAAACTCACAATACTGAAACAGAAAGACCAGATCCTACTCATGAAGAGGAGATGCCCATTACATCTACTGTCGTACCAGTAGTGAGGAAATGTGATTATAAAATGTTTTTAAGCTGTAGACCTCCGACCTACTCAGGAGACAGGGATCCCGTGAAAGCAATGAGATGGATGAAGGAAATAGAAGTTATTTTCAAGACAAGCAAGTGTGCGGATGAAGATAGGGTATTGTATGAGGCAGCAATGTTAAAAGGGGATGCTTTGTATTGGTGGGAATCTTTTATTCACTCTAAAGGATCTAATGTTTATTCTACCCTCCCTTGGGAAGAATTTGTGATAGCATACAGGGAACAATTTTGTCCACAAGCAGCCGTCAAACAACTGGAAGGGGAATTTATGAACTTGCAACAAGGGAACTTATCCGTTCGAGATTACACCGCTAGTTTTCTGGAAAAGTCTCGGTTCGCAGAATACTATGTTGCTACGGAGGCAATGAAGACAGAAAGGTTTATCTTTGGGCTGAACTCAGAAGTCAGAAGGCTAGTGACTGCAAAAGGACCCGATACCTTCTCAGCTGCAGTTAATGCTGCGGAGAATGTTGAACGAGATATTAGAAGAGATGCAGGCGATAAAAGTATCGGGAAGAGAAAGTGGGAAGGACCACAACACGATCCGAAGAAGTCCCGATTTCAGAGGTATGATAACCGCCCGCCGTTTCGACCAGCGGAAAGACCATGTCAGAAGTGCAACCGTGTCCTCCAAGGAAATTGCCAAGGTGATTTGCGAGCATGTTATAAGTGTGGGAAGACCGGACACGTCATTAAAGATTGTAATGTAACGCGGTTATGTTTCTTATGCAATTCTCCGGATCACCTTCAATCGGACTGTCCGCGGGGGAGGATACAGCAAGGTCGATCATCAGGCAGGCCAGCGATTGTTAAACCAGTAATACCAAGACTGGAACCGCCAGTAACCAGGGGTCGTGCATTTCAAATGACCGAGAAAGAAGCGGAGGAAACTCCGGATGTGGTCACAGGTACATTTTTAATAAACTCTACACGTGCTAAGGTGTTATTTGATTCCGGTGCAAACTGTAACACCTTAGGCAAATCCCACATCCTTTAGAGGGCAGGAGAGATGCTGGGTATATTAGTAAACCTTGGCCTTACCAGACACAACGCGTTTTGGGGCCACAAGCAGGCGGGTTCCTTGGGAACTCTGTGGTTAAGCGTGCTTGGGTGGGAGTAGTACCAGGATGGGTGACCCCCTGGGAAGTCCTCGCCAGGTCGCCAAGAACAAAGTCGTGAGCCAGTGGGGCAAAGCGGACAATATTGTGTCGTGGTAAGCAGGGTGTTACAAATGGTATTAGAGCCACTCCTGTGCCGTTCGGGATGGTGGGGCAAACCTCATCGAGGACGATGAGTCCCTAAGGGGGGTGTGTGTAACACCTTAGGCAAATCCCACATCCTTTAGAGGGCAGGAGAGATGCTGGGTATATTAGTAAACCTTGGCCTTACCAGACACAACGCGTTTTGGGGCCACAAGCATGCGGGTTCCTTGGGAACTCTGTGGTTAAGCGTGCTTGGGTGGGAGTAGTACCAGGATGGGTGACCCCCTGGGAAGTCCTCGCCAGGTCGCCAAGAACAAAGCCGTGATCCAGTGGGGCAAAGCGGACAATATTGTGTCGTGGTAAGCAGGGTGTTACAACTTAAATCGATTACTCATGCACAAAGATGGTCAAATGGACCCGTCCAAGCCTTGGACATGCAGCGGACCGGGCCGGCCCAGCCCAGTAGGGACCCGTTATGGCCCGACGGTCCTTGACCGGTTACGATTTTCATCAAAAAACAAGGACCGGTCCGACTCTAGGACCGGTTATTTAAATATTACTTTTAAGTATATTTTTATATAAAAACGTATTTGTTATTGTATTTGATTAACCCAATTATAATAAAACTTATTTTTTAAGCGTGTTTTTAGTGTATTTAATTGACCTAATTATAATAAAAATGTATTTATTAGTTCATTTGATTGCCAATTTTTTCAAAAACAAAAATTATAAGTTAAAAAAATTGTAGAAAAAATAAAAATAAAAATGATGTGAACCGCTTTTCATTACCGGACCTTATAAAGCTTAACCGTTCCTTCGTATTTAGGTAGGGACCAGGATCGATTACGGAATCACTATTTATAACGGGGACTAATTTGGGTCTGACCCACCCCGGCCCGAAACTGATTTTTAACCATCTCTATACATATTTTTAGGGGTGTACGCGGGTTAGGTTGGACGGTTTTTGACATTTTTACAACTCAACCCAATTATGACGGTTTTGAAAATCTCAACCCAACCAAACCCATTCAAAAGTATAACCCAACCCAACCTTTGCGGGTTGTGGTGGGTTGGGCGGTTTGGTAGTATATATAAATTCACGATTGAAATACGACAAATTAAACTAAAAATATACCCAACAAAGTTATTAGTTATTACAAGCATCCCAATAGATATTAAAATTTTTAAGTCTTAAACTTCAAAAGCATAAATTATAGCATCCAATTCAAAATCGTAAGTTGTTCATCCTTAACCACAATCCTAGCCACGACTTTTCGGTATCTCTCTTTATTAAACGACACCGAAAGCTAAGCAATTTTTGTTTCTTATCACACACACTGTCCAAATACTTCTTACATTGGTTTATTAAGTGATTCCACAAAAACTTGTACCAATTCTTTTACTAGCTAACAATTATGATCCTAAGATGCAACATTTGTTCAATGGTAAGTATTTTGAATTGTTATTATAAAGTAAGTGAGACCTCATGAATTATACTAGTTGACAATTATTAACTTTTATTTAATTTGGGTTGCACCTTCAAGTATCGTGTGTGTGTGTGTATATATAATATATATATTTTATAAAATAAAAAATATTAGCGGCGGGTTGACGGTTTGGGTTGGGTTAAGTTTTCCTAACCCAATTTTAACCCTTATAATTAGCGGCTTGACGGTTCGACGGGTTGGATTTAATTGGGTTGTTAGCGGGTTGGGTTGGTCGGGTTTCGCAGGTAGGCGGCTTTTTGTACACCCCTACATATACTTGATTAAATGTTCAAAATTTCACATCTGACGTATAAAGATAAAAGCTGTGCAAGTAGATAATTAAGTAGATTACCCAAATAAAAATGGGATAAACCAGGTTGCATTTTCATAACATTCACTTATTTTTTTAAGAAACAAACAAAAATGGGATAAACCAGGTTAGCCCAGCCACACATTAAGAATGTCATTATGTCAAACACCTTCCACATATATGTTACTTGTTTGGGCAGTGCTCATTGTGATTCAGTGCTCTTCCTTCCTCCGCCCTTCGCCGCCATGACCACCCACCGGAAAATCCTGATTGTCGCCTATTCCGGCCAAGGCCACGTCATCCCATCCCTCAGATTCGCCAAACGCCTTCTCAACATGGGTGTCGATGTCACCTATTCCACCAGCCTCTCCGTCGTAAGATGCATGGAAAACGACACCATCCCTCACGGCCTCACCTTCGCTCCGTTCTCCGACGGCCACGACCTTGGAAAACAACCTCATACCACCCTCCAACAATTCATCACCGATTTCGCCACAAATGGTGCTTCTGCCGTAGCAGAAATCATCAGTTCCGCCACTGCCGCCGGCCAGCCGTTTGACCACTTGGTCTACACCACCGTCATCCCATGGGCGGCGCGTGTGGCTCACGCCCACAGTATCAAATCCACTGTTCTCTGGTGCCAATCAGCCATTATTATGGATATTTACTACTACTATTTCAATGACTATAAAACCCTCATATCCAATAACAACATTGACCCAACATTTCCGGTCAACTTACCTGGACTACCACCACTAACCATCGCTGATTTGCCGTCGTTTTTATTGCAATCATGCCCAAAAGAACACGAATTTCTTTTACCAATTTTGAAAGATCATGTTGATGTACTAAAACTATCTCCAAGAATACTTGTGAACAGTTTTAGTGAACTAGAGTTCGAATCCATCAGAGCAATTGAGAAACTTGAATTCCTTCCAATTGGACCCTTAGTCGGAGAAGAGTCTAAGAATAATTCCTCCGGTGAATATTTCTTGAAAAAAACAGAGGATGATTACATCCATTGGTTAAACACAAAACCAAAAGCTTCAGTTGTGTATGTTTCATTTGGAACCATAGCGACTTTTTCGATGGATCAAATGGAGGAGATGGCAACTGGGTTGCTGGAGAGTGGTTGGCCATTTTTATGGGTGATTAGAGACATTGACATTGCAGAAGGATTGAGGAGAACAGAGGAACTGAAAAAACAGGGAATGATAGTGAAATGGTGTTCTCAGGTTGAGGTGTTGAGTCAAGAAGCAATCGGGTGTTTCGTGATGCATGGTGGGTGGAATTCGACAGTGGAGGCGTTGGTGGGCGGTGTTCCGATGGTGGTGTTTCCACAGTGGTCGGATCAGGGGACGAATGGGAAGATGATTGAAGATGTATGGAGAACAGGGGTTAGGGTGAGGAGGAGGGAGGAAGATGGAATGGTGAAAGGGAGGGAGATCGAGAGGTGTGTGAAAAGAGTAATGGGAGATGAGGAAATGAAGAAAAATGCAGAGAAATGGAGGGATTTGGCAAGAGAAGCTCTCAACAATGGCGGATTGTCCACCATCAACCTCCAAGATTTCTTGGATGATATTTGAAAAGGAAATTGACTCAACTAGTCATTTTATCCGAGTAAATTGGTCTCCTAACAATTTCTCTCGTATTTTCACTAAAATGTTACTACTTCCGTAACAGTCAGGTTCGTTAATAGCGGACCTAGCTGAAAAACACACAAAAAAATTGATCTATTTTCCTTGAAAGAAAATTGGGGTCTCCAATTGTCGATCTAGTTCATAATTTCTCTTTAAGAAAAATCGTTGATATTCGTTTTTTAAGTACTTACAAACCTGAATATTGCATATGAAATGACATTTGGGTCGATCCGGATGCGAAATAGGTAGAAGACCAATTTAAGTTTCTGCGATGGCTATTTGACATTTGGGTCGATCATTAGTTTAGTTTAGTTTAGTTTCAAAAAATATAATTAAGGACGTCCAATGAAACCGTACGGTATCAACTTTCAAAAACGATTTTCTTCTATTACAACAGACCCCTTGAAGCAGTGGCTCGTGCCAGTTGCCAACGTGTTCCTCTATGGTTCGAGCCTTGCAATCCAACCTTGGCTCTCCAACTTTAGGTGTTGATATGTCATAGCACAATTAATTATGACCATGTAAACATTTACGAATTGTGATAAACAATTGCTTGTAGGGAGATTTGATTTCATCATGCTAGAAGAAACGTGATTAAGACCAGGTCTAGAAGTTAACCATATGTAATGAAACGTCTTGTTACAACTACTACAATTGACTCATACAAATCGAACATAGATTAATGCACACCTAATGTTATGTGGTTATGTGTGGGTTTAAGAATAGCACAATAATAGGTCTGTAATTTTCTCTTTGGAACTCATTTTAGAGCATATGTGTTTATTAATTTCTTTCTTTTATCATATTAGTTTTCTTTTTCATACATATTTTATAAAACATTCACCCCCAATCATAAAACGTCCATAATTTATATAATAACTTGTAATACTAAAGTTATAAAGGTTCCGTAAAATGCAAACCTTGCATTTGTTGCATACCTTACAAACCAGTGTGCATATGTGAACAAACCAGTGTGCATTTATATATATGCATATGCATACGTGCAAGAATATGCATATAATGGACATACATTCATATAGGATAATGCATATATGCATCTCAGTCTCTCAAATTATACACACATTATTTATATATGCATCTCAGTCTCTCAAATTATGCACGCATTATTTATATATGCACATTGATTTGTAAGATGGTGCAATAAATACATGGTTTGTATTTGATTTGTATTCTAGAGTTATAATAGTTAATAGTTACTTACTATAATTAAAATATAATAATTAAAGGTATAGTTAAAAAGTCAAAGTAATTAAAATTTATGAAAATAAAGACTACATTAATAAAAATCATAAATATTAAATAAATATCGTATAAAATAATGAGTAAATTATAAATTGAGTAGATTGTGGATTTGGTTCCTATGATTTGTTAATTTTTATAGATTTCGTCTCTAGGCTTCCCTTATTATGGATTTGTTGTTTGTGATATGCAGTTTCTGTTATTATGGACCAACCGGCATCCAACATAAATGATAAATTTGAGGGTATAATAATCTTTCTTCAAAATTTCATCTTTTTTATATATTTTAGTTATTATTTCTAAATTAGGGGCCAACATGTTTATATTACAACTAAGAGGGCCAAAACAAGAAACATATATCATCTTTTTCATCTACTATCACCGACGTCCACCCCATCCCTCCATCCCCGACGTCGATTTTCAGCGTCAATCCCTACCAACCACCTCCGTCCACCATCCCACCAACACCCTCTTCCTCTTCCACCTACCTCTATCCACCATCCACCAACACTGTCTCGATCCCTCCATAGCCTGAGTTTTGATAAAACACACCCATCACCGTGAACCTACCTCATTACTGTGAACCTGTCCCACCATCGTGAACTCATATATACATGTAAATAATTTCATCCCAATGAGGTTGGTTCTGTGTTTCGTCCCCAACCCCGTTTCAACGTCGCCCCAACCGGCTACCACCACCCATCTCCGACACACACACACACATATCACACACATTGTAACACACACACCACCACCCATATTCACAACTCTGCATCTTCGTCCCTAACGTAGTCTGGTCCTTGCATCTTCGTCCCTAACCAAATATTTCTTCACATGCTGCACCTTCGATACATGTGTGTTTGCAAGTGCTAATCTGTCAAGTTCCCACATGACTTAACAAACACAATATTAGTGGAACCATTTTTGATCAATTATTTCACATAATTATGTCGAAGACTTATATGTCTCTACTTCCCATTTTACAGACGTGAGGACAAACACAATATTTCAGGTGTGTGGACAAAGCGAACAATATCTGGTACGGTTGCCCTGGGATGTTACAGATGGTATCAGAACCGGGACCATACTGGTGTACCATCGAAGACGTTGGGCTCCCAGGGGGTGGATTTTAAGATCCCACATTGGTTGGGGAGGGGAACAAAGGTTGCTTTATAAGAGGGACTTGATACCTCCTCTATCAGACGCGTTTTAAAATTGTGAGTCCAGGTGTGTGGACAAATGTAACGCGCGTAATTTTCGGTAAGTAAAAGTCACCCCGTGTGTTTTCGTGATTTCTAAGTTGTGGTCTTGAGTTAGGAGTTTATTGCTTTTAGTTCCTAAGAGTATTTGGAGTTTTGTACAGACATTTCGTTGCACACTATTTAATGCAGGAACACTATTCGACGTGCATGGCATAAGTAAATACATAAGGTTCATTTTAAAAGTTTGTTGAACATACTTTCACGTTATCGTTATTAACTTGAATAGTGATCAAGTAGTTTCCAAAATCATTTTATATGTGTGACAAGTGTGCTCACTTTGCACAACTACCGGGTAAGCACTAGTAGATTTTTTACACGTACGATTAAGTGTTGTAGTGTTGAAAAATCTTATAAAATCTCCTATTGGCATATTTGTTGAGTCTTACACTTGAAACTTTGAACTCATTAGAACCTAAAATGTCAAGAAACCCTTGTGAAGGGCGAGGACTTAGAGATCCTTGAAAGCGAAAGTGTTGTTGGTTCCGAAGGGGTTATACAAGTACAAAGGTTTGTAGAAGGGGAGTTGAATACAAACACAAGATTTATAGTTTTCTAAATTGTTTATTGATAAATCAAACACAATTTACAGTTTGTTGCGGAATAAGATTAAGTAAACCCAATCTAAACAAACTTGAGAATCACTAAGTGTTCTTGCACAAGAAATCAGTGAGAAAAGGAGGTTTAGAAAAACAAGGATATTTTTCTGTGCACTAAGTAGTTTAGGGAAGACCACCTTTAAACTGAAGGGGCATTCCTCCTATTTATACCCATTGCTTTTAATGCATGGCATGAGGACTTTACACGTGTCAGCATCTGATTGGGCGCATGCTTCTGACTTTTAGCAACATGCTTTGGGCCGTAATGGTGAACAATGTAGTGGCAAAGTGGTTGTACGATCTTGGACAAAATCATATATCTTCTTACAAATCATACGTTGTGTGCAAGGAGATAATACAAACATTTCTTGAAGTAGAAGCTTCAGGATCAGCGATCGCTGAGTAGGTCTTCTATCAGAGAAGAGCTGATGTAAGTAAGCTATCGCTGAAGTCTTCTTCTTACAATGTCGTGTGTGTGGACTTGTCTTGGTTTCACTGATGTCCGCATCAGATCATTAGTAGACTTGTTACTTGTTCATTTAGCTTCGTCTTCGATGTCAGCGATGAACTCTTCGTCGCGAAACTTGTCTTCAGGGATTACATTTAACATTGTTACAATAGATACTATCAGCGATACTGAACAGACTCAGTATGTTTATCGCAATTTTCACTAAGTAATTCTAAGGGTCATTATCAAATCACTGAGAGAGGTTGGATCAACAATCCCCCCTATTTGATGATGACAAAGCAACATAAGAAAATTGCTAAGTAAAAAAACATAAGGATAAAAAGGACTCATAGATGCGTGTCCCTTTTACTGTTTTCAGGGATCTTTTCTAGTACTGGTGGAGTAAAGTACTTTCACTGAAACTTTCTTTAACTTCGTAAAAAGATTACAAGGGAAATTGAAATTTTCAAGTACAAGTGAAAGAAATATTACAAGTACTAAAAGTATTACTGATAAATTACAAATGGTTACAAGAAAGGAATCTATCAGCTATAGAGGTTCGTCCTTAAAGAGCATTCTGTCAAATGAGTCGGTTTCAGGGATCATCTAGTCAAGTACCTTCTCTCCTTGTTGCCTTCTGAACTTTGCTTCGCTGAGAACATGGGTTTTAAGGAAGAGGCCTGGTCTTGATTGATTTCACCAGTGGACTAGATCTCTGAGTTGTTCAACTGGGCAGATAGGAATCTCTGAGAAACGTTGAAAGCGTATTATTCCATTCCAGTCAGGGAAGATGATTCCGTAAGGGTCACTTATCACTTGGTCAGGTTTGAAGGGTCCTCCTAGTGGTAGTGATAAGTTAAGTGCTGACAAGTCAGGTGTTGGTTTGAGCACTGTCTTTCTAGATAATTCGATACCTGTTTCATTTCGAATGGCATGCTCACCAGAGGTCGACGCTCGTTTGTGTTTTCTCTTCGTTGGTGCTGGTCTTTGTTTCTGAAGAAGAGCTGGAGGAGGAGGTAGATCCATTCTTGATGTGACTTTATTGATGTGTAAGTTCAAGAACTTCTCCACGTGGGATTTGAACTTGGACTTGGACTTTTGGATAGCACTCCTGACCTCTAGCCATTCTTCAAAGCCGAAGAGCTCCAACTTTGACATGTAGAATGTTTGTGACGAGTCGTTCTCTCTGAAGATAGTAACTTCCACCAGCAGTGACTTCTTCGCACTTTTTCCCTTTAGGTTCACAACAATTATCCTACTTGGATGAAATCTGTGGGGGATCTTTTCTCTGCACCATTGCAACTAGGAATCACTGACGGGTCTTTCTTTGCGGGCTTCCTTCTCAACATTTTTCAGGAGTTGTTCCTGAACCTGACCGGATGTTTTTTCAGCTTCTTATCAGTTACTGAGTCCTTCGCTACCTTAAGGGCAAGTTGGGCGTCCTTTTGGCATGCATCAAGTAAGTACTCAGCTCTGATTGATTCTTCTCGTTCTTCAGGGGTTAGGAATTCAAGTCCTGGTTGAGGAGGGATTTTGAGGCGTTGTTCCTCTAGTTGTTGAAACATTGCTGATCTTCTTCTTTGTTCTTCATCCTCAGACCTTTGAATTAGTCGTGAGGGTCCGTATGGGTGACTCATCAATGTTTCTTCTTCCTCATCTTGTTCATCACTAGCACTGAGTTTGGGATTATTATTTCTTCAGCGATGGTTGCTGGGATAATTTGTTGCTGAGTATCATCAACTCGTCCCTTAAGCAGGGGAGAGAACTAGCCGGATACAAATAAAAAGAGTTAGGGTTGGGGGAAGAAGGAGATTGATAAAAGAAGTTAAGTGTATAGGAGAGGTCGAAGATGTGTATGGATAGAAGCAGAGTAAGGTATTATGGAGAGGCATACCTGAGAAGGTTGCTCCCCCTCAAATGTAAAGCAGATCTTCAAGTTTCCTTTGACAACGATTCCTTTTCTGCTTGCCATGTGAAGATTTCTTTATGGGAGTCTTCTCAGGCCTCTCCCCTGCTTCAGTGATGGAGATTCCCTTAAGGGGAGCAGCGCTGATGACAACTTTAAACCAGAGAGATGATTCATCATCTTCATCATCATCATCATCAGCACCCCGTCCTTTTTAGAGTCATCATCAATTTTCAAATCTTCATATTCCTCCTCCTCTTCTTCTTCCTCTTCCTCATCAGAGGGAATATTGACAGTTTCAGCGTTCCAGGGAGAAGGAGGAGGAGTCTGGGTTTTATTTTCCTACCCCTCAGCTTGAGGGGGGTCTTATGTATTTTCTTTGTCATTCTCCTCCTCTTTGTCATCATCATTCCTTGGGGGAGAGTTAACAGCAGCAACAACAGAAGTGTCAGCATCAGCGTTGACCCTGTCTTCTAGGCCACGGGTCGCTGACGTTGAGGTAGGAGCGGCCTCAAGTTTGTCCACCCTGGCTTCTAGGCCAGGGATCGCTTCAGTAGATTTTAAAACAAAGACCGCTACCATCCCCAGATTTGTGCGATCATTATCAGTGAAGGATGGACCAGGCGTAGCCACTAGTTCATTCATCTTGCTGAGGATGTCAACAAGGAGAGAGCAGCTTTTATCGACCTTGAGCCAAGGTCGTTTACCGTGTTGTGCAGCGAACCAACGGCAGTGGTGAGAGATCTAACAGAGGAGGTCAGCGACTGCAGGTCGGAGGAGTAGGTGGCCACATCGGTCTTCAGCTTCGAAACCTCTTCCGCCAAAGCTGAAAGCTGAGAATTATCAGCCTTTGAGGAGAGGGAGATGAAGATCTATTTCAGGGCTTCGCCGACAGTGTTCACGACATTAATTTTGTTTGTGAGGTTGGTGGAGAGAGAGTCCATGTGATTACTGACCTCTTTAATTGGGGCGTTGATCGTTCCCAAGTTAGGACCTGTAAGAGAAAAAGAATTTTAAGCAAAGGAAAGCTCAAAATGGTGAGATAGCTGAGAGGAGAGGGGTAGGGAAGGTGGAATATCTGATGGTTGGGAGAAATGGTCAAAGTGACTACTTCCTCCATAGAACTCCATGTCATGCTCGAGAGGAGTCATGGTCACGGGTATACTCTGAGATCCCCCGAGAGGGAGACCATCAGTGCCTACAACGTTGTTGCGTATAAGATCCTGCAGCAATGTTTCCTGTGAATCAGGGACTGTTGTCGCTGGTGTAGAATTGATGATAAAGTGATGGTAGGAGAAGCAAAATTGGTAGAGATGGTTGTTCTTGGTGGCGGAGTGGCATTGGCGGTGCCAAAAATGACCTCCTTAGTGCTTCAGTGCTTAGAGGCACTGAGAGCGATGGGGTAGGTGCCAGTGTAGAGTCAGATATGTTGGAGATCGCTGAAGCGGTTGTTGAGGTATCAGGTGTGGTGGAATATACCACGAAGTTCTCCAGGGTAGCCTGTGAAGAGGCCACCCCTGGCGTTGTTACCGGTTGCTATTGGGGGGTTTCTCCATTTAAACTCTCTTGGTGTTTTTAGATTGACCAAGAGGGGCAGTAGATGGTTTCCTCTTCGCTGAGGAGGTGGTGGTGGCAGCTTGGGGAGCCACGGAGGGATTTACCGTGGGCATCGTTGCCGAAGAAGAAGAAAAAGAAGAAGAAGTAGAGGAGAGACGTTGTTTAAGAACAGAGAGACTAACCTCATTATCAGCTCGCTCAACGTCAAGGATACGTACCTCGAGTTTCGGAAGTTGATAGTCACCCTCGGTAGGGTATTCATCCTTCAAGAATAACTGGAGGAGTGCTGATACGAATCAGACATACGGAACCTTCATCTCCCTGTCGGGTTTTTCTACGTTCACCATCAGGTCATCAAAAATCATGCGGGCATAGTCCATGTTTCACCCAGTGATGAGGTTGTACCCCATTTGAAGCTGAGAGAGGTTGGATTGGTCAGGAGATCTAGTCTTGCCACTCATGGCCTGGATGATGTGGGTGAAGATGTAGTTCAGCTCTGAAGGCATTTTTGCCTTCAACACTTTGGTGAGTTTCTTCTCCAGGATTTGAGTCTTGGGCTTGGTGTCCCATTCGTATCCCATGTGATCCAGGAAGGCGATCAGTTATTCGTCCGTGGGAGGTTCAGCGAAAGGATGAGTAGCAGGGAGTCAGAGGGCTGAGCGAAGTCCGTTGGCAGTGATGCTGCCAGCCCCATGTTGTGTCTGGAAGGAGATCAGTCACTGTCTTCTTCAACTTCAGGGTTACTTCAGCACATTCAGCAGTATACCAGAACTGCTGAAGTAGTGTTTTGTGAACAGGAGGAGCTGAGAGCGTAGAAAAGTGGAGAGTTTTGGAGTAAGGTCACAACATCTGCTAAGTATAGGCAGGGTTTCTTCTCAGGGAAATGTAGGAGGGCCAGGTGGTTATTTCCCACAAATTGGACTTGGGAAAGTTCGAATCTGACATTCTTTGATTTCACCATGGTAACTGCTTGGGATGCCTTTTTTGAGAATGTAAGAACAAAGGAGAAGAGTTTCTTAATATGGAAGGAGTTTCCAAAAATAAGAATGTTAGAGTTGTACCCATTTCTCTTTAAGGAAAGAAACTAAGAAAATAAGTTTTCTAGTTTAAAAGATACTGAAAATGGTAGAATACTATGTTTTACCAGTGACCTTTTAAAGAAAGAATTTGGAAAAACAAATTTAAGATGAAAGAGAAAGTTTAAAGAACAGTTTTAAACTTAAAAAAAACTTTTAGGGTTTTTGAGAGAAAATCATGAAAGAAGATGATTTTTGAAGAAGGAAAACACGGTTTTGATTTTAGTTAGCAAAGATTTAAGATCAAAATAAGGTTTTTGTTTCAACAATGGCATAAGTTTAAGAATATGAACCTGGATTCTTGAGAGTTTTGAGTTAACTTTTTAAGTTTGTTCAAATGCCTTGAGTATTTTCTTGCCTTTAGAGAGAGTTTGTGCACGTAAAGAGAAAAAAATATAAACAAGGCTTGTTTATGTAGGATTGAGGGAGGAGAGAGAAAGTTGATGAGCGGGAAAAACACTCATCATTACACAGACACGTCCCACGAAGTGGATTGGACAAGAAGTATAACGGACAAACGTGTCAGACAAAAAGGTGTGCCATGGTTTATCCTCTGTGATGACGTCACATAAAAAGGTGTCTTTTTGTTTTTTCAAAAGGCATCCCTGATAGAAAAAATGTATCAGGACTGGATGTGGTTTAACGAAGAATCACTGATGAGAAATATCAGTGATGAGTTTTTGTTTTTTAGAGGATCACAGATAGAAAAAAAATCTCAGTGATAGATTTTCATTTTGAAAAACAACTTGCTGAAGAGAACTTTGGTGAGTTAGGAGAGAGAACATACCTGAGTATCAGAGAACATTTACTCAGAGATTAAGATATGAATGTCAGATATAGAACCTTATTGCTGACAAAATGTGTAACCGCTAAAGAGTTATTCTTCAAGATTCAGCATTCCAAGCTCGCTGAAGAGAAAGTTGAATCTTGTCTCATTAAGAGGTTTGGTAAATAGATCAGCTAACTGATAGTCAGTTGGAATAAAATGCATATCTATGTCTCCATTCATCACATGATCTCTGATAAAATGATATCTGATTTCGATGTGTTTGGTCTTTGAGTGTAGCACTGGTTATTTGCTATGGTGGATAAACATAAATCCTCTTGTGGTGCTAGATATTTTTTTAACTATAGTGGATGATTTTTCTCACGATGTGTGGGTTTATTTAATGGTTGATAAAACGGAAGTTTTTCGCATGTTCATGACTTTCGTTGCCATGGTTGAACGACAGTTTTCTCAAACCATAAAAATCGTCCGAAGTGATAACGGGACGGAATTCAATAGCTTGCTTGAGTATTTTTCTGCTTATGGTATTTTGTTCCAAACCTCATGTGTCGGAACACCTCAACAAAATGGAAGAGTTGAGAGAAAGCACAAACATCTCCTAAATGTCGCTCGTGCTTTACGATCAAGCAAACTTACCTATTTACTTTTGGGGAGAAAGCGTTCTAGCCGCAGCACATTTAATAAATAGGACTCCTCTAGTATTCTTGATTATCACACACCGTTTGTAAAGTTGTTCGGATATTCTCCATCTTATGATGCAATTTGTGTGTTTGGATCCTTATGTTTTGCACACAACCAAAAGTCCAAAGGAGATAAATTTGATAGTCATAGTCGCAAGTGTATCTTTGTCGGGTATCCTTTCGGCAAAAAGGGTTGGAAGCTTTACGACCTTGATCAAAAAGAATTTTTTGTATCACGAGATGTAAAGTTTTTTGAAGACACTTTTCCGTTCCATGACACCGAGGTCGGTAATACTATTAAGTTTGGGTTAGATGTGGAAGTTGACGTGGATTTTGCTGAATTTCCTAACGTCCTACCACCCTCGACTCATCTCAAACACCACATAGTGAAGAACCGCACCTCACCGAGACACCTAACGCATAATCTTCAATCTCGGATATAGAGGAATCCAATACCATCAAAAGTACGGATCCTCCTCTAACCTCGTCAATTCCGGTTCCGGTCGAACCATCCGGGTTAAATGAAAATGATAACCCAAATGTTGATACAGTCGAAAATAGCTCGGAGGAATCTCTCGGTCGCGGAATGAGAGTCAAGACTCCTTCAGTTCTCCTCAAAGATTACGTTACTCACAATGTTGTCAACAAAAGTCCATCTTCGGCTATATTTCCCCTCCACAGCACACCTCATGTACTCCCTATCCTATAGCACAATATATAAAATGTGACAATTTTTCAAAGCCGTATCAAACATTTCTTGAAGCTATTATTACCGGAGAGGAACCAAAGTCCTTTAAGGAGGCCATGAAGGATGTCGGATGGCAGCATGCAATGCAAGAGGAGATAAAGGCATTGGAAGACAATGGTACTTGGACTCTCGAAAATCTTCCTCTTGGAAAGCGTGCATTGGGAAATCAGTGGGTTTATCGTAGAAAATACAATTCGAATGGTACTCTTGAACAATTAAAGGCTCGTTTAGTTGTATTTGGAAATCACCAGATTGAAGGCTTGGATTACAATGAGACGTTTGCTCCGGTTGCAAAGATGACAACGATTCACACTTTTCTAGCCGTTGCAGCTTCTACAAATTGGGAACTCCACCAAATGGATGTTCACAATATTTTTCTTCATGGAGATCTCATTGAGGAAGTTTACATGAAATTACCACCCGGGTTCGAGTCATCGAATCCTAACTTGGTATGTCGCCTTTGGAAATCGCTATACGGGCTAAAACAAGCCCCTCGTTGTTGGTTTGCAAAACTAGTCACGACTTTGAAAGTGTACGGTTTTCTTCAATCTTACTCCGACTACTCTCTATTTACCTACACCAAAAATAAAGTGCAACTTAATGTGTTGGTGTATGTGGATGATTTGATCATTTTGGGCAATAATTCCGGTGCTTTACGAACTTTCAAAGCTTATTTGAGTGATTGTTTTCGGATGAAAGATTTGGGTCCGCTCAAGTACTTTCTTGGTATCGAGGTAGCCCGAAGCTCTTCTGGGCTATTTCTATGCCAACGTAAGTATACACTTGATGTCATTATGGAAACTGGCCTTCTAGGGGTCAAGCCGGCGACATTTCCTATTGAGCAAAATCACAAGTTAGGTCTTGCTACGGGCATGAAACTTGTTGATCCGGAATCCTACCGGCGCTTGGCCGGCTGTCTTGTGTACTTATCGGTTACTAGACCTGACTTGGCCTATTTTGTCCACATTTTATCTCAATTCATGCACGAACCTAGACAAGAGCATTGGGAGGCAGCTTTACGTGTTGTCAGGTATCTGAAAGGAACCTCGGGTCAAGGTATTCTGCTATGAGTTGATAACGACTTATCTATCTGACTGGGCCACATGCCCTATTACACATCGTTCATTAACGGGCTGGCGTGTTTTTATTGGTCAGTCCCCGATTTCTTGGAAGACAAAGAAACAACACACGGTTTCACGATCATCGGCCGAGGCGGAATATCGTTCAATGGCAGCCATCACTTGTGAGCTTAAATGGCTCAAAGGTTTACTATTGAGTTTAGGAGTGCATCATCCTAAAGCCATCCCATTATTCTCTGATAGTGAGTCGGCCATACGTATCGCTCAAAATCCAGTTTACCACTAGCGTACAAGACATATCGAGGTCGACTGTCATTTCGTTCGTGATGCCATAACGGACGGTTTGATCGACCCCTCCTATGTTCATACAAAGACTCAATTGGCGGATATTTTTACAAAGGCATTAGGCAAAAAGAAATTTGATCATATTCTTGGCAAGTTGGGCATCTTGAATCCACATGCTCCAACTTGAGGGGGAATGTCAGTGATAATGATATACAAGGAATGATTTCAGGAGATAATTCAATAATATTAAGAGATATGTTTTGATAGGTTGTTAATGAGGATCGTTTCCTATTTTAGAGGATTTGATTGCTCTTCCTTGTATTATAAATAGTTCTCTTATTTTCAAGGTAAAACACAACCTTTTGCCAATCTGGGTATGCTGCCATACCTGTACCTACGTCTCTAGTTTATGGATACTGAAAACTCAGAAGCTATTTATGACACTTAAAAGATTATTATAAATAATACGCAAGGTGAAAGCTTAATTATACTTGTTTATGCAAAAGGTTAAATTTTATATAGCTATATGCCTATATAATGCAGAAATTGACTCAAATAGCCAAAGGGACAAAGGGAAGTGACAAAATGGCCAAAAACTCTCCCGGTTTACAAAAATAGCCAAAGGGTCCGCACTCTGACCCGATCCGGTGAGTGCGGACCGTAATGGGATCACTACGAGACAAAAAGACACTGAAACGGGTTGGTCCGCACTCGATCTGACCCGACCCGGTGCGGACCGCACTTGGTTAACTGCTTCTGGGATACACGTGTCAACCTTTCATTCGACTGCTCCACCGCCCCGCATCCGCAATTGCGAGTGTGGACACTTTGGCTATTTTTGTAAACCGAGAGAGTTTTTAGCTATTTTGTCAACACTCTTTGTCCCTTTGACTATTTGAGTCAATTTCCCTATATAATGCCAATACTAGCATGAATGACTTGCAGAGAAAGACACTTCCATTCTCTTAGTTTTGCCATAACTTCTTTGTTGTCATAGATTTTTAGGAGGCACAATAGTAGTAGTAGCTTTTGTTTAATCTGTTGGTATGTTGGATTGGTAATTTTTTTGACTTATCTTCTTTTGCCATAGCTTGTGTATGCTAGATTGGTCACTTTTTGATTAATCTGTTGTTCAGTTTGAACTTAAGGGTAATTGGGTAGTTCCACATTTTGGTAATTTTGTGGTGTTCGGTAGTAATAAGGATGGAGTATTATGGCCTAGAAAGTTTGAGTACTATCAAATTTTGTATTTTGAATATCTATTTTTTGTGGATATTAAAATTTCTCTTTTTTGTCTTAGTATTTGAATATTTAAGTTGCGTTTGAGGTTTATCTTAAGGGTATTATAATTTCCATGGAGATTGTAGCGAAAGCAGGGTCAAGAGCTTAGATCTAGATGAGTTGGTTGGTGGTGAAGAGATTGGGCCAGATTGGTGTGAAACACATGTACTAGTTGCTATTAAAAGGAGGGATCATCTTCATTACAATTGAAGATGCCATTGGAGCAACTATTGCATGACCTTGCGCTTTCATTTCGGTACGTTTTCAAACTTGTAATGCTCTATAAAAGTAAATTTTATAAACATATATATAACTTTAAACTTACATGTATTTTTGAATTGTAGGTAGTGTCCAAGGATGAAACATGATGATAATACCGTGAATGAAGTTTGGCGTGATTTCTAGTATTTGAATATTTTGTTTTGTTGTCATAAACGTAAAACATATGTGTTGGGATATACCGAATAATACTGTAACAACCCACACTAAAATATACAAGCCAGAATCTACTTCTTTAATTCATAACTCCATAAACGGCTCAACATAGACATACTATCAAGATTACAGACTGGGTTTGCGGAAATAACCCTAACTACAGCTGAGATCAAAACTACAAAACAAAAGGAAAGCCTTATAATCCTTTTATATGCAACCTCCGCCTCACGCCTTCCCAAACTTCTAAGCAAGCTTTCGTCTACCGGCTTACCTGAAAAGGTTTTAATTTTGAAAAGCGAGGGTTAGACCATGAGGTCTAGTGAGTTCCCTCCACACCAAGTCACACCATAAATATTGCAATTTATAAATCAGTTATGAAAGAGTTTATACAAATCATATCAAGCACACTTAAAATGTTATGCACACAATGGCCCATGCTACTGGCACACGCTATAGTCAGACACACCGTGACAGCGCAACAGAGCACACACGATATAGTTACACACACCGTGACAGCGCAATTGGGCACACACCGCCCATATATGAAACAAATTCATATATAATTATTATGGGACACACCCCCATTTCACACTAAAGCCAGAGCATGGTCACACACATTTAAATCACACATATTGTCACACACTTACTCTTCGCTTTGAAATAAAAGCAGTTGGAAAGCACACAGTTAAGTAATAACCATGCCCACACTTACTCATCACTTTGAAATAAAAGCAGTTGAAAAGCACACAGTTAGGTAATAACCATTAATAACACTTGTATAAAATTTAGGTTTAGAAAGACTCACCTGAGTTCCCGATTAGGAATTCTTACTCGCACCGATCATCTCTACTCGCACCTACAATTTTAAACCCATCACACATACCGGTTAAGACACACCGGGTTCTTATGAATTTTACTAACTTGAATGTCCCCACTAAAAAGATTTCCGGATCCAATAAAAACAATTACCGAATCCTTATTTTAGCCCATTCAGACTCCGGATCTTAATATATATAAATACCGGATCTATTTTTATAATTAAGCCCAACTAATTAATTTTCGGATACAAATAATTAAATACTGTGTCATTGAACTAAGGTCCAATTAACACTTCTGGATCCAATCATTTTGGACCACACAGCCCAAGCTAAATAATACTGGACTACTGGCCTAAAACAAGGACTTCTGGATCTAGCCCTTTTAAAGCCCAACTCCGGGACTGTTGCTTATAGCCTAACTCCGGGATTGTTGGTTTTAGCCCAATCCGATTTCTAGTTAATAACAACAAATTTCCGGATCTTCTTTGTAATTTCGGATCCCACCCACTTCAGATTCCGGTATTAATAAACAACTTCCGGATCCTCAATTCATTAAGTTCCGAATCCCACTATTTTCAATATCGGGTCCACACTAAGTCAAATTCCAATTAACTCTGGATCTTTTGATTTTTAGTCCATTCCGGATCCACTTTTGTGGATTCCGGATCTCATTCTTAGCCACGCACTTCCGGGCCCAAAACCTTTCATTCCGGATCGAAAATACTTAATTCTGGAACTTAAGTAAATGTAGCCCAATTCCGGTTCTTTTGGGTTGTCTTAATAATTCCGGATCACGGCCAATTAAATTCCGGATCTCGATAGCCTAGTTCCCGTTCCAATGGGTTCCGGTTTCTAATAGTTCGATTTCATACGCTAATCTTACGAAACGCTAGAAATCGCCTCAAAACAACCAGAATTTGGTATTAAGCCATTTAATCATTAAGAGATTACTAATTTATCTAACTTGATAGCTAAACTTCAAATTACTTTAATGATAAGATTTCACACAGTAGCCAATTCAATTTCTTCCTGAACGATTAACATAGCTTAACCCTAGCTTTCCCAAATCTTTTAATCAATAAGTGATAGAAGAAGAATATTACCTCTAAAACAGATGAAATCCCCACTCCAAAGTCTGTGATTCCACTTCTCCTTGCAAGCTCCAAATGTTTAACACACACACCAAAATCACACACACACAGTAGCCACACTCTGATCAGATGAGAATGATTGAATCCCTAGGGTTTGTACCCTTTTTATACCTCTCACAACTAACCACTAACATATTCCTTTTTCACACTTGAACCACGAAACTTCTGATTTTCGGACTTCTACCCCCACTTTATTATTAATTGACAACAAGAAAGAACTCGGTTATTACAATATCCTCCCCTCAAAAGAATTCCGTCCCCGGAATTCCATTTTCAAACAATCGAGGAATTGGTTTCTCATCTTTCTAACCTTGCGATCTACAATCGCTAACGGTTCCCCCACATAAACCAACGTTCATTCACACCAGCGTCTTCTAACGGTACGACCATGCTTTCCTCGACCGAGCACTTCCTAAGATTTGACACGTGGGATGTCGAA
The DNA here is from genome assembly GCA_033807775.1 of Saussurea involucrata. Lineage (NCBI taxonomy): Eukaryota > Viridiplantae > Streptophyta > Magnoliopsida > Asterales > Asteraceae > Saussurea > Saussurea involucrata. The sequence goes on along the minus strand of CM066322.1, from coordinate 90,768,077 downwards.
TGAGCTCCCACTATGCATAATTCTTCAACAAAAGACGTATACCAACGAATTATCAATCTTACGGTTAGCTATAACTCTTACCCCAAAAAAATCGCGTGACATCTAGAAAACACTTCAAATTAAGGGTTTCGCACAAAATTTCACTTTCTTAAAGGAACGGAGTTTACCGAAGTTAACGTCACCACGACATGAATCCCTTACTAAAATAACTACGCTCAATTTGCCAACCGAACACAAGATCAACCTTGAATAACACCTTAACTCGCAGTTAAGAATTTTCTTCAACAAGTTACACACAATTCTACAATCACTTTCCTAACACAAAGTACGTCTAAGGCAGATAACACCTTCTCACATTAATTATGCTGACCACAATCCAATGATAACAATCTATTCACACACTTTTACCACAACGTCACTCCCACACTAGTACCAAGTCCCATCCAATGGTCCTTCACCCCATGCATTCGACTACTTTCTTCCACTCCCTTCTCAACATAAAACACGTTTCCCAAGGATAGCTTACTAGAAGATGCTCAATCTAGACTGATCACACAAGCTAGCTTTCCTCAACTCTTAAGCAAAACACATACACACGAATCCTCTTGCTCATGCTCCCACCAGAAGTTCATGCACCCGACGGTGACGTTCTGAAAACATTGCTTCCCACTTTCCGTGCCACTTGCCACACTTTCTACTTCCCGTTTACTCACTTATTCCAACCTATCGCCTGTTTGGGCAAAATTTCACCAGCCTCGACCATGACCAAGAAAGGTAAGACACATGTTATGAACTATATCTTGTATTAAGATAAGGCCCCGATAAAGACCCAAAAAACCTCCGTCGTCCCTCCTAAAAGGTAAGTCGAGAGTTCCTCACGACACTCGACCTCGACGTCGTATGTTTTACACGACCGTCGCATAGAACAACGTGACACGACCGACTAACACAATATACGACTGTTATGTTTGTTCAAGTGTTTAATGCAGGAGTCAAAGTTATTAATGGACAACGGCTATAACCGACGAAATCAGTTATGAGCATCTAATCCTACATTGAAGACGACGACCATTACAACAATCATCAAAGATCTTAATGATTCAATTAAAGTGCCCGAAGACTATAAATTCCAAGCTCAATTCTTAGTTCGAGGGAGGAAACGAAACACATCGAATAACACAGAGAGAGATAGAACAAGAGCATCGAACAACAGGCACTAGTACTCTAACTCTGAAGAACACTCATCCGAAGCAAAGAAATCACCCTCAGAAGATCGCTCTCGACGCACGACAGCCACACACGATACACAGGGTAAACAGACGACACACACTATTTTATATTCAAAACACTTGTAACTTTACATTTCGAAGTCTTTCCTTCATTTGTAATGTAATCTCTGTACGATCGACACCCGAAACATCAAGGACATCACCCCTGATTGGCGACCATAGTGCAGCGACGACATCCACTGTCGTCCGCAGGTTTTTTCCTCGTTGAGGTTTTTCCTGCATCATCAAATCCTCTGTCTCGTTTATATTTATGTCTTTGTCGCACGCCTTTGTCGAACGATTCCTTTCTTTAGTTGTTAAAGTCCACATCGACCTTAAGTTGTCCCTTTGGTGCGATTTTTGGCATTAACAGTTTGGCGCCATCCGTGGGACCTCATCTAGAGAAAATCTTCGGCAAACGTGCGTCTTACTAACAGTTTCTTGGAGTTTTCTTTGTTCTCTGTTTCAGGAAAATGGCAGCCCCTGGAAATCAGCAGCATGTCATTGCCCAGATGTACCAGGAGCTTGAAGTCGCTCGAAATCAAATCAACGCCATGGCAGAGCAGAGTCGCAGAGCAGCTGAGGAAATCGCACGGTTAAGGAATCCCTCTGGACCTCAGAATGGTCCTAAGCCATTCGTTCAGAATCCACGCCAAGGATCGTTCGGTCAGAATGGTCCTCGACCATTCGCGCATAATCCAGGTCTAGGGTCAACTCCGTCCGCTTAGAACCAGCATCCAGGTTCGTTCATGCAGAACCAGCAGCCGGGGCCATTCAACCCAAATCCCCAGTTCGGGACAGTTCCTCCTCAGCACATAAGGCCACCACCCATGCAAAATGGGTCGCAACCATTTCAGAATGGGTCGCAGCCATTCCAGAATGGATCGCAGCCATACTTTTTCCTTTCAACGGAGACGCCAATGGCTCGTCGTATGGCAATGGTACCAGTTCAGGAGTCAATCCGCAAGCAGGGGCAAATCTCGACCCCAACGACCCCGTCGCCCAGTGATTGAAAATGCTAGAAGATCAGAACGAGCGCGTCCTATCTTTGCTCGCTAAGCTACCTGGGGCAGCCGTGCCCGTTGATGTCGAGCCTCGATCAGGATTTCAGGCGTCACCCTTCATCGATGAGATCGCGACCGTTGAGGTCCCAAAGAAGTACAACGTCCCTGCCTTCACGCCCAAGTATTCAGGAGTGACCGATCCAACAGAGCACGTCGCCTATTATAAGCAGCTTATGTGGACGATTTCAATCCCACACTTGTATCAGGAGATCTGGAGTTGGAAGCTATGAAGATCATATTCGACCAAGATGACCTCGGTGACTCGTATCAGAAGCATCATGACGGGTTGATCATTAAACTCACGATTGGTAATTGTTTAACCCGACGAGTTTTGATCGATGGGGGCAGTTCAGCGAACATCATTTTCCTTGACACCACCAAGGCCATGGGAATCGATCGTTCGGAAATCACCCGACGTTCGACAACTTTGGTCGGTTTCAATGGAAAAGCGACGAGCACCTTTGGAGATATCATCTTGCCCGTGTATGCCGGAGGAATCAACAAGCAGACCAAGTTCAGTGTCATCAACTGTGCGTCAGCCTATAACATCATCTTAGGTCGATCATGGATCCATGAAATGAAATCCGTTCCCTCGACGTATCATCAGACCCTGAAGTTCCCTACGCCGTGGGGAATCCAGGAGATCAAAAGTGAGCCAAAAGTCGCTCGTGATTGCTATAAAACCACTCTGAAGCCGCAAAAGTAGACCTTCTATTGTGGCGACTCACGACGACATTTAGTGTATCGTCTTAAAATCGCCACAAGGGGGCAAGATGGTAGCAATAACCAAGACGTCCCACGTAGTTGGGCACGACACGTCAGAAAAGGTACGTTTTCTAAACCCTTTTCTATTTGTTCATACGATTTTTCACAACGACGATTACTAACTTAAGCATCGGAGGGTTGTTGGTTAGCCAACGACCAACCTCTGACATTGTTTATTCCGCAGAATCGCACGTTGTTAGAGCATTGTTGTATTCAAGATTTACTGTAAAGTCAATGTACTGTATTTGTTAGCTGTGCCTTTATACCTTGTATGTTATGGCTTGTTAGGTCCATGATCTTCATACAATCCAAGTATTGTGTAACAAGATGATGAAGAACATTATTGAAAAGGAAATCTAACCTAGAGAGAACACAAAGTGATTAGAGATCTACATCTTGTATTAATGAATTCACTTCTTACAAACTACAAGTAAAGACCTATTTATAGTCTTCATCACTTGCTACAACAATTAAGCATAAGCCCTTTAACACAGCTATTGCTTTACAAAACTTTCTATTATAAAGGACAACTTCAGTGTCCTAACATTCTCCCCCTAAAGTTTTGGAAAGCAAATCATCTTCAAATCATTAGCTCCTCTCCCCCTTGATTTCCTTGTAAAAACTTTAGCGGTGCATTCTTCAAATGTAGGCTTGGCTCCCCCTTGAAAGATGCTCTTAGCCTCGACTAAATGCACTAAAATCATCTTCAAAGTGTATGCATTTAGTGAAAAACAAAGAATCCGTCTTGCTTGAAGGAGGAACGGTAATAAGCACGCACTACTAGGTAGGGATGAGACGACCCAAGCAAATAACATTGTTCAGCAACTGTAGAGAAATGCTCGTCTTCAAAATACTTCAAGCCACTGAATGAAGAGAATCCAGAACTTCAATCTTCAAGAAATAGATGGATGATTATAAGCACTCAAAAGTCTGAATCACAACCAAAGCACCAGAACAATGATTGCAAGCACTCACAATTCTGATTGATCAGGTCAGAAGAATGATTAAGAGCATTCAACGGTCTAGCATCGTCAACAAAACTTCAGAATAATGATTGCAAATATTCAAGCGTCTCTTCCAATCCAATCAAAGACTAAACTCCAACAATCAACTTCTGAATATCTTGAAAGACTTGAGCTCTTTTAAACTTTGACAGTTGCTAAATGTATGTGGCACACTGAATATAAGAATGATGTCACACACGCCTTATGCTAACTTTCATGAACAATGTCCCCCTCCTGAGACTTAGCACGGGGGTTCCGCTACCCGGTTAGCGGATTTTTTTTTTAATGAGAAATATTTTTCAATAAATTTCTTGGATCCGAAACCATCAGAATTCGGACCATGAAGCATCCGAAACCAATGAATCCGGATTAAGTAGGGTGCGAATTCACTCAATTCGGATCATGTTGAGTGCGAATTCACTCAATTCGGATTAAGTAGGGTGCGAATTCACTCAATTCGGATCATGTTGAGTGCGAATTCACTCAATTCGAATCATGCTGGGTGCGAATTCACTCAATTCGGATCATGCTGGGTGCGAATTCACTCAATTCGGATCATGTTGGGTTCGAAATCAAGACAATTCGGATCATGAAGGGTTCGAAATCATGGCAATTTCGTGTCATGTTGGATGCGAAACCATGCCTATATTGAATAAATGGAATTCAAAACCATTAGAATGAGGATTAGAAAGATGCGAAGCCATCCATACCTTTGAACCTTTAGGTGTAAGCACATTCCGAAATTCAGAACTAAGATGACCAAATTCAGCAATATTTCGGACTTCACAAGATCCGAAACCAACAACTCTGAACAGTTCGAAACCATCTAAGCCATCCAAACAATAGTAGCATCCGAAACCATGAACAGTAAAGCATGAAGGATCCGAAATCATCAATGAACAGTAAACGATGAAGGATCCGAATTCATCAATGAACAGTAAATGATGAAGGATCCGAATTCATCAATGAACAGTAAATGATGAAGGATCCGAATTCATCAATGAACAGTAAATGATGAAGGATCCGAATTCATCAAGAATAATCCGAATTCATCAAGAATAATCCGAATTCAAGTAACAGCATCCGAAAATCACTAAAATCATCATAACTTCTTCAATTCTTGACCAATTTCAGTGATTCTTTCGCAGACTTATTCGAAAAATGAAGATGAACAGATTTCTAGTTGATCAAAACATGTAATTCGATCAATTTGGCATACTTTTGATCCAAAAAGTGAGTTCGACTTTTTCTTGAACAAACACCATAAGAATCCGAAATCTGAGCAAAATAGGGCTAAAAACGCTTGAATTGTGAAGATCCGATGATCGTATCGATGAAAAATTCTTCGATTTGGCTCTGATACCACTTGTTAGGTCCATGATCTTCATACAATCCAAGTATTGTGTAACAAGATGATGAAGAACATTATTGAAAAGGAAATCTAACCTAGAGAGAACACAAAGTGATTAGAGATCTACATCTTGTATTAATGAATTCTCTTCTTACAAACTACAAGTAAAGACCTATTAATGAATTCTCTTCTTACAAACTACAAGTAAAGACCTATTTATAGTCTTCATCACTTGCTACAACAATTAAGCATAAGCCCTTTAACACAGCTATTGCTTTACAAAACTTTCTATTATAAAGGACAACTTCAGTGTCCTAACATTCTCCCCCTTAGCTATCAAGGCAGAAAGGGTCTTCTTCTACTTCGAAACCCTTCTTCATTTACTGTTCATCCAAAATTCAAATTTTTTTTCATTTTTTTGATCTTTTGGATTGATTCTTGACATCATTGCACTCGATTTTCATCCCTGAACATCTTTAATTCAAGGATCTATACCAAAATCTGCACAGAATTTGCAGATCTGATCCTTTTATATCTGTTTTTGTTCAAAAACATTTTCTTACTATTTTGGATCATAATTCGATTAAATTGATCGAATTAGGATTTGTGATTAACCAAGAAAGTGTGTGAATTTTGATTTCGAGCAAACCAGTACAAAGTTCGTGTTAATTGATCAAGAATTGAGGAAGATATGGCTGAATTAGTGATTTTCGTGTTCGAAGTGCAGAATTCGGATCATTCTTGGTGAATTCGGATCATTCATACACAATTCGGATCATTCAAAGGGAATTCGGAGTGTTCTTGGCATCACAAGTATAGAATTCGACTCAAGAAGCATTCGAATTGAGTTGAATTCGAACCCTTATGGATTCGAATTGAGTTGAATTCGAACCCTGTTAGATTCGAATTGAGAAGTTGTGGATTCATCTGAGTTGGTTTAATTTTCCAAGGAAAGAATTCGAACCAAGTTATGTCCGAATTGAGTAAATTCGAACCAAGTTAAGTCCGAATTGGGTGAATTCGAATCCTTCTTCATCCGAATTCATTGAATTCGAATCCTTCAGCATCCGAATTCATTCAATTCGAACCCTTCAGCATCCGAATTCATTGAATTCGAACCCTTATTCATTCGAATTCATTGATTTCGAATCCTTATACATCCGAATTTTTGAGAAAATTTTTTATCCCGAAATTTTTTCCATAGTGTTTTTCAAACACTTTAAAAGATTTTCCAGAAAAAATTCGGATGTAAAATTTTTTCTGCTTGATCTTCTGAACGATCAATCTTCTAGCATTCTTCAAAATGTATCATATAGAGAAAGAGAGAAAATGGACTCTTCTTGAAGCTAAGGATGAGATCAAGCGTCTTGATTGTTTGGTTTCTAAATACATGAGATATTCTGATGAGGAGGGAATGAAAAACATAAAGCTCAAGTCTGAAAAAGCTTCATTAGAAGACAAAGTCTCTTCTCTTGAATCCGAGCTGAAATATGTGATACGCAAGATTGTAGTTCTTGAAGAGAAGAACAAGACACTTGATATCTCAACTCATCAAGAAAATATGAAAGAGCTTCAAGGGAGTAAAAAGGCATTGGAAGAAGAAAATGCTGATCTGAAGAGACAAATTTTTGACATTTCTTCTTCAAATGAAAATTCTATTTTGAAAGAACAAAATGCTGAACTTACTAAAAGAATTACTGATCTTGAAGTATATATTGCAGGTCTTGAAACAAATAAAGACAAAGACAACTCAAGTCTGCACGATCAAATCGAGAAACTTCAAGAGAAAGTAACAACTCTTCAAAAAGAAAATGCTGATCTGAAGAGCATTGAAGACAAGAGAGAGAAGATTCTTAAAGAAAAGGAAGTAATTGAACGTAATTGTATAAAACTTTCAAAACAAGTTTCTGACTTTGAGAAAGTTTTATTTCTTGAAAAGGAGAAGTTGGAGAAGGAAAGGGTCGAGTATGAAAAAGAAAAGAAAAGCTTTGAAGCGAAGAATGCGAAACTGTCAAAGAAAATTTCTGATCTTCATAAGGACTTAGAAAAGGAAAGACAAGGGCTAGATAAATAAAGTCAAGAGCTAGATAAAGAAAGTCAAGAGCTAGAAAAGATGAAGAAAGCTGACTTTCAGGCTAGGTGCGTTAAAGACGACTTTTCTAAAGAAAGGAAGATATTTCGGCAGGAAATTCATAAATTGACAATGAATTTGGCTGCATTATCGACTGACATCATGAAAGAGAAGAGGGTCAAGTCTAATATTCAGAAGAAGCTTGATTTGGTGACCAAGGAACGGAATGACTTATCTTACAAAGTGAAGTCATTTAACAAATCCAAATGCTACTCAGAATGTCTGATTCGTCCATCTAATCTATTCTATGATCACTCGGTGGATAATTCTTCCAAGTATCAATATGCTGATCTTCCTTCATATAAGAAAGTTAACATGCAATGGAGAGTAAAAGATACGTCAACTGAAAAAGGTGAGCCAAAATCCTCTGTTCCCAACAAGAACACTAATCTGAAAACTAAACCTTTTGCTAATCCTGATTCATTCTATTCCGCAAATAATTTAATCAGGTTAGCACAAAAGAATTTTTGTTGTTCTTATTGTGGTACTAATGATTTTATTAAAAATGAGAGTGTTCAATATTGGTATGGTACTTATCATTTTCCTTCCTATAGAGCTCCGCTTAACAAGCCAGGACCCAAGACATGTTGGGTACCAAAATCTACTTAATCTGTTTTTGCTGATTTAGAAGCAAAGTGTTGAACTCTCGGAAGAAGATTACTTGTACCATTAAGGGGGAGTAAAGAGAATATGGCTTCTAAACATCTCAGTTTAGAACCTGTGCTTCAACGACTATGGCTTCTAAACATCTCAGTTTAGAACCCGTGCTTCAACGACTATGGCTTCTGAACAATTCAGTTCAGGACCCGTACTTCAAAGACTAAGACTTCTAAACAAATCAGTTTAGAACTCACACTTCTCAGGTGATATCTTTAACTGTTACATCTTTCTGTTTCAAGGAACGTGGTAAAAGGTAACATTGGATTATATTTGGTTTCTACCACTTTGAAAACTTGAATCTTTACAAATTTAATTCAATGAGATAAAATTTTCAATTTTCATTCAATGAATTAAATGTATGCTAAAAGATGATTTTACAAGTATTTTTGTATTATCTGAGTTAGATTTGTTTCAACTTTCACCTCTGAAATAAATCGAAAGGTCAGCAAAACATGAATGAAATTATGCTGAATGCTCAAAGTTATGTGAATCTGGACTTATATAGAATATAATGTTCAAAATACCTATATGTCAGAATGATGGGTGGAAATGAAAATATGGGAAAAGCACTATGTTTTAGAACCAAGTGATTGAGATAAAATTGTTGCACTATCATTTAGTTTGAAAGTTTGTGCCTGTGGCCTTTCTGGTTTGGGAGAGTAAGTCCTAAGGGGTGCTCGACACCTAGTCCCTAAGATCAACTGGTCTGGGATCGGCTGACCCAAATCCTGCAATAGAACCAGATAGAAAGCCATGTTTTACTGGTACAAATGGGTTTAAGATATATCGATGTGGCCTTTCTGGTTTGGGAAATTAAGTTCTAAGGGGTGCTCGTCACCTAGCACCTAAGGTCAACTGGTCTGGGATATGCTGACCTAAATCCTGCTATAGAACCAGATAGAAAGTCATGTTTAACGGTGTATCTTATTCTTACTAAACTTTTTGATCAAAAGATGCCAATGAGCACAAAATCAAAGGATGCCAATGAGCACAAACGAAAAGATGCCAATGAGCACACATCTCTTGAAACTTGGGAAAATACAAAGTCGCGATAAACCCGTAAATTTGTGAAAATCCTGATTTTGTACAAATAGTGTGAGTAGAGCAGAGTATTCTTATATGTTTTAGAAATGCATACGCTTTATGATAATCATATTTCCCATGCTAGCACACCAAATAGATTTAATAAAGGGGTTGAAACTGAACATTTTTTAACTTGATATACAATGATGACTTGTTCTTGAATCCAAACACATGCATTTGATTTCATTTGATTGAAAAATCTGTTAAATTTCATTAAGTTGAATTTCTTTTGTAAAGTTTTCAAATGATCAAATGTTTGTAGTTATAAAATAAAATTCAATGAATGTTATTTTCCTTGTGTAAATTTGTTTTAAAATTTGTGCTACAATTTCAAATACTGTACGTTATTGAAATATATGCATACTTTCAGGGGGAGAAAATAAATTGCTCCAGAATTCTTATTTTGAGGGGGAGCAAGGTTATTCTGTAAGGAGGAGATTGTTAGCAATACTCAAAGACACGACTGAAATTGAAAATGGTTTTCGATGATTATGATGCTCACCATCATCGAAAAAGGGGGAGAAAAGTTTAATTTCAATTTCATGTCAAAGAGCTTTCAAATCAAAGATATTTCAAGTCCAAGATTCGTGAACAAAGACTGAAGATTAGGGGGAGAAGGATCATGTGAAGTCCAAATGTTGCTGAATTTGGTTATCTTAGTTCTGAGTGGTTCTCGGAATGCGCTTACACCTAAAAGTTCAACAATGTGGATGGTTTCACATATTTCTGATCCAAACTCTAATCGTTTCTGATTCATCTTGTTCCGAATTGATGGTTTTATACAAAGATCGGAATTTCATGTTCAAGACTTGAAGACAATCTGTTGAAGATTTTATTGAAGAAGATTGACTTTTCAAAGAAAAAGACAATGACTTTTCATGTTTGTCTGAAGATTCTTCAAAGCTGAGTTTTTAAAGAGTGTCAAAGCATATAGTTCGCCGTGAACTAGTGGAGATAAAGCTATTTGAAGATGGTTTGATAGAGTGTCTGTTTGAGAAGATTGACTTTACAAAGAGCTGAAGACTGCAGTCATATTTTTTTTTTAAATCTTGAATCCAAAGGGGGAGATTGTTAGAGCATTGTTGTATTCAAGATTTACTGTAAAGTCAATGTACTGTATTTGTTAGCTGTGCCTTTATACCTTGTATGTTATGGGTATAAATAGGCATGTCTAGTTCTTAGTTAGAGGTGAATCTAGACCACGACCAAGAAAGGTAAGACACATGTTATGAACTATATCTTGTATTAAGATAAGGCCCCGACAAAGACCCAAACAACCTCCGTCGTCCCTCCTAAAAGGTAAGTCGAGAGTTCCTCATGACACTCGACCTCGACGTCGTACGTTTTACACGACCGTCGCATAGAACAACGCGACACGACCGACTAACACGATATACGACTGTTATGTTTGTTCAAGTGTTTAATGCAGGAGTCAAAGTTATTAATGGACAACGGCTATAACCGACGAAATCAGTTATGAGCATCTAATCCCACATTGAAGACGACGACCGTTACAACAATCATCAAAGATCTTAATGATTCAATTAAAGTGCCCGAAGACTATAAATTCCAAGCTCAATTCTCAGTTCGAGGGAGGAAACGAAACACATCGAATAACACAGAGAGAGAGATAGAACAAGAGCATCGAACAACAGGCACTAGTACTCGAACTCTGAAGAACACTCATCCGAAGCAAAGAAATCACCCTCAGAAGATCGCTCTCGACGCACGACAGCCACACACGATACACAGTTTAAACACACGACGCACACTGTTTTATATTCAAAACACTTGTAACTTTACATTTCGAAGTCTTTCCTTCATTTGTATTGTAATCTCTGTACGATCGACACCCGGAACATCAAGGACATCGCCCCTGATTGGCGACCATAGTGCAGCGACGACATCCACTGTCGTCCGCAGGTTTTTTCCTCGTTGAGGTTTTTCCTGCGTCATCAAATCCTCTGTCTCGTTTATATTTTTGTCTTTGTCGCACGCCTTTGTCGAACGATTCCTTTCTTTAGTTGTTAAAGTCCACATCGACCTTAAGTTGTCCCCTTGGTGCGATTTTTGTCATTAACATCGTCCCAACTACCTCAGGCTAGTATGGAACATTCCTCATCCAACATTGACCACCCTATACACGCAATCTCAACGGTTACTATACCTAATTCACACTTTCACCACATCTCATACGAGAAATTCAACCAAGTCAATCCAAAATAACACCCAATGCTCGAAGCGACCACACACTTCTCATTTCTTAAACAATATTAACCCACTCCTTTGCATTTCCTTTACATACAAGGATTAGCTCAACATTCCCAAGGATTTCGTATCTCCTATGAAACATCATAAACTAACCAATCCAAAAGCACACAATTTCCTTCTTAGCTAGTCATCAACTGCCACCCCATTCTTTCATTTTCGGATAACAACACCACACGCCACTTAGACATCCAAGCATCTACACGCATAATTTTGTCACATCTGAACAACTTATAAGCAAATCTCAAGCAAGGATCCCCACCTATGCTCATCCCATATATATCACACTTGTCCACCACTTAGCCTCACAACAATTCATTCCCACCATGCTTCGCATGCTCACTGAGTATAAGTTACCACTAACTTATCCACACCACCCCCACACAATAGAGGTTCAATCCTCACGATCCATTGTGCGCACCCTAGGCCATGCTTTCTCCATGCCAAACCTCACATACATTAGAAAGAGTTTGCGAAAACATTAAGCAATAATTAGTTTTGCAAATCAATATTCACACACGTATAACTGGAATTCCGGCCTGGTCACTACACACCTGTGACCTGATCTAGAGCACACACCCGCTCTTGGGAACAGACCAAGTCCATTCGAATAATCTATATGAAATCACACAATAATAAATACGTATGTACAAGTAACAAACAAGTACCATCAAGCCTTGATTTAGAAACTCACAACTTTGTCTTTCTCCAAACTAGATGAGCCACAAATTATGACCGTCTACTTCACTCGATCGAGTCCTTAACCCCAGCCGACTCTACAGAATCCACGTGAGACACGCTCAAATAAATCAAACGATAAGGCGCTCCCTTGCAACCAATATAATCCACATGTCCCACATGAGTTGTGCTAACTACTTCATTTGCAAACGATATATCAATCACACAAGAATAACCTGCACAACACACTAAACCGTTGCCATCATGACAAGGTTAAGACTTCACACACTACTGTTACTCCCCATATATTAATCACCACATTCCACACACTACCAAAAATCAGAACAACGATAATCAAGCACACCCATGCACCTGTAAATTCATAATGATATTGGCCAGAAGTGATTTGAATATACCTTACATGAGATTCCTCACTACCTTCGTCCTAAATTCTTAGTGATTCAGGTCTTCCCTAAAGACTTCCAATGTCTCAGATGTGTCCTCCTACTCCACAGTTTAAGTTTAGACCCATCCAGTCACCTAAATCCCTTAAACTAGTGCTCTGATACCAACTGTAACAACCCACACTAAAAATACAAGCCAGAAGCTACTTCTTTAATTCATAACGTCATAAACGGCTCAACATAGACATACTATCAAGATTACAGACTGGGTTTGCGGAAATAACCCTAACTACAGCTGAGATCAAAACTACAAAACGAAAGGAAAGCCTTCTAATCCTTCTATATGCAACCTCCGCCTCACGCCTTGCCAAACTTCTAAGCAAGCTTTCCTCTACCGGCTTACTTGAAAAGGTTTTAGTTTTGAAAAGCGAGGGTTAGACCATGAGGTCTACTGAGTTCCCTCTACACCAAGTCACACCATAAATATTGCAATTTATAAATCAGTTATGAAAGAGTTTATACAAATCATATCAAGCACACTTAAAATGTTATGCACACAATGACAGATGCTACTGGCACACGTTATAGTCACACACACACACACACACCGTGACATCGCAATAGAGCACACACGCTATAGTCACACACACCGTGACAGCGCAATTGGGCACACACCGCCCATATATGAAACAAATTTGTATATAATTATTATGGGACACACCCCCATTTCATACTAAAGCCAGAGCATGGTCACACACATTTAAATCACACATATTGTCACACACTTACTCTTCGCATTGAAATAAAAGCAGTTGGAAAGCACACAGTTAAGTAATAACCATGCCACACACTCACTCATCACTTTGAAATAAAAGCAGTTGAAAAGCACACAGTTAGGTAATAACCATTAATCACACTTGGATAAAATTTAGGTTTAGAAAGACTCACCTGAGGTCCCGATTAGGAATTCTTACACGCACCGATCATCTCTACACGCACCTACAATTTTTAACCCATCACACATACCAGTTAAGACACACTGGGTTCTTCTGAATTTTACTAACTTGAATGTCCCCACTAAAAAGATTTCCGGATCCAATAAAAACAATTACCGGGTCCTTATTTTAGCCCATTCAGACTCCGGATCATAATATATATAAATACCGGATCTATTTTTATAATTAAGCCCAACTAATTAATTTTCGGATACAAATAATTAAATATTGGGTCATTGAACTAAGGTCCAATTAACACTTCTGGATCCAATCATTTTGGACCACACAGCCCAAGCTAAATAATACTAGACTACTGGCCCAAAACAAGGACTTCTGGATCTAGCCCTTTTAAAGCCCAACTCCGGGACTGTCGCTTATAGCCCAACTCCGGGATTGTTGGTTTTAGCCCAATCCGATTTCTAGTTAATAACAACAAATTTCCGGATCTTCTTTGTAAATTACGGATCCCACCCACTTCAATTTCCGGTATTAATAAACAACTTCCGGATCCTCAATTCATTAAGTTCCGGATCCCACTATTTTCAATACTGGGTCCACACTAAGTCAAATTCCAATTAACTCCGGATCTTTTGATTTTTTGTCCATTCCGGATCCACTTTTGTGGATTCCAGATCTCATTCTTAGCCACACACTTCCGTGCCCAAAACCTTTTTTTCCGGATCCAAAATACTTAATTCCGGAATTTAAGTAAATGTAGCCCAATTCCGGTTCTTTTGGGCTGTCTTAATAATTCCGGATCACGGTCAATTAAATTCCGGATCACGATAGCCTAGTTCCGGTTCCAATGGCTTCCAGTTTCTAACAGTTCGATTTCATACGCTAATCTTACGAAACGCTAGAAATCGCCCCAAAACAACCAGAATTTGGTATTAAGCCATTTAATAATTAAGAGATTACTAATTTTATCTAACTTGATAGCTAAACTTCAAATTACTTTAATGATAAGATTTCACACAGTAGCCAATTCAATTTCTTCCTGAACGATTAACATAGCTTAACCCTAGCTTTCCCAAATCTTTTAATCAAAACAATAAGTGATAGAAGAAGAATATTACCTCTAGAACAGATGAAATCCCCACTCCAATATCTGTGATTCCACTTCTCCTTGCAAGCTCCAAATGTTTAACACACACACCAAAATCACACACACACAGTAGTTGCACTCTGATCAGATGAGAATGATTGAATCCCTAGGGTTTGTACCCTTTTTATACCTCTCACAACTAACCACTAAATTATTCCTTTTTCACACTTGAACCACGAAACTTCTGATTTTCGGACTTCTACCCCACTTTATTATTAATTGACAACAAAAAAGAACTCGGTTATTACAATATCCTCCCCTCAAAAGAATTCCGTCCCCGGAATTCCATTTTCAAACAATCGAGGAATTGGTTTCTCATCTTTCTAACCTTGCGATCTACAATCGCTAACGGTTCCCCCACATAAACCAACTTTCATTCACACCAGCGTCTTCTAACGGTACGACCATGCTTTCCTCGACCGAGCACTTCCTAAGATTTGACACGTGGGATGTCGAATAAGCTCCCACTATGCATAATTCTTCAACAAAAGACGTATACCAACGAATTATCACTCTTACGGTTAACTATAACTCTTACCCCAAAAAAATCGCGTGACATCTAGAAAACGCTTCAAATTAAGGGTTTCGAACAAAATTTCACTTTCTTAAAGGAACGGATTTTACCGAAGTTAACGTCACCACGACATGAATCCCTTACTAAAATAACTACGATCAATTTGCCAACCGAACACAAGATCAACCTTGAATAACACCTTAACTCGCAGTTAAGAATTTTCTTCAACAAGTTACACACAATTCTACAATCACTTTCCTAACACAAAGTACGTCTAAGGCAGATAACACCTTCTCACATTAATTATGCTGACCACAATCCAATGATAACAATCGATTCACACACTTTTACCACAACATCACTCCCACACTAGTACCAAGTCCCATCCAATGGTCCTTCACCCCATACATTCGACTACTTTCTTCCACTCCCTTCTCAACATAAAACACGTTTCCCAAAGATAGCTTACTAGAAGATGCTCACTCTAGACCGATCACACAAGCTAGCTTTCCTTAACTCTTAAGCCAAACACATACACATGAATCCTCTTTCTCATGCTCCCACCAGAAGTTCATGCATCCGACGGTAACGTTATGAAAACATTGCTTTCCACTTTCCGTGCCACTTGCCACACTTTCTACTTCCCGTTTACTCACTTATTCCAACCTATCGTCCCAACTACCTCAGGCTAGTATGGAACATTCCTCATCCAACATTGACCACCCTATACACGCAATCTCAACGGTTACTATACCTAACTCACAATTTCACCACATCTCATACGAGAAATTCAACCAAGTCAATCTGAAATAACACCCAATGCTCGAAGCGACCACACACTTCTCATTTCTTAAACAATATTAACCCACTCCTTTGCATTTCCTTTACATACAAGGATTAGCTCAACATTCCCAAGGATTTCGTATCTCCTATGAAACATCATAAACTAACCAATCCAAAAGCACACAATTTCCTTCTTAGCTAGTCATCAACTGCCACCCCATTCTTTCATTTTCGGATAACAACACCACACGCCACTTAGACATCCATGCATCTGCACGCATAATTTTGTCACATCTGAACAACTTATAAGCAAATCCCGAGCAAGGATCCCCACCTATGCTCATCTCATATCACACTAGTCCACCACTTAGCCTCACAACAATTCATTCCCACCATGCTTCGCATGCTCACTGAGTATAAGTTACCACCAACTTATCCACACCACCCCCACACACTAGAGGTTAAATCCTCACGATCCATTGTGCGCACACTAGGCCATGCTTTCTCCACCCCAAACCTCACATACATTAGAAAGAGTTTGCGAAAACATTAAGCAATAATTAGTTTTGCAAATCAATATTCACACATGTATAACTGGAATTCCACCCTAGTCACTACACACCTGTGACCTGATCTAGAGCACACACCCGCTCTTGGGAACAGACCAAGTCCGTTCGAATAATCCATATGCAATCACACAATAATAAATACGTATGTACAAGTAACAAACAAGTACCATCAAGCCTTGATTTAGAAACTCACAACTTTGCCTTTCTCCAAACTAGATGAGCCACAACTTATGACCGTCTACTTCACTCGATCGAGTCCTTAACCCCAGCCGACTCTACAGAATCCACGTGAGACACGCTCAAATAAATCAAACGATAAGGTGCTCCCTTGCAACCAATATAATCCACGTGTCCCACATGAGTTGTGCTAACTACTTCATTTGCAAACGACATATCAATCACACAAGAATAATCTGCACAACACACTAAACCGTTGCCATCATGACAAGGTTAAGACTTCATATAATACTATTATTCCCCACACATTAATCACCACACTCCACACACTACCAAAAATCAGAACAACGGTAATCAAGCACACCCATGCACCTGTAAATTCATAATGGCATTGGCCAGATGTGATTTGAATCTACCTTACATGAGAGTCCTCACTACCTTCGTCCTAAATTCTTAGTGATTAAGGTCTTCCCTAAAGGCTTCCTATATCTCAGCTGTGTCATCCTACTCCACAGTTTAAGTTTAGGCCCATCCGGTCACCTAAATCCCTTAAACTAGTGCTCTGATACCAATTGTAACAACCCACACTAAAAAATACAAGCCAGAAGCTACTTCTTTAATTCATAACGCCATAAACGGCTCAACATAGACATACTATCAAGATTACAGACTGGGTTTGCAGAAATAACCCTAACTACAGCTGAGATCAAAACTACAAAACGAAAGGAAGGCTTTCTAATCCTTCTATATGCAACCTCCGCCTCATGCCTTGCCAAACTTCTAAGCAAGCTTTCGTCTACCGTCTTACCTGAAAAGGTTTTAGTTTTGAAAAGCGAGGGTTAGACCATGAGGTTTAGTGAGTTCCCTCCACACCAAGTCACACCATAAATATTGCAATTTATAAATCAGTTATGAAAGAGTTTATACAAATCATATCAAACACACTTAAAATGTTATGCACACAATGACACATGCAACTGGCACACGCTATAGTCACACACACCGTGACAGCGCAATAGAGCACACACGCTATAGTCACACACACCGTGACAACGCAATTGGGCACACACCGCCCATATATGAAACAAATTCATATATAATTATTATGGGACACACCCCCATTTCACACTAAAGCCAGAGCATGGTCACACACATTTAAATCACACATATTGTCACACACTTACTCTTCGCTTTGAAATAAAAGCAGTTGGAAAGCACACAGTTAAGTAATAACCATGCCACACACTTACTCATCACTTTGAAATAAAAGCAGTTGAAAAGCACACAGTTAGGTAATAACCATTAATCACACTTGTATAAAATTTAGGTTTAGAAAGACTCACCTGAGGTCCCGATTAGGAATTCTTACTCGCACCGATCATCTCTACTTGCACCTACAATTTTTAACCCATCACACATACCAGTTAAGACATACCAGGTTCTTCTGAATTTTACTAACTTGAATGTCCCCACTAAAAAGATTTTCGGATCCAATAAAAACAATTACCGGATCCTTATTTTAGCCCATTCAGACTCCGGATCTTAATATATAAATACCGGATCTATTTTTATAATTAAGCCCAACTAATTAATTTCGGATACAAATAATTAAATATTGGGTCATTGAACTAAGGTCCAATTAACACTTCTGGATCCAATCATTTTGGACCACACAACCCAAGCTAAATAATACTGGACTACTGGCCCAAAACAAGGACTTCCGGATCTAGCCCTTTTAAAGCCCAACTCCGGGACTATTGCTTATAGCCCAACTCTGGGATTGTTGGTTTTAGCCCAATCCGATTTCTAGTTAATAACAACAAATTTCCGGATCTTCTTGGTAATTCCGGATCCCACCCACTTCAATTTCCGGTATAAATAAACAACTTTCGGATCCTCAATTCATTAAGTTCTGGATCCCACTATTTTCAATACCGGGTCCACACTAAGTCAAATTCCAATTAACTCCAGATCTTTTGATTTTTAGTCCATTTCGGATCCACTTTTGTGGATTCTAGATCTCATTCTTAGCCACACACTTCCGGGCCCAAAACCTTTCATTCTGGATCCAAAATACTTAATTCCGGAACTTAAGTAAATGTAGCCCAATTCCGGTTCTTTTGGGCTGTCTTAATAATTCCGGATCACGGCCAATTAAATTCTGGATCTCGATAGCCTAGTTCCGGTTCCAATGGGTTCCGGTTTCTAACAGTTCGATTTCATACGCTAATCTTACGAAATGCTAGAAATCGCCCAAAAACAACCAGAATTTGGTATTAAACCATTTAATCATTAAGAGATTACTAATTTTCTCTAACTTGATAGCTAAACTTCGAATTACTTTAATGATAAAATTTCATGTAATAACCGAGATTTAATGTAGACAGTAATTGGGAATTTTTGGAAGACATTCGAATTTAAGAAAGTTGTGTGGTCTAAGTGTAAAGAAATTAAAGTTTGGTGTTTAGTGAGAAAAGTATATAAGAGTGGGAAAAACCCTAATTTATTCATTTTAGCAATTGTCCAGTGTGTGTATGTGTGTGCGACTAAGAGAGGGAGCAAGAGAAGAAATTGTGGCAATTGAAGAAGAGGAAGAAGTCTTGGCAGCTGAATCCTTGAATTAATCAGTAGAAAACTTAAGGTAACTACCAATCTGCCCTCTCTTTTAGTTTTGGGTGAAATGTATTGGGTGGTGAGGAGAAACTTGGTTATTATGGGTTTTCTTGTGTTTTTCCTCATTAACTTGTTTAAGAAAGGTTAAGAATGGGTTATTGTATTAGTCATCGACCCATAATCGTTATCTAGAAGTGTTGGGGGGATTTGGGGCGAGAGGTGCTTAATCCCTTGCGTTTTTGTGCATTTCGTCGCGTTCGGAAACTTTCAATGTCAGGTTAGTATCCGGAAGGTTTGTGGTGTCCGGATGTTGTGTAGTATTCGGATAAGTCAATTGTCCTGGTAGGTTGTGGTGGTAGTTTTCGGTAGTTTAACCGGAAACCCTTGAGAATCCGGGAGTATCTGGAATGTCCATCCGGAGAGTTCGTTTAACCACTAATTTCTAGTATCCGGGTAGAAACATCCGGATAGTTCAGAACGTCCGGAAAGTTCAGACTGTCCGGATAGTTTTGGGTGTCCGGATAAATCTTCCGAAAAGTGTCTGTATGACCCTGTAGAGCAGTCTGTTAGTCCGAGATGTTACCCGTGTGAGTGTGTAGTTCGATCAATTGACTTATCACGGTAGTGTGTATCCTTATAGGTGCAGTCGAAGGGAGAATTCATCTAATAAGAGGATTAAACGGGACGACAGGTGAGTTCTCTAAAACCTTTTTACGACGTAAGATGTTAAATGCTTTTAACTGAATATGGTTCTTTACGAGCATGAAATATTTATGAACTGATGTGCATGTTTTCCATGAAATACTTATTTTATCTAAGAGAATATTTGGCATGATGAAATGAGAATTATGATTTACAAAGATTCTAAGTTGCATGTTTTATGAAATGAATGAGTATTCTATGTGGAGTCGGTCTGCACTGTGGGATCAGAGAGCCTCGGGATCCGATGATCCCTTGGATATGTATGACAGACCGGTAGGTTGGAATTCATTTCCCTCCTATTCGGGTAGAGGGGAGTCTGCTTGGGCCCCGATACGAGGCGAGAGGGGTGTCTGCTGGGGGCCCCGATCGCGGAATGTTTATGTGATCCATTACACGGTGCAGTACCATGTTTGATGATATGTGAAGATTTACGAAGACATTTTTATAAATGGTTTCATATTGTTTATACATGTTGTTTTCGGAGGGAATTCACTAGACCTTTCGGTCTAACCCTCGCTTTTGAAAAACTAAACAGTTTTTAGGTAAGCAAGTAGTAAGAGGCTCAAGTAAGTGAGCAAGAGCAAGATAGAGTACAGATGCAGCTAGAGACAGTGCAAGTGCCACCCATAGAAGCTAGAATATTCTCAGTTATGTATAGGTTGTTTCCGCCAACCTTAGTTTGATATTGATGTAAAGAAAATCTTGGGACCCGATTTTGTAAATATTATGATTTAAGGCTATTTATGTCCTATTGTTGTGTTTTGGGATGTTACAAATGGTATCAGAGCCATAGTTGAAGGGATTTAGGTGACCGAACGGGCCTAAACTTAAACTGGGAGTAGAAATCACAACTGAGAGTCAGGAAATGCGTTAGGAGGGCACTATTGTAGATACAGGAAATGCGTTAGGAGGACACTATTATAGAGACAGGACTAATAAGGTACTGAGGACTGTCATGTAAGGTAAGTTTGAGATTCCACCTGGCCAGTGAAATTGCGAACTTACAGGTACATGTGTGTGCTTAACCTGCCTTATTATTCCGAAGTGGTAGTCAGAAGCTAGTGTTTATGTCATGTTCCAGTACTTTAGAAAGTCAGCAAGATCCCTGAGGGGTAGACTGAGACCCCTTGTTAGGGAAGTTTCATAAGAATTCATTATGATGTGATGTACGTATACATCGTAGAGAAGAAATGTTGTATAGAGTGTTATGAGTCGTCTAGAGGTAGCTCTTCATGGATTCAGAGAGGAAGAATGTTTGAGTTTGAGTAAGACTCCTGTTTCAGGAGAGTCTCAGTTCTAGAAATCATGGGATAGATCAGTCAGGATGGTAAGGAAAGACTGTGTCGAAATCTTGAAAGTGTCAATGGAGCTCTGACTTCTTAATCGATCTTTTCAATGGCAGGGTAAATGAAATAAGATGCCTATAGTGAAATGAAAGCATGTAGAAGTAGAAAGGAATATTGTTGATCGGAACGAAAATAGTATGATATGGTTGAGTAAGTGAGATGTGGAACGCAGGTTCAGCAAGTTATTGCATGACCGAGAGGGCGACCATTGGTCGAAGGTAAAGTGTCAAGGATAAGCTGCGTGAGTAAAGCGGTTGACCTTGTTAGAGTGAGTAGCCATCAATTGCAAGTAGAGTCTCATGCATGGCGTTCTTTTATGTAACATGAAATTTTCACGATTTAAAGTAAATATGTAAATGTCAATTTTGATCAAAAATGAGTCAGCCTGTACGAGTGCATGTTTAAAGAAAAAGCGATTTCAGTTACGTCGC
Organism: Saussurea involucrata; assembly: GCA_033807775.1. Lineage (NCBI taxonomy): Eukaryota > Viridiplantae > Streptophyta > Magnoliopsida > Asterales > Asteraceae > Saussurea > Saussurea involucrata. Next base: position 90,746,166 of record CM066322.1, on the reverse strand, counting down.
ACATTGAAATTTTGAGCTTAGCGATTTGTAAAGTATTTCACACTTTTAATGATAAGTTAAATTGTTACAAAAAGGTCAAGAAAACGTTTACCTGCAAATCTTTTATAAACCAAAATGAATATTGACCTATTGATATCATATAAATGAGTGAGAGAACCGACTGGTTTACTTGGTGTCGGTAATTTCTTTCAGAATTGTGTCGTATGAAAAGATTTTCATTCAATATATCACTGTCGTAATAACATCGTTCGGATTGAGTAAGATTAAGGTTCACGGGAAGATGCATGCAAGCGGTTCGCGAATCGTGGTGCAAGGCATAGAAGTTATAATAGTAATGGGGTCGTGTGTACCCAAGTTGTTTCCAAATGTTGTTTATTTAAAATGATAAAATGTGTGGAATGATTTATTTACTGCGTGGTCATGCATGAAGGCTATGAACTCACTAGGTCGTAAGATATTATATGTTAAGCTAAGGAAGAACTTCAAGAGTGGAAAAGTGTCAGACAAATCAGGAAAGAATGTTGTAGCTTTAGTATTTGGGTTCAAGAGGAAAGGTGAACAGTGGTAGAATCGGAAGTGGACCTTGGTATCGGTTGTATGAGGGTTTGCACCCTTGTTAGGTAAATGAATGTACGGCTGTCAAGGGATGGTTGTGTCCGGAGGAAGGATTTGAAGCCTTCAAGGTGATGATTTTAGCAACTCGTTATGAGTAGGGTGGTGAGGAAGAATGAAATGTCCATGGCGTAGGAATATGAGTTTCGAGGTGAGCTTGTAATGTTGATGTTACATGAGTAGGTTTCGAAAAGAGGGAGACAGATCATGAAGTTGATTATGACATGTTGGAAGGATTAGGCTCCGTAAGGAACCCATGTTAAAGAATAAGTTAAGAAAGTAGTTACAGGTTGTCTGTTGTTGTAGAAGTCGACAGTTGTGTAAGGTGGCCGAGGCCGAAGACTTGAACCTGAAGGTTGAAAGTTGATAGAACACCTTGTAGGGGTGTTAAGTGGATGAGAAGCTATTGTTTTGAATAAGCGTTCTATTTGCGAGGTGTGGAGGGTTCGTAGAATGATGAGGTATGTAGCACGAGCGAAGCGAGTGTGTAGATTTTATCGTTCAGTGAGGGACTGTGTCCAGCTTATGTAAGGGCTCGAATCGTAAAGAGCTAGCTAGAATGTTTGTGTTTGAGCTAATTGAGAACTCGTGAGTTATAGTTCAACAAGTTGGGAAAGGACTAAGTAGCGAGATAGACCCGATTATGTATACGGGAGGATATGAAGGTAAGTTCGAATTGTGTGAATGATCATGAGAGATCTGGTCTGCTGTGTGATGTTATGGGCAAAGAGTGTACGGATGTGTAGTGACAGTAATTATCAAGCTAAATATGCCAGCTAGTGTCGTAGTGATGGGATGTTAGAGAGAGAGGAAGCATCAGATAGAAGCCTTTTTGGGGGTTTCAGATGAGGTGTACGATTCGTTAACCAGATTGTTGGAGCACGTAGGGTGTAAGTTGACGTTGTGGTATGTTTATGTTCAGGATAGAATGACGGAGTGGTGGTGGGTAGTTACCCAAAGGAGAAACCAAGTGTTTTTAGTTGTAAGAGTTGCTAAGTAAGCATATTTTGGGATCATTGGAAATTTAAAGAAGATTATGGGTGTGTTAGTCAAAATGTGGGGGAATAGATGTGAAATCCTTAAAGAATGTGAGTTGTTGCTTATGTGTGAAAGAATTGTCTGAGAAAGTAAAAGTTGGAGATTAAAGAATGTGTAGTGACGTCGAACACTAGTGTCGTTTCAAGACGACTTGGTTGAATGCCTTAAGTTAGGATCTTGGTGCAACTGTTTGGTTATGTAAGTAATGAGAAAGTGATATCAGCTTGTGGAAAGGTCGGGAGAGAGGGGCAAGTAATGTTTGGTGGGCAGTGCTCCAAGCGAACGTGAGCAGGTGAAGATATTATGTCGGAATAAGTAAGTAAATTGGAAGTAGTAAACTGGACAGTAATGCCGAAAGGTGCAGTGTTGTGTAGATTGTCATTGATAAGTGTGCGAACCGTTGGAAAGAGTTTAAGGAAGGGAAATGTGTATGATTTTGTGCTGCAAAGGAGTGGATAAGACAGCTGAATGAGTTAAGTTAGTGACTTTGTGAGAAATGTGTAAACGAATTGGTCGTGCGGTGATTAAGCTAGCGAGAATAGTATGGTGTGACCATGGTTACTCCTTCCAGTTGAGTGAGGATAACCGGAGTTATGTTTTCTATGACTGAGCGAACGTGGCAATCAACGAGGAATTGATGTGTTTCAGGATAAGTTTAAATTCGAGTAGGTGAACACTTCAACGATGGGTTTGGAGGTTCCTACCCTTAGTTACGTATAAGTATGGAGTGGTGAAGTGGTGAGGACATGAGAGATGGTTGACGAACTATGGGCGAGGCGGTCCGAGAAAAGGAAAGGTTATCTGCATAGATGATTGTTGGTTTGGAGAAGTAATCTAGAATTGCGTGTATTACGATGAAAGAACTCTTGGTTGTGAGTTGTCGGGACGTACAGGGTTGGCCTTGTGCCAAACTGTCAAGTGGGTGATTGTTTCTTGGTAAAAGAACCTCGTGTTGTGGCGGGGGATTCAGCCAAGTTCCTTCTTAAAGGAAGTATAGATGCATGAGGAGCCTTAGTTAATCTACTGTTGTCAAGATCGACCGAGTAGGAACAGTAGCCTACGAGTTAGAGTACCGTAAGAACAGAAGGCAATGCACCTATTGTTCCAGGTTTCGAATTTAGTGAGGTGGTTGACTGAGTCAGAATGTGGCTATACTTTGGAGAAGTGTTAGTTTTGATGTGGGCAAGATACCCGCATCTTTTCCCAATAAGGAATTCCTGGGACGGAATTCTTTTAAGGGGGGGGGGGTGTTGTAATAACCGAGATTTAATGTAGACAGTAATTGGGAATCTTTGGAAGACATTCGAATTTAAGAAAGTTGTGTGGTCTAAGTGTAAAGAAATTAAAGTTTGGTGTTTAGTGAGAAAAGTATATAAGAGTGGGAAAACCCTAATTTATTCATTTTAGCAATTATCCAGTGTGTGTATGTGTGCGCGGCTAAGAGAGGGAGCAAGAGAAGAAATTGTGGAAATTGAAGAAGAGGAAGAAGTCTTGGAAGCTAAATCCTTGAATTAATCAGTAGAAAACTTCAGGTAACTACCAATCTGCCCTCTCTTTTAGTTTTGGGTGAAATGTATTGGGTGGTGAGGACAAACTTGGTTATTATGGGTTTCCTTGTGTTTTTCCTCATTAACTTGTTTAAGAAAGGTTAAGAATGGGTTATTGTATTAGTCATCGACCCATAATCATTATCTAGAAGTGTTGGGAGATTTGGGGCGAGAGGTGCTTAATCCCCTGCGTTTTTGTGCATTTCGTCGCGTCCGGAAACTTTCAACGTCAGGTTAGTGTCCGGAAGGTTTGTGGTGTCCGGATGTTGTGTAGTATCCGGATGAGTCTATTGTCCGGGTAGGTTGTGGTGGTAGTTTCTGGTAGTTTAACCGGAAACCCTTGAGAATCCGGGAGTATCCGGAATGTCCATCTGGAGAGTTCGTTTAACCACTAATTTCTAGTATCCGGGTAGAAACGTCCGGATAGTTCAGAACGTCCGGAAAGTTCAGACTGTCCGGATAGTTTTGGGTGTCCGGATAAATCTTCCGGAAAGTGTCTGTGTGACTTTGTAGAACAGTCTGTTAGTCCGAGGTGTTACCCGTGTGAGTGTGTAGTTCGATCAAGTGACTTATCGAGGTAGTGTGTATCCTTATAGGTGCAGTTGAAGGGAGAATGCATCTAATAAGAGGATTAAACGGGACGACATGTGAGTTCCCTAAAACCTTTTTACGACGTAAGATGTTAAATGCTTTTAACTGAATATGGTTCTTTACGAGCATGAAATATTTACGAACTAATGTGCATGTTTCCCATGAAATACTTATTTTATCTAAGAGAATATTTGGCATGATGAAATGAGAATTATGATTTACAAAGATTCTAAGTTGCATGTTTTATGAAATGAATGAGTATGCTATGTGGAGTCGGTTTGCACTGTGGGATCAGAGAGCCTCGGGATCCGATGATCCCTTGGATATGTATGACAGACCGGTAGGTTGGAATTCGTTTCCCTCCAATTCGGGTAGAGGGGAGTCTGCTTGGGCCCCGATACGAGGCGAGAGGGGAGTCTGCTAGGGGCCCCGATCGCGGAATGTTTATGTGATCCATTACACGGTGCAGTACCATGTTTGATGATATGTGAAGATTTACGATGAAATTTTTATAAATGATTTCATATTATTTATACATGTTGTTTTCGAAGGGAATTCACTAGACCTTTCGGTCTAACCCTCGCTTTTCAAAAACTAAACCATTTTCAGATAAGCAAGTAGTAAGAGGCTCAAGTAAGTGAGCAAGAGCAAGATAGAGTACAGATGCAGCTAGAGACAGTGCAAGTGCCACCCATAGAAGCTAGAATATTCTTAGTTGTGTATAGGTTGTTTCCGCCAACCTTAGTTTGATATTGATGTAAAGAAAATCTTGGACCCCATTTTGTAAATGTTACGATTTAAGGCTATTTATGTCCTATTGTTGTGTTTTGGGATGTTACAAATGGTATCAGAGCCATAGTTTAAGGGATTTAGGTGACCGGATGGGCCTAAACTTAAACTGGGAGTAGAAATCACGACTGAGAATCAGGAAATGCGTTAGGAGGGCACTATTGTAGAGACAGGAAATGCGTTAGGAGGACACTATTATAGAGATAGGACTAATAAGGTACTGAGGACTGTCATGTAAGGTAAGTTTGAGATTCCACCTGGCCAGTGAAATTGCGAACTTACAGGTACATGTGTGTGCTTAACCTGCCTTATTATTCCGAAGTGGTAGTCAGAAGCTAGTGTTTATGTCATGCTCCAGTACTTTAGAAGGTCAGCAAGATCCCGGAGGGGTAGACTGATACCCCTTGTTGGGGAAGTTTCATGAGAAGTCATTATGATGTGATGTACGTATACATCGTAGAGAAGAAATATTGTATAGAGTGTTATGAGTCGTCTAGAGGTAGCTCTTCGTGGATTCAGAGAAGAAGAATGTTTGAGTTTGAGTAAGACTCCTGTTTCGGGAGAGTCTCAGTTCTAGAAATCATGGGATAGATCAGTCAGGATGGTAAGGAAAGACTGTGTCGAAATCTTGAAAGTGTCAATGGAGCTCTGACTTCTTAATCGAGCTTTTCAATGGCAGGGTAAATGAAATAAGATGCCTATACTGAAATGAAAGCATGTAGAAGTAGATAGGGAGATAGTTGATCGGAACGAAAATAGTATGATATGGTTGAGTAAGTGAGATGTGGAACGCATGTTCAGCAAGTTATTGCATGACCGAGAGGGCGACCATTGGTCGAAGGTAAAGTGTCAAGGATAAGCTGCGTGAGTAAAGCGGTTGACCTTGTTAGAGTGAGTAGCCATCAATTGCAAGTAGAGTCTCATGCATGGCGTTCTTTTATGTAACATGAAATTTTCACGATTTAAAGTAAATATGTAAATGTCAATTTTGATCAAAAATGAGTCAGCCTGTACGAGTGCATGTTTAAAGAAAAAGCGATTTCAGTTACGTCGCACATTGAAATTTTGAGCTTAGCGATTTGTAAAGTATTTCACACTTTTAATGATAAGTTAAATTCTTACAAAAAGGTCAAGAAAACATTTACCTGCAAATCTTTTATAACCAAAATGAATATTGACCTATTGATATCATATAAATGAGTGAGAGAACCGACTGGTTTACTTGGTGTCGGTAATTTCTTTCAGAATTGTGTCGTATGAAAAGATTTTCATTCAATATATCACTGTTGTAATAACATCGTTCGGATCGAGTAAGATTAAGGTTCACGGGAAGATGCATGCAAGCGGTTCTCGAATCGTGGTGCAGGGCATAGAAGTTATAATAGTAATGGGGTCGTGTGTACCCAAGTTGTTTCCAAATGTTGTTTATTTAAAATGATAAAATGTGTGGAATGATTTATTTACTGCGTGGTCATGCATGAAGGCTATGAACTCACTAGGTCGTAAGATATTATATGTTAAGCTAAGGAAGAACTTCAAGAGTGGAAAAGTGTCGGACAAATCAGGAAAGAATGTTGTAGCTTTAGTATTTGGGTTCAAGAGGAAAGGTGAACAGTGGTAGAATCGGAAGTGGACCTTGGTATCGGTTGTATGAGGGTTTGCACCCTTGTTCGGTAACTGAAAGTACGGATGTCAAGGGATGGTTGTGTCCGGAGGAAGGATTTGAAGCCTTCAAGGTGATGGTTTTAGCAACTCGTTATGAGTAGGGTGGTGAGGAAGAATGAAATTTCCATGGCGTAGGAATATGAGTTTCGAGGTGAGCTTGTAATGTTGATGTTACATGAGTAGGTTTCGAAAAGAGGGAGATAGATCATGAAGTTGATTATGATATGTTGGAAGGATTAGGCTCCGTAAGGAACCCATGTTAAAGAATAAGTTAAGAAAGTAATTACAGGTTGTCTGTTGTTGTAGAAGTCGACAGTTGTGTAAGGTGGCCGAGGTCGAAGACTTGAACCAGAAGGTTGAAAGTTGATAGAACACCTTGTAGGGGTGTTAAGAGGATGAGAAGCTATTGTTTTGAATAAGCGTTCTATTTGCGAGGTATGGAGGGTTCGTAGAATGATGAGGTATGTAGCACGAGCGAAGCGAGTGTGTAGATTTTATCGTTCAGTGAGGGACTGTGTCTAGCTTATGTAAGGGCTCGGATCGTAAAGTGCTAGCTAGAATGTTTGTGTTTGAGCTAATTTTGAACTCGTGAGTTATAGTTCAATAAGATGGGAAAGGACTAAGTAGCGAGATAGACCCGATTATGTATACGGGAGGATATGAAGGCAAGTTCGAATTGTGTGAATGATCATGAGAGATCTCGTCTGCAGTGTGATGTTATGGGCAAAGAGTGTACGGATGTGTAGTGACAGTAATTGTCAAGCTAAATGTGCCAGCTAGTGTCGTAGTGATGGGATGTTAGAGAGAGGAAACATCAGATAGAAGCCTTTTTGGGGGTTTCGGATGAGGTGTACGATTCGTTAACCAGATTGTTGGAGCACGTAGGGTGTAAGTTGACGTTGTGGTATGTTTATGTTCAGGATAGAATGACGGAGTGGTGGTGGGTTGTTACCCAAAGGAGAAACCAAGTGTTTTTAGTTGTAAGAGTCGCTAAGTAAGCATATTTTGGGATCATTGGAAGTTTAAAGAAGATGATGGGTGTGTTAATCAAAATGTGGTGGAATAGATGTGAAATCCTTAAAGAATGTGAGCTGTTGCTTATGTGTGAAAGAATTGTCTGAGAAAGTAAAAGTTGGAGATTAAAGAATGTGTAGTGACGTCGAACACTACTGTCGTTTCAAGACGACTTGGTTGAATGCCTTAAGTTAGGATCTTGGTGCAACTGTTTGGTTATGTAAGTAATGAGAAAGTGATATCAGCATGTGGAAAGGTCGGGAGAGAGGGGCAAGTAATGTTTGGTGGGCAGTGCTCCACGCTAACGTGGGGAGGTGAAGATATTACGTCGGAATAAGTGAGTAAATTGGAAGTAGTAAACTGGACAGTAATGCCGAAAGGTGCAGTGTTGTGTAGATTGTCATTGATAAGTGTGCGAACCGTTGGAAAGAGTTTGAGAAAGGGAAATGTGTATGATTTTGTGCTGGAAAGGAGTGGATAAGACAGCTGAATGAGTTAAGTTAGTGACTTTGTGAGAAATGTGTAAACGAATTGGTCGTGCGGTGATTAAGCTAGCGAGAATAGTATGGTGTGACCATGGTTAATCCTTCCAGTTGAGTGAGGATAACCGGAGTTATGTTTTCTATGACCGAGCGAACGTGGCAATCAGCGAGGAATTGATGTGTTTCAGGATAAGTTTAAATTCGAGTAGGTGAACACTTCAACGATGGGTTTCGAGGTTCCTACCCTTAGTTACGTATAAGTATGGAGTGGTGAAGTGGCGAGGACATGAGAGATGGTTGACGAACTGTGGGCGAGGCGGTCCGAGAAAGGGAAATGTTATCTGCATAGACGATTGTTGGTTAGGAGAAGTAATCTAGAATTGCGTGTATTACGATGAAAGAACTCTGGGTTGTGAGTTATCGGGATGTACGGGGTTGGCCTTGTGCCAAGCTGTCAAGTGAGTGATTGTTTCTTGGTAAAAGAACCTCGTGTTGTGGCGGGGGATTCAGCCAAGTTCCTTCTTAAAGGAAGTATAGATGCATGAGGAGCCTTAGTTAATCTACTATTGTCAAGATCGATCGAGTAGGAACAGTAGCCTACGAGTTAGAGTACCGTAAGAACTGAAGGGAATGCACCTATTGTTCCAGGTTTCGAATTTAGTGAGGTGGTTGACTGAGTCAGAATGTGGCTATACTTTGGAGAAGTGTCAATTTTGGTGTGGACAAGATACCCGCATCTTTTCCCAATAAGGAATTCCGAGGACAGAATTCTTTTAAGGGGGGAGTGTTGTAATAACCGAGATTTAATGTAGATAGTAATTGGGAATTTTTGGAAGACATTCAAATTTAAGAAAGTTGTGTGGTCTAAGTGTAAAGAAATTAAAGTTTGGTGTTTAGTGAGAAAAATATATAAGAGTGGGAAAAACCCTAATTTATTCATTTTAGCAATTGTCCAGTGTGTGTATGTGTGTGCGGCTAAGAGAGGGAGCAAGAGAAGAAATTATGGCAATTGAAGAAGAGGAAGAAGTCTTGGCAGCTGAATCCTTGAATTAATCAGTAGAAAACTTCAGGTAACTACCAATCTGCCCTCTCCTTTAGTTTTGGGTGAAATGTATTGGGTGGTGAGGAGAAACTTGGTTATTATGGGTTTCCTTGTGTTTTTCCTCATTAACTTGTTTAAGAAAGGTTAAGAATGGGTTATTGTATTAGTCATCGACCCATAATCGTTATCTAGAAGTGTTGGGGGGATTTGGGGCGAGAGGTGCTTAATCCCCTGCGTTTTTGTGCATTTCGTCGCGTCCGAAAACTTTCAACGTCAGGTTAGTGTCCGGAAGGTTTGTGGTGTCCGGATGTTGTGTAGTATCCGGATGAGTCTATTGTCCGGGTAGGTTGTGGTGGTAGTTTCCGGTAGTTTAACCGGAAACCCTTGAGAATCCGGGAGTATCCGGAATGTCCATCCGGAGAGTTCGTTTAACCACTAATTTCTAGTATCCGGGTAGAAACGTCCGGATAGTTCAGAACGTCCGGAAAGTTCAGACTGTCCGGATAGTTTTGGGTGTCCGGATAAATCTTCCGGAAAGTGTCTGTGTGACCCTGTAGAACAGTCTGTTAGTCCGAGGTGTTACCCGTGTGAGTGTGTAGTTTGATCAAGTGACTTATCGGGGTAGTGTGTATCCTTATAGGTGCAGTTGAAGGGAGAATGCATCTAATAAGAGGATTAAACGGGACGACATGTGAGTTCCCTAAAACCTTTTTACGACGTAAGATGTTAAATGCTTTTAACTGAATATGGTTCTTTACGAGCATGAAATATTTACAAACTGATGTGCATGTTTCCCATGAAATACTTATTTTATCTAAGAGAATATTTGGCATGATGAAATGAGAATTATGATTTACAAAGATTCTAAGTTGCATGTTTTATGAAATGAATGAGTATGCTATGTGGAGTCGGTCTGCACTGTGGGATCAGAGAGCCTCGGGATCCGATGATCCCTTGGATATGTATGACAGACCGGTAGGTTGGAATTCGTTTCCCTCCTATTCGGGTAGAGGGAAGTCTGCTTGGGCCCCGATACGAGGCGAGAGGGGAGTCTGTTGGGGGCCCCGATACGAGGCGAGAGGGGAGTCTGCTGGGGGCCCCGATACGAGGCGAGAGGGGAGTCTGCTGGGGGCCCCGATCGCGGAATGTTTATGTGATCCATTACACGGTGCAGTACCATGTTTGATGATATGTGAAGATTTACGATGAAATTTTTATAAATGATTTCATATTGTTTATACATGTTGTTTTCGGAGGGAATTCACTAGACCTTTCGGTCTAACCCTCGTTTTTCAAAAACTAAACCATTTTCAGGTAAGCAAGTAGTAAGAGGCTCAAGTAAGTGAGCAAGAGCAAGATAGAGTACAGATGCAGCTAGAGACAGTGCAAGTGCCACCCATAGAAGCTAGAATATTCTCAGTTGTGTATAGGTTGTTTCCGCCAACCTTAGTTTGATATTGATGTAAAGAAAATCTTGGGACCCGATTTTGTAAATGTTATGATTTAAGGCTATTTATGTCCTATTGTTGTGTTTTGGGATGTTACATTTCACACAGTAGCCAATTTAATTTCTTCCTGAACGATTAACATAGCTTAACCCTAGCTTTCCCAAATCTTTTAATCAAAACAATAAGTGATAGAAGAAGAATATTACCTCTAGAACAGATGAAATCCCCACTCCAAAGTCTGTGATTCCACTTCTCCTTGCAAGCTCCAAATGTTTAACACACACACCAAAATCACACACACACAGTAGCCGCACTCTGATCAGATGAGAATGATTGAATCCCTAGGGTTTGTACCCTTTTTATACCTCTCACAACTAACCACTAAATTATTCCTTTTTCACACTTGAACCACGAAACTTCTGATTTTCGGACTTCTACCCCACTTTATTATTAATTGACAAAAAAAAGAACTCGGTTATTACAAATACTCAAGTTCTTATGGCTCGTATGTTTTTAGAGATATATTATATAAATATACTATTGCTACATAATAAATTTTTATAGGTCTCTACAAAATTTTTTGAATATGGATAAAACTTATTAGGACATATCTTGGTGCTAATATATGTGTTTTTAAATCTAATACGTGATAATAGGAAAATATATTTTTGGACCACAAAAAGAATCCTATTTTATATCTATTAGGACACTTTTTAGTGTTACATAGTACATTTTATAGGACCTTTAAATTTATTTTATAATTATAGAATATGTTGACACGTATGTTGGAACTAATATCAATCTTTTGCAACATTCAATTTCGTCCTATAAAGCCACTTTTTAGGACACTAACAAGTATCCTATTTTATATTCCAATACGACGTTTTTTAGTGTTACATACAACATATTATAGGACCCTTAAAATTGTTTTATAATTATAAAACTTGTTACAATGTTACCACACAAATTTTTGTACTAACAAAAGTCTTTTTGCAACATTTAATTTTGTCCTATAAAAGCACTTCTTAGGATGTGTACGAGCATCCCAACATATTCCTGTAAAATTCCTCCAAAATCACTTCAAAAACTCTAAAATAAAAATACATTTAATTCTAACATATTCTTCATTTTAAAAATTACAAAATTGATCGTATTATTAAAGCATTTCATTCATCTAATAAGTATTATTTCTACCTAAAAATTTAATTTCAATATTTTCTATTTGTGAGATTATATTAAAAATTACTTCTTTTTTATTATAATAATTTTTTAGGAGTTTTTTAAATTTAAAAAAATTATGTCCTCTTGGCTACTTTCTCCGTTATATGAAATCAATAATAAAAATAATATTATAACATGTTAAATCATAAACATTTAAATAAACTAAAATTTAGTAAAAATATAAATAATAAATAAATAAATAAAATAATTTTATTAATAAAAAATAAAAAGAAGGGGTGCAAATAAAGTCATCCCTCAATAAAGTTTGATTGTTATGTTTCTAGCTAAGCATTGGTTAGCCATACTAATGCTATGTTATATAGCCTTCATAGGCCTTGGTGTAGCCATGTAACATATGCTTTAGCCTTTTAGGTAAGTCAAACTATTGACACCTATATATTAACGCTCTTAACTCATTTATGTGATGCTTGAGGTTTGGATTCGACAGAACAACATATGACAAGGTTACTTATCTACATAGTATTTGGTAAACGTAGTTTTCAGACTAAAGATGAGTAGTATACATAACGGAGTTATTACAATAAAATTAAGTTTATAAAATATAATAAAAAACTAATTATTTTAATAGAGTGTTTTATATGACTTATATTTATAAAACCAAATAAAAAATACATCCAATCTAAACGTGTTAAAATAAGTTTATACGACACTTTTGGGTATCATAACAAGTTTTTTAAAACAATTTTCAAATAAAAAGTCCTATAATTTATTTTTAAACAGCAGCTTAAATACCATTACCAACAAAACCAGCCAGCCAAAGGTTTACAAAGGTCAAAACTACAACCCAAAACAAAACGAACAGGAACCAACCAAGGCTAAACCAAAACCAACAAAAAAAACTACAACCCACAGCAAAACAACAAAAACTTAAAGCAAAGACAGGACAAAAATGAAAGAAGGTTGTTTGCAAGCTGCAAACCCCCAACAGCCACCACCACGGCAGGGCTTAATCCAGACAACCCCTAAAGAGTCTTATTAACTATTTTATAAAACACTATTTGAAAAAATGTTCAATAAACACAAGTGTTCTCTAAAAAGATGGGTTTATCGGACGTTTCTTAAAAGCGTCCTATAAAATTATTAGCTAATACGACACTATATTTTTCAAATGTCCTAAAAAACTTGTTGGCGCTCAAAATTTTTATAAACTTAATATAATACCTTTAGATATAACGCTTTTTTGTTTGGTCTCATAAACTTAGGTCCTATAAAACACTCTATTTTGACACTTATTTATTTTATGCATCCTATAAACTCAATTCGTTGCAGGGAGTGTTTATAATTTATGAATATATATATATATATATATATATATATATATATATAGGGTTGAGTTCATTTGTTAACCTCATATTTTGTGTTAACTTTATTAACTTCATTCAACCAATAGGAATCCATTTTAGTTGGTGGTTCAAATTTATATATAACCATTAAATAGGGGCATGGATGGAATTCTATGTTTTTTGTTTTATTACATTGATTTATTAAGGGAGTTACAAAAATCAAAAATCTCCTTGATTCTAGCTATATTATTATTTCACAAATATTTTATAGTCTTTTCTATCAAATTAGTGTTTGAATTCCTATTGTTGCATCATGAACATGAATGATCAAGGTGTTTTCAACGACGTTGAAAAGAGAGTAGACGTAGATGTTCATTTGAACATGAACAAAGATAACAAATATATATTGTTCATATAGGTTCATTTAGTCTTATATTTCATCGTTATTCATGCATAGCCTTAACATTTTCACATCATACATGATGTGACATCAATATTACATGCTCTAAATGGAATAGTAATTAACTAGCAAGTAACACCATGTAATTTTGGAGTAATAGAACATGAATGAACATATAGTTGCTCATATATGAACAATCTGTTGTTTGCATATAATTGAACAATTATGAACATATAATTGAACCAATATGAACAATTATGAACATTGGATTGAACATAGGAACAATATGTTCAATTATAGGAACATTAATTACACGACTTAATTAATGAAAAAAAGTAGGTTGTGTCAAATTCCAAAGTTACCCTCTTCATTTGTGTTCAATGGGAGAATTAATTACACGACTTAATTTCTTAATTAATTAATATATGGTTTTAATCTCAACCATTAACAAGAAAATGAATGGCTAAGATGAAGTTAATAAAGTTAATACAAAATGGGAGGTTAACAAATGAACCTCCTTCTCTATCTCTCTCTCTCTCTCTCTATATATATATATATATATATGACGATAATCAAATGAGAATCACAAATATGTTACAAACCCGTGAGAACCAATAGAAAAACATTTGTTTACATTATTTTTTTCATCAAAACCAATTGTTTGGGTAAAAAATCACACCTCACGACCGACGCTAGAAAACTCAGATAACATTTCCATAAGACCACTCCTGTTTTAAGATACGGTCTTACAAGTTGTTTACAGACGAGTACTCGGTCGTACGTTTCTATGCTGGTCGTACGTTTCGTACGACCGACGTCCGAGACTTAAGACGGTCGTACGATTACGCTAACCGTTGACAGTCAACACCCGTTTCTCTTGTTCATTAATGCATGTCCACAAGCATTCATGGTGCAAACGGCCAGTAACAGACAAGTAATCAATGACATTTAAAGCCCGACAACGGTTACAAAGCAAGCCATAACTGCACATTATATTGATGTCGAATGGAGATTGAACAAAAAAATAATATCTTTTGTTCCAATCCAATCGCATAGGGGGATGCAATAGCCAAAGCGTTAGAGGTTTTACCGTAAAATTTCAACAAGTCTTGAACGGCGGGAGGAGAAAGAAAGCCCAAATTGGAATAGGGTTTTGGGTTTTGAACGACGAGCAGGAGAAAAAAAAAGACTTCGATCAAGGTGTTATATGTCGTAATGTGTGTGATATGAACTTCTATTTTGTATTTTTATTTTTCTGTGTTTGATTTTGATTTTGGAGATGAAGTTTCTCCTAAGTTGTATTTGATAGAAAAGAAGGGACATAACTTCACCTGCCATAGTAGAAGTTTCACTAAGATGTATGCGATAACCAATCATCCTTGTTGTATGTTGATAGAAAGCTAAATGAATGACACTTGTTAGTTAATTTTGACTACTGATCACTTGTAAATTGTACCTGATGCATTAAAATCTGAAACTGCTGTTTTGATAATTCTTCAAGTTCAAATGTAGTCATTACTATGTTAAGAATTTCTATGTTGTATTGCAAGCAGTTAGCTCTAAATTGCAACATGAAACTCCTTTTTGATTTTCATGTGGGTTGTACAAATTCAGTAGACGATTAGATGAGGAGAAGAAGATGAGATAAGAGATTAACATAAGTTTTTTATTCAATTAGCCAAATCATGCCAATACCTAATACCTCTACCCTATTTAATCACTTGCTCTCACCCTTCAACACTATGCTGTTAATATCGGATATCGGTGCGATATCGGTCAAGGACCGATATTCGATATCTCGGATATATCGGTGATATCAGTGATATATCGGTCCAAGAATATCGGTTCATATAATATTTCTTAGAATTATATATATATATATATATATATATATATATATATATATATATATATATGCATCCATAAACATATCATATGCATTAATTAAAAACATAGTTCAACATCAAAACATCAACTTCAATAAGGTTTCACAAACCTAACTTCAGTAACTTGAGCCCTTCTAAGAAGCTACGAAGCCCAATACTTGCTAAAAAATAAAAAAAAGCCCAACATGAGCTTTCATTAAAAAAGCCCAAAACAAAAATCCCAAAAAACCGGTAATATCGGCCGATATTTTGACCTAAATATCGGCGATATATCGGTCAATATCGCCGATATATCGCTGACCGATATTTGCCACCGATATTTACATTGATGACCAATTTTCGATATATCGCCGATATCTCGCCGAGATATCGCGATTTTAATAGTATAGCTTCAACATGAGATTCACTCCCTCAATATATCATAACAGATTCATTATTGCACTGAAACATAAATGAAAACAGAAATGTAAAATATAATTACTTTACCCCAAACCCTAAGTCATTACTTCATTACTCCCAAACAAACACAAAAAAATCAACTTAGCTCAATAATAAAACCATATTGAAATTGATCAAAACCGTATTAAGAAACATCGATAGTTGAGCCAACCAAAAATACACTAGATGACAAAGATGGAATAAAACAGTTAAACCCCAACCATGTGCACATCTAATATATGTTGTTTTCATTTATAGAAGATGGCACCTGACCGGAGTTGGATAAGTGTTGCAAATCGCCTATCAATTACATATAGAGAGGGTGTTGAGGAGTTTGTTGGAGTTGCTAAAAATCACCTTGATTATCGAGGTCTAAGTCGTTGTCCAATTAAGAAATGTGGAAATGGTAAGTTCCAGACTCTTGACATAATCAGAAGACATTTATTTGTCAATGGCATCCAACTCACATACCAAGTGTGGCATTACCATGGAGAGTCACTACACAAGTACATACCGTCCAGATGAAGGGTTACCAAGGTGTTATTCAGTTTTCCATTTTTTTTTTGTTTTTCTGTGAACCTCCTCCTCCTCCTCTCTCTCTCTCTCTCTCTCTCTCTCTATATATATATATATATATATATATATATAGGCATAGGATCATGTGAGAAGTGTCATTTTGGTGAGAAATGTGAGAAGTACTTTTAAACCGTTGATCACTGTTAATCAAATACCCTCTCATGAATTGTGGCTTAAAAGGAATTGATCTGGTGCATCTTATCTCAGTGCATCAATCCTAATGTTCGCCATTTCTCATCCAACGGTTGATAACCACTTCTCACGCTTCTCACTAAATTTGACACTTCTCACCGGAATCCAACCCTATATATATATATAAAGAGGGATCTTCAAATGTAAACTTTGTAAACCCATCTAGGCCATCCGATTTTTTGATCAACGGTTGAGGAATTTTTGAATTTAAATTTATTAAAAAAATAGGGAAAGGGTATTTTGGGAATAGTTTTTAGGTATTTAAATTTAAAATCTATTAATTATTTGAATTGATCTAATTATGGTTAGATTATTTCCTTAACTTTCTCCACATTTACCTTAATCTCTCTCTCTCTCTCTCTCACAAAATTCCGGCCACCATGATGATTCAAACCACCGGCGACAGAAGGTGGAGGAAGTACGGTGATCAACCGCTACCACCTTTCATTTTTCCGGCGGGCTTTTGTAATTTCTTTAATGAAACAGAAGAACCATAAGAAGCACATCCACGTGAGCGTCGCTTACGACGTATCTGAAAACACCGCAAGCATCCCGGAGGTCGTGGTAACGCCGCAGGAATGCACCACTATTGTATCTTGTTTGACAAGTATTATCCAAGCTACGTTTCGGTAAGGTTATCGGCGATCTGGTCTCTTCTACCGATTTCATCTACTGCCATATCGATTCATATTCTGGGTTTCATATCGATTTCATATCGATTCTGGGTTTCATATCGATTCTGGGTTTTCACATGATTCATGATTCTGGGTTTCATATCGATTTTCATCTACTAAAAAACTGTTTATGAAAAACTGTTTTTTTCTCCTATGAAACGTGAAAATTTCGAAAACACTGTTTATGAAACTTAAAAAACTTGAAACTTATGAAAAAAATGTTTTTTCTCCTATGAAACGTGAAAATTTCGAAAAAACGGTTTATGAAACTTAAAAAACTTGAAACTTATGAAAAAACTGTTTATGAAACTCGAAAAAAATTATGAAACTCGCCGGAATTTGGTGGAGGTCGCCGGAATTTGGTGGAGGTCGCCGGACTGGGAGGAAGTCGCTAGATTGGAGATCGCCGGAGTGGGAGGAGGTCGCCGGAGAGAGAGAGAGATGAAGATAATTGAGAAAATTAAGGAAGTTTGTTTGTTGCTAAAATTATGAATATTCCTAAAATTACGAATTTGGAGAAAAAGGCCCAAATACCCTTGGTTTCATGGTTTACATAAAATACAATGGTTTCATAATAAGGGGACTATATATATATATATATATATATATATATATATATATATATATATATAACACATTAAGCCCAAAATCCCCATCAACAAGCTACAATTCTGTCATTAACCAAAACCCTAAAATATGGCTTATTCCTTCAAATGTAACCAATATCAAGACAACTTCATAAATAAGACATCCATAAGCTCCCAAACCTCTATTAAGTCGTTCCTCATCCAAAATGGTCCATAAACCCTAAAATATGAGCATGAGAACAATGTGGCAAATATGGAAAGTTTTACCAAGAAAATGTAAGAATATTAATTAAGAACACATAATAACATGTATCTAGTTTGACAAAGGGGTTTAGAAACTCACAACTTAGGTTTTAGGAAGAAAACCCAAGAAACTTGCAAACCCTAAGCAATAAAAGAGATGGAGGCTTGACTTATACTTGAATCCTTACACTAGATGACTTCATGGTAGTCTTTAATGCTCGAACCAACCTCTCACCAAAACTTGGGGTAGATTTTAGGATGAAGAAAATCGCCTCCAAGCCTTCAAAAGTTGGTCTCAAAACTGATTTGGGGGGTAAAACGGAAGAGAAATCGACCAACTCATATTTATACCCGAGAACATCGCGGGCAACGTTGCCCATGAGACAATGCCAATGGCAAAGTTGCAGGGTATTCTCGTCGTGCGTGTACCGTATCCCCCAGATCCCAGCGACTTTGATGTGCGATAGTGCCCGAGGGCACAATCGCTTGTCATTGTCTCGCCATATGTACCGAGAAGGGTGCACTCCCTGTGACTTTGACATGCGACAGTGCCAAGGACACAGTCATGGTCATTGTCGCACAACACACCCCGAGACCAAATGTTTCCTAAACGATTCCTTTCAAACACACGTTAGGCCAAACACTAGGAATACATTCTAAACGTAAAGTCCCTTCTAACTTAGATCATTACGAGGATATTATCAAGATCAACGGAAAGGCCGGAGGAAAAGAGTTTACCAAGTGTAACAACCATTGTCCTAAAAGGTAAACTTTTGGGAAGGTTGTGGTAAAAGGTAAGAAAAGAAAATTGAGGACTTGGATGCAATTAGAGAAAAGTATAAAAAGGGGGATGAAATCCCTAATTCCTCATTATGTGCGGCTGCTCGTCGTGAATAAGGAAAAGAGAGGTGAAGTTGAGGAGTCTTGCAAGTAGCAGTGTGAGACGATTGTTTGGGGAAATACTCATCAAGGTAATCCTCTCTTTTATTTCCTCATTGATTATAGTATTGAACATTGATTTGGGTTGAGTTGAGGCTTTAAAATAGCTTGTGTTCTTACATTTGGGAAGTTTTGGGTTTTGCATCAAAATGGGTTTCTAATGTGCAAAAATCGATGTGAAATAGTTAATATGAGTTAATGTATTACTCTCTTTATGTATTGGGAATGGTTTAGGGTAAAAACCCTTTCTTTGTAATCGAAAAGGAAGAAAACGTTGCACTGTTCGTTCATCCGGAAATCACCCTTGTTTTGATTGGCGTTATCCCGATACGGGTGAAATCCGGAGATGGATTGCCCGAAAAGTTTGTATTATCCGATAACGCCCGGATCTTTAAGAAAAGCTGGTAGATGCGTTGTCTGGATCCTTAAGGGAATCTGGATATGCCGTTTGGATATTGGGGAATCGGGGTAAAAATACGATCCGGATAGTGTTGAAAATCCAGTAGCACTCATCCAGAAAATGGTTAGAATCCGATTGGAGTTACCTGGATTACTTGGGGTATCTGGATTTCGGAAAATCCGAATAAGGGGTCTGGATCAGTGAGGAATCTAGGTGGAACATTGTGTCCGGATTCTAGACATCCTCAGAGGGAATCTCATTGCCTATTTGGTCATTCGTAGGTTTTCGGTCGGTTCGAAAGTAAGGCTCGGTGCAAGGAGGATTCATTGCTTTCAGGTGAGTTCCCTTACACCATTTTTACGTGTATTGAGATGTTAAACGTTTTCACTGTTGATTATGGTATGAATTGCGAGCATGATTTTATTTATAAACTCATTATAAATTCTCGCATGAATTACATGTTTTGGGAACTTTATACACGCATGCTACGAACTGTTATCTAAAGATACATGCATCGCTACTTACCTTTTTAGCCTTGCCTGGTATGCTTATGTGGAGTCGAGTTGCATAGTGGGATTAGTGTACCTTGGGATTTGACAATCCCTTGGGAATTAAATTGTTAACCCCGTGGCATGGAATCTGTTTCCTGACACACATGGGAATGGGGAGTCTGATTGGGCCCCAGAGGCGAAAGGGGAGTCTTGGGAGTCTGCTTGGGCCCCGATCACGGTGGATATCAGTTGTAGTTGTGGTCTATGAATACTGTGCAAATACCCTTGTTTGTTGTTGGATTATTTGTTGGGCCTTATGGCGGATAAATTACTGTTTTTATGCATAAAATTGTATAAATTGTTTTGAGAGGGAATTCACTAGATCTCATGGTCTAACCCTCGCGTTTCAAAAACTAAAACCATTTTCAGGGAAGCGGTCTAGCGGTGCTTCTTCCAAGGGGAAGGAGAAAGTGTACATATTTAAAGATGGTGGTGATCAAGTTTAGAGCATCTTAGTTCTTTTCTTTTAGTAGTATTTTAGTTAGTTAAACTCTCGGTTGTGGAAGGTTGTTTCCGCTGCAAGTTTTGTAACGCTGATTCAGGATATTTTAATATGTATTGGGACCTGTTTTGGGACGTTTTTATCTATATTGCATGTTTGGATTTTGGGTTGTTACACCAAGATTTACGAGTTTTACATTTAGTCTGTGTTTTATTGAAACTTTAACAATTTATTTGCATTTGGGGTTTTGCACTTGTGTTTTATTCAAAATTTGAACACTTTATTTGTATTTGTCATGAAATTAAGTAGTTTAATCCTTTTTATTTATTAAAAACTTAAAACTAAATGGGTCAACCCACGTTCAACCCATTTAATTAACAGGTCGGGTTGAAAGAATCATAAACATGTCAACCCGCTACCAAGCCATTTAAGTAATAGGTTGGGTTGGGATGAAAATCTCAACCCATTTAATTAAACATACTGTGTTGGGTTGAGATTTTCAACTCAATTAATAAACTGGTTGAACCCGAACCTAACCCAACCTGACCCATTAATCATTCCAATCTAACAACCTTAATTAATGTTCCATTTATAATTAAGGAAATACGTTATGGTAATTTTTTTATTATTTTTCACTTCCCTTTTTTATAGATATCAAAATTTAGAATCAATTATTATTTTATTTTTATTCAATCTTATGCTATGTAATTTAAATGTAATAATAAGGTATTTTAATTTTCATTAATTGAAATAATCTTTTTATATTTCATTACTTGATAGTATTATTAATTTAATTTCACTCATTTACTTTATCACATATACACTATCTAATCGTAACGTATACTCATATAGTAAACACACATTTTTATAAAATATATTTGACCACTTTAAAAAGTAAAAACACTACATGAGAAAAGAAAATATAGTAAATATAAAATATTGTAATTAAAACAACACCTAGAAACACCAAAGTTTTATTTCACATAATAAAATAATACACTATCAATAAAGTTAAACGGATTTAGTGTTGTTTGTATCGTGGAAACAAAACAAAGTTGATGTAAAATGTGATGTGAAAGTGAAACACTAAAGTATTCTTTCATATTGTGAAACAATATAATGTCGCTAAAGTGAAGCAATAAAATGTTGTTTCACAAAGTGAAACAATGTAGTGTTGTTTCACAATTTTGAAAAAAAAACAAAAGTTGACATGAAATGTGATGTGAAACACTAAAGTGTTGTTTCACAGTGCGAAACAACATAATGTTGCTAATGTGAAACAATGTAGTGTTCTTTCATATTGTGAAACAATATAATGTCGCTAAAGTGAAACAATTGTTGTTATTCAGGGTGAAACAATGTAGTGTTGTTTCATAATTTGAAAACAAAACAAAAGTTGATGTGAAATATGACGTGAAACACTAAGGTGTTGGTTCATATTAAATCGCATTATCATTTTCTGGACATACGTGGATCGGTGGATTAATGTTCCACAAACTCGATGTCGTAGCTCAATTATAAACAAAACCAAGTTTCCCCAAGACATTTTCTCTCAAAATCATATTTCAAGTAGCTTGTGATTTCTCTTATTTAATCAAGACTGCATATTATGTTCATAACATCGACATATAAAGCTACTTTGAAAATCTGGAACTTGTTTTCCTAAATAAATATGCAAGGGCACAATTATTCGTTCTTATATATCATTTCTTAGTGAAGTATTCACCTAGGCGGGTGTACCATATCTGCATAGATTGCTTTAATCTATAAAGTGAATGTTTCAATTTTATTGCAAACGCATTTCGTCGTTTAGAG
This sequence comes from Saussurea involucrata, assembly GCA_033807775.1. Classification (NCBI taxonomy): domain Eukaryota; kingdom Viridiplantae; phylum Streptophyta; class Magnoliopsida; order Asterales; family Asteraceae; genus Saussurea; species Saussurea involucrata. The sequence continues at coordinate 90,724,270 of CM066322.1, read as the reverse complement.
TTACTTGCTTTTGGTAATTTAATGTCATCAAACACTTTTATATATCTCTAAATCTAGATCCCCATAGAGATATGTAACCACATCTATGAGTTACATTTCCAGTCCTGCGGAAACTACGAGGCTAATAAATTATTCGAACGTCATAAAATTCATCATGAGAGAGTAAGTCTCCTCGTGGTCAATCCAGGGCGTTGTGAGAAACCTTGCACCAAAGAAGAGCCTTATACATTAGAACTTCATTTTCTCGTTTTGGTTTCTAACAAAGACTCAGTTATGTCCTATGGGTTTTACACTTTGTGGGTTAGCACTACCGGACCAAATACCTAATCCTTTGTCAAAGAATATAATTCTTTCTGGATTGCTTCTTTACATTTAGGCCAATATTCTATTTTTTATATTATTTAACTGAGTGTGGTTCGATGTCGTCGTGCTCTATCATCTTATGAGCAATGGTATATACGAATAAATCATCAATGAGTATGTATGATCTGCTCATCGACTTGTATATTAACTTTGGAGCGTCCTCCAGTAATGATTCATGGACATAATTATAATTGGAGAAAATCTCATGAGAGTTTTATGTATTGATGATAATTAGGTGTGTCTTACTCTTTTCTTCCTTTAAAATAGTATCCATTGAACCAAGTAGCTTCCACCACTTCTACTTGGTAGCTACGACCTCAACCACACCTACACCTATGTGTGATTGCAACACACTTTCCAATGACGTTGTGCCCATGTTGTGGACCTTTAACCTTACGGGTATATTATCAGCTTGTACTTGTGATCTTTACGTTGTGAAGTTTTGGGGATCAAAATGAGTCAGAGTGTGAACATTCCATGACAATTCTTGTCGTTTCCTTGTAAAATACTTTTTCCTATCTCCCCCTAACGATGAGAATACTGTCATCAAAGTGAAAATCCTCAAATAATGCGATATAAGATTCACCCGTCAAAGGTTCTAAATAGCGGATAATTGTTGGAGATTCATATCTAACATGTATACTTAATCATTTTTAAGGACCCATTTTGGTGTGTTGTTGTTGTTGGGGCGTAATTGACACATATACTATACAACCAAACATGCATAAATGTAAAAGACTAGGCTTATATCCAGCTACCAACTTGTACGCATGATATTGGTTGGCTAGTAGTAGGTCTAAAATAAATAAGTAGAGATGCATGTAAATTTGCATAACCCCAAGTACAAGTGGGTAAATTGGTGAGCATAACCAATGCCCTAATTACCATTTATGTCCTTTTGATGACATCTTTTGTGAGACCACTTTATGTATACATATGGGGTATAGGATGCTCTACATTGATCCCAATACACATGCAAAGATCATCGAATCCTTATGATGTAAATTCTCTAGTATTACCAAGTTATATAGACTTTATGAGATAATTAGGGTGGTGAGCCCTTAATTATATAATTGGTGCTAGGAGTGCAACGTTTTGTGTGGACAATAATACGACTGTGTTAATCGTGCCGAAATCTCAACCAGAACCACAAAGTACTTGAATGACCCGCATTCTGGATGTATAGGTCCACAAATATCATCTTGTATTCATTATAAGAACAAAATATTTTGTATTATGTCCTTAGCTTAGGATGACCTCGTTCCTACTTTGGCTAAAGAGTAAGGTTTGCAAAAGTTCTAGGTATTCAAGAGGGGATATTGCTATGGTGTTGTTGTTTCTTATGTTGTAGAAGTCAAGAGTTACAATTTTGGATCATTTCTTTCACCTGAAAAATGTGTCTATGTTTATTTTTCAACAATCGGATCGTTATGTCATGACCATGGTATCCCACGTGGTCATGCTGAAACATATATGTGTCATTGTCCCAAAGTTCATTATTGGTGGCCAAATATGATTCAATGACCAAGATAATCCACTACTTTGACACATTAGCTTCTATAATATATGTTTCCTTCCATATAATTAGAGGTGATATAGATATCCATTTCCGTTCATAATATGGGTTTCCATTTCAAACAAATATTTTAACAAGGTTTGATGCATATATTGCTTTAGTGATTGATCTTGTTTCATTAAGCAACAAGTGACAATCCATCGTCTAAGTGTTTGGTTGGAGGAATTAAAAATAATTAATTCATTTAATAATAATATATTTCCTAGGTTTGTATGAGATGTCACAAAAACAGTCAAGTTCTCTGCGATACATTCCTACACGGAACGACGAACATTAAGAGGTTTGTATTTATTTTGATGTATTTATTTACATTTATAATGGTTATAAACTCAGGTGTATATTTGCAAAAGCAATTAATTTAATAGTTAAAACACATTCAAATAACTAATACTCAACGAATCTTAGATATGATATAGTTTATTTTCTACATGTTCCCATTTTTTATAAAAAGTAGGAACCGTAATTAATGTATATCTTCATTGATTATCCCTTATCAACTAGGTAGTTGTTGTATCACTGCTACAAGGATTGGAAATTCCTTCCCAACTATTGCCATTACTCTAACACTTTCCACCGTTTCGTCCACATGGTACATTGATGCCAAATGTTAGAATTTTTTTAACTATCATTTAGAGTTGTTTCCACCTCTAGCATTTCATTGCTGGCTGCGAGAAATTTCTTTGTCCCAACATGTATATCATTGTTATTCGAGAGATTCTTGTTTTATGTCTCAACCACTTCCAGTTGGTTGATGAATTTGTCTAAAGGTTATATTCCAATTTATATTGATTCATTAATATTTACTGATATATGGAAGGTGGAATAATGTTATGAATCATGTCATCTTAAGTGGGTTTTATTCCACTGTAAGATTAGTTCGGAACTACTTGTTCATGAATATTCTCGATTCGGTGTTGCTAGTAGAAGGTTGTCTCAATGAAAGCTATGACTGACATGGCCTCACAACAACTTAAAGGTGTTTGCTTGTACCTTTTAAGGTGGTTGGTTTTTAGGGCGTTGATGAGTTTTAGGCATTTTCTTGTACCTTTCAAAAGGAGATTTGTATACTCATTTATGGTACACAAGTTCTTTTGAGTTGTTTCAACCATTTATGTATATAAGGGATAATATATGGTTTTCTGTTTGATAAGAGAATGGATTATGGTTATAATATTTTATTTTATGTACGCAGTTTTATTATCACAACAATATTGGATTTTTACATGTTTACATTTTGTTGATAATATTTCATCAAAATTTCAATTTACGAAAAGAACCGCTCAATCTACTGTATTTCCGTGCAGTAAGGGAATCACATGGAATTTTTAAGCCCCTACAAACCTCATGGCTATTTACACCCGTTTAACAAAATCCTTTCAATATCTTGCGATTTATTTTAATTGGTAGACTTTGACATGAGATAAAAAAATGGGATCAAATTCAAGAAAATTATTATCATATCGGCATTATGGGAGCTATAGGCAAGACACCAAGAATATGGGGTTGAAAGTGTAACTATCAAATGGATCTTGTTCTATCCTTGATCATAAATTTCTCTATGAAAAAGACGAATACTACTAATTCTTATTGTTCATATAGTATGATATGAATATACCACATCAATTCGTTATGTATGGATGATGAGATTTCATTGATATGTTACTTAAGACTGAACAGGGTCGGTCCAATGGTTCTGGATGTCCTGGGCAGATAGCCAAAAATATGCCCCTAATCCATTGAACTAAGGAGACACAACTTTTAAGGGATTTAGAACCTAGTCAAGCTAGACGGCTCATCTCGTGCCAATTATGATTGAAAAAGAAGTTACAATGGGGGGATAAAAACCAAAACTCCAAACAACAAAACAAAGATAAGATCACTTAAAATCAATGTTCTAAATAACGTGAGACGCGGCGTGGCAGCGAGGATAAACCTCAAGCCTTAGAAGTCATGGCAAGGTCATGACGTTTTTCAAGGTGTGACTTGCATATAATGATAGTTGTGTTAAAACTAATTGTATACAACCATATATGATGTTTAATTTATCTTAAAACTTAGGGAAACTTAATATTATATTTGTATCATATTTTTAAACATCTAATCATCCTTGAGTAAAGACTGTATGTAGTCTAAACTACCCAATATAGCCTTTGGGAACAGACCACACTAGGGGTTACAACAAAATTGGAGTCATGAGATTCAACATCGAATTAAAAATATAGAACAAAATAAATAATAATCTCCGAGAATCATATTTGTGACTATGGAAATAATAATGTTTGTGGCTCGAAATTGAAGTTAGCTAGTAATCTAATTTTTTTTCATGTACAGTTTGATCCTACGAATTCCTTGCAAAAAATAATTGTTTGGTGAAAAAAATAATAAACTTTCAAATATTATCACATGGTTTTCCAAAACAAAAATACATGCAAATTATTACTTGTTGAATATGATTAATTTTATTTCGTTTAAGATAAATAAGTGTTGTAATGAAAACAAGACAAAAGTTGAAAAAATATAAAAAAAGTAAAAAACGAATCAGTAAAAAAAAAATTAAAATAGGAGAAAAAAATATCAAGTTGTCTCAATAGCTTAGTGGTTAGGAGATGTTTAGGTATCTTGGAGGTTTAGAATTTGAGTCTAGCGATGTAACAACCCAAAACATTCAACAGGCAAAACATATATAAAAAATCCCAAATCGGGTCCCAATTACATGCAAGGTTCAAAATCAGAACATTAAAGTTTGAACAACTCAAAATTTGCAGCGGAAAGTATTCGATCCACAGTCGAGATCTATCTAAGCTAAAACTATAGAGAAGTATAGTGCTCCTTGCTAAAGTCTCCAACTCTAAGCTCAAGCCGTCTCTTAACCTTTGCTTGAAGCACCACTAGTGTGCTTCCCTGAAAATGGTTTAGTTTTAAGAAGAGAGGGTTAGACCAAACGGTTTAGTGAATCCCCTCCAAAAGAGATCTTTAAAAATAATTATAAATCACCTCATTAATAGATCATGCACCTCAACATAAAACTTCATACATGGGTACTTGCACAGTGTTCAAGGATCGTATAAATTATAACCATGATCGGGGCCCAAGCAGACTCCCGTGACGCCTCACATCGGGGCCCAAGCAGACTCCCCATTTCCCTGAGTAGAGATGAAACGAATTCCATCCTACCGGTTCATATCAAACTCCCAAGGGATCAGCGGATCCTGAGGTACTTTCATCCCACTGTGTAACCCGACTCCACATAGCATGTACACATAACCATCAATAAATCATAATGCATGAAACATTTATAAACCGTTCAATCATGTTAATTAAGCCTTTCTAAAACATACTTTCATGTGAGGATCTATAAACGTTTGTAACCCAAACATACTCGTAAAATATACCATTATCACTAAAACATTTGACATTTCGTGCCATGTAAAAAAGGATTAAGGGAACTTACCTGTTTGATACGGTTTGATGGGTACGCTATTCACCTCCGAGCAACCCTAATAGAGCACCTAAGGTTAAACAACAGCTTACCATTAACCAACGCCTAACATGCATAAATAGGTTACATAAACATCCGGAATCAACCAATCCGGAAGCTCCCATCCGGATAGCCACAACAATCCGGAAAAAGGCTTTTCCGGAACTCCTAGTCCGGACTCTTTATAATCCGGAAACCTCCGGATTCCGCACCACTTCCGGAGACTATCTGGGATATTTATCCGGAATCCAATATCCGGAAATATTTTGGTAAACGTCACTTATCCGGATTCCGGTAAACTTCCCCTTCTCCGGATTCTATCCGGATTCTATCCGGATTCTGGTATTTGGAACAAGCCGCACTGACGAAAAAACCCAACCTCCCAATGATTTATATTCGCAATTAAATCCACATTTCTAATAGATAGAAGATTAGGTTCATGTTTCCAATTAAGAGCATCCAAATATTTCACCCCTCTCGTCCCTAATCAGACCAAAATCATAAAACTTCCTAAGACTCTTTTATACGAGTTACCCCAGGGAAGTTATGGTGATTTATTCACATTTGAACATTCTAAACTTTGCAGGATTCGATTACAAGAAAGGAAATAGAGAGAAAATCGTGATTTACCTTCAAATGGAACCCTCCTAATCGATCCTTTTTTATTTCACTTCTTTCTCCTTCCTACCGTTTCAGAGCCGCAATACTTAAGAAAATGGAATTAATGTGGGGTGACCTAGGGATTTGCTCCCTTACATACTTCTTCTAAATTGCCCTTTGGTCCCTCACAACATTTCCCTTATTACACCAAGGCCACAATTCTTTCATTTATTCCAATGAATACCCGGTTGTTACAACATTCCCCCCTTAAAAGAATTCTGTCCCCGGAATTCCTCAGTCGAAAAGTTGCGGGTACTTGGCCCTCATCTCCAACTCTAACACCCAAGTAGCTTCCTAACCTTTATGAAATCGCCACTGTACTTTTACAAGGTTGATCTCCTTCCCCGAGTAGCAGCCTGCCCTGGGGGCCCTTGCAGTCCGTTAGCGAGGACCTCCTCATTCTGAACTCTCCCACTAGCAGGTACCGACCTGCTCCTTAGCGTTCTTCTAGCCATGACGAGAAACTGAAAGAAACCGACGATTAACCCACACTCGACAATATTTTTGCTATATAAGGCAATTTAAGCATGCACATGTACCTGTAAAATCACAGTTACACTGGACAGGTGTAACATGAGACGCGGTGTGGCAGCGAGGACAAACATCAAGCGTTAGAAGTCATGGCAAGGTCATGACGTTTTTCAAGGTGTGACTTGCATATAACGATAGTTGTGTTCAAACTAATCATCCTTGAGTAAAGACTGTATGTAGTCTAAACTACCCAATATAGCCTTTGGGAACAGACCACACTAGGGGTTACAACAAAATTGGATTGATGAGATTCAACATCGAATTAAAAATATAGAACAAAATAAATAATAATCTCCGAGAATCATATTTGTGACTATGGAAATAATAATGTTTGTGGCTCGAAGTTGAAATTAGCTAGTAATCTAATTCTTTTCATGTACACTTTGATCCTACGAGTTCCTTGCAAAAAATAATTGTTTGGTGAAAAAAATAATAAACTTTCAAGTTTCAAATATTATCACATGGTTTTCCAAAACAAAAAGACATGCAAAGTATTACTTGTTGAATATGATTAATTTTATTTTGTTTCAGATAAATAAATGTTGTAATGAAAACAAGACAAAAGCTGAAAAAAATTATAAAAAAAGTAAAAACGAATCAATAAAAAAATTAAAAAATTAAAATAGGAGAAAAAAATATCAAGTTGTCTCAATAGCTTAGTGGTTAGGAGATGGTTAGGTATCTTGGAGGTTTAGAATTTGAGTCTAGTGATGTAACAACCCAAAACATTCAACACGCAAAACATAGATAAATAATCCCAAATCGGGTCCCAGTTACATGCAAGGTTCAAAATCAGAACATTAAAGTTTGAACAACTCAAAATTTACAGCAGCAAGTATTCTATCCACAGTCGAGATCTATCTAAAGCTAAAACTATAGAGAAGTATAGTGCTCCTTGCTAAAGCCTCCAACTCTAAGCTCAAGCCGTCTCTTTACCTTTGCTCGAAGCACCACTTGTGTGCTTCCCTGAAAATGGTTTTGTTTTAAGAAGCGAGGGTTAGACCAAACGGTCTAGTGAATCCCCTCCAAAAGAGATCTTTAACAATAATTATAAATCACCTCATTAATAGATCATGCACCTCAACATAAAACTTCATACATGGGTACTTGCACAGTGTTCAAGGATCGTACAAATTATAACCACGATCGGGGCACAAGCCGACTCCCCTCTCGCCTCACATCGGGGCCTAAACAGACTCCCTATTTCCCGAGTAGGGAGGAAACAAATTCCATCCTACCGGTTCATATCAAACTCCCAAGGGACCATCAGATCCCGAGGTACCTTGATCCCACTGTGCAACCCGGCTCCACATAGCATGTACACATAACCATCAATAAATCATAATGCATGAAACATTTATAAACCGTTCAATCATGTTAATTAAGCCTTTCTAAAACATACTTTCATGTAAGGATCTATAAACGTTTGTAACCCAAACATACACGTAAAATATACCATAATCAGTAAAACATTTGACATTTCATGCCATGTAAAAAAGGATTAAGAGAACTCACCTGTTTGATACGGTTTGATGGGTACGTTATTCACCTTCGAGCAACCCTAATCGAGCACCTAAGGTTAAACAACATCTTACCATTAACCAACGCCTAACATGCATAAATAGGTTACATAAACATCCGGAATCAACCAATCCGGAAGCTCCCATCCGGATAGCCACAACAATCCGGAAAAAGGCTTTTCCGGAACTCCTAGTCCGGACTCTTTATAATCCGGAAACCTCCGGATTCCGCACCACTTCCAGAGACTATCCCAGTAAACTTCACTTATCCGGATTCTATCTGGATTCCGGTAAACTTCCCTTTCTCCAGATTCCATCCGGATTCCGGTATTTGAAGCAAGTCGCACTGACCAAAAAACCCAACCTCCCCAAAACGATTTATATACGCAATTAAATCCACATTTCTAATAGATACAAGATCAGGTTCATGTTTCCAATTAAGAGCATCCAAATATTTCACCCCTCTCGTCCCTAATCAGACGAAAATCATAAAACTTCCTAAGACTCTTTTATACGAGTTACCCCATGGAAGTTATGGTGATTTATTCACATTTGAACATTCTAAACTTTGCAGGATTCGATTACAAGAAGGGAAATAGAGAGAAAATCGTGATTTACCTTCAAATGGACCTAATCGATCCTTCTTGATTTCGCTTCTTTCTCCTTCAACCCGTTTCTCAGCCGCAATACTCAAGAAAATGGAATTAATGTGGGGTGACCTCGGGATTTGCTCTCTTATATACTTCTTCTAAATTTCCCTTTGGTCCCTCACAAGATTTCCCTTATTACACCAAGGCCACAATTCTTTCATTTATTCCAATGAATACCCGGTTGTTACAACATTCCCCCTTAAAAGAATTATGTCCCCGGAATTCCTCAGTCGAAAAGTTGCGGGTACTTGGCCCTCATCTCAAACTCTAACACCCAAGTAGCTTCCTAACCTTTATGAAATCGCCACTGGACTTTTACAAGGTTGATCTCCTTGTTCCTCAACTTCTTCACCTTAAAGTCCGAAATGGATTCGAGCTCTTCTACGAAATTTAACTTTTCGTCTACCCTCACATCCTTCAGCGGCAAGAGCTTATCCACGTCCGCCAGACACTTCCTCAAGTTGGAGACGTGAAACGCATTATGAATACCTCGTAGCTCCTCGGGCAAGTCCAACCTATAAGCCACTTCCCCAATTCGTTCTGTGATTTCAAATGGTCCGATATATCGCGGGTTCAACTTTCCCCTTTTGCCGAAGCGTATAACTCCCTTCCATGGAGATATCCTTAACAGCACATTATCCCCGACCTGAAACTTTATGTCCTTCCTCTTCTATCTGCATAACTCTTTTGTCGGTCCCGGGCGACCTTCAATTTTTGCCACACCCGAACTATCTTTTCCGAGGTCATTTGTACGATCTCTGGTCCAGCCAACTGCCTTTCCCCAACCTCATTGCAACACAAAGGTGTTCGACACTTTCTACCGTAGAGCACCTCATACGGCGCTGCCTTGATACTCGAGTGATAACTGTTGTTGTAGGCGAACTCGATCAATGATAGATGTTTCTCCCATAAACCTTGAAAATCCAGGGTACATGCCCTTAACATATCTTCTAACGTTTGGATCGTCCGCTCGCTCTGACCGTCAGTCTTAGGATGATATGCGGTACTCATCTTGATTTGCGACCCCATTTCCCTTTGGAAGCTTCTCTAAAAAGCAGAGGTAAACCTGCTATCCCGGTCTGACACTATTGACGACAGTACACCATGACGGGTTACAACCTCAACGATGTACAACTTTGCTAACCTTTCCATCGAGTAAGTTTCCTTTATGGGTAAAAAGTGCGCCGATTTCGTAAGTCGATCCACGATCACCCATATTGCATCATAACCCTTTGGAGTCCTGGGTAAATGAGTTACGAAGTCCATCATGATCTGATCCCATTTCCACATTGGGATTTCTAAAGGCTGAAGCTTTCCATACGGTCGTTGATGCTCGATCTTTACCCGTGAACACGTCATACACCTTTCTACAAAATGAGTTATGTCCTTCTTCATTCCAGGCCACCAGTAATACTGACGTGGATCCCCGTACATCTTATTAGTTCCTGGATGGATCGAATACTTTGACTTGTGCGCTTCTTCCAAAATCACGCTCCTAAGTTCCCCAAGCTTCGGAACCCAAATCCTCTCATTAAAACATTTCATTCCTCGACTATCTTCTACTAAAGAGGCCGCTTGCCCTACCATCCTTTCTTTCTTAAGATTCTCCGTTGCTAATGCTCCCGCTTGACATTTCTTTATCTCGGCTAACAAATTAAACGTCACCTCGGCCCTCATGGCCACAATTTTGGGAGTCTCATTCCTTTCCTTTTGACTCAAGGCGTCGGCCACCACGTTGGCCTTTCCTGGATGATACTCAATCTTGCAATCGTAATCCGTCAACAACTCGATCCATCTTCTTTGGTGCATATTCAACTCTTTTTTATCAAAGAGGTGGCAAAGACTTTTGTGATCCGTAAAAATCTGACACTTCGTCCCATAGAGATAATGCTGCCAAATTTTTAACGCGAAAACCACGGCTTCCAGTTCCAAGTCATGAGTGGGGTACCGAGCTTCGTGATCCTTCAACTACCGGGAGGCATATGCGATCACCATCCCACGTTGCGTTAGTACACAACCCAAACCCAGCTTCAACGCATCACTATATACCACAAAATTGTCTGAACCGTCCGGTAATGACAACACCGGCGCGCTACTCAGCATATCCTTCAATTTCTGAAAAGCTTCATCTTGAGCCTCTGACCAGGTGAACTTCTCACCTTCTTGGTCAAAGAAGTCAATGGTGTAGCAATACGCAAAAAGTCTTTAATAAACTTTCGATAGTATCCTGCTAATCCGAGGAAACTTCGAACTTATGACGGATTCTTAGGTTGTTCCCAATCTCGGATGGCCTCAATCTTAGATGGATCCACCATTATCCCTTCCTTAGACACCACATGTTCGAGGAACTGCACTTCTCTCAGCTAGAATTCGCATTTGGAGAACTTTGCATACAGTCTCTCTTGTTTCAATAACTCTAGAATCGTCCGAAGATGGCCCTCGTGCTCCTTCTGCGATCTTGAAAACACTAAAATGTCGTCTATAAACACTATCATGAACTTGTCCAAATAATGTTGGCACACCTTGTTCATCAGATCCATAAAAACTGGTGGGGCGTTGGTTAGCCCAAATGGCATCACCAAGAACTCATAGTGCCCGTACATAGTCCTGAAAGCGGTTTTCGGTATGTCCTCCTCCCTTACCTTGAGTTGGTGATAGCCCGACCTCAAGTCTATCTTAAAGAAATAACTGGCTCCTTGCAGTTGATCGAATAGATCGTCGATTCTCGGTATAGGATACTTGTTCTTAATTGTGACTTTGTTGAGTTCACGGTAATCTATGCACATTCGCATGGCCCCGTCTTTCTTTTTCATGAAATGTACCGGCGCTCCCCACGGAGACGTACTCGGTCTAACCAATCCCTTGTCTAATAACTCCTGTAACTGAGTCATCATTTCCTTCATCTCGGAAGGCGCTAACCTATAAGGTGCGCGGGCGATTGGTACGGCTCCAGGCACCAAATCGATTCTAAACTCGATCTGACGATCAAGGGGTAGACTTGTCAAGTCATCCAGAAATACCTCCGGGTATTCACTTACCACTCGCACATCCTCCACCCCACGCTTCTCTTTCTTAGCGTCCACTACATACGCTAAAAATCCTTGACAACCCTTTCTCAAGCATCTAGTAGCCTTAATCATCGAAATAAGGATAGTCTTCCTGTCTCATCGATTCCCATAGATCACTACTGAACCCTTATCGGGTAACTGAACCCGAGCCAGTTTCTTATTGCAAACAATACTAGCATTATTCTTAGCTAGCCAATCCATATCCAACACCACATCAAACTCTCCCATTTCTATGGGATACAACTGCATAGGCACCAGACTTCCTTCTATGTCTATGACACAATCCTCTACCACATCCCTAATGCACACTCGGTTATCATCAGCAGTTTCTACCTCTAATACCCTCTCCAAGCGCCTAGGTTTTACCCTCAAGCATTTCATAAAAGCATGCGATACAAAGGAGCGATTTGCTCCCGAGTCAAACAACACTTTGGCATACAGAGAGTTCACCAGAAACGTACCTGTCACAACATCCAGAATCTCCTCCGCTTCCTTCCCAGACATGTGGAACACACTCCCCTTCGGACGCACCAACTCCGGCCCCTTATCATTCCCTTTTCCCCCATAACGTTCACCATATTGAGCTCGTCCTCCTTTCTTCAGCTACGGACAATCATGCCGCATGTGACCCGTTGACCCACATTGAAAGCACGATTTCCCACTAAGAAAATCCTTTGACATGTGACCGGGGAACCCACACCGGTAACAAGATCTGGAGTCGGCCATACATTCTCTCCGATGCACACGGTTACACTTACTACATGTTTTGTTGAACACCTCTCGGTTACCACGATTTTCTGGTCGAAACGTCTTTCCTTTCTTCGCATCATTATTCGGTCTGTCCCATTTCCTTTTCTCTCCCCCTTTCTCCGTCACTTGACGGTTCTTCTCTTTCTCAGTTAGCTCAGCCGCATTGATGGCCGCATGGAAAGTAGTGGGGTTCCTTGTTGAAGCCAACTCCCTAATACTGCTCTTCAACCCATACAAATATCTTTCCTCCCGCCGTTCCTCAGTCGGCACATATAGTTCAGAAAAACGAGATATCTCAATGAACTTTAAGGTGTACTCCCGCACTGTCATATCCCCATGTTCCAAACTCAGGAATTCTTCCTCCAATCTCTTCACTACCGCCAGTGGGCAGAACTGTGCTCTAAACTTCCCCACGAAAGTTTCCTAAGTCATCTCTTTAGCCGCTGACGACCCCTTACCTCCGGTCTTAGCATCCCACCAGTACACTGCATCGGATTTTAGCATGGATAGTGCAAACATCACCCTACCCCATCCGCACACTTACAAGTATAGAAGACTAGTTCCATTTCTCTGACCCACTTCATTGCCAGCACAGGGTCACACTCTTCTTTGAACGTAGGAGGTTTACACGAGGCAAAGGCCTTGTAGTTACATCCTTTAGCTGCAGACTCATTCACCACCAGCTGGGTCGATTGCGAGTGATCCCCAGCACCAGATACCAGCGGGCTTGACAACTCAGCGCTTTCCTTGTTCTCGCTTGCCTCTTTGCTTCCTGACGCTGACGGATCCTGCTTGGCAAGGAGGGCTTGCAGGGTCTCTTGAATCTTTCCCAACTCAGTAGCCAGGTTCTCTCGCGTCACAAACGCAGATGCATGGCCCCGACCGCATCCCCTTGGCTGTTTACGCACCTTACTATAACCGAACTCTCCTGCTGAGATACTTCCTAAACAACCGGAATCTCCATGCTCCTTTCTCTATGGCTCACTCGTGTTGTCCTACGGATTGGGTTTCCCCCATTGGTTTCGTCCACTTGGGTGGCGGCTCGGCGGAGCGTTCTCCCCCGTCCCCTTCCGCGACCCCTACTCCTTCCCCGAGTAGCAGCCTGACCCGGGGGCCCTTGCAGTCCGTTAGCGAGGACCTCCTCATTCTGAACTCTCCCACTAGCAGGTACCGACCCGCTCCTTAGCGTTCTTCTAGCCATGACGAGAAACTGAAAGAAACCGACGATTAACCCACGCTCGACAATATTTTTGCTATATAAGGCAATTTAAGCATACACATGTACCTGTAAAATCACAGTTACACTGGCCAGGTGTAACGTGAGACGCGGTGTGGCAGCGAGGACAAACATCAAGCCTTAGAAGTCATGGCAAGGTCATGACGTTTTTCAAGGTGTGACTTGCATATAACGATAGTTGTGTTCAAACTAATTGTATACAACCATATATGATGTTTAATTTATCTTAAAACTTAGGGAAACTTAATATTATACTTGTATCATATTTTTAAACATCTAATCATCCTTGAGTAGAGAGTGTATGTAGTTTAAACTACCCAATATAGCCTTTGGGAACAGACCACACTAGGGGTTACAACAAAATTGGATTGATGAGATTCAACATCGAATTAAAAATATAGAACAAAATAAATAATAATCTCCGAGAATCATATTTGTGACTATGGAAATAATAATGTTTGTGGCTCGAAGTTGAAATTAGCTAGTAATCTAATTCTTTTCATGTACACTTTGATCCTACGAGTTCCTTGCAAAAAATAATTGTTTGGTGAAAAAAATAATAAACTTTCAAGTTTCAAATATTATCACATGGTTTTCCAAAACAAAAAGACATGCAAAGTATTACTTGTTGAATATGATTAATTTTATTTTGTTTCAGATAAATAAGTGTTGTAATGAAAACAAGACAAAAGCTGAAAAAAATTATAAAAAAAGTAAAAAACGAATCAGTAAAAAAATAATAAAATTAAAATAGGAGAAAAAAATATCAAGTTGTCTCAATAGCTTAGTGGTTAGGAGATGGTTAGGTATCTTGGAGGTTTAGAATTTGAGTCTAGTGATGTAACAACCCAAAACATTCAACACGCAAAACATAGATAAATAATCCCAAATCGGGTCCCAGTTACATGCAAGGTTCAAAATCAGAACATTAAAGTTTGAACAACTCAAAATTTACAGCAGAAAGTATTCTATCCACAGTCGAGATCTATCTAAGCTAAAACTATAGAGAAGTATAGTGCTCCTTGCTAAAGCCTCCAACTCTAAGCTCAAGCCGTCTCTTTACCTTTGCTCGAAGCACCACTTGTGTGCTTCCCTGAAAATGGTTTAGTTTTAAGAAGCGAGGGTTAGACCAAACGGTCTAGTGAATCCCCTCCAAAAGAGATCTTTAACAATAATTATAAATCACCTCATTAATAGATCATGCACCTCAACATAAAACTTCTTACATGGGTACTTGCACAGTGTTCAAGGATCATACAAATTATAACCACGATCGGGGCACAAGCCGACTCCCCTCTCGCCTCACATCGAGGCCTAAACAGACTCCCTATTTCCCGAGTACGGAGGAAACAAATTTCATCCTGCCGGTTCATATCAAACTCCCAAGGGACCATCAGATCCCGAGGTACCTTGATCCCACTGTGCAACCCGGCTCCACATAGCATGTACACATAACCATCAATAAATCATAATGCATGAAACATTTATAAACCGTTCAATCATGTTAATTAAGCCTTTCTAAAACATACTTTCATGTGAGGATCTATAAACGTTTGTAACCCAAACATACACGTAAAATATACCATAATCAGTAAAACATTTGACATTTCATGCCATGTAAAAAAGGATTAAGAGAACTCACCTGTTTGATACGGTTTGATGGGTACGTTATTCACCTCCGAGCAACCCTAATCGAGCACCTAAGGTTAAACAACATCTTACCATTAACCAACGCCTAACATGCATAAATAGGTTACATAAACATCCGGAATCAACCAATCCGGAAGCTCCCATCCGGATAGCCACAACAATCCGGAAAAAGGCTTTTCTGGAACTCCTAGTCCGGACTCTTTATAATCCGGAAACCTCCGGATTCCGTACCACTTCCAGAGACTATCTGGGATATTTCTCCGGAATCCAATATCCAGAAACATTCCGTAAACTTCACTTATCTGGATTCTATCCGGATTCCGGTAAACTTCCCTTTCTCCGGATTCCATCCGGATTCCGGTATTTGAAGCAAGCTGCACTGACCAAAAAACCCAACCTCCCCAAAACGATTTATATACGCAATTAAATCCACATTTCTAATAGATACAAGATTAGGTTCATGTTTCCAATTAAGAGCATCCAAATATTTCACCCCTCTCGTCCCTAATCAGACGAAAATCATAAAACTTCCTAAGACTCTTTTATACGAGTTACTCCATGGAAGTTATGGTGATTTATTCACATTTGAACATTCTAAACTTTGAAGGATTCGATTACAAGAAGGGAAATAGAGAGAAAATCGTGATTTACCTTCAAATGGACCTAATCGATCCTTCTTGATTTCGCTTCTTTCTCCTTCCGCCCGTTTCTCAGCCGCAATACTCAAGAAAATGGAATTAATGTGGGGTGACCTCGGGATTTGCTCTCTTATATACTTCTTCTAAATTGCTCTTTGGTCCCTCACAACATTTCCCTTATTACACCAAGGCCACAATTCTTTCATTTATTCCAATGAATACCCGGTTGTTACCAGTGATCTCTATTTTAAGTTTTGTTTATTAGTAATAACCTCACTGCCCTAATATACGCCCCTTAGGCTTTGATGTCTAGGGTCGTTGTCCGGCTCACCCACCCATAGTGGCATAGGGCTGGTCCTGACTGGAAATAAGAACCCATAATTAAGATAAGTATTTGAATAATATTTTAACATTTTCATGCTAATTTTAGAGCTTTTGGTAAAATACCAAAAGTTATGAGAGTTGGATGTGTAACATTCAAAAACTAATAATATACTTATAAATTATAATTAAGATGAACATTTAAATATTAATATAAATAAAATAATTGATATTGTGAACTAATTGGATAAGCATCTAGATATACGAATATTAAGATGAACATTTATATTAACCATCTAAATATATGAATATTGTAAATTAATTGGATAACATTAATAAATAATAATAACAATTCAAAACGACAAATATTATATGTTCTGAGATTTTAATAGTTTCTAGCAAGATGTCACAATATAATTTCTAAAAATTAGTTATAAGATTGGAAGCTTTTAAATTAGGGGTTGGCTAAATGCACCCAAAAACTTGCTAAATGCACCTAAAAAGTCAAATATAATGATCAATTTTTTTTTGTTTTTTTTGCATTTTGTCTTTTGTTGTTTTTTTTTGATTTTAAGTTATATAGATTAATAATGTTATTTTTATTTTTTATATTATATTTATATAATATCTATTAATAAAAAATAAATTTTTTTATATATTATATTTTTTTATTATGTCTATTATAATTTAAGGTTTACACTTTGAGTTTTTTTTACTTTTTAATTTATATTTAAAAATAAATAAATATTTTTTGAATAATTATATAATTAGAAAAATAAAAAATAAACATTGAGATTTTACATATAAATAAAGTATAACATAATGTTTATTACATATTTACTTATTCTAAAATAACATTATCTGTAGTACAATTAACACGTAAAAAACGATTGTACTTCTGTATTCGATCTGTATACGGGGTAGCCCATGCAGCAGCACACGGATAACTGTAACAGAAGAAATGTGATGTAATGGTAGGAAATGGGTATCCTTCTGCTAAAACTAGTTTCACATAATGGTTACCATTGACATACCCAATTGTATAAACAACATGTTGATACCACGTCGGCGGAGTAGATCTAAGCGGTAAGTACGTCAAACAGCCTGCCATTGACATAACGTGTAATATCACATTATATTTGCAAGCAATCAAGACACCTATTTCAGGCATTGTCATCCAGTGGTCATATGGTGCACCTTGATCTGATCGAAAGAAGTTTAAAGTGTTATAAGTTGTATTCCAATGTTCATTTCCAAACATGTCGAGGTATTCTACCTTGTATGCGTCTAACTCTTCCATCAATTGAAACCGAATTGTGGGCCATGCATCTTCATGAAGACCGAGGCAGACAGCTATTGCTCGGAATCCACAATTTCCATCCCCTGTCACATCATGTACATATATGATGTAACGGTGAAACATTTCTAGAAATTGATTAACGTATGGATGTACATTATAATTATTTCCCACAAAAGAACTATGTCTTGCTGGATCCTGGTAGCTCATTTTATCCAAGTCAACAAATGTTGATGCGTTCGAATAACTACGTCTAAGGGGTCCTTGAGTCATAAAAGACGGTTCACCATGAGCTGTAAAAGACGGTTCAACATGAGCTGTAAAAGACGGTTCAACATGAGCTGTAAAAGACGGGTCAACATGAGGTTTTCTGGAAAGTTTATCCTTTAACGAGGGACGTCCACGAGTAGTCTTGTTAACAGCAGGTTCTCGAACCCATGTTTTTGATGCATTCGCTATCTCTTTTATCTTCCTCGGAAAACTAAACTTACCAGATCTTGATTGTTTTTTAAATTCCTCGTTAAAGTTTTTGACTTCATCTTCACAACCAATATCATCATCTTGTAAGGATTGGCACGATGATAAATCAAGCTTCCTCCAAAATACATCAATCGAATCAATTGGGATAGAATGACCTTTGTTCAAATATGACATTTGTTCATGCGCACACGGTAACCCATAACTTGTACGTAGCAGGCAATTACAATATCCAGAGAATAAGCCAACAGATTGAGCATGTTGATATTCTTTGAATATTATGTCTAGTGCATGAAGTGAAACGAAACCACACAATTGTTGGAAGTGTGGTATACGATGAAGATGTTTTGTGACACTTCTGCTCTCCTGAATACTAGCTTTAATTTCTGTATCTTGGGACTGAACGAGTTTATGTATCTTACTCATAAATGTCGGTAGACTTGATTGTGTAGAATCCAAGTAAGTTTTTAACTTGGAATGTTGACTCTCCACTCTGTTACTTGTTTGATTTCCATAGTGGAGAAATTTGTCAGTCCAAGCAGACACAAACATTTCCTTGTATGATGTCAACCATGTGTCATTCAGATAACCAAGAACAGCTGAAAAAAAGTTAAAAAAAATTACTTCAATCCTATGAATAGTAATTGTTAAACCTATCAACATTTTTAATTATAATGTATTTGAGTGTACCTGGATAGCTGAGCAATGTTGCTTCTAATTGTGCGAAATTAGATACGTAAGTTTCATCTGATTCCGAAGCAACTAATGTAACCCATGCATCGTAAAAAGAACCCCAAGCACGGTTTGATGTTATTGCTGGTCTACAATTTCTCATGATACTTTGGTAGATGTGCCATCTACAAAGTAATCTTTTAGCACCAGGAAAAACATTATTGCATGCTTTCATCAGTGCCAACTCTCTATCTGTGACGATGACACGTGGATAAAGATATCCCTCCATTAATGACAGTAGACAATTTATTGCCCAAGTATAATTATATATCTTTTCCTTATGCATTAAGACAAATGCTATGCAAAATGTCTTATTAGTTGAAGTTACACCAACAATCTCAAGGAGAGGCATATCAAACATGTTCGTTTTATAAGTGGCATCCATCAACAACACGTGTGGAAATGCACGCCATATCTGTAACGCCCCAAAAATCCGGGCTAATTTGAACCTTAAATTTCAACAAGTTATGATAAAATAAACTTCAACTTTCATATAAATAGCAAGTAAATTAACCACTACGAATACATTTACAAGCACAGAATTCTTCAAATAACCTATTAATCTAATTATGCCACTATAATCAGGTTAACTAAATTATCTAAGCAATTCTTCAAAATCTCCTTCTGTTAATTGACTTTTCCGCTATTCCAAAACGCTCGTCCCACATCCCTTTTACCTTCCCGAGCTAGTACCTGGTAAGAAAACATTATATTGAAACGATTAGGCCAACGCCTAGTGAGAACATTTGTTTCCACAATAATATTTGCAAAATCAATGTAAACACGTTATAACCAACCTGATTACCCTTTTCTTACCATACGTGTAACTCTTTTCCGTTAACACAATTTTACCTAAGTCCATGAATATGACTGACACACATTCCATCATCATATCATGTCTCAGAGCCATACTACGAATCTTCAATGATTCTAGATTGTGTTCTTAATCCGGAAATCGCAATATACACATGCCCATTTCCACTAGTGATATAAATATATATTCCAGAAATCGCAATATACACATGCCCATTTCCGTTCATATCCTATTCCAGAGCCACACTACGAATATTTCTCAGATTCTAGATTAATGCTCCCACCTAAGAAATCGCAATATACACATGCTCATTTCTTAGGAAAGGAAGTAGAGATTACAATTACATATGTCAATCCCTCTTCTTCCTTAGAAACCGGGAATTACGTTTATTCCAGGGTTTCTCACACACATCAGAATAATGACTAAACTTCATCTATTCCACGTGTACATAACCATTAGTGCCACACACATCAGAATAATGACTAAATTTCATCTATTCCACGTGTACATAACCATTAGTGGTTATGGATCCATTACACTCATTTCACACCTGCCTAGTATCAAACTAGCACAGTCTTTAAGACTAACACGCTATCATTCAACTGTAAGTATGTTCAAGCTACACAAATTATGTTTCAATTCCTAAATCATACCTTTCCATGATTAACAGAACCTGCAATTCTCTAATTTCTCAAAAGTGTCCGGACAACAGAGGTTTCCGGATACCTTATACTATCCGGACAACTATACTTTCCGGATAGCTACAACTCACCGGGTGACCAAACATTCCGAATACCATTACTTTCCGGGTAATTCATATTTTCCGGATACTTATCTAATCCGGACAACATCCGGAGACTAAGACAATCCGGATACCATCCAGTAACTAATTCTACCCGGATACTTACAAAAAGATTGAAACTTACCGGATACTCTGCACGTCCGGAAACATTCTTCACAGAGGTTTCCGGATACGACTTTTTATCCGAAAACTTCGGTCTGCAGCCTAAAATTCGATCTAATTCGATGTCTGTTCGATTCAGCTCATTCCAGACCATTCCATACAGTTCATAAACAGTTTATACAGCTATTTCAAGGTTTAATTTAACAGGAAAACACTGATTTGTACAAACAACAAATGAACTCACCTTATTTTGCAAAACCCACTTTGCTGCACAAATCTGATTCCAATCTGATGTTAAGGATTCTGAAAACCAAATCGATAAACAAATTCGTTTATCACCATACATCTACAACAGATTTAATCAGAAACCATGGCAAATTCTTACCAATTTTAAAGACAAAATCTTGCTTTTCTTCTCTTCTTTCTTCTTTCTCCTTTTTCTCTCTATTCTTTCTTTCTTCATTTCTCTAAACCGACCCACATCAAGAAAATGAGATATTTTCTGATTTCAGCTACTTTATCCATACACACTTTCCATAAAGGACCAAATACACCTTCTAGTTCCAATATTTCCAAAAGTAGCACCAAACTTAATCCCTTGTATTTTAACCCCATTGAATTATAAAATTTCCATATAATTCAAGGTTTAACCCAAAATACAAATAAATCCCTATTCTTATTAAGATAACATTATTGAAAACTTGGGATGTTACAATACTCCCCAACTTGAAAATGATTTCGTCCTCGAAATCAAGATCAGGTAAACAGATGGGGATACCTATCCTTCATACTCTCTTCCGACTCTAAAGTCACATTGGCCCCTCGATGGTGTTTCCACTGTACTTTCAACATAACTACTTCCTTACCACTACACAACTTTCTAACCGATCTTTCCAAAATTGCCTCCGGTTCTTCCACACAACGGCTCTTCTCATCCACTCTTACATCAGTAAGTGGAATCACATCTTCCTCTTCGGCTAGACATTTCCGAAGATAACAAACGTGGAAGGTATTGTGGATTCCTTCCAATTCAGGTGGAAGATCCAACTAATATGCTTGCAATCCGACCCTCTTAGTGATAGTGAAAGGTCCTAGAAAACGAGGACTTAACTTCCGACGTTTACCAAACCTTATCACACCTTTCCATGGGGATACCTTAAGCATCACGCGCTCCCCAACTTGGAATTCTTTTGGTCTTCTTTTTGGATCAGCATAACTCTTTTGTCTATCTTGAGCTGCTTTCATATGCTGCCGAATTTCTTTTACTTTATCTGCCGTTTGTTGTACCAGTTCCAGACCAGCAAATTGTTTCTCTCCGGCTTCTAACCAACACACCGGTGTTCTACATTTCCAGCCATACAAGGCTTCAAAAGGTGCTCTTCCAATACTAGAATGGTAACTATTGTTATACGCAAATTCTACTAACGGTAGATGCGTATCCCAATTACCTCCAAAATCCAATACACATGATCTGAGCATATCTTCCAAAGTTTGAATAGTCCTTTCACTATGTCCGTCAGTCTGTGGATGATAAGCAGTGCTCAGATTTACCTTCGTACCTAATTCTTCTTGTAGTGACTGCCAAAATCTCGAGGTAAACCGACTATCACGATCTGACACTATAGACACCGGTATACCATGTCTTGACACCACTTCATCAATATACAGCTTCGCCAACTTCTCAATCGGTGACACTTCTTTCATAGCTAGAAAATGAGCACTCTTAGTCAAACGATCCACAATCACCCAAACAGTGTCGTTACCTTTCTGAGTCCTTGGTAACTTTGTCACAAAATCCATAGTAATCTTCTCCCACTTCCATTCCGGAATTTCCAAAGACTGGAAACTTCCATAAGGCTTCTGATGTTCAGCTTTCACTAAAGAACATGTTATACACTTTTCCACTATTCGTGCCATATCTACTTTCATAGCTGGCCACCAATAGTGTAACTTCAAATCCCTATACATCTTCGTACTCCCAGGATGTATAGAATACTTAGATCTATGAGCATCTTCGAGAATCAACTCTCGATTTCCTCCAACTTTTGGCACCCAAACACGACCTTGGAACAATCTAATTCCACGGCTATCTTCAGCCAGTTGAAGATGTTGTTTGCTCATAACTTCATCTTTCAGGTTCTCCTCCAGTAAGGCCTCCGCTTGTGCCTCTTTTATCCTTTCAATCAGACTGGACATTACATTAATTCTAGCATTGGTCGTTTTCAAACACCCACTATACTCTTTTCTACTTAAAGCATCGACTACTACATTGGCTTTACCAGGATGGTGATGCAATTCACAATCATAGTCTTTAAGTAACTATAACCAACGTCGTTGTCTCATATTTAACTCTTTTTGATCAAAGACATGCTTCAAACTCTTATGATCAGTATAAAGAGTACATTTCGTGCCATACAAATAATGCCTCCATAGTTTCAAAGCAAAACAACCGCTGCTAATTCCAAATCATGCGTAGGATAATTCTTCTCGTGCTCCTTAATTTGTCTTGACGCATAAGCAATTACTTTGCCCCGTTGCATCAATACACATCCTAGACCCATTTTTTTAAGCATCACTGTACACAACTAAATCTTCCGTTCCTTCTAGTAAGGCAAGAATAGGAGCTTCACATAACTTTTGACGTAAAGTTTTGAAAGCTGATTCTTGTTTCTCCGTCCAAACAAACTTCACGTCCTTTCGAGTCAAAACAGTCAAAACAGAAGCAATCTTTGAAAAGTCTTTAATAAATCTCCGATAATAACCCGCAAGACCTAAGAAACTTCTTATTTTAGACGCACTTCTTGGTGTCTCCCAATTCGTCATAGCTTCTATCTTTGCTGGGTCTACTTTAACTCTTTCCGAAGTGATCACATGACCTAGGAATTGTACCTCTTTTAACCAGAATTCACATTTTGAGAACTTCGCGTACAATTTCTCTCTTCTCAACACTTCTAAAAGTTCACGTAAATGGTGTTCGTGATCTGCTTCAGTCTTTGAATAAACAAGTATGTCATCGATGAATACAATGACAAACTTATCTAGGAACGGTCGACATACTCTGTTCATCAGATCCATGAATATTGCTGGAGCATTTGTCAAACCAAATGGCATTACAAGAAATTCATAATGCCGATACCTTGTTCTAAAAGTTGTCTTAGGAATATCTTCATTTCTTACCCGAACCTGATGATACCCAGACCTTAAATCGATCTTAGAAAAACACCCCGCACCTTGGAGTTGATCGAACAGGTCATCAATCCTTGGAAGCAGATACTTGTTCTTAATAGTCACCTTATTCAGCTCGCGATAATCAATGCACATTCTCATCGTGCCATCTTTCTTCTTAACAAACAAAACCGGAGCTCCCCAAGGCGAAGAACTCGGTCTAACGAAACCTTTATCCAACAACTCTTGAAGTTGAGTCATCATCTCTTTCATTTCAGCCGGCGCTAGACGATATGGTGCTCACGCAATTGGTGCCGATCCAGGGACAAGGTCAATACGAAATTCTACCTGTCGTTCAGCCAGTAGACCAGGAAGATCATCGGGAAATACGTCTAGAAAATCACGTACCACTCTGATATCTTCCACTCGCTTCTTTTCTGACTTTACATCTAAAACATAAGCTAGATAGGATGAACATCCTTTCATTAAACATTTACGCGCTTTTGCAACAGAAATTAACGAAACTTCCCCTTTTCGCTTTTCCCCAAAGATGAGTACATCATCCCTATCAGCCATCGGAATCCGGATTAATTTCTTTGCACAAAGTATCTCTGCCTGGTTGACTGTTAGCCAGTCCATACCCACAATCACATCAAATCCCCCAATTTCCATCAACAACAAGTCGATCGGAAATTTTGTCTCTTCTAACGAAATAAAACAACCACCAAGTCTTTCGCGAACCAAGACCTGACCCCCATTAGCTACCTCAACTACTAAGGCATCTTCCAAAGTAGTAACATGCATAGCTAACTTGTGAAAGAACGACTTGGACACAAAGGACAAATTTGCACCACAGTCAAATAAGATGCGCGCTGGACAAGAATTAACAAGGAATGTACCCGAAACAACGTCTTTTGATTCCTTAGCTTCGTCAGCTGTCATATGAAAGGCCCGACCCGTTGGCTTTGGAACATTTGATCTCATACCTTGATCCCCGCCCTTTTTCAATTTTGGACAATCCCGACGGAAGTGACCCGGTTGTTTACATTCATGACACGTTAGTCCTTGTACGGGACAATTGCTCATAATATGTCCACCTTTCCCACACTTAAAACATTCCAACGCTGTCACCCGACACGGTCCAAAATGCTTACTCTTGCACTTTGAACACTAATTTGGTTCACGACGCAAATCATAACGAACACCTTTACCAGCTGCCTTAGGTCTCTGAAAAGACTCTGCTCGGCTCTCCCATTTTCGTTTCTCCCCAACTTGGGTCTTTTCTTCTTTATCCTTGGCGTAGACTTCTTCCATCACTTAGCTTCTTCAATAGTTTCCCTCAGTGTTGAAGCTTTAGCGTTTCTTACCCGGGACATCATGTCTACTGGAAAACCCTTCAAGTAAGCTTTAATCTTTTCTTTTTCATTAGGAGCCACATGCCCCACCAAATTCAGCTTCTCCAAAAACATTTCAGTATACTTTCTCACAGACATGTTACCCTTCTTGAGAGTCCGAAACTCTTCTACGATTCTATCCATCTCGTTCTCATTACAGTACTCCTCCAAAACTTCTTCTTGAATGACTTCCAAGTCATAGCAGTCAATACTGAAGCCGATATTGAAGTTGTCACTATGTTCCACCATGTCAGTGCATTACCTTTTAACATTTGAGATGCAAATCTAACTTTTGACTTTTCATCACATTCACAAGCTCTGAAAGCTTGTTCCATTTCCCTAATCCAGTTCATATAGGTTACTGGATTATCTGTTCCTTTAAACTCTGGCGGCTTACAACTTAGGAACGTCTTGTAGGAGCAAACTATTTCCACTCTCCTTTCTGTTTCTGTTACTGGAGTATGGAGTGGATTAATTACTCCAGTATCAGTTCCTATTTGCTGCAATTCTGAACTTCGATCGTTCAATGCTTTCATAAACATTTCGGTTTGTTGAGCCATTGCATTTGTCATCATTCTTGTCATGTTTTCCATCATGCGAGATTCCATATTTGACCCCGGCGTTTCTTGGTTAGCTGTACTAGTACCCACTCTATGTACTTGACTTTGCACTCCTCCAAGAGAAAGAAACCCCGGCGGAGTCTCATGAATTTCACCTAATCCAGTTTGCCTTTCTCCTGTCCCATCAATCATGGACCTATCCATCGCAAATATAGGGGATAATGGCGGCGTATTCACCATCGTTCTGATATACACAAGAGGATAACCATAAGAAATGGTTATACACATACGGACATACGAAACATACTTTACCGATCATTAGTCACTGTAACCATTTAGAAACAAGCATGCTTATGTAACAATATATTCATAAATAACAGTAGCTAATTGAAATTGTGAATATATCATACAGGAGAATCCTCGTTACCATCGTTACAGTACTAATTTCACGTATTTCCGTCAACTCTAAGACTATCCCGTTTTAGTATTTCTACCCATTCTCACGAATCATAACTTAATTCATCACAGCTTAAGTCTAAGTATCTCATCAGCATACTTAGTTCACTTAAACTAATGCTCTGATACCATATTGTAACGCCCCAAAAATCCGGGCTAATTTGAACCTTAAATTTCAACAAGTTATGATAAAATAAACTTCAACTTTCATATAAATAGCAAGTAAATTAACCACTAGGAATACATTTACAAGCACAGAATTCTTCAAATAACCTATTAATCTAATTATGCCACTATAATCAGGTTAACTAAATTATCTAAGCAATTCTTCAAAATCTCTTTTTGTTAATTGACTTTTTCGCTATTCCAAAACGCTCGTCCCACATCCCTTTTACCTTCTTGAGCTAGTACCTGGTAAGAAAACATTATATTGAAACGATTAGGCCAACGCCTAGTGAGAACATTCGTTTCCACAATAATATTTGCAAAATCAATGTAAACACGTTATAACCAACCTGATTACCCTTTTCTTACCATACGTGTAACTCTTTTCCGTTAACACAATTTTACCTAAGTCCATGAATATGACTGACACACATTCCATCATCATATCATGTCTCAGAGCCATACTACGAATCTTCAATGATTCTAGATTGTGTTCTTAATCCGGAAATCGCAATATACACATGCCCATTTCCACTGGTGATATAAATATATATTCCAGAAATCGTAATATACACATGCCCATTTCCGTTCATATCCTATTCCAGAGCCACACTACGAATCTTTCTCAGATTCTAGATTAATGCTCCCACCTAAGAAATCGCAATATACACATGCTCATTTCTTAGGAAAGGAAGTAGAGATTACAATTACATATGTCAATCCCTCTTCTTCCTTAGAAACCGGGAATTACGTTTATTCCAGGGTTTCTCACACACATCAGAATAATGACTAAACTTCATCTATTCCACGTGTACATAACCATTAGTGCCACACACATCAGAATAATGACTAAACTTCATCTATTCCACGTGTACATAACCATTAGTGCCTATGGATCCATTACACTCATTTCACACCTGCCTAGTATCAAACTAGCACAGTCTTTAAGCCTAACACACTATCATTCAACTGTAAGTATGTTCAAGCTACACAAATTATGTTTCAATTCCTAAATCATACCTTTCCATGATTAACAGAACCTGCAATTCTCTAATTTCTCAAAAGTGTCCGGACAACAGAGGTTTCCGGATACCTTATACTATCCGGACAACTATACTTTTCGGATAGCTACAACTCACCGGGTGACCAAACATTCCGGATACCATTACTTTCCGGGTAATTCATATTTTCCGGATACTTATCTAATCCGGACAACATCCGGAGACTAAGACAATCCGGATACCATCCGGTACCTAATTCTATCCGGATACTTACAAAAAAGATTGAAACTTACCGGATACCCTGCACGTTCGGAAACATTCTTCACAGAGGTTTCCGGATACGACTTTTTATCCGGAAACTTCGGTCTGCAGCCTAAAATTCGATCTAATTCGATGTCTGTTCGATTCAGCTCATTCCAGACCATTCCATACAGTTCATAAACAGTTTATACAGCTATTTCAAGGTTTAATTTAACAGGAAAACACTGATTTGTACAAACAACAAATGAACTCACCTTATTTTGCAAAACCCACTTTGCTGCACAAATCTGATTCCAATCTGATGTTAAGGATTCTGAAAACCAAATCGATAAACAAATTCGTTTATCACCATACATCTATAACAGATTTAATCAGAAACCATGGAAAATTCTTACCAATTTTAAAGACAAAATCTTGCTTTTCTTCTCTTCTTTCTTCTTTCTCCCTTTTCTCTCTATTCTTTCTTTCTTCATTTCTCTAAACCGACCTACATCAAGAAAATGATATATTTTCTGATTTCAGCTACTTTATCCATACACACTTTCCATAAAGGACCAAATACACCTTCTAGTTCCAATATTTCCAAAAGTAGCACCAAACTTAATCCCTTGTATTTTAACCCCATTTAATTATAAAATTTCCATATAATTCAAGGTTTAACCCAAAATACAAATAAATCCCAATTCTTATTAAGATAACATTATTGAAAATTTGGGATGTTACAATATCTCCAATGATCTAGGATGAGCAAAGAATAAATCTTCCAACTCATTAGTTGAGTCATTTGCACGATCATAAAATACGTAGCCTTCTTCTTGTAAAAATGACATCAGAACTTGTATTGGGGTTCTACCTGCATTTTTCTTAAGTCGAACTTTCTGACATTGATTGTATACAGTTTTTTTTGTAGACACATTATCTGGATACTGTTGTTTTATTGTTGATAAAATATCTCTAGGCTTCACATTGTTGGCTGGCAAATCTTCCACCAATTGGGCTTGAGTTTCAGACAGTCGTCTTGCATATGCATGCCCCTCAAAATGTAATGCAAAGTCATGATTATGTGCTTCACATTTCATAATTAAATTCCAACAGTCATTACCCAAATTCATTCCTACCAAGCCAAATGGACAATTTGTTTTTTTTGTGCCGGTATGTTTACTGGAGGTTTTGTTACTTCTGTACATACCACCACAATCACATTGAAATACAACTTCATATGGGTCCCATCTGAGTCACGTCTGCTTCTTTTAATAACAATAACGAAACCAAGTGAAGATGCCATGTTGCGTACCCAATTAATTAGCTCTTGACAAGAATTAAACACCTGAAATTGATTGTTTTTCTTTTAGTTACAACTGCTTGTTTTATCATATAATTTAACAAGAACAAATGAAACTTAAAAATACCATATCGGTAGAAAATGCTCCTGGATGAGGGTTTCTATAAGCTCCAGATGAATTGTTTGGATGAACATTGTTATCCTACACAAAACATAAACCCTAAGAAATAATATCATATATATACACACACATACACAAAGAGAAATATATATATACATATATATATATATATATTCGACGAAATACCTCATTGTTTGAATTGTGATACGCTGAAAAATCTTCTCCCCAATTAGCCATTTTATAAATCTTATACCAGTAAATTCGAATGTCGATCTGAATAATAAAACATGAATAGTGACATGAATAGTGATATGAATAGTGATATGAATAGTTTGATCGATAGTTTATCATAACATTGTCTTTTAAACGTACTCCGATAATCTTAATTACTGATATTATGTTTAAAAATAAAATGTACATATCTTAGAAGAATAAACTAGTAATTAACACAAAATTAGCATCACCTGGAAATTAAAGTAAAGATGAGAATCTTGGAGTTTTGAGGCCAACTCAAGAAGTAATATGAATTTAGTCGATGTTGAAAGAAATCATTCACAAATGTTGGAAGAAATCATTCACAAATGTTGGAAGAAATCACTCACAGATGTTGGAAGAAATCACTCGAGGTTTTTAGGGAGAGAAAAGAAGAATAAGAGAAAGCAGGTTTTTATAAAGACATAGCCCGTGACTCTTTTTCCATAATAATTTGATAGACCCTAGCCCTTTTCAGACCCTAGCCCTTTTCAGACAAAATTGTGATAGTAATTTGATATTTACACTTTCAACCCCTATACTTATTTATTTACTTTACTTTATACCTTTTACTTTCATAATTTAAATTTTACATTTAACACGTATAATCGTTATTATAAAAAATATGATATAATGGTATAATCGTTATTATAAAAAAATTTACATTTAAAAAGAGTCACGGACTATGTACCTTATTATAAAAAATAAATATAATGGTATAATTTATAAAAAGAATATAAATATATATATATATATATATAAAACAAAAAAGAATAACTATATATATATATAGGGGAAATATCAATTGCAAACCATGCAGATCATGCAAACTCTGCAAACCAATCTTAGCCGTTGATCAAGTCTAATAAATATCTGATTTTATTATGTTTCCTAATCTAAAGTCATGATCATAATGAATGAATCTTATCATCTTCTATATATATCTCAGTCTTAATTAATGAATCATAATGATTATCCATAAATACATCTATTGTTTCCTAATATAGTGGTTTGTATAGTTTGCACAAACTGACTGGTTTGCAACGAATACCTCCCCTATATATATATATATATATTTCTATATTTCTAATATATATATATATATAACAAAAAATTACAATATATATATTATATATATAAAAACAAAATATAAATATATATAAACAAAAAAATGAAATGAAAGATGATGGAGATAGAGATGGATGATTCCTTAATAAATGATTGACACAAAAAAAAGTTGCATTCAACACCTTCTTTTTGGATGCAAATAGCACCCCCTTTAAATTAAAGGCCCGAAAAGTAAATATTTGTGAATGATTAAACTTACCTACTAAATTGACTGACTATAATAAATTAATTAATTATACATAAATAAATAACAAATAACAAATAATCAAAAGGTATAAAAAGCTAAAATACGATTGCAATTAAATTAGTTTAATATCCTATTTTGCCAATACAATTAATATTTAATAAATAAATAAAGAGACAAACAAATAAATAAATAAACAAAGTTATTTTTCTTTTTTCCTAGTTGGAAACAAAATTATGAGCCTATGGTTAGATTTCCTTTTTGGCATCTTTAACCCAAACACTAAAAGAATAATATTAAAAATTGTAGGTTTATTGAACACTAAACAAATATTAACTCCAATCACACACTAAATACCATCTTTAATATTATAAAGATGATAAATATCTTTATATATTAGGTATATAATTACAAAAACTTAATATTATATTAATATATATTTTTAGAGACTTATTTTATTGGACTCTAAATATAGAGGTCTACTTTATTGACCTCTATTTTTTTTAGTATTTTAATGTTGAGTTGAAGATGAAATATCATCATTTTTATGTTTTTAGTGTTAGGTTGGAGAGGATAAGGGGATCACACCTCGAAAACCCTAGCCGTTTATTGTCTCTCTTCTCTTACTGCATTCAACCTTAACGGCGGGGATACTAAAAGGAAAAAAAAGTCACCAAAACCACTAGCCTAAAGCAAATCTAATTCTATTTATCTCTCAAATTTATTTTCGACACACAACAGGAAGCTTTTCTCAATCCGTTTGATACATGGTTCATCACAAATAAAACAGTTTTTTTTTATTCTTTTTATTTAAAGAATGTTGCAACATATATATTTATCAATTCATAAAACGTAAAAGAACCATACCCGATTTCAACGGTAACAACAATTTTTTAGCTTTACGTGCTGATAACGTGATAAAGGAAAAACGAAATAGAACAATAATAGAGAAAACGAATATGTCATTCTCATTAAACAAAAACCCTTTAAATAGGGATGTGTAACAAGTAGATAACTACGAGAGATATTAGTTTTAATCTATTTTTAATATGTTTATCTTTATCTATATCGTCACAACATCTCCAACAGTTATGCAAAAATAGAAAAAAGTGGAGTTTTAGCATTTTTGTTACTCCAACGGGCATTCTATTCTCTATGCTAAAATAGAGAAAAGATAAGAAAGATTGTAAAAATCTCTAAATTTAGATGGTTGATCGTTTATAAAAAATGATTGCTAATCATATGTGATTGACTATAATATTACACATAATAAACTTCATATGTAAGTTTATTTCACTTCTTTAGTCGTGCTTCTTCAATTTCGTTGGAGGAAAAGGAGCGATTCAATTGATGGAGAGATAAGGATGAAATGATCTTTTTTGCTATTCTTTGTCCCCAATCTAATTAATCAATTTTCAAATTGCATTTTTTCTACCGATTTTACCTGTCATATGTCCATTACCATTATATTAAATTGTATCAGTTTTCACCCTATTTAAAAGTTTGCCACAAAGTTTTTTAACCCGTAATTTAATGATGTGGATGGTTGAGAGTCGTTCTTACGTTCTTTTGTGTTCTCGTTTCAACCCACCCATATATATATATATATATATACACACACGCACATACACATTGGATTGTTAAAATAAGAATTTTGGTGAGAATGGTGAGAACCTTTTCGAGCCTTTTGATAAGTTGATTTTTTGATCTAATGCCTAGAAAATGTGGACCTTCAACAACCATCAATTAAATAGCCGACGAAAAAACAAAACTTCATCTATCTTCATTAACCTTAATTTTAACATTTGTCTTCAATTTTAGTCGTCTTCACAAACTTTTACATATCTTCAATAGGTTTCACAAACATGATTTTCTTGAAGATTTGGTCATTGTGATAGAAATATGTAAATAAAGGTACTTGAAAGTAGATGACTTAACGTTTTGTTCTCACCTTGCCACATAAAAGAAATTATTTCCCACGAGAACCTAACCTTTTATGTCAACCTCTCTCAAAAAATTGATGCATTAAAGGACCCAAAATTGTAGCATATAATAAGAGACAAAAAAATAGTAGATAATAAGGCGGAATTGAAGAAGAAAATTTGAAAAAAGGATTGTTGCCTTGTTGGCCATTCGTTATATGCCATTACTTATTGCATTTCTAAGTTTTTTTATCTAATACATTTTTTGCTATCTCTATTTGCTTGGCTTTTTCGTGCTTCAACAATACAACGGATGATAACTTTAAATTCATGAGCTTGCTATTGCTATCTGTATATGTATTTTATATTTTTATCTATTTTTACTTGTATCCACTAATGTTATTTCCGTAATTGCTTTTTATTAGCTACTGCTTACTTTTTACATTTACAAATGATATTATACTACTGTTTGACTATTGATCTATCGTTCTTATAAGTTATGACGTGTTTCATGATTTTATGATTAATCAAAAAGATTCCATACTATGTGTATCTAGTAATGTTTGTTATACATGTCATGTTCTATAAACTTTTTAAACGTAACATCTTATTTTAGTAGAGTAAAGAAAAGAAAAAAAAGGATATTCAAATATTATCATCAATTCCTTGACTTCATCTTTCATTAGGTATTACACTACACAACACAAGATTCTGCTCAAGAAACTATTCCTTGAGCTTGCAAATTATAGGTCTCATTCATTATTTATTGTTACGGGATCTCGACGAATCATCTTTTATTCCACATTCTTATTGATCCTCATTTGTCTACTTTTCCATAAAACCTTGATAATCTTTCTCTATATTGGGTTCTCATTGACACTCTCGATTACTTCCTCCACATTAATTCTCTTTTTGTATCAAAATAACAGGTATTTTTTGTTATGAACTAAGAAAGTTCTTACGTTTTCAAAAATTTAGCAACCACAATAGATGGTCGAACTCATATCTATATTTTAGGACTTCAAAACTATCCTTATTTTTTAATACATTGTACTCTTGGTTGCTAATTACCTAACAAGGAGTGTGTAAATCTTTTTTGCCTAAACTAATCCCTTGGCAAATTATGAATGTAAGACATCAGAACTGATTAAACCTCAGTTGTCACAATTGTTGTATACGCCTGGACTCAAAACCTGAGTAGAAGGAATATTCCACCACATCCCACAGGGCCTTAACCACTACGCCACAACTCTTGTGGTTAGGAGTGCGTAAATCTTAAGTACTCTCTTATCTATAATAAAGAATAACATTATTTCTTCCCACGAACTATTAGCGTTTCTTGCATTCAATTTTTTTTACTAATGAAAAACATTTCTTGCATTACAAGTTTTAGGTGGCCTTTGGCAGATTCTAGAGGAATATGATGGAATTGGAATGTTGAATCATTTGACCAAATTACATTTCCTCATTTGGTTCATTATATTTTAGGGAAAGAATATTCGAAATCCAACAAAATTCACAAATAAAGGATTTAAACATTCCTCAGCAATAAGGTCGTATTTTAGTGGAATGTAACACTGTATTTTAATAATCCCAAAAATAGCAGAATCCTTTTCCATCTTCTCAATTTCTCTCTACTCTCTCGCTTCTCCATCGTGACACCAACCCACCAGAGGTTTGATTTTTCTCTGCTGTGGATTTGGCCATCAATTTCTGCTCCATTTCTTTATCAATTTGTTCGATTTCTGCCATGGATTTTGTTGGAATTGTAATGACAAAACAAATAGTAAGAATATTATAGTTTAGTGTCAAAAGTGTAATTAGTATATAGTTAAGATAGATTAGTGTAACTAGAACAAATCTGAAAAAGGTGCATCGGTTTGATCAGACACACGGTGGATCATCACCACCAACCGACACCACCTTTGAAAGAACATCACACCGGTTCATTAACACCGGTTGGTGTAGTATAAATAGGGATCAATGTAAATCACAAAGAACACCCTGAAATTATCAGATTTATAGAATCCTTGTTCCTTCTTCAGATCCAAAACCTGTGTTTTCCCCCAATAATTGGTATCAGAGCCATGAGGCTCGAATTTATTAAGAAGGAAAGGCGTTGAAGAATAAGAGCCAAAGGGCTCAATCGGAGAAGAATCTCCGGAGAAGAAAGCGAGTGAAGAAGAATCACCGATTGAAACTGCACAAAAGAAAAACCACCGGAGTATCAACCGGAAGGAGACACTCGCCGGAGAACAAAGCGATTGAAGAAGAATCGCCGTAGAAGAAAGCGATTGAAGAAGGAACCCAGAGAAGAAGGTGACGATTTCGCCTTGAAGAAGCATCGCTGATTGAAGGAACCACCAAGAAGGTTTACGTTCCATTTCTTCCCCAATTCCTTTTGACCCAATTTTAGAATTAGGTTAAATAGAAAATTAATAAAGAGATTTTATTACTAAATAAATAAAAACAACAAACGTTTTTACCTATAAAGATTGTTTTATTATTTTTGATTTTATTTGTTTTTTATTAATAAATCTGATATTTTGTTTTATCTTAAATATAACAAAATATTAACCACTTTTCAAAACCTTTTATAAAGGCGCAATTATAAAACTTTGAAAAATCAAATTTTTAAGCAGATAAAATCTTAAACGAAACTTAAACTTTTGTTATAAAAGTTTATTTTTAAAATGACGGGGAAAGAAGGAATGGAACAAGGAGATGGTTCCAAAGTAAATGTAAAAGAAATAAGGTCAACAACCCATTTTCAATGCCCAATGTTGAAAGGAGTAAATTATACAACATGAGCAATTCGAATGCAAGTGATACGGGAAGCAAATGGACTTTGGGAAATGATCGAATCAGAACTAACAACTCAGATCGATACGAAGAAAGATAAGACAACAATAGCATATCTTTATCAATCACTACCAGAGGATCAACTGCTACATATTTCAAAATACAAGACTGCAAAGGCAGTTTGGGATGCTTTGAAGACAAGACACGTGGGTGTAAACCGTGTCCAGCAAGCAAAACAACAAACACTCAAATCGGAGTTTGAGATGTTACAGATGGAAGAAAATGAATCAATAGATTCATTCACTACGAAGATAACGAGTATCATTAACAGAGCAACAAGCGTCAGATTGACATATGAAGATCCTACACTTGTACGGAAACTACTAAACGTCGTACCTGACAGGTTTCTTCAAATTGTTGCATCGATAGAACAATACTCAAACCTGGACACGATGTCACTAGACGAAGCAATCGGAAGATTGAAGACTTTTGAGGAGAGACTTAAATGTAAGAAAGAAAGACATGTGGACAGTCAAGAGAGTTTGATGTTCACACAGCATGAAGGTCGAGGCCAACCTTTTAGAGGACGTGGTCGTGGAAGACTTAACCACTCTCAAGGCCGAGGCCAAGGCAGGAACAATCATCAAGAAGAATTGGAAACAAAAGACAAGTCTCAAATCATGTGCTACAAATGTCGCAAACTTGGACACTATGCCTATGAATGTCCAAGCAAACACAAGAACCAAGACAGAGAACAGTCCAATCTTATTGAAGAAGATTTAGAACCAACATTACTTATGGCAACTATTACCGAGAACGAAGAACCACTCTCCAAATGATGCAAAGCGGAGAAAGAGAAAATAGAACTTTGATCGCGTGATACGATCAAAGCACAAACCCGTGTGATGCGGTGACAACCTGTGAAGGGAGTGAATAATCCGTGTGATACGGTAACAACATGTGATATGAATAATCCTGTGATTGGACAAAAAAATCTGTGTGAAATAGATTTAAGTCATGTGATATGACAAAACAAATTGATTGTGTGACTCAATCGAAGAACAAGTGGAGTTGTGTGAAACTACTGCACAAGAATCAAAGACCAAGTGGAGTTGTGTGAAACTACTGCACAAGAATCAAAGACCAAGTGGAGTTGTATGAAACTACTGCACAAGAATCAAAGACCAAGTGGAGTTGTGTGAAACTACTGCACAAGAATCAAGACCAAGTGGAGTTGTGCGAAACTACTACACAAGAATTGAAGACCAAGTGGAGTTGTGTGAAAATACTGCACAAAATTGAAGAAGACTGTGAAAGTCAATATCAAACAAAGTTGTGAGACCATCAACATCAAAGATAGAAACAAAGAGAAAGAATTCAACTAAAGAAGAAAGAAGACAACGAAGACTTCAATACTCAAGAAGATCAAACGAAGAAAAGAAGACATTGAAGACTATTGTAACTTAAGTGAAGATTGAAGATTGAAGATTGAAGATTGAAGAACGAAGAACAAGGAACTATCTGTTTTGTCATTAGGGGGGAATGTTGGAATTGTAATGACAAAACAAATAGTAAGAAGATTATAGTTTAGTGTCAAAAGTGTAACTAGTAGATAGTTAAGATAGATTAGTGTAACTAGAACAAATCTGAAAAAGGTGCATCGGTTTGATCAGACACACGGTGGATCATCACCACCAACCGACACCACCTTTGAAAGAACATAACACCGGTTCATTAACACTGGTTGGTGTAGTATAAATAGGGATCAATGTAAATCACAAAGAACACCCCGAAATTATCAGATTTATAGAATCCTTGTTCCTTCTTCAGATCCAAAACCTGTGTTTTTCCCCAATAGATTTCGGCTATGGATTAAATTTCTACCATGTTTTCAAGTAAGGTTTATATAGTAGATGCATTGGATTCCTACCATGGATTTCTACTCTATTCTCTTTTTCGATTTCTGTTTTGTGAAATGCATCTGTATACATTCGACTTCCCGGTTAATTTCTCTCTGTACTCAGAATATACATCTGCCACTAGATGGATTTATCTAAATGCATTTGTTTGTGAATCTGCATAATGTTATAATGTCGTTGACATGCTATAACGCATTTGCTTGTGAATCTGCAAAATGTTATTGTTGAAACCTGTAGTATTTCTCACAATCTCTTTCCCACGTAGGAGGAGTGAAGAATGTTTTCCTTGTTTAAAAGTTGAAAACTATTTGAAATATTTGAAGGATGTTTGAAGGGAACTGACGCAGTAGGAATTGCGTGGAACGGATCGACAAACGTCAATCCAAAAGATTCCATTAAGAGGAAAAGTCTTGAATTCTAAGAACTGTATTAAATCTGATAACTTGAGTTGAATTGAAAACATTGAAATGAAATCCCAATTATAAGCTAAGCTAATTAAAGAGATAACCATGGAAACTATAATGGAATCAATCCATAAAAAAAAGAAATCCTTATCGTAAAATAACTCCTAAAGCAACTCAAAAACGAAAGATAGCTGTGTGATAGGGGGAACGCGCGGTTTGGCTCGCGGCTTTCAGGTAGCGTGGCTAGCCGCGTAAGCTTCTGTTTGTTTTTCATCCAGAGGGTTGCGCGGTTTTGTAACACCCGGATTTTTGGGTACGTTTATTTTTCGGGTTTTATAAGAATAATTATCCTAGAGATAACCCTTACATTAAATCTTGAATGATTTGTGTTTGGGTAGATTGTTTTAAAACAAAGAAAATCTGAATATATATATACTAGTTTTGTACCCGCACAATGCGGCGGGAGCCATGAATGTAAACGATTTTGAAGTTTTAGTAGTTTTGTTAAATCCGCTTATCATATGCTCATTATAAACAAATAACCTAAGGTTCGCGCCTCATCATACCATCATAACACCAAAAACATACTTTGAATACCAACCACTATTTAAACTTTATTGAATACAACCAAGAAATGCAATGCGTTTCTCAACTAATCGTATGATCAACCAAAAAATAAACATTGAATGAATACATTCGAGAAATAAATACATTATATAACTTATACAAATTGATATAAAAACATATCTCTAAGCCCCTCTTTTAGCCCTTGGTACAACTTATAGAGTTGGATGATAATGTTGGTCCCGAAGGCCTATACAAGTTTGTAGAAGGGGGGGGGGGGGGGTTGAATACAAACACACAGATTTTACTTTTCTAAATTGTTTATTGATAAATCATTAACAATTTACAGCTTGTTGCGGAAACAAGATTAAGGATAAACCTAAATCTAAACAAGTTGGAACACTAAGGTTTCTTGCACTAAGAGAGATAAGGAAATTACTAATAATAACCTATCTGAGATAAGAGATTTGAACTTGTCCAGAGTTAGCAAGTTACTTCAAAAGAAGTGAGTTCATCTCTTTATATACTGCATGCATTTAATGCAAGTCAGTATATACTTTACACGTGTCATCAGCTGGTTGGTTGCATGTCATTGACTTTTGTTAACAACCTTAGTAGCCGTAAGGATGAATAGTGTAGTATCAGAGTGGTTGTACGATTTCAGATTTTCGAAGGTTCTTTTCTGACATTTCGTACGGAGACGTGCAAGGGTGGTTAAGACAAAAGTACTTTGTACGGAGGACTTCATGATCAGCTTTCGTTGATTCAGCGATTATCATTTTCTATTCAGCGAATGATAAAGTTCAGCGATAGCTGAAGTCTTGTACTTGATACTTCACGTTGAGTGGACAAATCTGAGTCTTCGCTGATCCGCATCAGTTCATTAGGAGACTTGTCGCTGGTTCTTGAGCTTGATCTTCGAATTCAGCGTAGAACCTTTGTTGACGTGAAACTTGTCTTCAGGGATCATAAGTAAACCACTAACTTATCAGCGATCATCATAATGACTGAACAGACTCAGAGCATTAATGATGAACAGTGTTCGCTGAATGTTTAATTTAAAGAGCGAGAGTTCCTATCAGCGGTACTGGAAGATCTTAGTACTTATCAGCGATAGTGAAACTCTGATACATATTGTTTACTTACAATTTTCACTAAGTATAAGAGAGGGTCATTATCAAATCACTGAGGGTTTGGATCAACAATCTCCCCCTATTTGATTATGACATAGCAACAAAGAAAATTGCTATTTAATGAAAACATAAGGATAAAAAGAACTCATAAAATATTTGTCCCTTTTACTGTTTTCTGGGATCTTTTCAGTACTGATGGAGTAAAGTACATTCGCTGAAATCTTTCTTTAAAACTTTGAATCAGGTTACAAAGAGAAATGGAAAGATTACAAGTACAAGCGAAATAAATTACAAGTACAAAAGGATAACTGATAAAATAGATGAAAGAGGCGATTTTAACAGCTTACAGAGGTTCTTCCTTAATGAGAAGTTCATCAAGGGTCTTTTCAGTGGGGATCATCCAGTCAGGAACCGTTACACCTCGTTTTCTTTTGTTTAGCGCTTCTTCAAAGATCAAGGGTTTTAGGTGTCGTGCCTGAATGTCTTTTCTGAAGTCACACCGGTAGATGAGATCTCTGAGCTGTTCGATTGGAGTGATTGGAAGCTCAGCGATCCGTTGAAAACATTTACGTCCGTCGTAGTCGAGAAAGAATATTCCATAAGGATTACTAATGACTTTACCAGGGACGAAAAGTTCACATGGTGGCAAAGAAATGTCAAGGGCAGATAGATCAGGGTCAGGACCAAGCACTTCAGCGCGAGAGAAACCAATTCCAGTTTCATTTCGTATGACAGGACCTGAGTTTGAATCTTGACGTTTCTTCTTTGGAGAGGCCCTTTTTCTTTTCAGCTTAAGATCAGGAAGAGGAGGAATGTCCACACAAGAAGATATCAAGTCGATCTGTCTGTTTATCAGCTTTTCGAAATGATCCTTGTACTTAGATTGTGACGAATGGATAGCTAACCTCATCTCCAGCCATTCATAGAGACCATACCTTTTTACACTGTCAGCGCGAAAGGCTTCAGATTGGCCATCTTCTCTGAAAAGTTTGATGTCAACAATAGGTACTCCGATAGAGGTTCTTCCAGAGATGAATACCTTGTTGATCTTCGCTGGACGATATCTGAAGTGAATTTTCTCTTTACACCAGATCAGGGTGGTCTGAGAAACTTCAGTTTTCCTTTCCACGATCTTCTGGGCTTCTTCCCAAAGCTTTCGTTGGATTTGAATGGGAACACGTTTCTGCTTGGGGTCATTGACAGATTCTTGAGTAAGCTTGATGGCGTATTCTCTGTCTTTTTCTTCAGTTTCCTTTCTTTCAGCGATTAGGCGTTCAGCTCTGAAGTGTTCCTTGTATTCAGCTTTTGAGATTCTGAACTTTGGAGCAACTGAAGGAAGTTGATCACGCCTCAGAATGATTCGCTGATCCTCGAATCGTTTTATTATTTCCTCTCTTTTCTTTTGTTCCTCTTCACTTAGCTTTTGAGGAGCTAAGGAAGGTCTGCGTTTGTGAGAGAGAGTCTGTTCCTCAGGTTCATCAGTCTCAGAGATCAAATCCAAGACTGGGATTATTTCTTCAGCGGCAGCTGGTATTTTTGGTGAAGTCGCAGTTGTGGAGCCTTCAGCGATATCCTCAAACAGGGGAGAGGGCTAGCTGAAACAGAGCGATCTTACCAGTAAGAACTTGGGTAGAAACAGATAGAGAAATTGTTCAAGTGTATAGGCTTGGGTAGATGAACTGATAGTGTATGATAGAGGAGGGATGGAGTAAGAGATGTTTAATGTACCTGACAAACCGGCTTTTCAAGCAAGATCGTCAGATTGTCATCTTCAGCGACGCTTTTGCCTTTGCCTTTCTCAGCTCCAGAGGCTGAGGGCTTTGTCTTTGTCCGCTCCCCTGAAGGTTCATTTATCGAGATTCCCTTAAGAGCTTTAATCCTTGGGGCAGGTTTGACGATAAAGAAGTCATCGTCATCTTCGTCATCATCATCATCATTCTTTGGAGAAGGAGATGGTTCATCATCAGGGATGTCGACGTCTTCATCATCTTCTGCTTCGGATTCTTCAGCGTCTTCTTCGAGTTGCTCCCCCTCAGATACAGAGGCGAGCTTCTCGGTTCCCTCAGGGTTTTCATCTCCCTGAGGTCCAGCGGCTGCTTCCGCTTCAATAGTCTTCTCACCCTCTTCAGCGAAGGTGAGGTCTTCGTTCTTCTCTCCCCTGATAGATTCATCATGGGAAAGGTCTTCAGCGCTCTTGGAAGGGTTTTCAGCGCTCTTCTCCCCCTCTTTTTCATGATGACTGGGGGAGGAATGGGTAGATTCAGCAGCATGGGTAGGTTCTCTGTCTTCTTGGCCAGAGAGACCTACGCGAACTTCAATCTTAGCTAATCTGTCTTCAAGGCCAGAAATAGCAGGATTGATCTTCTTCAGCTCTGTGCGATCCGCTGCTGTGAAGTTTTCAGTTTCAGGGACGGGTGCAGGAGCAGGATCAGGAGTATTGGCTTTGTTCAGCAGCTGCTCGACCATTGTCTTTATCGAACTAACATCGGTCTTTACAGAGCCTAAGTCAGTTGTCAGAGTTTGGACATTTGTCTTTACATCAGACATATTTCCCTCGAGTCTTCCAACAGATGTCTTCAGCGTTGTTAGTTCGCCGGACATGGAGGAAACTGAGTTTTTGAGTGAGGTGTAGTCTGTGTAGATATCAGCGAGCACCTTAGCGAAATCGCTGAGAGTCTTATCAACTTGCTTCAAGTCATCTGTGGAAGCCTTCTTCTCCACCACCGTTGTCAGCTTTGTCAAATTTTCTCCAGCGGTGGTTACAGCTGTAGAGTTGTTGGAGAGTGTGGTGGTGAGACCTGTCAGCTTTGTTTCCACGGACTTCAGAGAAGCGTTGATGTCTCCCAAATTAGGACCTGTAACACATAAGTACTTGTGAACAAAGGAAAGCTCAGAAGTTTCAGGTTTAGTTACAGTGTATATGGGTTGATTTGTACCTGCAGGAGGATTGATGAACTCGTCAAAGTTGCGGATTCCTGAAAAATGTTCCATATCTTCCTCAAAAGTTCCGTGAGGAATGGTGATCTCTGCAGGTCCTGTCTTCATCATTCTTTGAGAAGCGTCAGCGGAGGCTTCTGGAATGATGGCATCTCTAGTATTCTTTGGAGGAGAGTCCAAGTGAGTAGAGGGAGAAGCGAAGGATAAGAATTAGGTTCGGGTACTGAGTTCAGCGTTGGATTCGCTGATAATCACTTCATCAGTCTTTGGAGAGACTGAAGGAGGTTGGGTAGGTTCCAAGTTTCTAACCTCAGCGTTTAGAGACGCTGAAGCCGGGATTGAAGGGATGGTTTGAATGGGTGTGGTAGAGCGTACCAC
Organism: Saussurea involucrata; assembly: GCA_033807775.1. Lineage (NCBI taxonomy): Eukaryota > Viridiplantae > Streptophyta > Magnoliopsida > Asterales > Asteraceae > Saussurea > Saussurea involucrata. Next base: position 90,681,576 of record CM066322.1, on the reverse strand, counting down.
GGAACTTTCCTTCAGCTCTGCAGAATGAGCTGAGGAGTCTTCAGCAAGAGATTGCTGGGCTGCTCCTTGGTTTTCTTGATCCTTTTGGAACCAAGTTGGATTGAAGAGTGTTTCCTTTTCTTAGAAGTAGAGGATTGTGTGGCCGGGGTATCAGTGATGGGTATAGTCGCTGAAGGAGCCACAAAAGTCGTAGAAGTAGGGTTGAGAAGAGTGAGAAGGGTAGAAAGACGTACCTCATTTTCGACAGGTTTGAAGTCGAGCACCTTAGGGCCAACCTGAGAGAGTTTCAGGTCTCCCTCTTTTGGGTAGCTGTCCTTTAGGCCATATTGAAAGATGGCGCTGATGAATCTTGGGTATGGAACCCATGCAGGCCTGTCAGTGGCAGAGTCTACTCTTTGCAGCAAGTCATCATAAATGAGAGATGCCCAATCAATGTGTAGACCTTTCAGCAGAGCGTATCCCATTGCTTGCTGAGGTTGAGCGGCTTGATCAGAGGAGCCGGTCTTGGCAGTCATGCAGCTGATAAGGTGAGCGAAGATGAAGTTCATCTCGCTGGGCATTTTTGATTTCTTCAGCAGGGTCAGCTTCTTCTCAGGCTTCTTGTCTCTGCCAATTTCCCATACATAGCCCATTGCATCAAAAAATGCAATAAGAGCTTCTTTGTCAGCGTGCTTTTTGTGGTCAGGGAATGGAACAAAAGGCTTTTCTTTTGTAGCGATGGAAAAGTTTAGAGCTTTGCGAATGATGGTTGGTGTGATCTTTATTGTGCCATATTCAGTATCGCAGAGGATACAATCAATTGTTTTGGAGGGAACTTTGGCGGATGGTAGCTGAGAGTGTCTGGCAGAGTACCAGAACTGGGATAGCAATAGCTGACTAGCAGGAGGTGTAATTGTCAGGGCTGTTGAAATGCAGCTATTCTTAAGGAAATTTACAGCATCATCCAGATGTGTAACTTGCTTTCGAGGAGGAAACTCGAAAAGCGCAGAGAGGTTGTTTATCTTGGTCCAGTCAAGTTGATCCATAGAAAACTTAACCTGTGGAGCCATGATGATATCCACTTCTTCAGAGTCAGTGGAGAAGTTCTCAGTGGCGGCATGAGTCTTGGAAGTTGCCATTTCTCTGTATTATCAGTTCAACCAAAGATGTTAACAAATAAGAATTATCTTAATGTGGAAAGAAATTTCCATTAAGATGTTTCGAATTTTATCCATTTCATTCAGACAAAAATGTCTTAATGAAGATTAGGGTTTTTCTTGATTTTTGACAGAAATGTAAAAACCATTGAATCTTGTTATCCAGTTTTCTATGAAGAAATTAGATTCTGGAAACGAATGAAGAACAAGTTTAAGATTTTTGCATTTAAACTTGAAGAACAACCATGAAATGGTTGTGTTCATAAAACCATGAAAGAAATGATTTCATTTTACAAAGTTCTTTTGTTTGATCTTGTTAAAACAAGTGAGAAGATCGGAAACAAGTTATACGCATTTGGTAATAAATAAGAACATATTAACCTTGATGTTTGATAAAGAGGATGATGAACAGTTCTTGAGGTTTTTGAGAGCACAAATGCAACAGAGGATTCTTTCTTGCGGAGGAATATTTGATCGCGTAAAAAACAAATATAAACCAAGAGTTTGTTTATATAGAGATTTTAGAAAGAGAAAATCTTTGAGCGGGAAAAGATTTTCATCATGACACGGACACGTGTTTGCATTTGATTGGCGAACAAACGAAACGTGCAAACGTGTGTCTGAAAGAAGAACGTGCCAGGGTTTATCCGTTGCAATGACGTCACAACTGTCCTTTCATATTCTTGGTTGTCTCTGTGATTTTGAAAAACTCAGGGACTCTTTGAAAACATGAAGCACTTAATAGAAATATCAGTGAAGGTTTTAAGAAATTTCAAAAAGTCGCTGTTAAGGAAGAGATATTCAGCGATGCAATTTATTTTGAAATCTTACATTTACATGCGATATGTCAGAGAGAGAAAACATACCTTGATATCAGCGAATCAAGTTTATTCAGAGAGAAGATGATGAAATGGATTATATAAGTTAATTTTATCCTATCGCTGATCAATGTGAATCGCTGAGGATTTTATCCTTCAAAGTTCAGCATTCCAAGCTCGCTGATGAGAAAGTTGAATCTTGTCTCATCAAGAGGTTTGGTAAACAGATCAGCTAACTGATAATCAGTTGGAATAAAATGAAGTTCTATATCACCATTCATCACATGATCTCTGATAAAATGATATCTGATCTCGATGTGTTTTGTCTTTGAGTGTAGCACTGGGTTGTTGGCTATAGCGATGGCACTTGTGCTGTCGCAATAGATTGGAATTTTGGAGAGCTGAAGATCATAGTCTAGTAGCTGATTTCTCATCCACAAGACCTGAGAGCAGCAGCTTCCAGCGGCTACATATTCAGCTTCAGCTGTGGAAGTGGACACTGAGTTTTGCTTCTTACTTGTCCAACTTACCAGCTTTCCACCCAGGAGCTGACATCCTCCTGTGGTGCTTTTCCTATCCATTTTGCAACCTGCAAAATCACTATCTGAATATGCAGTTAGGTCGAATCCTGAGTCTTTGGGATACCAAAGACCTAGATTCGCTGTACCCTTAAAATATCGAAAGATTCGCTTTACAGCTTTCATATGGGATATCTTAGGTTCAGCTTGATATCGTGCGCACAAGCATGTTGCAAACATAATATCGGGTCGGCTAGTTGTAAGGTACAATAGTGAGCCGATCATCCCACGGTACAACGTAACATTGACAGGAACACCCTTTGTGTCCTTATCAAGTGTTAGCGGTGGTGCCATAGGGGTTTTCATAGCTGAACTTTCAGTTAAGTCGAATTTCTTCAGCATATCTTTAACATATTTTCCCTGATTTATAAAAGTTCCTTTTTCAGTTTGCTTAATCTGAAGACCAAGGAAATATGTTAGTTCACCCATCATGCTCATTTTATACTCATCTTTCATTCTATCAGCGAAACGAGTACAAAGCTCAGGGTTAGTAGAACCAAATATAATGTCATCAACATATATTTGAACTAGAATGATATGACCTTTCACTTTTCTAAAAAATAGAGTTTTGTCAATCTTGCCTCGCTCAAATTTTTCAATATGGAGATAAGTGGAAAGAGTGTCATACCATGCACGTGGAGCTTGCTTCAAGCCATAAAGTGCCTTATCCGGTTTATAAACATAACCTGGATGCTTAGGATCTGAGAATCCTGGAGGTTGTTCCACATAGACTTCATCATTCAGCTTTCCATTTAGAAACGCTGACTTAACATCCATCTGATGTACTTTGAAGTTTTTGTGTACAGCATATGCTAAGAATAGACGAATAGATTCAAGTCTTGCTACAGGAGCAAATGTTTCGTCATAATCTATGCCTTCCTCTTGTCTGTATCCCTGAGCAACAAGACGAGCTTTGTTGCGGGTTACAGTACCATGTTCGTCCAACTTGTTTCGATAGACCCATTTAGTGCCTATCACAGTTTTGTCAGTTGGTCTTCGAACAAGTTTCCAAACTTTGTTTCTTTCAAATTCAGTCAGCTCTTCTTGCATGGCGCTGACCCAGTTTGGATCTTTGAGGGCATCATCTACCTTCTTTGGTTCAGTTAGTGAAATAAAATTTACAAATAAACAAATATTACCTGCACTTCGTCGAGTCTGAATCCCAGCGTTTGGATCACCAAGAATTTGATCAATTGGGTGATTTATGTTCCATCGCTGAGCCGGAGCATGAGATGCTGACTCAACTTGATCTTGTGAAGATGAAGCTTCAGCGACGTCGGGAGTATCAGCCAAGAGAGGAATGGATGCAGTTGTCATTATATTCATTGATTGCTGAGAGGTAGATGGAATGTCTGAGATATTTGGATCAACTGCAGGTATAGTGTTTATAGGAACAACTGAGACCCATGATGTTTCAGCTTCACTATTCTGCATGTTTGGAATGATAGTGGGACTATCATCTTCTACTGGATGAGCATGAGGAGTGGGAATATCTTCTGAATCACCAAGATGAGAAAACATCCATTGATTCAGTTCTTCTGTATCAGCGTTCGGTTTAGAGTTCGCTGAACGGGATTCGTCAAACGTGACGTGAATAGTTTCTTCTACAGTTTGTCTTCTTCGATTGAAGACTCTGAAGGCTTTGGAAACTGAGGAGTATCCAAGAAAGATTCCATCATCAGCCTTAGGATCAAACTTTCCAAGAGCATCTCTATTGTTCAGTATGAAACACTGACAACCAAAGATGTGAAGAAAGCTGATTGAGGGCTTTCTCCCATGAAAAAGTTCATAGGCTGTTTTATTGAATCTTTTGACTATCAGCGACATGTTTTGCGTAAAACAAGCAGTGTTGACAGCTTCTGCCCAAAACTGAGTAGGCAGGTGAGAATCGCTGAGCATTGAACGTGCAGCTTCAATAATTGTTCTATTTCTTCTTTCAGTGACTCCATTTTGTTGTGGTGTTCTCACTGACGAAAAGTTGTGAGAAATACCCTTACTCTCAAAGAAGGAATCAAGAGAACTGTTTTTGAATTCAGTCCCATGATCACTCCTTATTGAGCGAACGGTCAGATTGTTCAGGGTTTCCATCTTCCGAACAAAGGTGATGAGTTCTTCAGGGGTGTCACTCTTAGAACGGAGAAACATTACCCAAGTGAAGCGTGAGAATAAATCAACTATGACCAGCGTGTATTTCTTTCCAGCGATGGATTGTTTGTTAACAGGGCCAAACAAATCCATATGGAGTAGTTGTAGAGGAGATGACACTGAAGAAACTTGCTTTGATTTAAATCTTGCTTTGGTCTGCTTCCCTTTTTCACACGCTGAACATAATGACTCTTTGGCGTATGAATGTTGAGGTAGACCAGTGACTAACTCTTTTGACGAAAGAGTGTTCAGTGTCTTGAAATTTAGATGAGAGAGCCTCTTATGCCATAGCCAGTTGACATCAGATGAGTCCTTTGAGAAGAAACAGGAGTTCTCAGTGGTTGTTGAGTCCATGTTTATTACATAAACATTTTCCAAACGATAACCGCTGAGAGCTATCTTCTCCTTTTTGTCAGAGACAAAGCAGGATTCCTTAGTAAAAATTACTTTGTTATCCATGTCGCAAAGCTGACTGATGCTTAGAATATTATGCTTCAGCCCTTCAACATATGCGACTCTTCTGAAGGATCCTTGTATGACATTGGTGACGAAAAGTAGAAGAGAGAGGAAATCATTGTGAACATCCCCATTGAGAGCAAAATTTCGTAAGCAAAGTTTCTATATGAAATCAATATGGTACATTAGGGTTTGAGTTACCGGTAATCATTTTTGGTCAAAATATAATCGATTTCAACTTGCATTCCGTAAAATAGTTGACGGCTTCAAGCAATATTTCATTCCTCCTATAGAAGAAACACTACGGTTTGCCGAGTGAAGCTAAGAAAAAAGTTCACAGATTTAAATTTTTACACAGTAAAACAATATTTTCAAAACTAAACCAACTATTAAGTAATTAAGTATCTTGTAATGAGAAACCAAAAGACGCATTTAATTGATGGATCGTCACTTAGCAATTGAGTTCAGCGATAAGAAAGTACCTTTGGGACACGATTCAAAACATATGACCAAATTAGGATAATCCATTCATTATTTATTCATACGTAAAAAAAAATACATTTCAGAGAGTAGTTGTTTGACACAAAATGGCTATAAAAATAATTATAGGCAAGTAAACAACACAAATGGTATTCAACAATCACCAACCACCCTTTGAAATAACAACCAACAACAATCTCATTTCCTTCCTTCATACATGTGTTGAGTTCAAACAGGACCACAGATTTCACTGTTACCTGAATTATTCATCCCACCACAACCTGTTAGTTCATCTTTTCTGAAATCCAGAAATAATAATTTTGAATAATTTGAAAAACAACCTGTTAGTTCATCTTGCAGTTACAGAAGGGAATATCAAGATCCATTGCATTTCATAACCCCAACATATAAACGAAAGAAGAGAGAAACTTAACATAAAAAATAATATATATATATATATATATATATATATATGTGTGTATAATAGATACGATATGACATGGAGAGAAACTTACATCTGATTTTAGTACGAAACAAGAATCAAAGAAACATGATGGTTGCAGTTTTGTAATATGATGGTTGGAGGGTCACTGAAAGTCACCTAAACCCTCCCATACAAATACATTACATATATCAATCACATCACTTGACTATAATCATCAACTATCATAAGAACTATTAATGTGAAAACATGTTACAACAAGTTTGTTATGCAAAAAGCCTCAAATCATAGCCATTTTCTGATTTCTTGATAGCAAGCTTTCTATTTTTTCCATATCAAGGTTTTCTACTAACAAATTCATCAAACAGAAGTTCTAACATTTATAAACTTCACTATATCTTGAACAATAGGAATTATGAGTGGCCCATTGTATACATCACAAAAAGGGAATTGAAATGAAGGTAATACTCACAAAACCATAACCCTTGGACCTGTCGGTGTTCTTATCGGTGATCACAACAGCTTCCATGATCTATCCAAACTGCTCAAAGGATCGACCGGTGTTTTTATTAGTGTTCTTATCCTTCAATCTGGATACAACTCAACTCAACCAATAATCTAAAGAGTCGTTAACGTTAACAGTAAGATGCAACACTTTTATTTAACTTATTGGGTATGATTTTAATCTATTAAAACAAATTCATATGCAACATCATCATCCGATAAGCACTTACCGGATAAGAGTCGTCACTCTTACTTAACAGGTAAGATTCTCAAGTCATATTCATCCAAAAAGGTAAAGTGACCTTGTAAGTGCTTAGTAAATGACCCATAAATCAGGAAACTACTTTAAAAAAAAGGGACGAAACCCCTTGGAAAAACTTATTGAGTGAAAAGGAAATTACAAAAGATAAATGGGCATAAACGTTTTTACAAACCAAAACATCTTCCTAAAAAATGTTTAGGAAATAAAATCAACAAAGGTCTAAAATGAAAAACATAGACAAAAAGAAACTATGATAAATAAGGTGAGAATGTATATATGTGTATATAGAATGCGACTAAATGGTGCAATATCAATGGATATTTTAAAACCAAGAGACTTCATTGACTGAATAACAAATCAGCATACCATTTGACCCTATTCCAAAACAGATCCTAATGCTCTTTGGATGAAATTCACTTGATGTGTTTCCAACTTGAAAGAAATAAAAGTCTCTGGACAATTTATAACATAGTAATTACTAAATATATACTAAAATCGCATAGCATATTCTTCAACAAAGAAAGGAACCAAAAACACATAACTTGTTCTTCAATGAGAAGAAAGGAACCAACATTCATATATCCATTGCAGTTGCTTGAATATCTGTTTCCAAGAGTTCGAGAAATGGAAATCAACATTTTCCAAGCTCCGTCAGAAGGTTACAACAATTAAGGCTTCAAGCAGAAAAGAACATTGAACCAAATAAGTAAAACCCATATTTCATTGGCAACTTGATATGTTTTTGGAACATGTTACCTAAATATTGAACTTCAAATATCGATTGATATACATGCTAATGCTACAAACTCTTAGTAAAAGACCATAAATTTAAGACCATTTCCATGTGTCCAACAATTCACACATCATATATATGCACAAGCCAAAAAATGGGAACACAAAGAAAAAATGAAATACAAAAGAAAGGAAAAAAAACTTTCAAAACTTCACATAAACCAGTGTTTCAATGCATTCAATGCAGTTAATCTAAACCTATTTAGGTAAAAAAAACCAATAACATGCTTGAACAGAGCACCATCAATCTCAAAATTTCAATCATTAATAAACATTTATTTATCAAAGAAACAACCTCATCCATCTCAATGATACATCAAGACCACGAGCATAAAAAGATCCATATAGAGCACATTGTACCTTTCACATGGAGATAGTGCTTAAGGTTAGCCTCAACAAAGAAAGTAAACAAAAACACATAACCTATTTTTCAATGGAGAATTTAAGTAATAAAAGAAAACTTACCAGGAGAGATGCCGAACGGATGGGGAATCGAGCAAAGAGAGGGAGACATAATTAGTAATCAACAAAATCGAGCAAGGAGAGGGAAAAATCGAAAAAGGATTACCAGTATCTCAATTATTTTTGTACTTCAAACATTATAAAATGGGATCAGAACACTAATTTGTATAATCAAAATGAGGAAGAACATCAAAATTGTACCTTGAATGAAAGCATCGATGAAGTTTTTGAAACAAAAACTAAAAAATCGATTTTAGGTCCAAAAACTAAAAAATCTATTTGTGAGTGCGTTTCAAAACTCCTTATCTGCTTATTGTGTTTCCAGGAAGCACATGAGTGTTTGGATTTCAAAAAAAAAACTGCTTATCACGTTCCCAGGAAGCAGATAAGGAGTTTTTTGAGAAGTAGATCAAAAGTGACTTTTTTGGAACGGAGATAAATTATAAGCAAATAAGCATAAGTTAAAAATATAAGCACTCCCAAACACCCCCATAGAAAGAAATTGACTGCAAACAAGAGTTAGGGTTTCTTACCTACCTGAAATCAAAATCGTGATGTAGGTTTCTTCAAATCAAAATGAAACGGACAGCGAGACGATGTGTTTTGAGAGACAGAGAGCAGATCTTAGAGCATCCACAATCATGGTATAGCCACATCATCTTTCTCTCACTACCATATCAGTTTTCTATCTCCTAAAATTTTTATAAACCATTCACTCTCAATCATGAACCGGTCGACAATTTATATAATAAAAATTCATAATAATTAAAAACTACTTATTATAGTACCTATAACAATAATTATAAATTACAAATAGTTAAAATTCAGTTGTTATAAATAAAAATTACAATAATAAAAATCAATAATGATAAATATAAAATGTGGTTTTTTATAAAATGAAAATTATAACTAATTAAATTTGACTATAATTTACTAAATAAATTTTAACAAATAAAAAATAATCCAAACAACTTTTACATAAAAAATTGGGAAATTAATTAAAATACCACAAGTTTGACTTTGCTTTACCAAAATACCATAAATCTCGTCCAGTTTACCAAAATGCCACAATTTTTCGCGATGGGCCCCGCGATCGCGGGCCCCAGCCCACGTGTCCCACATCTTTGGCCAATTAGCCCGCGGAGGTCCACCAAGAATGCCCGCGGAACAGGTTTGGCCCCTGCCCGCGGAGATTGCTCGCGATCGCGGGATACCCAGGCCACGTGTCCCACAACTTTGGCCAAATAGCCCGCGGAGGTCCCTCAAGAATGCCCGCGGAACAGGTTTGGCCCCTTCCCGCAGAGGTTGCCCGCGATCGCGGGATACCCCGCCACGCGTTAGTATGGGGTTAACCCTAAAATTTTTTAATGGACCCAAACCCTAATTTTTAAGTATCGCCGCAAGTATATAAGAGAGAGGGGGGGGGGGGGGACCAAACGGCCACCACTTCTCTCAACTTAAAAAAACAACCTTCCTCTCCCAAACTCTCTCAATTTTAACGTGTAGAATACGCGCTCAAGTTTTTTGAAGATGGCTCGTGTTACTCATTTGGTAAGTTTTTCTTAAGTTTTTTGTTCTTTTTTTGTATGTTGTTATTTTAAGTTAAGATATATGATATGTATGTTGTTAGAGTGTTTATAACTTGTTATATATTTGAATATGATATTTGATCTATGGTTAAATTTTAAAATATATGATACGTATGTTTTTATGTTTGAATGTGATATTTGTATGTTATAATGTGATATTTGTATGTTGTTATAGATGTTAGAGTATTTTTATAAAAAAATGTTAAGATGGTGTTTTTTATAGAAAATTGTTAAGAATGTGTTTTTTATAAAAAAAAATGTTAAGATGGTGTTTTTTTTAATTTTTTTTTCTTAAGAGTGTGTTTTTATAAAAAAAATGTTAAGATGGTGTTTTTTATATAAATATTTCTTAAGAATGTGTTTTTTATAAAAAAAATGTTAAGATGGTGTTTTTAAAAAAAATATTTCTTAAAAGTGTTTTTATAAAAAAATGTTAAGATGGTGTTTTTTATAAAAATATTTCTTAAGAGTGTGTTTTTATAAAAAAAATGTTAAGATGATGTTTTTATAAAAATATTTCTTAAGAGTGTGTTTTTAAAAAAAATGTTAAGATGGTGTTTTTTATAAAAATATTTCTTAAGAGTGTGTTTTTATAAAAAAAATGTTAAGATGGTGTTTTTTATAAAAATATTTCTTAAGAGTGTTTTTATAAAAAAATGTTAAGAAGTTGTTTTTTATAAAAAAAATGTTAAGAATGTGTTTTTTATAAAAATAAGATGTTAAAGTGTTTTTTATAAAAATAAATGTTAGAGTTTGTTTTATAAAAATAATTCTTAAGAGTGTTTAAAAAAAAAGATGTTAAAGTGTTTGTTATAAAAATAAATGTTAAAGTATTTTTATAAAAATAAATGTTAAAGTGTTTATAAAAAAATGTTATGAATGACAATTTAGGTCCCTAAACTTTTAAGAATGACAACTTAGGTCCCTAAACTTTTAAGAATGACAACTTAGGTCCCTAAACTTTGATGAATGACAACTTAGGTCCCCTAACTTTGAAGAATGACAACTTAGGTCCTCTAACTTTGAAGAATGACAACTTAGGTCCCTAAACTTTGGTGAATGACCACTAGGGTCCCTAAACTTCTCTTGAGTTTCCTAGCCATAAATAAACCGCAACATACTATATATATAACACTATTATATGTTGAAATAAAATAAACCGCAACATCTATATATAACATTATTATATGTTTAAATAAAATAAACCGCAACATACTATATATAACACTATTATATGTTGAGATAAAATAAACCGCAACATCTATATATAACACTATTATATGTTGAAATAAAATAAACCGCAACATCTATATATAACATTATTATATGTTGAAATAAAATAAACCGCAACATACTATATATAACACTATTATATGTTGAAATAAAATAAACCGCAACATCTATATATAACATTATTATATGTTGAAATAAAATAAACCGCAACATACTATATATAACACTATTATATGTTGAAATAAAATAAACCGCAACATCTATATATAACATTATTATATGTTGAAATAAAATAAACCGCAACATACTATATATAACACTATTATATATTGAAATAAAATAAACCGCAACATCTATATATAACACTATTATATGTTGAAATAAAATAAACCGTAACATCTATATATAACACTATTATATGTTGAAATAAAATAAACCGCAACATCTATATATAACATTATTATATGTTGAAATAAAATAAACCGCAACATACTATATATAACACTATTATATCTTGAAATAAAATAAACCGCAACATCTATATATAACACTATTATATGTTGAAATAAAATAAACCGCAACATATCTATTTGGATTTTGTCAAACGGGTGTAAATAGCCCTAAGGTATATGGGGATTTAAGCAATCCTTGTGATTCCCCTGCTACCTGGAAGTCCAATGGATTGAGTGGTTTCTTTTCTAAAACTAAAACAAACGAATAATTATCAACACAATAAACCAAACAAGCAAAAACATCTATATATAACACTAACTATAACATCCGTGAATGACTATGTAGAGGGATTTATTTCACATTGACTTGACGTTAAAGTGCAAAGTTGGCTACATGGTGGAGTTAAGAGACCGCTTCAGGGGATTAGGTGATCGCGCAGCTACCCTTGAGGACATCTTTACAGGGACACCTTTCGGGCCATGGATGGACGTGTCTTACCCTGGTGGCGACCCTACGCTAGTCCACATGTTTCTACAACTCGAGGTCGAGGTCGCCAATGGTGAGTCGAAGGAGACGCATTTTGATTTCTTCGGCCATGAATTGCAGTTTGGGCGTCGTGAGTTCTGTCTAATTACAGGACTACGTTTTGGAGAGGCTCCCCCCTTCCTCCCTTAGCAGACTGCTCCTTCGTTCGTAGGGTTTGGGACGTGCATGCATCTCGTTTGAAGCTGAAGGCAGTCCGAGACATGATGAAAGAGGGCCTTAGTGCCCTAAGCGACGCCGATGATGTCCGTGTATGCTTGGTGGTGATCGTGGATATGGGCTTCATGGGCCGCGAGTATAGCCAGACTGCTTTCGATACGGTCATTAGGGCCGTCGAGGACTTGGATGTGTTTAACAGGTACCCGTGGGGTAGCCACATCTGGACACATAGCTACACTATTTTGCACCGAGCCATTGCCAGACGCGCCGATCGACGTTCCAAGATGAATCTTTGTGGTTTTACATACGCCTTCAAGGTTAGATACGTAGTATAACATAAATAATAATACATACAAACTGTTTGGCTTTCCTTTTTACGTACTTGCTCTTCTTGTGTAATTCCAGATATGGATCTTGGAGATGTTTCCCGCAGCCGTCCAATATTTCGTCAAGCGCGACGACATATTACTTAGGGGAACCTGTTGGGACAAGGGCCTTATTTCTCTAAATAGGGAGATTTGGACTGAGTTCTTTGTCAATCTAGAAGTGTAAGTTCTTTTACTATGTTTACAATGTTGCATACGTTAGTCCCGCTTATTAAATTTTTTATGTTTTATCATATATTTAGCCGCCGCTTGCGCCTTTCGATCACCTTGACCCTACTGCCGCCGAGAGGGACACACATTGGTACAACAACAGCGTGGCCTTTATTGACAGAGAGGCGGCAAGGGTTCGACGTCCCTCTCCTTCCACATCTGACGAAGATGAGGAAGACGACGCGAGGCACCCTTCCGATCAATATCAGTCACCCCCTTCCTCCTCCCATCGAGGTCCGACTTCCACCGATCCACCTCGTGGCACTTTAGACCAGCTGTGGGACCACGTTTTCGGGCAAGTACACACGCGTCTTGATGATCTGGAGGCATTCAACAGACAGTTTCGCGCTGTAAATGTTAGTGTGTAACTTAATTTGTCGGCCACGATCTTTTAGTTTGTATACTAATATTACGTTCTAAATTTGTTTTAGCTGTCGAGTACGACGCCGATCCCCGCGCCGTTCGGACAGGGGGCACATGAGACGTTTGACACCACATCCTATCCGTCATTCCCTGAGAGTGTAAGTCACACTGAGTAACCATTATAGTTATATGTTAGTTCCTAATTTTGTAACTCTTGTAATGATCAATGTCACGCAGGCCGGGATGTCGGGGGCAAACACATCCCAAATGCCGCCGTTTAGCACCACATCCTATTCTACTATCCCGGAGAGTGTAAGTGACACTGAGTAACCATTATATTATATGTTAGTTCATAAGTTTGTAACTCTTGTAATGATCAATGTCACGCAGGCCGGGATGTCGGGGGCATACACATCCCAAATGCCATCGTTTAGCACCACATCCTATTCTACTATCCCGAAGAGTGTAAGTGACACTGAGTAACCATTATACTTATATGTTAGTTCCTAATTTTGTAACTCTTATAATGATCAATGTCACGCAGGCCGGGATATCGGGGGCATACACATCCCAAATGCCGCCGTTTAGCAGGACATCCTATTCTACTATCCCGGAGAGTGTAAGTGACACTGAGTAACCATTATAGTTATATGTTAGTTCATAAGTTTGTAACTCTTGTAATGATCAATGTCACGCAGGCCGGGATGTCGGGGGCATACACATCCCAAATGCCGCCGTTTAGCAGCACATCCTATTCTACTATCCCGGAGAGTGTAAGTGACACTGAGTAACCAATATACTTATATGTTAGCTCCTAATTTTGTAACTCTTCTAATGATCAATGTCACGCAGGCCGGGATGTCGGGGGCATACACATCCCAAATGTCGCCGTTTAGCAACACATCCTATTCTACTATCCCGAAGAGTGTAAGTGACACTGAGTAACCATTATAGTTATTTGTTAGTCCATAAGTTTGTAACTCTTGTAATGATCAATGTCACGCAGGCCGGGATGTTGGGGGCATACACATCCCAAATGCCGCCGTTTAGCAGCACATCCTATTCTACTATCTCGGAGAGTGTAAGTGACACTGAGTAACCATTATACTTATATGTTAGTTCCTAATTTTGTAACTCTTGTAATGATCAATGTCACGCAGGCCGGGATATCGGGGGAATACACATCCCAAATGCCGTCGTTTAGCACCACATCCTATTCTACTATCCCGAAGAGTGTAAGTGACACTGAGTAACCATTATACTTATATGTTAGTTCCTAATTTTGTAACTCTTATAATGATCAATGTCACGCAGGCCGGGATGTCGGGGGCATACACATCCCAAATGCCGCCGTTTAGCAGCACATCCTATTCTACTATCCCGGAGAGTGCAAGTGACACTGAGTAACCATTATAGTTATATGTTAGTTCATAAGTTTGTAACTCTTGTAATGATCAATGTCACGCAGGCCGGGATGTCGGGGGCATACACATCCCAAATGCCGCCGTTTAGCAGCACATCCTATTCTACTATCCTGGAGAGTGTAAGTGACACTGAGTAACCATTATACTTATATGTTAGTTCCTAATTTTGTAACTCTTGTAATGATCAATGTCACGCAGGCCGGGATGTCGGGGGCATACACATCCCAAATGCCGCCGTTTAGCACCACATCCTATTCTACTATCCCGGAGAGTGTAAGTGACACTGAGTAACCATTATACTTATATGTTAGTTCCTAATTTTGTAACTCTTATAATGATCAATGTCACGCAGGCCGGGATGTCGGGGGCATACACATCCCAAATGCCGCCGTTTAGCAGCACATCCTATTCTACTATCTCGGAGAGTGTAAGTGACACTGAGTAACCATTATACTTATATGTTAGTTCCTAATTTTGTAACTCTTATAATGATCAATGTCACGCATGCCGGGATGTCCAGTGCAGGGGGTTACACATCCCAAATGGGGCCGTTCAACACTAATCTCTTCACGGACATCTTTGGCGGTTCAGCCGCAGAGTATTACAGGACGGGAATGCCGGCATTGTCGTACGTCACACCGCCACCTTCCATGCATACTGTAAGTTATTTTGGTAGTTTTGGTTTAATTGTGAACATTTCCTAAATTCTACTTAAAACATCTAATAACTTAATTTTCAGACGATGGGGTCTCCTATTATCGAGGAGCACTTCTCGGAGCTGGAAGATGACCCGATGGATGTTGTAGATCCACATGGGACACCGCTCCCTGAAAAGCGGGAGCCGAAACGTTCCAATTTTTTTTGGAACCCGTGGACACGACAAAAATCTACGACAGGACCGCCCCCTGAAAAGCAAGCAAAGCAAGCAGGAAAGCAAGCAGGGGGAACAAGGGAGGAAAGAAGGCGGGAAAGAGAAAGGGAAAGGTGGCTTCACCGGAGCGTCTACCGGCATCCGATATATTGAGGATGTGCAAGACTGGTCACCTTCCCCCCCCCCCCCCCCCCCATGATATTCGTCCCTTACTTGAGCCTGGAAATCACCCCCCGCTTTTTCCAAGTATTGCTGGCGGATGACCCTTTGGAGTCTTCGTTACAGGATGTGGTCAGTATGAAGTTTAACTATAGTCATATAATCAAATATATTTATATTACATGTCTAACCATCTATTTTTTATGTATAGCACATCGATTGTTGGGTCTCGCTGCTCCAAAAATCTCGTGGAACAGACACGAGGTGGACTATGATGTACAGTATTTTCTTTCCCTACCTGGTGCTCCCCCATCAAGGTCCCGCCTCCATGGCCAACTCATGCAATGGCGTGGAAGGGGTTTATTGGGCTCTCCTCGATGTGGTATGTAAATCGTTTTACTCTTATTTTATTTAAGTTGTTTTGTTGCTAACTAAGTTGTCTAATATTGTAATATTTCAGGTGTACATCCCTATATGCATTCATCCCAAACATTGGCTGCTCGGAGTGTTTGAGCTTGACGCTATGACCATGACCATATATGACAGCGACAGTGCCAATCTCTTCAAAGACCAATTGAATGACCAGATGGCAAGGTTTAAAGCTGTGCTATTTGAATTCTTTGGCCGGGTCAAGGACATGAGGCGTCGCGACGTTTCAGAGAACTTTCGCCATAAGTTCGCCAAGAATACACCCCAGCAGGCCGGGATGAATGTGGATTGCGGTGTCTGGGTATGCCGTAATGTCAGCATGTTGATAAATAACAATGTGGTATTTGTACACCCTGACCACACCGAGGCCGAGGCCAAGGCATTTCGCATACATATGGCGGAGTCCATTTATGCGCATTGTCAAATAAAGCAACGTTAGGTTGTTTATGTAACATTAAATAATTGTTATTTTTAGTATTAACTTATTTTGTTAAAGTATTGTGATTGACTTAGTGTTTACTTCATTTGGTTTTTGCTAATTTCATCCAATTACTCAACTTTGAGTATCGATATCTGTTTCACACATACTCCATTTTGGACGCATTATATATCGTTTCGAAGCTCTCATATAGGAGAACATAAACCTACTAAGAGTTAGTTATATATAACACACACACACACACACACACACACATATATATATATATATATATATATATATATATTTAAATGTGTCCAAAGTTTAGTAAAACCCATATTTTTACTAAAATTTTCCAACACCTAGTAAGTAGGTTTATGAAACTTGCGATAATCCTAATACAGAGATTATTGGATGAACATGCATTTATTTCTTGATTCACATGTGCATTAATCCTTAGACTACTTAAAGACTAATTTTCATGCTACTGAGTGAACTCAATGAACCGGCGAAGGGGTTTTTGTTAAATGGAAGTCTTATTCTCGAAACCGAGTTTTCTTTGGTTGGAATGCTTAAAAATTTCATCTGAAATTTGGTGTCTTCCTTTTGATGCAAAAATTGGTATTATGTAATGTAGAACAATATCTATATTATAGAAACTTGCATTTGACAGTACCATATAAATCAGATATACCATCTCATTAATTAGCTATGTTTGACTACTTAAAGACTAATTTTTAGCCTAATGAAAGACCTTTATTCAAGAGCAGACGAATATTGCAGTTACGTTTTCAGTCGAATCTTACAGGCTCTTTTGCAGACGAATATTGCAGTTACTTTTTCAGTCGAATCTTACAGGCAACTTTTCAGACGAAATCTTTGACCATATCTACATCCCTGATGAAGAACATACATTTTCACGGCTATAAGTAGATGGCATGATGAAGTAGTAATTCACAACTTGCTATCTTTCTTTTATACATTCTCTCCTCACCGTTTACAAATATTCTCTCGCTTTTCTTAACACTATGGCTGGAGGTTCAAGATCAAGGGGGAACAGGTCGGCGAATGTGGCTGGAACTTAACGTTCGGCAGTCTACCAACCACTGAACGATGGAGCTCGCCGGAGTACCTGGAAGGTACCGGAAACAGACGAGGAGTGGAGAAACTGTGGGCGAACTGCGACCGATTATCCATTCACGGCTGAGGAGGAAACAGACTGGGAGATGGCATGCGACAATTACCACTTCAATAATCGCATGAGAACCCCACCAATGTATCATTGTACCCAGCCGACGGGTATTCCACAAAGTCAACGAATTACTCCGTTAGTGCAAAAAGCCATTGATGAGGCGAACGCCGATATCGAAAAGGTAAAGGGTATGTGGAACCATAACATGGGGATTCAGCAGGGGAAAATGGAGTATCAAGCGGAGAAGAAACGAGAACTGGCCATGACTAGGGCTCACGTTCGGCAACTGCAACAAGAGATTAAGGAAGCTGAAGAGGAACTAGAAGAACTCGAATCGGACTACATGGGAATGGAGGACGTGATCAAGGAAAAGGTTAACTTGATCACTGGACTCCAGGACGCCTTCCAGTAGTAGATTTCTTTGTTTACCTGTACTGTATCCGTTTCGGTTGGGAAGATGATTTGCAATAATTTCTAGATGATATTCTTAATTAATTTCCTTGTTAAATAACTTAAAATGAGGAAAACATTTTCTTAAATTAATTTATATATTAAAAACATTAAAATGGAAAAGAAACAATACATTAAAAACCACATAAAATGATAACCTAAAAACTATAGGGACCATTAATGTTTTTTTAAATTTTCCACAAACTTCAGGGGCAAAAAGTGTAATTTCGGCATACCGTGGGACCACCGCGGGGTACCCTCGCAGGACAGGGGCCAAAAGTGTACCCACGGCCAAACTTCAGGGGCCAAAGTTGTACCGCGGGCATTCTTGAGGGACCTCCGCAGGCTATTTGGCCAAAGTTGTGGGACACGTGGCCGGGGTATCCCGCGATCGCGGGCAATCTCCGCGGGCAGGGGCCAAACCTGTTCCGCGGGCATTCTTGGGGGACCTCCGCGGGCTAATTGGCCAAAGATGTGGGACACGTGGGCTGGGGCCCGTGATCGCGGGGCCCACAACGGAAAATTGTGGCATTTTGGTAAACTGAACGAGATTTATGGTATTTTGGTAAAGCAGAGTCAAACTTGTGGTATTTTAATTAATTTCCCTAAAAAATTTATCGTCTATATAATAAATAAAAAAGAAACGAATTCAAAGATTTATAGTGCATTAAATAGTGGACGCCATTTCTTAAATTAATCTCCATTAAAAAAATTAAATAGGGCAACTTCTTGGTGGGCATGGACCGCTCCTTGCAGAAGGAGCGGTTTGCCACATCATCACTTCCTCAATGGCCAAAAAAATTTATGGAGCGGTTTATAGAGATCCACGTGGGGGTATGAACCTCCCATTGTGGATGCTCTTAGGGATGAAAAGAACTCTCATCTCATTTATATGCAACCATCTGAAGTTTTGGGAGCCATCAAGTAGCAGGTAGAAGAAGTGAAGAAATTTCAGTATGACTGCATTTCGTACAGGTATGGCATGATACGTGAAGAGTTGAAGAATAAAGCGTGTGGTAATCTCGGTATGGGCTCAGAATCCTCAGATATCACGGTATGGGCCGAGTCGCTGAGTTGTGTAGAGGCAGAAGGGGCCGGTCTTTTGTGCTTTTTAAATCAAAAGATTTCAACTTGTACATTGTGCATTTATACTTGTAATTAAGAGTTTTTTGAGTTTTATACTTTAAAGTCTTGTACATCATGCATAAAGGGTTTTGTTTAAGACTTTTGTCTTAAATGTATATATAAGTAGTATAGATAGGGTCTCCTTCTTTTGCTAACCAACCTATTGGTACTAACCATGCTAACCGATCACAACCATAGATTATTAAGATCAACGGTTATAATTAAATCAATATTTATAATATTATTTAAAATTAAAAAGAGAAGGTTGACAATTGTGCATAAGTGCATAACGACATTTTTGTCCAAAACAACAAAGATTTAAAAACGGAATCACCTAATTATCAGGGCATGGTTATAAAAAATAACATCTCTTCCAAAAAAGAAGAAACCGCGGCTATCTTCAACCAAAACTCACGAGATTATCGACTATAATCAACAAATAATCTTTTCATATCTTCGATCAAAAAGATTTTCGAAGGAAATCAAGAAGATATTGGAAGCTACTAATCGATGACAAGAATGGTTGGAACGAAGTTATGAGAGGTATGTTCGACCACTGTTAATGTAATATCAATCGACCACTGTTAAGGTTCGATTTTAATTAGGGTTCATTCGTTGGTTCGATAAAAATTTGGGTTCAATCGTTGGGTTAGACTAAAATTAGGGTTCATTCGTTGGGTTAGATAGAAATTGGGGTTCTTTCATACAAATCTCTGTTATTGTTCATTCGTTGTGTTTCGATTTTCAAGCAACTAAGCATTGTATAAATTGACTACAATTAGGGTTAATTATTATTTTAGGTTTGTGCAGAACGAAAACCAAGCGAGAGGATTTTCAAGAAATCCGGGTTATCAAAGTTTAAAAACCGCATGGACAACCCAGTAGACATCGATTCAGAAGGAAATCCCAACATCTCTCAAGTAGTTAACAGGGTGGTTAAAAGTGTTGGTAAATCGACTGCAAAAATCCAAATACAAGAAGGTATGATTTTATCAACACCCAGCTTTCTTTTTAAAACCCCACATTAATTTTAATAATGTAGTGATTTAGAGCAATTTATATTGACAGAGAGATGTTTATGTTAAAAGTTGCAAATTGGAAAAATTGTACAAGTGCATATATGCACATATAAGATTAAAATGAGTTCAAATTACTTTGATGGAACATAATTGTGCTTATGTGCATCCATTAGTTTTAAAAAATTTGTTATGTGCATAAATGCAATGTTTATAAAAGTCTAATAAAAGTGCATATGTGCACATATAAAGTATTTGTTATTTAGAATTCTTTATACTAGATAACTATGTGCACTTATGCAATTGGATTGACAATATAAAACTCTAATAAAAGATATGTGCACATATCAAGTATCTGTTATGAAAATTCTTTATACTAGATAACTATGTGCACTTATGCAATTGGATTGACAATACGATGATTAGAATTATTATTTAGCATAAACTTTTAACATATAAGAATTCTTTATACTATATAGCTAAGTGCATATGTGCACATATCTGTTATGAAAAGTCTATTTGGAATAATATTTAATCTATCTAAGTAACTACATATATATATGTTCGTTGTACAGGGTTGTCATCAGACAGTGATTTCGAGAAGCAACCAACTGTTGATTTGGGAGAAAATGAGGATGAAGGGACTAAAAAACGCAAAGAGAAAACGGTTAAGAAGAAGAAAGTTCAGCAACAAAGAGTTCTAAGTGGACCACCTGGAATACGGACAAGAACATCACCGAAAACGTTGCACGAAACGGTTAAAGCTTTAAACAAGATCAGAGAAAGTGTGTGAAGTTACTAGGTATGGAATCGTTGTTGGATATTACTTTGGATGGAGTTCCATCAAAACTGGGATATTATGTGGTAGACAACTTGAATACGACGCAGATGCATAGAAAGGTGAGGAATGGTGTGATTTCGATTACAATTGAGTCAATACATAGTATCCTGGGGTTGCCAAAAGGAGATATTGATCTGATTACATCAAAACCATTTGATGGGGATGAAAACGTGTTGTTATTCTGGAGGAGACAGTTCATCAAGGAGAGAGTGACACTGCAAGATATCCTAGCAGAAATTAGGAGAACGAAAGAAGCGGGTATAAAGTTCTCTCTCAACTTCTTGGTGATTGTGGTAAACACACTAGCGGAATGCAGTCGTACGTGGTTCTGTAATGTTGATTTTTTGTCAAAGATAAGTGGTCTAGACATGGTAACAAAGATCAACCGGTGCAAATATGTATACGATTGTATACCCGACAGCAAGCATAATTGGAAGAGAGAAAGCTCTAAAGCATTTTATTCTGGGCCGTTGACGTATCTGACGGTAAAACAATATGTGAAACAAATAAATTTATACTTGTATTTCATGTGTGTTCTACAAATTACGTATTTATAATTCTTTTGTTTGACATCTACTGTACGTTGAATCAACACAATGTCTCGATCTTCAAATAGAACACAAGGAAAACACGATGAGAAAATTGACACTAGATAATTTACGGAGAAGACACGTGATGGAATTAGAAGGCGAAGGATTTGGGTACGCTCCATTTATAAGCACTCAAATGGATGCAGAAGTACAAAATGATGTGGCTGGCACTTCAAATTCAGATGAAGCTAAGGAGCGAGATAGACAACATCGAAAGAAGGTAATATATTTTGTGCATGATTATTGTTATGGTACACACGATATTTGTTTATCTACACATGTGCACATAAACTGTGCTTGTGATTAATTTGGCATGTTGGTTTGATTATTCTTATGGTATACACGCTATTTGTTTATGTGCATACGTGTACATAACCTGACGTACTTAATTATTCAACAAAATTGCTTTGTGCATATGTATAAACGATATTTGTTTATGTGCACATAAACTGTCATACCCTATTATTAAACATATTGGTTATGTGCATATGTGCACATCAACTGTGCATGTGATTGTTTTGGCCTGTTGGTTTGATTGTTCTTATAGTATAAACGATATCTGTTTATGTGCATATGTGTACATAAACTGTGTACCTAATTATTAAACATATTGCTTATGTGCATATGTGCGCATACACTGTGTTTATGTGCACGTAAACTGCCAAAGTAGAGCAATATGAATTTACATGTTTATGCAACTTAACATGGTGTGAATATAATGAAAGAGATAGGTTGTCTGCTTGATTGACGTTGTGGATAAATGTAGCTTTAATTGCAATGATAATTTTAAATTATAGGTTATCATGAAAAAGCTGGATGATAGGATATTGGACATTAATTATTCAAGATGGGAAGTCGGTGCAGAACTAACGGCAACAATTGCTGAATTTCCGGGGGATGGAGACTTCAACAAGTTCAAGCTGGACTTAGCAAGCATATTCAAGGATAGCAAATGGGAAGTAGATGGTGATGCACGTGAGTAAGAGAATCCCCAACCATCGAACATAAACTCTCCAGCCACGGTACAAACAAGGCATCCTTCACTCGTGAATCGAACAGAGAATATCGAAAGAGCCATCGTTGTTCTGCCACAACGCGAAGGTACTCCCATATCAATAAAACAATTTGATATACCACTTTCACCATACTGGGAGAACCCGGTTTTACATGCAGAGGATGATATAGAGGTTGATATGGCGTCAAACGAGAAACGTGAGAAAGACAAAGAGATGATGAGACAATGCGGGATGAACAGGGCAGAAAAATATACTCAAAGTAAGAAATTTAATTTCTTTCCGATTGTTAACGTAGATGAACAAAGTAGTTTGAATCATCTTACTATTTTTATTAAACGCAATATACAAAACGTAACATTTGACATATTTATTTTGTAGGGAAATGATACGAAACACCAAAGGGAAGTCGGTACTAGGAGATACAACATCGATGTCAAATAAAGTTGGATTCACAGACCTTGCAGCACCATCCTATAACCTAGGAATAGGCACACCAAATCCACAATTGGGAGACACAAATGATTATGACATCAAAGAAGGAGAAAAGGATGTTGAAAATGATAAGGTTACAAAGAGAACAAAGAAGCCGAGTCCTTTATTCCGGTCACCTTGTGTGAAACGTTCTGTGAGTTTTGACGTGGCAAAAGATTAGATTAATTTAAGAGACTGGGTTTTGCATGGCTTAGGAGGATGCATGTAAGCTTTTATATTTACTAAATTAACCATTATTTCTTATTCTTAGAAAATAATGCACAATAATAATGTTGGGAATGTACATTACAGGGAAAATATGTTTCTAGATAATATGGGTATTACAATTGAGCGTAGGGATATGCAGTTTCTTGCTGGAGAAACAGATATTCCAAGGAGAATAATTGACGGTTGGGTGAAAGTCCTCAATTATGATGAGAGGTTGCGCAACACTGATTCACCAAACGGATTTTTCTTCACAACTTATGTTGCAGTAAGCAAGTTTCCATGTGCACATATAACACATACGGAAAAGCATAGAATACCTTCGTTCAGATATGTGCACATATTTAAAATGTTTGTACGTTCATATATGCACTTCACATACTTACATTACCAAAACTATATGTGCACATATTTGGAATATTAATATGTGAACATATTTTAAATGTTTGTATGTGCACATATGCACATATTATAGGTGCACATATGTGGAATATTTAAATGTGAACATATTCTAAATGTTTATATGTGCACATATGCACAGGTTATATTTGAATACAATATGACAATATACGAAATACTTATACGTGAAGATATGCACATATGCAAGTGCATATATGCACAGAGTATAGTTGAAAATTTATGTGCAGGTGTGTACACATATGATGTAGTGAACTAATACTATTTACATCTAATGTGTAAACAGCTAGATCAAGAGGCCACGGACCCCCAACTACCGACGGCAAGGAGGTATGAAGTATTTCAAAAACATGTACATAAATGGGGGAAATATTATCCTGTGGTGATAACAATGAAGAATCTGTATTTGGTATGATACACTTATAATAAAATTCGTTATTATTGCACTTCAAAATGGTTACAAATTAGTAATTAAAAATCGTCTTTGTAGATCTTTTTCCCATATGTAGATGGCCTACACTATTACTTCTTTGTCTTCAATTTAAAAAGGCCACCAGTTACAATAATAGACAGTGAGGAGAGATCGGGAAATTTTGAGGATTTGTACGAATTTCAGACAGACGCGTTGGTACGTATTAGATTGTCGTAGATTAATAATAAATATATGTATAATACAATAACTAATTACCAGCAAACAATGATGACGCATCATCTTCGTATACATAATCATCCGTACTGGAAAGCGTTTGAAGACGTTGGAACAAACGTGTTAAAGTTGAGATAGAGGGCAAGAGAAAAGAAATTTGACATGGGTGTCATCATGATGAGGAACTTGGAGATGTACTACGGAGAAGAGGATACCAAGTGGTATACCGGTCTACACAAGGAAAGTACGAAACAAAAGAATCAGTGTAACATCCCAAAAATACAACAGGACATACATAGCATTAAAATCATAACGTTTACAAATCTGGGTCCCAAAATCTCATTACATTACTCTAAGACTGAGGTTGGCGGAAACAACCTATACACAACTGAGAACAACTACTACTACAAGTGGCACATGCACTGTCTCTAACTGCAACTGTTCTTTATCTTGCTCTTGCTCACTTACCAGAGCCTTCTACTATATGCTTACCTGAAAAGGTTTTAGTTTTGAAAAGCGAGGGTTAGACCATGAGGTCTAGTGAGTTTCCTCCATAAACAGTGTACATCAACATTACAAAAATCATTTATAAAACAGTTCACATTCTTCACATAAACATTATTCATGGTACTGCACTGTGTGATGGATCACATAAACATTCCTCGATCGGGGTCCCAGCAGGTTCCCTTCTCGCCTCTTCCGTAGCCTACGCAGACTCCCCTTCCCGGAGCCTACGCAGACTCCCCTTCCCGGAGCCTACGCAGACTCCCATCTACTCGAAATAGGAGGAAACGAATTCCAACCTACCAGTCTGTCATACATATCCAAGGGATCATCAGAACCCGAGGATCTATCTCTGATCCCATAGTCCAGACCGACTCCACATAGCATTCATATAAACCACCATAGTCATAAAACATGAGATTTATAATACACTTTACAATTCGTTTCATTGCTGAATAATCCTTTCAGTAGAGCATAATTTTCATGGGAAAGCATTCGTAAAACTGGTCAATAAATCATGTTCATAAACATACCCTGATCTGTGAAATAATAAACGTTCATTTACGTAAGAATCATGTAAAACAACAGGGTATTTCCACATAACAACTTTCCTTGGAAAAACACGCATAATCACATATTTTAATTAGAAAAACTCACCAGATGCTTATAAGATCTTTTCTTACTTTTCTTCTGGCTTACGATCGAGTTCCCTGAGAAATAGATGAGATAAAAACTACTCAGATGCCTAACCCGACAGTCCAGACACCATCTGGATTCGACTTACCGGACACCCGCTACTTTCCGGGTACTACTTTCCGAACACCCATACTTACCGGACAACCATGCTTATCGGATAACCATGCTTACCGGACAACCATGCTTACCGGAAAACCATACTTACCGGACAATCATGCTTACCGGACAATCCTACTTACCGGACAATCATGCTTACCGAACAATCCTACTTACCGGACAACCATGCTTACAGGACAATCCTGCTTACCGGACACTCTCCCGGTAACCCTCATCACTAGGAGCTTACCGGACACCCTTCCGGTAGCCTTCATCACTTGAAGCATACCGGACAAGGCGCTGTGACAATTTCAGAGGCCGAAATCTTTCTAATCGCCCCATAAACGAAACGACAAGGCGGCAAACGACTTAATAAACATGCTAGGTCCATTTCTTACCATTCCTTGCTACTCAAACATGATTAGAGTGTTTAAATCCCTCTCTCAAGGTATCTTTTACCACTTTAAGAAAACTCTCCAAATACTCAACAATCTAATCAAAACAACCAGATACGAATTGGGATATGGAATTACCTGCTAGAATCACTCGTAGAATCAAATTCCAGATCCACATCCTCTTCCAGTTTTGTTGATTAATGATTCCTTCTCTTCAATTTGTTCTTGAGACCTCAAAACCCTTCTTTCTCTTCTCTCTAGTTCTTTCCAGCCACCAACCACCACCAAATGATTGGAAATCTAGGGTTTTGATCCCTATTTGTATCTTTCACAATTTGCACAAAGGCCCCTTAACTTAACTTTAATTTCTTAGAATTTAGCCACCAAACTTTCACTACATCCTAGAAATTCGGGTTGTTATAATCAGCTAAAGAGTCTACATGTCAAGTACGCACATAAGATGCTGACCAACAACGTTAACATAAGGAAACATTCGATCCCTTTAAGAGTTCAAAGGTTTCTTGTGACGGAGAAAGATTTGAAGGCAAGAAAGGGTATAGTAAAAGCATCTTTGATGAATGTCAGAAATTTTTTGTGTTTTGGGGACTTTTGATATCCGTTGTTGCTTTGTTTTTACTAGGTCTTTATTAAACCAGTAACATTAAGTGTGATAATATTGTTTTGAAAGATTTTCTAATTTCCGAGATTGATTATCTTTATGTTTAGTATTGCCTTTACATAATTTCCGAAATTGATTATCTGTGATTGATAATATTGACATTGCAGGTACCAAATTCGGCTATTATTAAATGTTTTAATATGTGCATATGTGCAAATAAACATATAAATGTAATATAAATTTGTATACGAACGCACATCATAAAAATATATGCACTTATGCACATATTGCAATTGCACATATGTACAGTTTATATTTTAAAACAACATAACCATATTTGAACTATTTATACGTGAAGATATGCACATACTCAATTGCACATATGCACATATTATATTTGAAAAAAAAGCGCACATGTTTGAAATGTTTATACGTTCAGATATGCACATATACAATGTGCATATATGCACACAATATTGTTGAACAAACAAATGCATGTATTTGAAATGTTTATAGATGCAAATATGCACATCCTTTTCTCCTTCTTAACCGATCATCCTGGAAGAGTAATTTTAATAGAAATCTTCTTAAAAGACACATTAATATTATTCTCAACCATTGTTGCTAAACATAAAAATATTAAAATAATGGAACAACATTTCAAGAACCATTAACTAACGGACAGTTACGCGAATCGTGTCCGGTGCACTGACCACACTTTTTACATTTACGTTTCGCCTTTTTACTCTTCTCCTGGATCCTCTCGGATACTCCAACCAAACACTTCCCGGTACCACATCCCTTGTTCCTCAGACCCCTAGGGGGTGTATGTCAACATCTTCCGGGACCGGAACACCAAAAAACTCATTCATAGTGTCCATCCTCTGCTGGTCTGGATCTTCAAGGGGCAATTGACTCTCTACTTCGGCTTTGAATTCTTCAAGGATATGAGAGAGCTTATGTAAACGCGTTTTATCATTCCGAATGCGACTAACGATTTCATCAATCTGACGACCAACACCATTTATTAATTTCTCTTTCTCATCATCGACCTCGCCATATCGTACATTGGCAGATTGAAATTGTACAGGTACCAACTCCTGACTCTATCTACGAAAAACATACTGATCAGGTACGAAATCAACTTTCTCGTTTGTCAGAACCGTCAAGGCATGTCGACAAAAGTACCCATTTCGTACAAAGAAATTGCATTCGCACTCAATCGTGTGATTAACAGAACTACGAACAACCTACAAACAACGCATATAAATGTGTTTTAAAAGCATATCAATTTATCTTTTAATCATTTAAAAAGAAACGTGAACATTACCTTGTACATCGCCTTTGTCCTTGAAAACTTGTTGTTATGCTTAATGGTATACGTCTTCAATTCACTAGATACTTCAACCGCCTCAATCCCGCAAGAAATAATAGCCTTCTTTAACTCCTTTTGGAAATCAAAAACAACATTTCTTGTGTACAACTTAGCAGCATGTTTCTCAATTGGATACGAGCTGACCAATTGCGAATACATGTCCTAGTTATGTTCTCATTAACAGCTTGTTTTTCACGTTGCTTCTCAATTGCAGCATCGTAGTTACTAAGAAAGAAGACAAGATCAAAATGCCATTCTACATATATATTGAAAAAGGCGTTCGCATCAGAGTATCTTTATAAAAGGCCGGAATCCAAGAATGGCGAATGTCATACATATCACTGAACCATGAGTCACGAACAAGGTTGTATTTGACAATCATTTTGTTCCACTCACTCTCAAAATCCTCAGGACTGATATGTACATTCCATACTAGTTTGTTTATAACGCGATTGAACTCGGGATCCTGATTTAATGCGACGCTAACCTAAAAACGCAAAAACAAAATTTAAAGTAATATATATAAAAAAAGATAACAAAATTTTTTATATATTAAAATATGAAAAATACCTTGGACGAAACTTTCTTCATTATGTGCCACATACATAAACGATGTCTGGACTCGATCAACACGAATGGCACCGCTTGTTTCATAGCAGAACATTGATCAGTAATGACAACCCCAGGCTGTTTATCATAACATCACATAAAAGCCTTTAACACCCATTTAAAATTTTCAATCGTCTCTCCAGCAATCAACGCCGACCCAACCACAACCGAACATTTGTGATTATCAACTGCCAAAAATGGTACAAAGGCCAACGCGTGCCTACAAATAAAAAACAACATTATAATCAAATAAAATTAAATCGAATGTCACAAGGAAAATTTAAATTATTTAATACAAATACTCACTCATTTGTCCTGTACGTTGCTCAAATGAAATTACATCTCCAAACTCTATATAATTAAGACGAGAAATTTCATCGGCCCAAAATACAGCTTGCAACTCCCGTTCATGACACAGATACTCAAAAACAAAATCGTCGTTAATCTTCTTTCTGTTTGTCAACTTATTAATAAACATCTTGGCATCCTTGTTCCCAACAAACCTATCAACATCTCGCTTATAATTCTGGTATTCAACCACAGTGCATCGATTATGTTCGACTCCACTCTTCAAGGAAGATTGTATTCGATGGGCCCTTGTCGCACCGAGCTTATATTGAGAACTATTCAACACATTCCTACAATCAATGTAGAGCATTTTCCTATTCTTTCGTGAAAAACGAAGGTCATTTCTATTAAACAACACATGATTACGCTCTTCAACAAACTCGAAAACCTCGTATCCAGACTTGTCCTTTAACAAATGTATCTTCACACAAGCATGGCACACGGACCATTTTACATTGGGGTTCCGTACATGTCGATCACCGGGACGAATCTTGAGCGAGTCAAAGTTCTTCTTCTTTGGGATAACCCTCTTTGCTACAAACAAACCAGCGCGTATGAATAGAGCCACTCTTGTTTGTCTTCTTCGCATACAACCTAACATCAAACCCCGTCTTGTACGCATAATTTCTATACATCGACTCGGCAGCATCAATAGTTGAAAAATGATCATTCAACTTCGGTTAAAGATCATCAGAAACCTTAGGTATCCATTTCTTCTCCCCGGATGGAGACTCGACAACATCGTATTGCAAATCATCCACTGGAAAAAAAACATATATATAATGTTACCAATCACACATCGAACAATACCAATATGAAGGTTGTGCATATGTGCAC
Organism: Saussurea involucrata; assembly: GCA_033807775.1. Classification (NCBI taxonomy): domain Eukaryota; kingdom Viridiplantae; phylum Streptophyta; class Magnoliopsida; order Asterales; family Asteraceae; genus Saussurea; species Saussurea involucrata. Next base: position 90,651,796 of record CM066322.1, on the reverse strand, counting down.
AATTTTCACAAAAACTTAAAACAACTATTAAATTGTGAGAGCAACAAGTAACTAACTTAGTGGATATATTAATAATGTGAAAATCCAATTTTACCCCTAATTTGTAAAATTGGCGTGAACTTAAACCAAATATAATAGAGCATTGTGATTGGTCAATTGGTGGTTAGCAAAAGAAGGGACCTCTCTCTCTCTCTCTCTCTCTCTCTATATATATATATATATATATATATATATTACCTAATATATCTCACCTAACTCCCTCTCATCTATCTTTTCATATTAATTTCTTAAACTCTCTCTCGTTCTCTCTTTCTCTCTACTAAGACCTCATCTCTCTGCTCTTTATCATTTGACCAACCACACTTTTATTAATTTTCACCTACTTTTAGACCTCAAACTCTACAACACCTTTTTCATATTCAATTCTTTTATCTTCTCATTCTATATCCCCTTTCAAAACGTGAACCTCACCTTTTTACCCAATTTCACCTTCTCATCTCTAATCCATTTTCTCCATCTAAAATTGTAACGACCCAAAAATACAACAAGACATACATAGCATTAAATCATAACGTTTACAAATCTGGGTCCCAAAATTTCATTACATAAATCTAAAACTGAGGTTGGCGGAAACAACCTATGCACAACTGAGAGCAACTACTACTACAAGTGGCACTGACAGTGTCTTTAACTGCATCTGTACTCTATCTTGCTCTTGCTCACTTATCTGAGTCTCCTACTATATGCTTACCTGAAAAGCTTTTAGTTTTGAAAAGCGAGGGTTAGACCATGAGGTCTAGTGAGTTCCCTCCATAAACAGTGTACATCAACATTATAAAAATCATTTTATAAAACACCTTAACATTCTTCACACAATTATTCAACCATGGTACTGCACAGTGTTTAAGGATCACATAGGTAGTCACATATCCGAGTAGGAAGGAAACGAATTCCCTCCTACAAGCTTCTCACATATCCGAGTAGGAAGGAAATGAATTCCCTCCTACAAGCTACTCACCTATCCGAGTATGAAGGAAATGAATTCCCTCCTACAAGCTTCTCACAACAGCCCAAGGGATCATCGGATCCTGAAGTACTCAGATCCCACTGTGCAGACCGACTCCATATAACATACACATAGCTCGACATAATCATGAAACATGAAATCCGTGTAATACTTTATAATTCATTTCACCTTGCAGAATAATCTTTTCGTTAAAACATACTTTTCATGGGAAAACATACGTAAAAGCTTGTAAATAAATCATGCTCGTAAACACACCATGATCAGTAAAATATTAAACTTTCATTCACGTAAAAATCATGTAAAATAACATGGCATTTCCACATAATCACTTTCTTTGGAAAAACACGTAAAATCACGTATTTTTGTTAGAAAAACTCACCTGGTGCGTTTAGCATCTGGTTTTACTTTGCTTCTGACTAACAATCGGGTTACCTGAGAAATGGATGAAATATAAACTGCTCAGACCCTAATACCAACTTCCGGACACTATCCGGACTCAACTTACCGGGTACTCTACTTACCGGGTCTCACACTTACCGGAACATTCCCTTACCAGAAATATCACTTACCGGATCTCACACTTACCGGAACATCTACTCACCGGGTCTCACACTTACCGGAACATCTACTTACCGGGTACTACTTCTCTTACCGGATACAAGAACTTACCGGGTACTTGGACTTTCCGGACACCACACCCCTTACCGGGTACTACGCATACGGTAACAAAACTTACCCGGTAAGGCTATTTGCCTGGTAACTCGCTATCCGGTAACCCTACTAAGATTTTTACCCGGTAACACACAACTTACCCGGAAACACTGCAACACCCGGTAACTACGAACTGGAAGAAAACTCAGTTCCTAAAAGTGATTAAAATCTGTTTTCTTACCAAAGAGTTGATTAGGCAGACATCTGGGTTCATCCTCCAACCATTAAACACCCATTTATTTCAATTTCTAACCATTAACACAGATTAATACAACCAAAAACCCAAAGACTCTTCTAATGGGATTTAGGTGAAGAACACAATTAGATCCACATGTTCTCACCCCCATTTCTTAGACAAAAGAGAAGGGAAACATGAATTAATCAGAAAAGTGTTTTAGAGGATTACCTGCACTGATCTCTTCCTTTAATCAAGACTCCTCCCAAAATGCTCCTTTTTTCCCTCTTTTCTCTTCTTCCAGCCGCCAAACACCAAGCAAAAAGAGAGAATTTGCTAAACCTAGGGATTTGAACCGTTATATACTCTTCACAATTTGCACAAAGTCCCCTTAACTTAACTTGCATTCTTTTAACAGTAGCCACTAAACTTCCACTACATACTAGAAATTCGGGTTGTTACAACACTCCCCCCTTAAAAGAATTCCGTCCCCGGAATTCCTCATTGGAAAAGATGCGGGTATCTTCCCCACACCAAAACTGACACTTCCTAAAGGTAATGCCACTTCTGACTCAGTCACCCACCTCATTAAATTCGAAACACGGAACATTGGGTGCATTCCCTATAGTTCTTACGGTAACTCCAACTCGTAGGCTAATGTTCCTACTCGATCACTCATGACAAAAGCAGATTAGATAAGGCTTCTCATGCATCTTTACATCCTTTTAGGAGCAACTTGGAGGAATCCCCCGCCACAACCCGAGATTCTTTTACAAAGAAACAATCACTCACTTGACAGCTTGGCACAAGGCCAACCCTGTACATCCCGACAACTCATAACCCAGAGTTCCTTCATCGTATTACAAGCAATTCTAGATTACTTCTCCCAACCAACATTCGTCTATGCAGATAACATTTCCCTTTCTCGGACCACCCAAACCACAGTTCGTCAACCATCTCTCACATCCTCACTAATTCACCACTCCATACTTATACGTAACTAAGAGTAGGAACCTCCAGACCCGTCGTTGAAGTGTTCACCTACTCGAATTACACTCATCCTGAAACACATCAATTCCTCGCTGATTGTCATGTTCGTTCAGTCATATAAAACATAACTCCGGTTATCCTCACTCAACTGGGAGGAGTAATTATGGTCACACCATACTATTATCACTAGCTTAATCACTGCACGACCAATTCATTTAAACATTTCTCATAAAGTCACTAACTTAACTCGTTCAGTTGTCTTATCCACTTCTTTCCTGCACAAAATTATACACAATTCCCTTCCTCAATACTCCTTCCAAAAGTTCGCACACTTATCAAATTAAATCTACACAACACTGCACCTTTCGGCACTACTGTCAAGCTTACTACTTCCAATTTACTCACTTATTCCGACACACTATCTTCACCTCCCCACGTTAGCGTGGAGCACTGCCCACCAACATTACTCGCCCCTCTCTTCCGACAATTCCCAATCTGAAAAATACTTTCTCATTACTATACATAACCAAGCGGTTGCACTAAAATTCTAACTTAAGGCTTTCGACCAAATCACCTCGAACTGACACCGGTGTTTGTTGTTACTACACATTCTTTGATCTTCAACTATTACCTTCTCGAATAATCCTTTCATACATAAGAAACAATTTTCATTCTCTAAAGACTTCTCATCTACTATACCACATTTTGAATAACCCATCCATCATCTTCTTTAAACTTACAGTGATTTCAAGAATATACTTACTTAGCGACTCACATACCCAGAAAAACGCTTGGTCTCTCATTTGGGCAAGCACCCAGTACTGCTCTGACATTCTACTCCGATAATAGATGTATCACACTGCTACTTACAACTACGTGTTCTAACCACTTGCTTAACAATTCGCATACCTCATCCGAAATTCCGAAAAAGGCTTCCATCTAATACTCCATCTTTCTAACATCACGTTACTACAACACTAACTGGCACATTTATCTTGGCAATTATTGCCACTACATAACAGTACATTTCTCACCCATAACATCACACTGCAGACCAAAACTCTCATGGACATCCATACACAATTCAAACTCGCCTTCAAATTTACCCGCATAAAAGATCGAGTCCATCTCGCTACTTTGTCCTTTCTCACTCTAGTTGAACTATAACTCCCTAATTCCCACTTAGCTCAAATGTAATCGTTCTTGCTAGCTCTCTACGATCCGAGCCCTTACATAAACAGGGCACATTCCCTCACTGGATGATATAAATTCCACCCTTGCTCCGATCGTGCTACATACCTTATCCTTCTACGAACCCTCCATACCTCGTAAGTAGAACGCTTATCCAAAACAGCAGTCTCTCACTAACTTAACACCCCTACAAGGTATTCTGTCAACTTTCACTCTCTTGGTTCAAGTCTTCGGCCTCAGCCAACTAACACCACTGCCGACTTCAACATCAACAGTCAACCTGTAACTACTTTCTTAGCTTATCCTCTAACATGGGTTCCTTACGGAACCTAATCCTCCCAACATATCATAATCAACTTCCTGATCTGTCTCTCTCTTTTCGAAACCTACTCATGTAACATCAACATTACAAGCTCACCTCAAAACTCATATCCCAACGCCGTGGACATTTCATTCCTGCCTCACAACACTACTTATAATGAGTTGCTAACACCAACACCTTGAAGGATTCAAGTCTTTCCTCCAGACGCAACCGTCCCTTGACAACCGTACTTCCAGTTACCGAACAAGGGTGCAGACCCTCATACAACCGACACTATAATCCACTCCCGACTCTTCCACTGTCCGACTCTCCTCTTGAACACAAATACTAATACTACAAACCTTCTTCCCTGATTGGTCCGACACTTTTCCACTCTTGGAGTTCTTCCTTAGTTTAACATGTAATACTCTACGACCTAGTGAGTTCATAGCCTTCATGCATGACAACGCAGTAAATAAATCATTCCACACATTATATCATTTTAAATAAACAACATTTGGAAACAACTTGGGTACACATGACCCCATTACCATTATAACTTCAATGCCCTGCACAACGATTCGAGAATCGCTTGCATGCATCTTCCCGTGAACCTCAATCTTTCTCAATCCGACGATGTTATTACGACAGTAATATATTGCATGAAAATCTTTTCATATGACACAATTTTGAAATAATTACCGACACAAAGTAAACCAGTCGGTTCTCACACTCATTTGTATAATATCAATAGGTCAATAAGCATTTTGGTTATAAAAGATTTGCAGGTAAACGTTTTCTTGACCTTTTTCAACAAAATTGACTTATCATGAAAAGAGTGGGATATTTTGCAAATCATTAAGCTCAAAACTTCATTGTGCGACGTAACTGAAATCGTTTTTTCTTTACACATGCGCTCGTACAGGCTGACTCATTTTCGATCAAAATTTACATTTACATATTTACTTTAAATCGTGAAAATTTCATGTTACGTAAAAGAACACCATGCATGAGACTCTATTTACAATTGGAGGCTACCCACTCAAACAAGATCATCCGCTTCACTCACGCAGCTTATCCTTGACACTCTACCTTCGACCAATGGTCGCCCTCTCGGGCACGCAATAACTTGCTTTACATGCGTTCCACATCTCACCTACTCAACCATTTCATACTATTTTCATTTTGATCAACTATCTCACCTTCTATTTCTACATGCTTTCACTTCACTATAGGTATCTTATCTCATTTACCCTGCCATTGAAAAGCTCGACTAAGAAGTCAGGGCTCCATTGATACTTTCAAGGTTTTGACATTGTCCGTCCTTACCATCCCGACTGATCTATCCCAAGATTCCTAGAACTGGGACTCTCCCGAAACAGGAGTCTTACTCAAACTCAACATTCATCCTCTTCGAATCCACGAAGAGCTACCTCTAGACGACTCATAACATTCTATACAACATTTCTACTCTTCGATGTATACATACATCACATCATATATGATTTCTCATGATACTTCCCAAGAAAGAGAACTCGGTCTATCCCTCAGGGATCTTGCTGACCTTCTAGATTACTGGAACACAACATATAAACTAGCTTAAGACTACAACTTCAAAATAATAAGGCAGGTTAAGCACATACATGTACCTGTAAGTTCGTAATTACACTGGCCAAGTGTAACCTCAAGCTTACCTTACATGACAGTCCTCAGTAACCTATTAGTCCTATCTCTACAACAGTGTCCTCCTAACGCATTTCCTGATTCTCAGTTGTGATTTCTACTCCAAAGTTTAAGTTTAGGCCCATCCGGTCACCTAAATCCCTTAAACTATGGCTCTGATACCATTTGTATCTGCCTAAAAATACAACAAGACATACATAGCATTAAATCATAACGTTTACAAATCTGGGTCCCAAAATTTCATTACATAAATCTAAAACTGAGGTTGGCGGAAACAACCTATGCACAACTGAGAGCAACTACTACTACAAGTGGCACTGACAGTGTCTTTAACTGCATCTGTACTCTATCTTGCTCTTGCTCACTTATCTGAGTCTCCTACTATATGCTTACCTGAAAAGCTTTTAGTTTTGAAAAGCGAGGGTTAGACCATGAGGTCTAGTGAGTTCCCTCCATAAACAGTGTACATCAACATTATAAAAATCATTTTATAAAACACCTTAACATTCTTCACACAATTATTCAACCATGGTACTGCACAGTGTTTAAGGATCACATAGGTAGTCACATATCCGAGTAGGAAGGAAACGAATTCCCTCCTACAAGCTTCTCACATATCCGAGTAGGAAGGAAATGAATTCCCTCCTACAAGCTACTCACCTATCCGAGTATGAAGGAAATGAATTCCCTCCTACAAGCTTCTCACAACAGCCCAAGGGATCATCGGATCCTGAAGTACTCAGATCCCACTGTGCAGACCGACTCCATATAACATACACATAGCTCGACATAATCATGAAACATGAAATCCGTGTAATACTTTATAATTCATTTCACCTTGCAGAATAATCTTTTCGTTAAAACATACTTTTCATGGGAAAACATACGTAAAAGCTTGTAAATAAATCATGCTCGTAAACACACCATGATCAGTAAAATATTAAACTTTCATTCACGTAAAAATCATGTAAAATAACATGGCATTTCCACATAATCACTTTCTTTGGAAAAACACGTAAAATCACGTATTTTTGTTAGAAAAACTCACCTGGTGCGTTTAGCATCTGGTTTTACTTTGCTTCTGACTAACAATCGGGTTACCTGAGAAATGGATGAAATATAAACTGCTCAGACCCTAATACCAACTTTCCGGACACTATCCGGACTCAACTTACCGGGTACTCTACTTACCGGGTCTCACACTTACTGGAACATTCACTTACCAGAAATATCACTTACCGGATCTCACACTTACCGGAACATCTACTCACCGGGTCTCACACTTACCGGAACATCTACTTACCGGGTACTACTTCTCTTACCGGATACAAGAACTTACCGGGTACTTGGACTTTCCGGACACCACACCCCTTACCGGGTACTACGCATACGGTAACCAAACTTACCCGGTAAGGCTATTTGCCCGGTAACTCGCTATCCGGTAACCCTACTAAGATTTTTACCCGGTAACACACAACTTACCCGGAAACACTGCAACTCCCGGTAACTACGAACCGGAAGAAAACCCAGTTCCTAAAAGTGATTAAAATCTGTTTTCTTACCAAAGAGTTGATTAGACAGACATATGGGTTCATCCTCCAACCATTGAACACCCATTTATTTCAATTTCTAACCATTAACACGGATTAATACAACCAAAAACCCAAAGACTCTTCTAATGGGATTTAGGTGAAGAACACAATTAGATCCTCATGTTCTCACCCCCATTTCTTAGATAAAAGAGAAGGGAAACAAGAATTAATCAGAAAAACATTTTAGATGATTACCTGCACTGATCTCTTCCTTTAATCACTTCCTTTAATCAAGACTCCTCCCAAAATGCTCCTTCTTTCCCTCTTTTCTCTTCTTCCAGCCTCCAAATACCAAGCAAAAAGAGAGAATTTGCTAAACCTAGGGATTTGAACCATTATATACTCTTCACAATTTGCACAAAGTCCCCTTAACTTAACTTGCATTCTTTTAACATTAGCCACTAAACTTCCACTACATACTAGAAATTCGGGTTGTTACAAAAATCCTCAAGTGGAGCACCGATTTCTATGATTTTGTCTAGCATTTGGGGAGTCTCATCCAAGAGTTCAAAGATCTTGCTATAAGTTTAAGATGGCCTTCATCTTCTGCACTCTCTCCTCACCATTGTTGAATTGAGTTTTAGGGTTTCCTACAAATCTATTTGTATGTCCATATTAGCCTTCTAAAACTTTATTCTTGTTAAAACCTTTCATTTTAACCTTCTATAACATCTCTCTTAATGTATCTCTAATATTATGAGTTTTGACCTATTTTGGGCATTTTGGGAAATTTGAGATTTTGATAAAGATTTGTGTGAACTTGATTTTGGGAGTTACTCTTGGTGTGTTTTAGGTTTGTTTGTAACCTAGATAAGGTTTCTAGTGATGAATGTTTGTGGATCTAAAGCTTACACCAAGGAAGCTCAAGATTGGGGTAAAACCTAGATTTAGCCTAAATCTAGCAAGGTGAGTTCAAGTTGCTTTGTGAAAACTATGTACATGCCAAAATGTGTATTTGTAAAGTAATAATGTGTTTACTTGGTATTTACCAATATGTTGAGTATTCGTCAAAGTTTTCATATTTGGTAACTTTAGGTTGATAAATATTATGAAATGCTCATATTTGGATTTTTAGATATTTTGACGAGTAAACCTCATAAATATGTTTTTGGTGATTTATTGTGCAAATGGAGTCTTTTGACGATTTATGCATTTTTAGTATATTTGGTTTTATAAACTATTTGGGAAAATGCACGTTATTGTGTCATGAAGCATTTTTGGAAATATAAACTGATTTGGCTCAACTGACGATGAGATTTTGGGTTTATCATATCCTTGATGTATGTGTTTGCATAAACACATGTTAAACGCATTTTATTATTTGAGGACTGTTATTCGATGGTCAATTGAGTTTTTGAGCAATTTGGCTCGATTTTGACTTAAAAGAGTCTTATGGACATTTGTCCGGTTTTAATAGCTCAATATGGAGCTCCATTTATGATTTGCATTTTATTGCATCTTATTTGAGAATTGCATGTTTGAGTGCATTAGTCATTCATTTGGAATCATGTGATTTAGACTGTGTTGCATTGGATCCATAGGCACGTAAGTCAGTCGTTTGGTGATGGTTGATTGGGTATCTCGGGGTTGGACCTCGGGACCCATGTTTTATGACCTATACTTTTCAAAGGTACACTAGGAGGGCTGAGTCCGGTTGTGCTATCATGATTGATAGGAGTTTATGACCCCTGCCATGTCGGGCAATGCCATAGTTGTAACCCCTCTTGGATGGGCCTTTGGTGGTATTCATGTTAATATTCGGCTAAGGTCAGCTGTCTTTTTGGGTGTGTCTTGGAAAGGAGTCGTAGGGACACTTGGGCCTTTATGTCGTGAAGTGTCATGCGATCAACGTTGTATGAGTGGCATACTTTTGTGTTTCCTCCACTCTCAACGGATACGGGTCTCCCCCGTTGTTGTCAAATATTATTTTCGGATATTGTAATATCCATGCTTTATTATCGTTGGTTTCGTACGAGATGGATTTAATACTGGATCCCCTCCACATGTATTAAGGCTTGAATGATGCACCTACTTCCATGTATTTGGTAATTGGATTTCTATCCTATTTATGCTTTGCGTGAGTATGGGGTTAGTTCCATGTTTTGGTATATTTCTATCTAAACGTTTATTACAAAGGTGGGACTTTTGGAAAAGACATCACTATACATTCTAAACTGTTACTTATTGACAATCGTGATTTAAGAAATCTTTCTTCTGTTTTATTTAATGTATAGTGATGAAAACTCTTGAACTCACTAGGCGTTAGCCTAACCCTTTTTATTTTTCGGCATGTGCATCAGGTTCCGGTTGGGGAATAGCGTTAGCGACACTGTGAAGAGTTTGAGTGCTAGTTGTGTGCTCGAGGAACGTTTAGCTTGGTGAAGTCTTCCGTATTTATGTTTGGGAATAGCAATTTATAGTTGGGTTAAGTAACACCCGACCTTACTTAGTTTGGTGTGATTTAAGTTATTGATTGTTGGCTTAAATTTTTATGTTTTTAAAGTTGAGATATTTCCATTGATGGTTTGGTAGAAGGAAATTTATCGAAGTTTTTATTTAGTTACTATTTCTAAATTTGAGGGTGTTACAGGTTTGGTGCGCGGCTTCAGGTTGCGTGGCAGACCGCGTAAGTCTCTGTTTCGACTCTTTTTTACTTGGTCCATTTGCTCTTCAAAGCGGGCTGCTAGACGCTCTATATCAGTCTCCTCCACCACTGAAGAACTCGACCCTGAGTTCTCATCAGAAAGAAACATGTCATCCGGGTGGTAGTCGTAGATATCCGCCACATTGAAGGTGTTAGAGATATGTAGCGAATCAGGGAGAGTGACCACGTAAGCATTGTCATTAATCTTCCTTGAAATCTTGAATGGGCCATATTTCCAGGGTTGTAACTTATTGTAAGTTCCAACGGGAAATCGTTCCTTCTGTAAGAATACCATGACATCATCTCCTACCTCGAAAGTCTTACGGCGTCGGTGCGTATCAACGGAGGATTTGTTCTTTATGCCCGTGAGTTCAAGTCTTGCTTTGACTTCTTCTTTGACCGCTTGCACATCTTTAGCCATATTATTGGCGGCGAGGCTTATTCCCGGAAGTTGCGGTAGTTTGACCAAGTCGACCATGTGCTTGGGAATCGAAGTGTAGACCAAGGAGAAAGAAGAGCATCCCGTTGTCGTGTGGGTTGCACTATTATAAGCGAATTCGATTTGTGGGAGAGCAAGGTCCCATTGTTTAGGCTTGTCACCACAAATACTTCGAAGCATGTTTCCTAATGTTCGATTCGTTACCTCAGTTTGTCCATCTGACTGGGGGTGAGTGGTGCTGCTTTTTGTTTAGTGCAGTCCCGAATAAACGCCAAAGAGTGATCCAAAAGTGACTCAAAAACTTCATGTCACGCTCGGAGGTGATAGTCTTCGGAACACCGTGTAGGCGGACTACTTCTTTGAAGAATAACTTGGTGATGTTGCTTGCGTCGGCGGTCTTTTTACAAGCTATGAAGTGCGTCATCTTGGAGAATCGGTCGACTACTACAAAGATAGAGTCGACTCCTCTTTGTGTGCGGGGTAGTCCTAAGACGAAGTCCATGGACAAATCTTTCCAAATATCATCGGGAACTGGCAATGGTAAATAGAGACCGGTGTTTTGAGATTGGCCTTTGGCAACTTGCCAAATGCAGCACTTTCGAACGATTGCTCCCACATCTCGTTTTAGGTGTGGCCAATGGTATCAATCAAGGACGCTATCAACGGTTTTGTCTAGGCTTAGGTGGCCGCCTAATCCTCCTCCATGTAGGTCTCTAATCAGTTTTTTCACGGAGAGAAGAGTTAGGTATGCATAATTGGTTACCTTTGAAAAGATATCCGTCTTGGATATAGTAATCTTCCATTGTGTACCCGTTTTGCATTTGGACCAAATATCCTTGAATTCGCCATCTTCTTCGTATTGCTCTTTTAGGACCTCGAATCCAACGATCTCTTGAGCTAGGGTGATCATTAGTGCAACTCGTCGACTCAAAGCATCGGCTACTCGGTTGAGAACCCCTGATTTGTGTTTAATGACAAAAGGGAAACTTTTGTAAGTAACTTACCCATCGTGCGTGCATTTTGCTTGCCAGTTTATGACTATTGATGAACTTGAGGGCTTGGTGGTCGGTAAAAAGTACAAACTCTTTCTGCACGACATAGTGTTCCCATTGTTTCAAGGCTCGGAACATGGCATAAAACTCTTGATCGTAAGTGCTCCACTTTTAACGGGTGTCGCTTAGTTTCTCGCTAAAGAATGTGATGGGTCGCTTTTCTTGAGAGAGGACAACTCCTACCCCTACTCCGCTTGCACTACACTCAACTTCAAAGACTTTGTCAAAGTCAGGAAGGGCGAGTACCGACACGGTGCTTAGTTTGCCTTTAATTGCAGTGAAGCTTCGGTCTTGCTCGGGTCCCCATTGGAATTTACCCTTTTCAGGAACTCGGTTATTGGTGCGGTGATGGTGCTGAAATCCCATATGAACCAGCCATGAAAACTCCGGACATCGGATACGGTTTTAGGAGTGAGCCATTCTTTTATTGCATGAACCTTTTCTTCGTCCACTTCTATGCCAGCTTCTCCAACAACGAATCCTAAAAATAGGAGCTTGTTGTTGCAGAAAGTACACTTCTTGAGGTTGACATAGAGTTTGTTATCTTGGAGCACGGTTAAGACTTGTCGGAGGTGTGCTAGATGATCCGTTTTGTTTCGGCTATAGATGAGTATGTCATCAAAGTATACCACTACGAATGAGCCGATGAACAGGCGGAGGACTTGGTTCATTGTCCTCATAAACGTGCTTGGGGCGTTAGAGGTTCCGAAGGACATGACTAACCATTTGTACAACCCTAATGGTGTTTTAAACGTTTTTTTCCATTCGTTGTCGGGTCGGATTCGGATTTGGTGGTAGCCGCTTCGAAGGTCGATCTTTGAAAATAGCTTTGCACCGGCTAATTCATCAAGCATGTCTTCCAAACGAGGAATAGGAAATCAGTACTTGATGGTGATTTTGTTGATGACGCGACTATCAATGCACATTCTCTATTGATTACCTTTCTTTGGTACAAGGAGGACGGGGACGGCGCAAGGGCTTAAGCTTTCTCGAATAAACCCTTTCCTCAAGAGGTCTTCAACTTGTTCCCTCAAGATCTCGTTCTCTTTGGGGCTCATGCAGTAGTGAGGAAGGTTTGGTAGATTCACGCCCGGATTTAGATCTATTTGGTGTTGGATGTCTCTCATAGGCGGCAATTCTGGTGGTAGGTCATCGGAGATTAGATCCGTGAAGTCTTTAAGTATTTTGCCGATCTCTTCCGGAATTTCGTCGTTGACTTTTCCGGCGCTCATTAAGCCTTTTACGACTATTGGGCAAAAGACTTGAGTTTCCTTGAAATCGTTCTCGAGGAGTTGTTCATCGGAGGTGATGATTAGAACGTTCTCACCTTTCTTTTCCGGGGTTTGGTGGAAGTTAGCCACGGGTGCCATGGCGATCTTACGGTCGCCCCAATGGAATATCATCACGTTGTCCCTTCTTTTGTAGGTGACGTCGTTGTCGTATTGCCATGGTCGACCAAGTAAGATATGGCACGCGTCCATATCGAGGACGTCACAAAGGACATTTTCTTTGTAGTGCTTGCTTATGGAGAGGGGAACTTTGCAAACTTGGGTTACACGAACTTGCGGTCCTTTCTTTACCCATATAAGTGAATACAGTGCGTCATGTGGTTGGGTTGGTAGACCAAGATAGTCTATCAACTTTTGAGAGACAAGATTTTCGCAGCTTCCGTTGTCTATGATCAGGTTGCAAACTTTTTTGTTGATGGAGCAATAGGTACGGAAGAGGTTCTTTCTTTGGCCTTCCTCTTTTGAAGATAGGATGACCCGTTAAAGTACGATGTTCACTTTTTCTTCGGACTCTTCTTCCGCGAATTCAACTCCATGGTAGTCATCTTTTTCTTCGCTTCCATGTTCATCCACGAAACCGACTGTTCTTTGGTTGGTGCACTAATTGGATCTATGGTCCGGTTGGCCACAACGATAACACTTGGATCCTGTTGGTTTGGCGTAGGGGTTGGACGGCTTTGGTGTGTCGGGCTTGCTTTGAGATCTGGTAGGGTTTCGTGATGGATTGGTGTCATGGGGGGCTGGGTTTGGCGCGATACCTTTTCCTTTATCAGATGCGAAACTAGGAGTTTCGGTGGGATTCGGTGTGGTGTACCGGCAATAGGATGAGGTTCGGGTGGTCTTCTCCATAAGCTCGGCTTTCATGGCTAGGCTTGATGCTTCCGTTACGGTCCATACAGTTTGGAGTCCGATCTTGTCTTGTATCGAACCTTTGAGCCCATTGATGTACCGTGCAACTCTTTGCCCCTCTGTCTCGCCGATTTCGTTTCGTTCGGAGAGGCGAATGAATTATGTGGTGTATTCTGTCACGGTTCCCGACCCTTGTGAACAAGCCAAATACATCTTGTAAAGGATTTGCTTGTAGTCTTCTGGTAGGAATCGGTCGGTCATTAACTGCTTTACCCTTCTCCACGAACGTACTGGGCCTTTTCGCTGCCTTTGTCGTTGGGCTATTAGTTTGTCCCACCATACGGTGGCGGTGCTTTTTAGGCGAAAAGCAACCATCTTTACTTGCTTGTGTTCCGGGATTTCCATGATTTCGAAGAAACGGTCGACCTCGATTTGCCAGTCTAGAAACTCTTCTACGCCCATGTTCCCATAGAAGTAGGGAATGTCAACCTTCATTCGGTAATCAGGGTCTTTTCGGGGTGGTTCAACATCTTCGTCGGATTCGGAGTCGGAACTCGAACTGGTGATCGTGCAGTGTCGGCCACCATGTTGGGGACGATGACGACCTTCGTACCTGTCTCGTCTTCGTCGATCAGTGTTGTTGGCGTTGATCTGGTTGGCGAACGTGGTTGTCAACGTGTTGAGGGTCGCGGTGAAGGCCGTTGTGAGCCCATCAAGATCTACTTGCGTAAGGGGTGGTGGTGGTGGTGGTGGTGGTTGTTCTGCCATCTTGAAGGTGAAGAGACAGGTAAGTCTGTGCTCTGATACCAACTAACGCAGTAGGAATTGCGTGGAACGAATCGACAAGCGTCAATCCAAAAGATGAACGAGTTTACCAACATAAACCCAGAAAATTAAGAGGAAAAGTCTTGAATTCCAAGAACTGTATTAAATCTGATAACTTGAATTGAATTGAAAACTTTGAAAAGAAATCCTATTTATAAGCTAAGCTAATTAAAGAGATAACCATGGAAACTATAATGGAATCAATCCATAAGGGAAAGAAATCCTTATTGTAAAATAACTCCTAAAGCAACTCAAAAACGAAAGATAGTTGTGTGATTAGGGGGAACGCGTGGTTTGGCTCACGGCTTCAGGTCGTGTGGCTAGCCGCGCAAGTTTCTGTTTGTTTTTCATCCAGAGGGTTGCGCGGTTTGGCGCGCGGCTTCAGATTGCGTGGCAGACCGCGTAAGTCTCTGTTTCGGCTCTTTTTGACTTGGTCCATTTGCTCTTCAAAACGGGCCGCTAGACGCTCTATATCAGGAACACAATGGGGCAAAGTCTAGAGGGGAGTTTTGGCAATACTATATAGTTGAGGGACTATATATATATATATATATATATAGAGAGAGAGAGAGAGAGAGAGAGAGAGAGAGAGGAAAGTTCAAATGAAAACTCAATTTTCATTGTGCACGTGAGGACAAATCCCGGTCACTTCATGTCTATTGATCCAACAACTCATATTAAATAAAGTTTTTAATTAAAATTATTAATTAAGGTGATTAGGGGTAAAAAGAGAAGATAATATAAACTCACGACTACCATGTTTGACTTTTTATTTTATTTTTTATTAAAAACTTTTACCCCCTTAAAGTTTAAAATAAATTTTCTTAAAAATTACTAATATTTTAATCAAACAAATTACATCAAAACGAGAATTTCGTGCTCTTCGATATAACATCCATCTCGACATAGTTTTTTTTTGTTGTTTTAACCGTTTTTACGTAAAATGTCATATATGTGTTAAATTCATTATGAATATTTATGTATGTTCAAGTGTGTACAACATCTCGACATCGTAAGTCCGTAACTCGATATCATCTTCTACAAAACTTTTTTCAACGTCGTAAGGCATCGTGTTCTTCATTACCGTAACCCAACACCCATCGAGATGAATCGGGAACCTATCGAGTTTCGGTTGTGAACCGAGGAACAAAAGAGGGTGTGTCACGTCTCCACACCTTCACAGGTCACTCATGTATTATTCATCATGAATAATGTATCATTCAGTATGAATAATACATCATTCATGGTGAATAATACACGATTCACGAATTCGTGTATTATTCATCCTACATGTTGAATAATTAATCCTGAATAATGTATTATTCATCATGAATAGTGAATGAACGTTCACCTTTGTTATTCATACTGAATGTTGATACCTGGAGATGTGCATACATATTCATAATGAATAAAACCAAGTTTCGGTTGTGAATCGGAGAGCAAAAGAGAGTGCGTCATGTGTCTACACCTTCACGGGTCATTCATATATTATTTATCATGAATAAAGTATCATTCAGAATGAATAATACAACATTCAAGGTGAATAATACACGATTCATGAGAAATAATACATGAATCATGAAGTCGTGTATTATTCATCTAAAATGTTATATTATTCATTTTGAATACTGTATTATTCGTCATGAATAGTGAATGAACGTTCCCCTTTGTCATTCATACTGAATATGGACACCAGGAAACGTGCATACATTTCACGTAAAAACGGTTAAAATGAAGAAAAAACTTTATCGAGATGGATGTCATATCGAAGAGCACGAAATTCTCGTTTTTTTGATGTAATTTTTTTATTAAAATATTAGTAATTTTTAAGATAATTTATTCAAAACTTTAAGGGGGTAAAAGATTTTTAATTAAAAAAGAAAACAAAAAGTCAAAGATGGTAGGCGCTGATTCAAATTTTCAGATTTGTCCCTAATCACTTCTCAATTGATTTCATTAAATTTTAACCATTGATTAGTTTTCTAAATTTTGATCAATGGCTAATATTGGTCCTCACGTGCACAGTGAAAAATGAGTTTTCATTTGAACTCACCCCTATAATATATATATATATATATATATATATATATATATATATATATATGTATTATCAAAGAGTTAGCACTTAGCACTTTGCAGAAAAAATTCCTTACATTTTTTGTCCTAATAGTTAACGGTCAGTTAACTGGCAATAGTTAAATTCAGTTATTTTTGAAGGGAAAAGAACGAACCAATGCAATTGTTCGTGAAACGTTGCATCTGTTCGAAACCATTTCACTTTTTCGTGAAAGGTTGCACCTCTTCACGAAAGGTTGTGACTTTGGAATTTTTCTGCTATATATATAGTTGTTTTACTTTATTTTCATTAACTAGTGTTCATCTTCTTCACCACATCTAAACCATGATCATGAGAAGAAGTGAAGAACTAGTAGGATCGTTGCCTATGATTCTTAAACTCGAGGAGGTCCTGGAAGGGAATTAGCCTAGATCCATCAACGACCTAGTGGGGGCTAATATTCCTTAAGAATAGTGATTCATCACGTCCTCGCTTTACTGTTTCGATAAATCCACTAACATGTTCTAACAGTTATAAACTTATAATGTTGTTTAGCTTGTAGAATACATTTTTTTACAAACAAACAAATTGAAAATTTGTGTGAATGCATTTGCCACTATGTATGTGCATCTATTGTTAAAAACTTGTATGCAACACTATGATGAAATGGGTTGAATCTATTATTAAATTTGTGAATCTGCTGTGTTTTTTGTAACGTCCCAAAACATAACATGCATTCATCTAGAAAATAAGCATTCATATTACATAATTATCTTGTCTTTACATCATCAATAAAGTGATCTAAATAAAAGTGACAGCGGAAGACTCTACGTCCACAGCCGAGATTCTATCTATAGTCATCTTTCAAAAATCTTGGAGTCGCCATGAGCTCCACATCTTTCTCGTCTCCATCTAATTCTTACTAGAATTGCCCACTGTACGCTTACCTGAAAATGGTTTAGTTTTTTAAAAGCGAGGGTTAGACCAAAAGGTCTAGTGAATTCTATCCATAAACATTTATCACAGTATAAAGGTCATTTCATAAAGAAAATACTTTCACATCTTTCTCATAACTTCATCCAAGGTTAAACACAGGGTTCAGGGATCGCATAAGCTACTCCGATTGGGGCCTAACGGGCACCCTCTCGTCTACGCCGGAATCCAAGTGGACTCCCCGTTCCTTCATGTAGGAGAAAACGAATTCCAACCTACAAGTTAATCCTCCATATGGCCAAGGGATTAGAAATCCCAAGGTACCCTGACCCCACTGTGCAACCGACTCCACATAGCATACACATACATTTGAAATCATATTCATGAAAACCTTACACATCTTTCATTTGTGAGTAAACACGTAAATCATGAAAACATGCATAACTTTTATAAATCAATTCATGCTCGATAAAGGAACCATATTCAGTAAAAAATAGTACGTCATAAAAAGGGGTGAGAGAACTCACCTGATAGCAAATTCTTTCCTTAACTTGGAGTCTCGCACCGACCGTTCACCTAATAATTAGTTTATAAATTTATTAGGTTTAACTCAATATCTGATT
Organism: Saussurea involucrata; assembly: GCA_033807775.1. Classification (NCBI taxonomy): domain Eukaryota; kingdom Viridiplantae; phylum Streptophyta; class Magnoliopsida; order Asterales; family Asteraceae; genus Saussurea; species Saussurea involucrata. Next base: position 90,633,416 of record CM066322.1, on the reverse strand, counting down.
CTACGTTCTCCTCTTAACCCTAACTTAAATGAATAATCAGAATTATCCTCTTCATACTAGGCCTTAAATCTTTTAACCCAAAACATACCTAAGCCCAAATCAACTATGCGGCCCAGCTATCAGATCGGCCCAACACTGGAACAACCAAGGTTTGCGCCACCCAAAGGTTTGCGCCACCCATGCTTGGTGCAAACTGAACTTTGCGCCAGCGCTTATGGCGCAAACTGTACTTTGCGCCAGCGCCTATGGCGCAAACTGGACTTTGCGCCAGACCTGGTTTCTTTCTCACTGTTCATACGCAGGTCCTAGAACAGTGGCAAAATACTTTGGTTCATTTGGTTCAAATGCTAAACTAACTCTTCATCAAACATTTACCCATAACCACTAACATTAAACTCAACTTAAATTTCATTTAACCCTTTAACCTTTTTAATCTGTGCTCTTCCCATCGAAATGGTTAGCAAGGGTTTAAAACTCCCAAAACCCAGTTACTAGAACATGAAGAACACATAGAAATTTAATTTACCCATCTATTTAATTCTCCCTTCATCCTTAAATCGTTTTCCAAAAGAAGAAGAAGTTTTCCATAGCCTAAATAACATAAATGGAATGATTACCTGAATGGATCCTTGGCACCAAAAGAGAAATTCCAAGTTGAGTTCTTCTTCTTCCTTTCTTCTCCTCGCCGCCACACACACACCAGGCCCAAAATACTGATTTGGGAACAATGGAGGCTGCCCTAGGGAAAAGTGCCCTTTTATATCCCCCTTAAATTGCAAAATAGGTCCTTACTAAAACTTTCCTTCTTCACAAATTGGCCACTAGACTCTCATATTTATAAGGAGAAACCCGGTTGTTACATTTTTACATGTGTTCTTGGGTTTAGCAAGCTGTTAAATGTTGCAAGGGTAGTGAACGACCAACAAGTTTTTCTGGTTTTGTGTTTTAGTTGCATACCTCAACAAAGCGAGCTATAAGTCACATAGTCTCACAACATGCAATCTTTCATGTTTTTTTTAATGTTGCAATAAATGATGTTGAAACTTTTCTAATAACCTATTTCTTAGGTGGCCTATGGCCCGACTTATTGAATCTTTTCTAATAACCTATTTCTTATGTGGTCTATGGCTCGACTTTGTCTCACGCTATGCAAACATAATTTGGTTTATGATTATATTTGGGTTGCGTATTTTATAATGTTTTACACATTAAGGCTATGTTTGGCAAACTAGCTGATAAGCTAGCTGTTGACTCATAAGCTAGTTGTTGACTCATAAACTAGCTGGTAGCTGATAAGCTAGCTGATGAAAAAGTCACGTTTGGCAAAACTAGCTTATAAACATGTAAAATGACCAAAAATGACCAAAAATGACATCTTCAAAAAAATTATCAATTATGATATTTAATTATATAATTAAAACAAATTTATAAAAATATAATATGTTAATTAATACAACCAATGTAGTAAAGAAAAATTAAATAATACAAATAGTTAATTAAAATAATTTAAAATTTATTATTACATATACACCATAAATTTTTAATTTGTTAAAACAAGTTTTAGAAAAAATATATATTAACTTATGATTTTAAATAACCGTTACATATAATATGAAAAAAATAATCAAATAATACTTAAAAAATAATAGTAGTTGATAATTAAAATATATTAATTAATATTATAAAATATATAAAAATAATTTATATGATTAACATGAACTCTAAATAATTAAAAATTAATATCAATATATAATTAAAACTTAATTTAATAATTTTCAGTTAATATTAATTAGATTTTATTAATTAATAATAATTAAATTTAAAAATTAATATTTATAATAATAATAGTTAGTAAATAATAATAAGGGGCAATATTAGAATATTCACAAAAAGCTACTGAAACGTTACTCCAAGCAGCGTTTCAAAAAGCTAGCTTATGGTCTATACCAAAAAAAAAAACTAGCTTATTTTTGCCAAACAATGCCTAAATGATTCGTTTATTAGAATAGTTTAAGAAAAAAAATCAAAATTTTCAAAAAAGGTATTTTGGTCATTTTTAATATTTCATTCCAGTTTCAAAGTTACATTATGTGTATCAAAAGCACATTTTTGATTTTTTTAAACATATTTTATTTCGATATCTATCAATCAAACATGTGGTCAAATCTGGTAACATCTCACTCTACTTCATTTAAATTTAAATTATTTTATTAGATTGCATTCAATACAAAGAAAATTGTGAACCAAACACACTACTTAAGGAATGCCTTTTTAAACGCACATTTTTAAACGGTTTTTAAAAAAATTCGAAAAAACCGTTTAAAAAGATAGCCGTATTTTTTGAAGTACGTTTTAAACGGTTTTATACAGTTGTTTACAGAAAACCGTGTAAAAAGACGTATAAATTTCACACGGTTTAAAGAAAAAAAACGTATAAAAATCCGCCAAACATTTTTACATGGTATTTTTATGTAACTGTGTAAAATTTATAGGTCTTTTCACACGGTTTTCTGTAAACAACCGTATAAAAAATTCAGATATTTTTTCAAACGATTTCACTCAAAAAACCGTTTAGAAGGGTTTAAAATTGTAGGATTTTCCTTATATTAATCCCAGGCGCCGTTTTTTTGTGTTATACCCTCCCCATCTTCTTCTTTTTTACTTTCTACACACAAATTATAGAGTCAATATTGATCCATTGAAAACTATTAAATATTGCAACGTATGTATTAACTAAATATCATTATTTTTAACCAATCAATATATTAATTATTAACACAATTGCTTGATGTTTTGATTTCATTTATCAACAAACCATTTTATGTTTTTCTCAATAATGTTATCATATTCTATTATATATGTATATATACACAATTGTATCAATTTATAATTAATAAACGGCCATGCTGAAGGACTATGGGTCAATGAAACCCGTAATACATAATCAAACAAGGTATGTCGATACTTTCACTATAATTTATATTTTAGAGTAAATTACATGATTGGTCTTGTGGTTTACACAAAATTACACTGTACGTCCCTAATTTGAAATAATTATGGAAAACGTCCATGTGTTTTACATTTTCACACGCCTTTGATCCCTATGTCCTAACACCGTTAAAGAATTCCGTTATCTCATTTAAACTGAAGGGTATTTCAGACACTTCCTATTTTTATTTAATATATATATATATATATATATACTATTTTTAGACACCAATTGTCGGGGTTATCTTCTCCAACCTTGAGATTGATCATGACCAACGATTCGCCGATCATCTTCTCCATTGTTGCCTGTTTCAGATGTGCTATCGTTCCTTGTAAAAACCGCCAACCCACAAAACCCGCCAACCCAACCCGCTAACAACCCAATTAAACCCAACCCGTCAACCCGCAAACCGTCAACCCGCTAACAACCATAATTCAACCCAACCCAAACCGTCAACCCGCCGCTAATATATATTATTTTGATAAATCTTATATATATGTGTGTATATATATATATCAAGGTGCTAATATATATATATATATATATATATATATATATATATATATATATATAATTAACATTTATTCTTCAAGTTATATACTAAAAACAATCTTACACCTTACAAAATAATGCGTCAACGCATCGTAACGCGCCATAACGCGTTACAAAGCAAGTCAAGCCTTAGAGTGGAGCCATAGGGGTTAACGTGGCAGCGAACCAAAGCATTGACGCCATAACGCGTCGTAACAAGGCCTAACGAGTTGTTTTGAACCATGATCTCTCTCTCTCTCTCTCTCTCTCTCTCTATATATATATATATATATATATATAATATTTAGAGCTATTATAATTTACAACTCTGGGTAAGTTATACATAAATTAGTCTAATTGTGGAAAAAATTTGTTTATCATATTAATAGAATTGACAACTTATTTGCGGAATCACTTAAGATAATGAGGTGTCATTAGAAACAGAAATGTCGAAAATTCGTGTCTAAGGGTTGTATATTTCTATTCGTCAAATTAAAAAAGAGAAACGTCAAATTTAAGTATATTTCTAACCCGCCAACCCAACCCGCCCAAACCCGCAAGGGTTGGGTTGGGTTGGTTTACACTTTTGTATGGGTTGGGTTGGGTTGAGAATTTTCAAACCGCCATAATTGGGTTAGGTTGTAAAAACATCAAAAACCGCCCAACCCAACCCGCTTACACCCCCTACAACTTTGTAATCAAAAGGACTCTACCGACACTGGTTTTCTTGCTTATGTATTAATAAATTACACTTTTGGTCCCTATAATTTTAATAGAAAAAAATAAATATAAAATGACTAAATTTTCCTTCTAATTAACCCAACTAACAGAACTTTTTAATGGTGTTAGGACATAGGGACCAAAGGCGTGTAAAAATGCAAACCACAAGGACGTTTTCTATATTATTTCAAATTAGGGATGTACAGTGCAATTTTGTGTAAACCACAAGGACCAATCATGTAATTTACTCTATATTTTATTTCAAAATCGCTAAACTTAAAAAAAGAGTTAAATGCAAATTTGGTCCCTGTGGTTTACATAAATTAACGAGTAAGGTCCCTTAAAAGAATTTTTAACGAGGAACATCTTTATAGTTTCATTTTTAGAATTTAGTCCCTCTATTTAATCAATAATTTTTTTTTGGCACAAACATATATCTTCTAATATAATGAGAAAAATAATTAAATAAAACTTAGATCTTAATTTTTTCCATCAAATATTTTATCTTTTCTAAAATTTTATTTTTCATAAAACTGTTTATTTCAAATAAAATATAATCTTGATAAATATTTTGTTTTAGTTAGTTGAATAATGTTATAATTTAGCACCACTTAAATTTTCACAATTTATCATAATAAACTAACAAATATTTTAGTTTTAAGTGACCTTACTCGTTAATTTATGTAAACCATAAAGACCAAACTTGCATTTAACTCTTAAACAAATACAAACTTGCATTTAACTCTTAAACAAATATAGACCAAAAATAGGGAGGGAAATACAAAACCACGTCTCCTCCATCTCTCCGCGTACGTACGGCTTCTCCTCTTCTTCATCTTTTCTCAACATCGATTCTTGTTAATCTTTCTAAACTGATTCAGCAGCGATGGACGAAGGACTTGGCAATGGAGAGGACGACCTTTTCTTTGATGATGCACTTGACAACGGGGTAGAACTTGGCAATGACGACGATGCATGTACGGCTTCTCCATCTTTTTACAAGTTTATTTGTGTTGTAAAATCTGTCTGTTGTCGGTGTCAAAAAATCCAATTTCTTGATAAACTTGTACATTACCGGTATTGATCTTGAGTGACCCGGAGTAATGGACTGAGTTATGGCCGGAGTGAGCCTGTTTTTCGTCCCTCGAATCTGCCAGAGAAAAATATCGTAGTAGTATTGTTACCGGTTTATAGAGAAATCTAAAAATAATAAAAATAATAAAAATAATTTTAAAAATAAATCCGAATTTTTCAGGTTTGTAAGATTTTCTTTTGACATTTTGTTGTCTTGTGTGTTGCATGCAAGCCATATCAAGTCATTTGGCTTGTATCATGTGTTTTTGTTATTTTTATTTTCTATATTTTGTGTTAAATGTGTGTATTTTGCATGTGTTGTATTGTGTATTTTGCATGTGTTGTATCGTGTATTTTTTATAAGTATACTTGTATCCATGAAGAATTTGCATGTAAATGATTTCATGTATTTTGGATCATTCCATGTATATTTAAAATGTGTATTTGTATATTTATTGTGTGCATGTATTGTGTAAATATACACATATGTATGAAGAGTTACTTGCAATAATTGCTTGTAATTTTAATGCATGTTTGTATAATTTGTTTAATTTGAGTCTTTATTTTGCATGTGTTTGCATGCATTTTTATTGGGAAGATAGACAACTAGTCTTTACGTTGTGTTGTGAACGACCCTCTAAGGAGAGTACCGAGTAGGACCGAGTTTACATACGTGCAACCCTTACTTACTTACCCCCCCCCCCCCAATTGGTATCAGAGCGTTACTCTGATCTTGTCTTTAAATTTTTGCCTAGATAAAAATTTAACTTTTCGGGTGTAGCTAGTTAATATTAGTTGTGTTTATATATTTACGTTTTTAATTTTTAATAAATAAGAAAATCAAAAAATATTTTTCAGTTGCCATTTTCTTTTTTATCAAAAATAAATAAATAAAAAACAAAATAAGAATAAATTAATAACAAACTAAAAATCGTTTTTGTTTCTTAGTAAAAAATAAATCAAAAATAATTTTCTGATTTATTCCTTTGTCCTGTAGTAAAATAAAAAGAATCTAAAGTCAAGTCAGTTGTCTTTTCTGCTTATACAGTATCCTAATAAATACCTGTTGTATCAGTTTACTTACATTTCGAAAATTATAAATCTGGAGTATAAGAAATTAGATTACCTTGGTCTCGAGCTTACTGTTCCAAATAAAAGATCTGTCACTCTAAGTGATAAAAATAAGATTAAGTGTAATTTTGAAAAAGACCACCAACACTGTTTTTATTCTTCTGAACCTGTTCAAAATACTATTTTAGACTTGTTAATTAATTTAGCAGAGAATTTAGGAAAAAGACTTTTGTGTCTTGAAGACACATTTTCTCATTTAAATAAAGAAGTGAAAGTTTTGCATACAAATCTAGACTATATAAAAGAAAAAATAGTAGAATTTTACAAAGTTTTACTCAGCCTAAATTAGGAAAGTTTGAAATAAGAAATTTGCAAAACTCTTTAGACAAATTTACAAAGAAGTTAGATCAACACAATTGTCCAGATTTATCTGATTTAGAAGATATTAAAGCTTTAACTGGGCAGATCAGTTCTCTCTCTTTAAAAACAAGTGTAAAAGATTTAATTAATAGAGACAAGCCTCCTAAGCATTATAATTTTGTAAAATTCAAAGATATTTAAAAAAAATGAAATTTTTTGTTTTAAAAGTTTTTGAAGAAAAGACAAAAAAAAGTTTTGACACCTCAAGATGCTTTAATGTATACGATTTAGTTCATCTTGAACTAATCGGTAGCGAGACTGATAAAATAATTTTTCCTAAAGAAATAGATATTATTTTAAAAGAAGAAGACCAGTTGCACTTATCTAGACAGATCACAGACAAATAATATATTTATTATGATAAGGATAAAAATATTAGAATCGGTCTTTTGCATGAAGACTTAGAATCTAATATAACAGACATCAGTTATCAAAAAGATTTGGTAGATGAAGAAGCTGAAAGCTGTAGAACCACCGCTAAAACTCCTTTAGGTAGAACTGTTCAGCAAGAAGCTTTTACTTATACTAGCTTTCCTCCTAGAGATTATAGAGATCCTCCTACAGATTTTAGATATATAGCAAAAGGGTTAGAAAAACCTTTAGAGCAAGACAAAAATAGCGATTCTGATTCTGAAATGATAAATGATTTTACCAAGACTTTTAATAATCGTAATACAGACTCAGACTCTTGCCATGATTTAGATTTTGTTAATATTGAAGAAATAACTTGTAACCATGATTGGCAAAAATATACAGGAACAAATAATATTCCTTGTATTATTTGCAATCTTTTTCCTCATAAGAGGCTAAGAGCTAAATGTATAATTTGTTTTATTGAAACCTGCATAAAATGTTTAGAAAAGAAAGATTTAATAAAAGTAGAACCAGATCAGATAAATATCTCAAAAGATCTTGATAAACAAGAAATTAGAATTTTAAGAAAGAGAGTAGAAAGCGTAGAAGACACTGTTAAGTTTTTTCAAAAGAAATTAGACTTTTTTGAAAGACAAATAAAAGGAAAACAAATAACTGATGAAAATAAAATTTTGATTCAACAAGACTATGTCCAAGTTGTTTGTAATACTGATAATTTAAAATCATTAAAGGTTAAATGTAAAATTCGAATTGATGATTTTATTATAAATTGCTTGGCGTTAGTAGATTCTGGTTCTAATTGCATTTTAAATAAATCTTTAATACGTGCTAGATATATAGTTAATTCAGACTCGCCTATAGAAGCCCAAATGGATGGAGAAATCTATTCCTATAAAGAAATGTTGAGACCAAACAGCAAGATTAGTTTTGAGACTAATTGTGGATTTAGCAAAGAATATATTTTACCCCATAGAAATACTTTTGTTAGAAAGTTAAATCTTACAAATATAGACTTTATTCTCGGATTAATTTTTTTTATTAAAAGACGATGGTAGCTTTACTTTAACCAAAGACTATTTACATTTTCACAGGCACACTTTCTTCACTCCTGCTATCACCACTCATTTGCCTTCAAGGGTAGATCACCATAATGACCACATTTTAGAAAAACCCTGCAAGTGTAAAAAAGAAAGAGAATGTCAGTTAAAAGACGAGGAGTTAGAAGAATTATTAGAATTTGAAGAATATGATTTTATAGAATACAACCTAGACTTTGTGAATAACGAGAAGTTATACACAGCCTTAGTGACCGAATCTGATATAGACAATTTAGTTTCTAAATTAGAAAAATAGGAATAATTGGAGAAGACATTATTAGATATTGGGATAAAGACAAAGTTTTGTGTGAATTGAAAATTAAAAATCCAGATTATGTTATAAAGACCAAAAATATAGAGCCAACTAATCTAGATAGAGAAGACTTCAAAATGCATATTTCTGAGCTAATAAAATTATGAGTCATAATAAAATCAGATAGTCCCCATAGATCAGCACCTTTCATTGTTAGAAAGCACTCTGAAATAATTAGAGGAAAAAGTAGGATGGTAATTAATTATAAGAGGCGAAATGACAATACCATAGATGACGCTTATAATATTCCTGATAAAACGGGTTTGATAAACAAAATTCAAAATGGCATAATTTTCAGCAAATTTGATCTAAAGTCAGGATTTTGGCAAGTTAAAATGCATCCGGATAGTATTAAATGGACTGCTTTTACTTGTCCCGAATGTCATTTCGAATGGTTAGTCATGCCTTTTGGGCTAAAAAATGCTCCAAGTATTTTTCAAAGAAAGATGGAAGACATTTTTAATAAACATAGTAATTTCGTAGCAGTTTATATAGATGATACTCTAGTTTTTAGCAAAAATAAAAAAGACCATAAAGGTCATTTACAAATTGTTTTTTCTGAATTTATAAGACATGGGTTAATTTTAAGTAAAAAGAAAATGCAGTTATTTAAAGATTACATAGACTTTTTTAGGAGTAAATATTGGAGAAGGAAGAATAAAGTTACAGCCCCATATAGCTCAGAAAGCTTTAGATTTCCCAGACAAATTAGCAGATTTAAAGCAGTTACAGAAGTTTTTGGGTTTAATAAATTATGCCAGACCTTTTATAAAAAATTTGGGAAAAATTGATGGCCCTTTATATGCAAAAACTTCTCCTAATGGACAAAGGTATTTTAATCATGAAGATGTCAAGCTTGTCCAACAATTAAAAAATGAGATAAAATCTTTACCAGAGCTAGCTTTACCTCTTGATACAGATTATTTGATAATAGAGACAGATGGTTGCAGTAAGGGTTGGGGAGCAATTCATTTATGTAAACCCCATAAATATGTAGACAAGACTTCTGAATTTTTTTGTCATTATAGTAGTGGCATTTATAAAGAAAAGGGTAACATCAGCAGTATAGATGCCGAATTACTAGCGATAAATTATGCTTTAGACAGTTTTGAGTTTTTTATTATTTCTAAGAAAGAAGTTACTATTAGAACAGACTATGAAGCAATTGTTTCTTTTTATAACAAAATGAAAGGTGAAAGTAAAAGAAGTAGTAGAAGACGTTGGTTAAATTTCTTAGATAGAATAAGCAATACTGGTTTATTTATAGAAATCAAGCATATTAGAGGTAGTGATAATAAAGCAGCAGATATATTAAGTAGATTATTAGAAGACAAATTAAATTGATTTTATTAATGTGTTCTTCATTTTTACAGATGAATAGACCCCCTTTGGGACCGGAGTTTCCTCCGAGTAATAATTTTGCAGGAAAACAGTATTTAATCAGACAAATTTTAATCAGAACAGACCTACTTACGAAGAACGTTTAAGATTTGGTAACAACGAACTTATTGTCTTTCCTAGTTGCAACAATGTCTCCTTCAGGCTTAAAGGGCATATTTCTCTGAGCAAAGAAGAACGCTGCTTGATAGACAATCTTTGGGTTGCCTTTGGGCGAAATCCCAAAGACATTAATTACTTTATAGCTTGCTTAAATGCCTTATCAGAACATTTTAATCAGACTTCTAAACGTTTTAAAATTTATGTCGTTTTTAAGGGTAAAAGACAGGTTTCTTTCATACGTGGATCGAAGTTCTTGATGCTACTCAAGGATACCATGGTCCCAAATTTAAAGGTTTTAATAACTACCAAGAAGCCATTACAGCAGCCCGAGAACGATTAGGCAAGAACTTTTTCGTTTCTCTCTCTCTAAAGAACTATACAGAACCCCCTTTTGAATTTTCGGTTACCAAATACTCTAGCCATATACTGTTTTGTGACCATTGTGAGACCCTTACCGAGAATTTCAAAGCCATCAATGATGACAATACCCAGCTTAGAAATGACAAACTTGTTCTTCAAAAACAAGTTTCTATGTTAAAAAGACAGTTACTTTCCTATACCCTAAACCAAACCAAAACACAGGCTCATCTTCTAGCCAGATTCAGAAGATTAAGATGGGTGGGCATTCTCCAATGAATGTCAATAGAGGTACCATTGAGCATAAGAAGTCAATGGCTAGTCCAGCTTTACCGGTGGCTGGTAAAGACTCATCAAATCCGGAGACGGCTATGGGATTGCCCAAATCTCAAGAGACTCAGAGGACTCTTGATTCCTCTACTAAAAGCCAGACTCAAAACCTTCCAAAAAATAAACAGCCCTTAAACCCTTCAAATAAAGAAATCTGGGATTCTCTATGGTGTAGCAAAGATAAACAAGTATTGTAGAAGGGGGGTTTAATACAATACACAAAAAATTTCACTTAATCTAATTCTTTTATTGAAAAACTTCAAATAAGAATTACACACAGAAACTATTGATTGTTGCGGAACAAAACAGATAAATCAGTTCAAACAATCTTACACACAGACACAAAGAGAATGAAGAACAATTGAAAATACACTTAGATAAACAATGAACTTCTTTGAGAGAGAAGAGGAAATGCCAGCACTTGGAGTCTTGAGGATCTTGTGAACTGGTAATCTTTGCAAGGTTGAAGATGATCTCTTTATATAGTGCCTCATGCATTAAATGCATGGACACTTGTCAAGCAAGGGTAGGAAGGCAGGTCTTCTGAAAAGTACTGAGATGTACTTTTTTGTCTTGAGGCGTTGACCTGCAGTGTATTGAAGTTGATCTTTCTTGAAAGTGATAAGAAAATCAAACAACCTTTTTCTGATCTTCGGATGATGTCTCCATCAGTGCAAGATATCCCAAATATGTTTTGCAGATAAAGTAGAATATACATGCTGAAAACTCTTGGCCGAAGATGTCTTCAAAAGATATCTTCAATAATTCTTTCTTAAAGAATTCTTCAAGTGATTCTGCCGATCATATCTTCAAGATTTCCTTGATGACACTTCAAGTGATCCTGCCGATCATGTCTTCAATTTTTCCTTGCCTAAGATGTCTTCAAGCATCTTGCCTAAGATGTCTTCAAGTAGTGTTGGCCGAAGACTTAGGATGTCTTCAAGTAGCAGCTTAACCTTTGGCTGAGAAGTCCATCTTCAATCCGCTTTAAAGATACACTTCTACTTTGTTTCTTCGGTTGATCTTCGACTTCACCGAACATGTTGTGTTACATAATTAAGCTGCTTGTAAAGAACCTAAAAAGTATTCTAAGTATGAAATGTGTAAAATGAAAGACTGGAGGTCATCTTCAAATCCTAAGTGACCTAACAACCTCCCCCTATTTGAGGATGACATCCATACTTAGAAACTGAAGAGTAAATACTGAATAATTCATTTTGACCCGTGTTTACTCTTTTTGGGTTCTTTTCACATAGTCCATTCTTTTGTTCTTTTTGGATTTTTTTTATTGTATCCGACATTTTCAAGTAAGATGAAATAATAAAGTATTGTTGTACAAACTAATGAAAGAAAAGGAATGGAGTATAGACAATATGAACAAAACAAAAATTACTTGCATCTTTGGAGGGGCAAGTTGAAACTTGTGTCTGGCTTGAGGATTCTTCATTTTGATCAGCAGCCTGTTGATGTGTTGGAGAACTTTATCTTTTAGACACTTTTGCTTTTCTTCAGATGTTCCAAATCTTCAAGTCATTCACTTACTCCAAAAGATTTCAGCCAAATGAGTCTGTGTTTAGGTAGGAGTCAAACCCATAATGGTGACAATTTTTTAGGGAGGTTTGAGGTTGAGTGAGTCAGTCTTAGGATGCTTCTGCCCATCTCTTGCATCTTCTTTCTTTCTCTTGGCATCTTCAACTCTTCCTGTTCAGCATCTTCAACTCTTCCTGTTCAGCATCATCATCCTTTATCTTTGATTTCCTCCCCCTCAGTTAGATCCGCCCGGACTGATGTGCTCCCCCTTGACCGGTCCGCCATTTTTTCGAGTTGGACGCTTGATATGAGTACCGAGGGTTGATGTTGCTCCTCCTCAGATGAATTATCCCCCTCAGTGACCGACGTAGAAAAAAGAACACTAAGATACGTTGGAAAATAGGCAGGAAAATCGGCCATGACTTAGAATACAAGGTATGGTGGGTAATAGGATGTAGGTAGTGAGAGAGTGATGGGAGAGGTTGAGTGTTTAGGAAAGAGAGAAATTTATGAGGATGAGGAAAGAGGAAGAGAGAGATGTTTTTTTTAAAAAAATTGGAATCGTAAGGGTGGGAAGTGTGGGTTTCGGCAGCCACAAGAAAATAAAGGGGGATGGGGTGAAAGAGATACCAAAAAAAATAGGAAGGTGGGGATGCTTATTGGTCAAGAAGTTCGGCAAAAAGGGGGGGAGGATTTCGGCAGCGAATAAAAGAAGGGGGGGATTTAGGCAAAAGTTTAGGCAAAGGGGGGGAACAAATAATTTGCACAAAGAAAAAAATTTGGGGTTGTTTGGCGTGGGAAGCTGTTGACACCAAAAAAAGGAGAGAGAGAGAGAGAGAAAGGGATTTTGAGTGGCTAAGGATGAGTGTATTTGATTGTTAGAAATTTTTTTTATCTTTTATAGTAGATGTCAGCAAGATGACATCAGCATGATGTCATCAAGATGGTGGATTTCAAAATTTTCTGCCGAAAAGTTATGTATTTTACTATTATTATCAAAAGAATTTTTTTTGTTCTTTTTCTCTATTTCTTTTGAATTTTCTTTTCTCTTTTTTGAATTTTTCTTTTCTCTCTCTCCTTTTTTTTAATTTTTTTTTCTCTCTTTTTTTTGATTTTTTTTTGTTTTTTCTTTTCTCTCTCTGTTTTTTATTTTGATTTTTCTTTTCTCTTTTTTTTTAATTTTTGTACATCTAAATTTGACACCTAAAATGATGTCATCCACATAGATTTGAACAAGAATAAGATTACCTGAGGTTTGTTTGATGAAAAGAGTGTTGTCAATCTTACCCCGAGTATACTTGTTCTTCAGAAGAAAGTCAGCTAGGGTGTCATACCAGGCACGAGAAGCTTGTTTAAGGCCATAGAGAGCCTTATCCAATCTATACACATAGTCAGGATGAGAGGAATCTTCAAATCCAGGAGGCTGTCCTGAAGGAAGATGGACTTAGGAAGGATAGACTTAGGAAAGATAGACTTAAGAAAGGTAGACTTAGCAAAGACAAACTTAGGAAAGATAGACTTAGGAAAGATAGACTTAGGGAATGAGGGTGAGAGGTAAGGTAAAAAGGTGAGAGGGTTAGAGTGTATAGTTAAGAGGGGTAGTGATAAGGGTTGACAGAAGGTGAGGTATTTATAAATGTTTGTGAAGGTGAGAGAGATTGAACTAGCAGGTAATAATGGGAAGGGAGTTTTTAAGAAAATGGAGGTAGATTTTTTGAATAGAAAAAGAAGGGTGAGGATTGGAAGTAGAGACATCTTTGGTAGAGTACTGTCAATTCTGTGAAGAGGAGGAGAAGCACTTAGCTGATACAAGAGCAATTGAGAGGGTGTGACCTTCTGGTTCATCCATATCGTTTATCTGGGCTATGATGCACACATTTGAAATGTCCTCCTCGCTTTTATATGTGGGTTCATCTGCCAAATCATGAGTTTTAGCAGACAGACCCTTTCCCTTTCCGACTAGCCTTTCATTTCTTTCCTTCTCTTTCTTGTATTTTTCTTTGTATCTTTCAGCCCGGTCAGAATCTCTTGTATTAAAAGAATCATATTTGGATCTTCCCGGTTTTGAAGAAAATCGGCCTGAGGAAGAAGTTATGGGTTTTTCAAAACGTTTACTTCTGCACTCAGAGGAAAAATGACTCTTTTTACCATAGTTAAAACATAATTCATTTGATTTGTTCGAAAAAGAGTGTTTGGAGAGAGAAGAGGAAGGTTGTCGACTAAACTTAGATTTTGTAGAAGAAAAGTGAGATTTGGATTTAGAATACCCATCTATCCTGGCCATTTCATCTGATAATTTGTCAACTGAAGTTTTCTCACATTCATCATCAACATCACTAAGATATGCTTCTGAATGCTCATTGGGATCCTTTTGACTATCATGGTCAGAGTCAGATGGGTAGGTGATTCTTGGAGTACACATAGTTCTTTTGGAAGAGTCACTTAAGAGAGCTATAGAAGAGCCCTTTATATATGTGATGACAGACTTCCTTTGCAACTTAGTCTGCTCATAGTTGAAGAGAGTTCCATAAAGAGCAGTGAGAGGCATGTGATCAAGATCCTTGGTTGTCTTTTTACAAGTATAGATGTTTTCCCAAAAATCAGGAAGACAATCCATAAACTTGCACATGACTTCCTCATTATCATACATGCGACCCAACAGTTTAAGATCATTAAGAAGACTGTTAAAGTGATTATAGTAGTCTGAAAGAGATTCTCCTTTCTCATAACAGAAGAGTTCATATTTTATAACAAGAGCAATCTTTCTGCTCTTTTTCACTTCAGACGTACCTTCATAAAGAACACATAGAGTGGACCACATTTCCTTAGCAGTAGAAAAGTTTACAAGAGAATGATAAACCTCACCAGGCAAAGAGAGGGCAATGATAGCTCTGACTTTAGTGTCAAGAGCTACAAGATGCTTATCTTTGTTAGAGCATTATTGTATTCAAGATTTACTGTAAAGTCAATGTACTGTATTAGTTCATAATGCATTTATACCTTGTATGTTATGGGTATAAATAGGCATGTCTAGTTCAATAGTTAGAAAACAATCAAGAACACTTGTAGCATTTTGTCATTTGTACTCATTGATCAATATATGGATGACTTTTGCTCTCTAGATTCTCTCTCTATATTTGATTGCTAGATCTGGGTTTATTAATTGGTATCAGAGCTAAATAGAAAATTCAAGCAGATCAAAGACCAAATTGAAGTTTTTTTACACTGCAGCTGAGGATTTCGGACCCTTCATCAATCACTGTTCATCAAGATTTCTGACCCTTCCTCGATTACTATTCATCCAGATTTCATCTTTTCTGCCATTTTTGATCTTTTTGATTGATTCTTGACATCACTGAACTCGTTTTTCATCCCTGATCATCTTTAATACACGAGTTTCTACCAAATTCTGCACAAAATTCATCGAATTGACCATTTTATAAACTTTTGTTCGAAAACTTGTTCTTACTGTTTTTGGATCAAAAGTCGATTAATTTGATCGATTTGGGATTTGAAATCAACTAAGAAAGTTTGTGGAATCAAATTTCGAACAAATCTGTGCAAATTTCATAACAATTGATCAAGAATTGAAAAAGTTATGGCTGAATCTGTGATTTTCGAGTTCGAAGTGAAGGTTTCGGATTGTTCTTGATGGTTTCAGATCATTCATAGATGGTTTCGAATCATTCATCATTTACTGTTGGTTTCGGATCCTTCTTTGTTTACTGTTCATCATGATTTCGAACCCTTAAGGAATCGAAACCAAGGATTTCGAACCCTTCTTGGTCCGAATCCATTGGTTTCGAACCCTTCTTGGTCCGAATCCATTGGTTTCGAACCCTTCTTGGTCCGAATCCATTGGTTTCGCACCCTTCTTGGTACGAATCCATTGGTTTCGAACCCTTCTTGGTCCGAATCCATTGGTTTCGAACCCTTCTTGATCCGAATTCGTGTTGATTAAAAAAAATATTAAGAGCTTTTCAAAACTTTTTGAGAAAATTTTTTATTCCGAAATTTTTTCTATAGTGTTTTTCATATACTTTAAGAGCTTTTCAAAAAAAAATTATATAATTTTTTTTTTCAACAGTGTATTTTATACACTTTCTGCTTGATTTCTGAAAGATCAACTTCTAGCAATACCATAAAGAGAGATGGGTTTGCAAAAAACTATTATAAAGGAGATTCCTCCAACTCCACAAGTTTTTGTTAAACCAAATAATGAAATTTTGCAACAAGTTCTTATAACATAAATACCTTCAACACCACAAACTTTTGTTAAATCTAATAATGAAAGTTTGAAGCAAATTATTGTTAAATCCAGTGGTGAAGGTTTGAAGCAAAATTTTGTTAAAACTAATACTTCAAATCCTTCAACTCATCAAGATGACATGAAGGAGCTTCAAGGAATTATAAAAGCATTGGAGGAAGAAAATGCTGATCTGAAGAGACAAATTTTAGACATTTCTTCTTCAAATGATAAACTTATTAAAAGAGTTACTAATCTTGACGTTTATATTGCAGATCTTGAAGCAAAGAGAGACAACTCAAGTCTGCATGATCAAATCAAGAAACTTCAAGAGAAATTAACAACTCTTCAAAGTGAAAATGCTGATATGAAGAGTAGAGAAGAAAAGAGAGTGAAGTGGAACTTAAAGTTACATGCTCAATTAAAAGAAGTTCAAGATAAAGAAAAAAGTTTGGACAGTGAAAACGCTGAGCTAAATAGAAAACTGTCTAATTTTTCTCTTGAAGAAAAGAAAGAATTTGAGCTTAAATATGTAAAACTTTTGAAGCAAGTCTTTGACTTTGAAAAAGTTTTATATCTTGAAAAAGAGAAGCAAGAAAAAGAAAGAACTGTTTTTGAAACTGAACGCAAATCTTTTGAGATTAAAAGTTCTGAACTTTCCGTGAAAATCTCTGATTTATAAAATCTTTTGGAAAAAGAAAGAAAAGATTTTGCGGAAAAGAAAAATCTTTTTGAAAAGGAAAGTAAAACCCTTAAAAAGAAAAATATGGAAATTTTCAAAGAGATTACTGATAAAAGAAAGTTTTTGGAAAAAGATTTTGAATCGGAACGCGAATATTTTGAAGATGCGATTCTTAATCTTACCAAAAGATTATCTGGTTTATCAGCTGATATTATGAAGGATCAATTGATCAAATCTGATCTCCAAAAGAAATTTGATCTAATTTCGAAAGAGAAAAATGTTTTGATAAACAAAGTCAAAGAACTTGAAGACATCATTTTTAAATTTGATGTCTCAAAGCAGGTCAGTCATGATACTATCTTTCAGACTCCATTTGTTAAATCAAATGATTCTGGATATTCTTTTAAAACTGATTCAAGTTCAAGTTTTAAAAATATTCCTTCTAAACAATTTAATAGATCAACTGATTTCTCAAAATATCAGATTCGTTCAACAAATCTCTTCTATAATTATCTGCTTGATAAATCAGATAACAAAACAAATGTGCCTAAAGTTAATACTTCCAAACCTAAAGAAGTTCAAGTCTTCAAAAAGGTGAAGATGGAATGGAGAGTCGGCACAACAGTTCCAAAGAAAGATGTACCAAAATCATTTGCTTCCACATCAAAGGCCAAAAAGAACAATGCGCCGAAAGGTAAATCTTCTGCTAAACCTAATCCTATTCATTCCGCAAATCATCTGATTAGGTTGGCACATAAGAAAATCTGTTGTTCTTACTGTGGATCAAATGATTTTGTACATAAAGATTATACTTCTTATTGGTACGGTACTTACAGTATTCCTTCTAAGAAATCTACACCTAACACACTAGGACCCAAGTCCCGTTGGGTACCAAAATCTGCTTAATCTGTTTTGTAGGTTCTTCATGTGTTGTGCTGAATGTTACATATATACCACACACATGATTGATAACAGAAGAGAAGCGGTGAATTTTTTGAAGAATGTATGTACCATTAAGGGGGAGTAAAGAGATATTGGTTTCTGAATACATCAGTTCAGGACCCGAGCTTCAACGTTTTTGGCTTTTGAACATATCAGTTCAAAACTCGTGCTTCAACGACTATGGCTTCTCAACAATTCAGTTCAGGACCCGTACTTCAAAGACTAAGACTTCTAAACAAATCAATTTAGAACTCATACTTCTCAGGTGATATCCTTAACTGTCACATCTTTCTGTTTCAAGGAACAAGTGGTGAAAGGTAACATTGCATTATGTTTTACTTCTACTGCTTTGAATGTTTGAGTCTTAACAAATTTAATTCAATGAGATGAAATTTTCAATTTTCATTCAATGAATGAAATGTGTGTCAAAGGTGATTTTACAAGTATTTTTGTTTTATCTGAGTTATATTTGTTTCATTTTTCACTTCTGAAATTAATCGAAAGTTCAGCAAAACATGAATGAAATTATGCTGAATGCTCAAAGTTATGTGAATCTGGACTTATATAGAATATAATGCTCAAAAAGCCTAAATGTCAAAATGATGGATGTAAATAAAAATATGGGAGAAGCACTATGTTTTAGAACCAAGTGCTTGAGATAAAATTTTGCACTATCATTTAGTTTGAAAGTTTGTACCTGTGGCCTTTCTGGTTTGGGAGAGTAAGTCCTAAGGGGTGCTCGACACCTAGTCCCTAAGATCAACTGGTTTGGGATCGGCTGACCCAAATCCTGCTATAGAACCAGATAGAAAGCCATGTTCTACTGGTACAAATGGGTTTAAGATATATCGATGTGGCCTTTCTGGTTTGGGAAATTAAGTTCTAAGGGGTGCTCGACACCTAGCACCTAAGGCCAACTGGTATGGGATCTGCTAACCCAAATCATGCTATAGAACCAGATAGAAAGTCATGTTTAACGGTGTATCTTATTCTTACTAAACTTTTTGATTAAAAGATGCCAATGAGCACAAAATCAAAATATGCCAATTAGCACAAAATAAAAGATGCCAATGAGCACACATCTCTTGACATTTAGGGAAAATACAAAGTCGCGATAAACCTGTAAATTTGTGAAAATTCTGATTTTGGACAAATAGTGTGAGTAGAGCAAAGTATTCTTATATGTTTTAGAATTGCATATGCTTGATGCTAATCATATTTTGCATGCTAGCACACCAAATAGATTTAATAAAGGGGTTGAAACTGAACACTTTTAACTTGATATGCAATGATGTCTTGTTCTTGAATCCAAACACATGCATTTGATTTCATTTGATTGAAAAATCTGTTAAACTTCATTAAGTTGGATTCCTTTTGTAAAGTTTTCAAATGATCAAATGTTAGTAGTTATAAAATGTGGTTCAATGAATTTTTTTTCCTTGTATAAATGTTTTCATTAAAGCACTGTATTTGAAATGAATAATTTTTTAATGAAATATATGCATACTTTCAGGGGGAGAAAACAAATTGCTCCAGAATTCTTATTTTGAGGGGGAGCAAGGTTATTCATTAAGGAGGAGATTGTTAGTAATACTCAGAGACGCGACTGAAATTGAAAAAGGTTTTCGATGATCATGATGCTCACTATCATCGAAAAAGGGGGAGAAATGTTTAATTCAATTTCATGTCGAAGATAATTCAAGATCAAAGAGATGAAGATACTAAGTTCAAGAAATCATTCAAAATACAAGAAATATTGGTTTCGAATCTTGTGAAGTCGGAAATGTTGCTGAATTTGGTTATCTTAGTTCTGAGCGTTTCAGAATGTGCTTACACCTAAAAGTTCAACAATGTGGATGGTTTCGCATCTCTCTGTTCCTATCTCAAATGGTTTCGGATTCCATTTATTCAAATTTGGCATGGTTTCGCATCCTTCATGATACGAATTCTCATGGTTTCGGACCAAACTTGATTCGACTTCCGTTGGTTTCGTACTTGCCTTGATCCGGATTCCTTGATTTCACACTCTACATGATTCGAATCCCATGGTTTCGCACCCAACATGATACGGAATCCATGGTTTCGCACCCAACTTGATAGAAAACGGATGGTTTCGCACCCTCTTGCATCCGAATCCATATGGTTTCACATCCTCTTGCATCCGAATTCTATGATTTCGCATCCTTCTTGGTCCGAAATCTGATGGTTTCGGATCCTTAAAGTTAATATGAGAACTAAGGTTCTTGCATCAAGAAGGATACAAGAAGTTACTGTTTGTCAAAGTCTGATAAAGCTACAAAGATCTGATTTTCATGAACAAGACTTGAAGATGGTTTGATAGAGTGTCTGTTGGAGAAGATTGACTTTACAAAGAGCTGAAGACTGCTGTCATATTTTTTATATCTTGAATCCAAAGGGGGAGATTGTTAGAGCATTATTGTATTCAAGATTTACTGTAAAGTCAATGTACTGCATTAGTCCATGCTGTATTGCTTTGCCTTTATACCTTGTATGTTATGGGTATAAATAGGCTTGTCTAGTTCAATAGTTAGAAAAAAATCAAGAACACTTGTAGCATTTTGTCATTTGTACTCATTGATCAATATATGGATGACTTTTGCTCTCTAGATTCTCTCTCTATATTTGATTGCTAGATCTGGGTTTATCAATCTTTATCATTGTACTTACTGGGGTCCTTTACAACGTATCTTCCAGTAGCAGGTGTTCGTTCTTCCTAATCAGAAGACTCATCACCATCCTCATCTTTGTTTGCCTTTTAGGCATTATAGCGATCCCAAACTCTAGGGACAAGAGGTCCTTCATGGAATATGGTGGGATATCTGCTGTCAACTCCTTCTAAGAAGAGTATCATACGAATTTTCCATATAGAGAAGTTATTAGGATTAAACTTTGGTGGTTTGGCTATGGAGCCATTGTCGTATGATCCAGCATTAGAGTTTTGGGAAGAAACATTGTTTAAGGAAGAAGATGAAGCCATTGCAGATCAAGTTTGTTAGATTAAACTGACCTGCTCTGATACCACTTGTTGGTCCCAGCTATGGACTAGCAAAGATAAAAAAGTATTGTAGAAGGGAGGGGGGGGGTTGAATACAATACACAAAAAATATCACTTAATTTAATTCTTTTATTGAAAAACTTCAAATAAGAATTACACACAGAAACTATTGATTGTTGCGGAATAGAATAGATAAATCAGTTCAAACAATCTTACACATAGACACAAAGAGAATGAAGAACAATTGAAAATACACTTAGATAAATAATGAACTTCTTTGAGAGAGAAGAGGAAATGCCAACACTTGGAGTCTTGAGGATCTTGTGAACTGGTAATCTTTGCAAGGTTGAAGATGATCTCTTTATATAGTGCCTCATGCATTAAATGCATGGACACTCGTCAAGCAAGGGTAAGAAGGCAGGAAGGCAGGTCTTTGAAGGCAGGTCTTCTGAATAGGGGAGACCAAACGGTCGGGTCAGGCAGGTCGGGGCCCAAAACACCGAACCCGATCGGATTTCGGGGTGGGGTGTGGCCATCCGATAGCCGTCCGATAAACAGATCGGATGTCGGATATCGGGGCACTCGGGTCTGGCTTTGGGTCAAGACATCATCCAAAGATCAGAAAAAGGTTGTTTGGCTTTCTTATCCTTTAAAGAAGTTCTGAAAAGTACTGAGATGTACTTTTTGTCTTGAGGCGTTGTAACATCTTGATTTTTCTATATAAAGTGTTACGTTCGATTTATTGAATAATTTGAGTATAATTATTTGATAGATTAATTTTAGAGTTTACCCCGAGTGAGTTATATTAATTGTTTTACGGAGTTATAAGTTAAGGGTAAACTTTAATTTTAATTTATAAGTTTGAGGGTGGAAATTGTCATTTGATGATAACTAAGGGATTAGTTTGGCTAAGTGTTGAAAGAGGTGGCATTACCACCGCCTCACTTGGGTAAGAGAATTGAGGTGTCCTCATTTTGTCATTTTGGGAAGATATTCTAAGTGTGTGTGTGTGTGTTGTTGTTGTGTGCGACAAAGAGAAAGAGAGAGAGAAACGAGAAAAGAGAAAAGGAAGAAGAAGGAGAAAACAGATTTCTTCAGTTGAAAAATAAAGAACAAATCTGTGGAATCAAAGGTAACCATCTTACATAATTCCTCATCTTATGTAGCTAAAATCTTTCTAGTGGTTTAAAATGGGTCTTAATGATTTTGGAAAATTATGAGAAATCTGGACTGATGAATATGTTCTATTGGTAGTATTAAACGTATCTGGAAAGTTACAGAATTATTCATGGCTTAAAAGTGTTAGTTTTAGCTTAAATACGTTTTTAGTTGGTTGAGACAGTTATGAATATTGCAAGCAGTTAGTTGCGATAGTTATGAGTGTTGCGATAGTTATGAATGTCGCAACCTTGGGTTGCGACAAGGTTGGTTGTATCGCAACAGTTAGTTGCGACAAATTGTTATATCGCAACAGTTAGTTGCGATAAGATGCATGTCGCAACAGTTGGTTGCGACAAGAAGGGATTATCGCAACAGTGGGTTGCGATAAGTACTGTGTCGCAAGTAGAAGGTTGCGACAAGGGTTATCGCAGATAGTGGGTTGCGATAAGTGTCGAGAATTTTGGATATTTTAGGATTCTTAGTCTTTAAGGGTTATGTACAGTAGATTAATACCAGTACAATGTGTATTTGGGTATTTCAGATCTTTGTGCAGTTGGTGACAGAAACTCTTCGGCTTTGAGAAAGTAAAGCAATAGTGACATTATTGCTATCAGGTGAGTTCATTCTTACATTACCTTTTTATAATGTTTTTCAAATTATGGTAAGGTGTATTTTTTTTTATAAATGAACCGTTTGAATGGATTTTGGAAGAATGATTTTATAAAGTAAAATCTATTATTTTAAGTTGATGGTTTTGCTTAAGTTCATTTATAATGTTGTAAATGATTGATAGCAATAACCTGTACGAGTACAAATATGTGTTATGGATCCATAGGCACTAGTGTTTCGTAATACATGGAATAGGCGTGTGGCATTAATCGTTATTCCAGTGTGTGTGGGAAATCGTGGAATAGGCGTGTGGCACTAATCGTTATTTCCGATTTCTAAGAAAGAAAAAGGGAGTGGCATGTATAATTGTAATCTCTACTTCCTTTTCAAGAATTGGGCATGTGTAATTACGATTTCTTGGATATGAGCATTAATCTAGAATCCCTGGAGATTCGTAGTGTGGGCTCTGGGACATGATATGATGACTGACTTGGTGTCGGTCATAATCATGGAATCGGGTATAACCCTGTCATCGAAAGATTTTTATGCGTGTGGTAAGAAAGGGTTAACCAGGTTTGTTATGCCTTGTTTACATTGATTTTTATAAGTATTATTTTGAAATCGAATGTTCTCACTAGGCGTTAGCCTAATCGTTTCAAATGATATTCTCTTACCAGGTACTAGCTCGGGAAAATAAAGGGATGTGGGACGAGAGCTTTTGGATTAGCGGAGAAGATAATGAATATTGAGGTTTTGATGGATTGCTTAGATAACCTAGTTAATCTGATTATAGTGACATGATTAGATTAATAGGTTATTTGAAGAATTCGGTATTTGTAAATATGACCTCATAGATATTTCTCTGCTCAGATATAAAGTTGGAAGTTTATTTTTAAATCTTGTTATAATTTAAGGTTTTAATTAGCCCTGAATTTTTGGGTGTTACAATATGGTATCAGAGCATTAGTTTAAGCGAGCTAAGTATGCTAATTAGATACTTAGACTTAAGCTGAGATGAATTAAGTTATGATATGTGAGAAATGGGTAGAAGTACTAAGACGGGATAGTCTTAGAGTCGACGGAAATACGTAAAATTAGTACTGTAACGACGGTAACGAGGATTCTCATGTATAGTATGTTCGCAATTTCAATTAGCTACTGTCATTATGGATATATTGTTACATAAGCATACTTGTTTCTAAATTGTTACAGTGACTAATGATCGGTAAAGTACGTTTCGTATGTCTAGTTATGTGTAACCATTTCTTATGGTTATTTCTTGTGTTATATCAGAACGATGGTGAATACGCCACCAAGGTCCTCTAATTCTTCGGAGGACAGAGCAGTAAATGATTGGGGGTTGGAGGGACAACCTGGAACAGGCGGAACTCATGAGAGCCCGACGAGGTTACATTTTTCGGGAGGAGCGGATAGTCAGGTACACAGAACGAGTACCAGTACCGCTAACCAGGAAATGCCTGAATCTACGGTGGAGTCTCGTATGATGGAGAGTATGACACGAATGATGAATAAGGCAATGGAACAACAAACAGAAATGTTTATGAAAGCGTTGAATGATCGAAGTTCGGAATTACGACGAACGGAGACTGACACTGGGGTAATAAACCCAATTCGTAACCCTGGGTTAGAGGCAGAAAGGAGGGTAGAAAGAGTCTGCTCATATAAAACATTCTTAAGCTGTAAATCGCCAGAGTTTATCGGAGCAGATAATCCAGTAGCCTGCATGAACTGGCTCAGGGAAATGGAACAAGCTTTCCGAGCTTGTGAATGCGATGAGAAGTCAAAGGTTAGATTTGCATCTCAAATGCTAATAGGTAATTCGCTGACTTGGTGGAATGTAGTGACGGCTACAATTACGGCTCCAGACTTGACCGCTATGACTTGGGAGTCATTCAAGAAAAAGATATTGGAAGAATACTGCAATGAAAACGAGATGGATAGAATTGAAGAAGATTTTCGGACTCTTAAGAAGGGTAATATGCCGGTTAGGAAGTATACGGAAACCTTTATGGAAAAGCTGAACTTGGTGGGGCATGTGGCTCCGACTGAGAAAGAAAAGATAAAAGCATATTTGAAGGGTTTGCCAGCGGACATGATGTCCCGTGTACGAAATGCTAAGGCTTCAACGTTGAGAGAAACAGATGAAGAAGCTAAAGTGATGGAAGAAGTCTATGCCAAAGATAAGGAAGAAAGGACCTAAGTTGGAGAAAAACGAAAATGGGAGGGCCGGTCAGAGTCTTCTCAGAAATCAAAGGCGGCTGGTAAAAGTGCTCATTATGAATCTCGTCGTGAGCCGAATTGGTGTCCGAAGTGCAGGAGTAAACACTATGGACTGTGTCGGGTGACAGCGTTGGAATGTTTCAAGTGTGGTAAAAGTGGGCATATTTTGAGCAACTGTCTTGTACAAGGATCAACATGCTACGAGTGTAAACAACCAGGTCACTTCCGTCGGGAGTGCCCAAAGCTGAAAAAGAACGGAGATCAAAGCAAGAAACCAAATGTTCCAAAGCCAACGGGTCGGGCATTCCAAATGACAGCTGATGAGGCTAAAGAATCGAAAGACGTTGTCTCGGGTACATTCCTTGTTAATTCCCTTCATGCGCGCATTTTATTTGACTGTGGTGCAAATTTGTCATTTGTGTCCAAGTCGTTCTTTCTCAAATTAGCTATGCCTGTCACTACTTTGGAAGATGCCTTAGTAGTTGAGGTAGCTAACGGGGGTCAAGTCTTGGTTCGCGAGAGACTTGAGGGTTGTTTTATTTCATTAGGAGAAACGAAATTTCCGATCGACTTGTTGTTGATGGAAATTGGAGGATTCGATGTGATTGTGGGTATGGACAGGCTGACAGTCAACCATGCAAAGATACTTTATGCAAAGAAATTAATCCGGATTCCGATGGCTGATAAGGATGATGTACTCATCTTTGGGGAAAAGCAAAAAGGGGAAATTCCGTTAATTTTTGTTGCAAAAGCGCGTAAATGTTTAATGAAAGGATGTTCATCCTATCTAGCGTATGTTTTAGATGTAAAGTCGGAAAAGAAACAAGTGGAAGATATTAAGGTGGTACGTGAATTTCCGGGCGTATTTCCTGATGATCTTCCAGGCCTACCGACTGAACGGCAGGTAGAGTTTTGTATTGACCTTATCCCTGGATCGGCACCAATAGCGCGTGCACCGTATTGCCTAGCACCGGCCGAAATGAAAGAGATGATGACTCAACTTCAGGAATTGTTGGATAAAGGTTTTGTTAGACCGAGTTCTTCACCCTGGGGAGCTCTAGTTTTGTTTGTCAAGAAGAAGGATGGCACCATGAGAATGTGCATTGATTACAGAGAATTGAATAAAGTAACCATTAAGAACAAGTATCCGTTTCCCAGGATTGATGACCTATTCGATCAACTCCAAGGTGCGGGATGTTTTTCAAAGATTGATTTAAGATCAGGGTATCATCAAGTTCGGGTAAGAGATGAAGATATCCCTAAGACAGCGTTTAGAACAAGATATGGGCATTATGAATTTCTTGTAATGCCATTTGGGTTGACAAATGCTCCAGCCGTGTTCATGGATCTGATGAACAGAGTATGTCGACCATTCTTAGATAAGTCTGTCATTGTATTCATTGATGACATACTTATTTATTCGAAGAATGAAGACGATCATGAACGCCATCTTCGTGAAGTCTTAGAAGTATTGAGAAAAGAGAAATTGTATGCAAAGTTCTCGAAATGTGAATTCTAGTTAAAAGAGGTACAATTTCTAGGGCATGTAATTACTTCGGAAGGAGTCAAAGTAGACCCAGCAAAGATCGAAGCAATGACGAACTGGGAGACACCGAAGAGTGCGTCTGAAATAAGAAGTTTCTTAGGTCTAGCAGGTTACTATCGGATGTTTATCAAAGACTTCTCAAAGATTGCTTCTGCTTTGACTGTGTTGACTCGGAAGAATGTAAAGTTTGTTTGGACTGAAAAGCAAGAATCAGCTTTCAAAACTTTACGACAGAAATTGTGTGAAGCTCCTATTCTTGCATTACCGGAAGGGACAGAAGATCTAGTCGTATACAGTGACGCATCAAAGATGGGTTTGGGGTGTGTGTTGATGCAACGAGGCAAGGTGATTGCTTATGCATCAAGACAACTCAAAGAACATGAGAAGAATTACCCTACCCATGATTTGGAATTGGCAGCGGTCGTGTTTGCATTAAAACTATGGCGTCATTATCTGTATGGAACGAAGTGTACTCTATTCACTGATCATAAAAGCTTACAACATGTCGTCATTAAAACTATGGTGTCATTATCTGTATGGAACGAAGCATGCTCCTTAAATCTCTCACCAACATTCTCCTTTATATATATTGATTGCAAATATTGTTATCGTGTTTAAGAAAATCGTGTTTTTTGTTCATGGCGTTTCAAAATCATATCCGTTGAACTTGTGGTTTGCATTTTATTATCAATTCTTTTATATGTCCGAAACGATAGTTAATTGCGGGCGCTAAGTGCCCTTATGTACTAGTTATGGGAGGTTGAGAGATATTGTTGGAGATATATTGACACCCCTATTAATCTAGTTTAATCACGTCTAGATTAAGTAAGTTGTTATTGTATATCTCACTATTGATAACTTGGATTTTGCACAAACTTTCACTTTATGGGTTTTAGTTGTCAAATTTGCAAGTTTTATTTCTACTCATTATCTGGAATTTTTCACTGTTATCGTTGTGGATTTTTAAGGTGTTACAGATGAAGATGAGAGAGAACCCTGTCCAAATTGAAAACCTAAGTCTTTAACTATAAATAGAAAAAACAAAGCGATTCATATCGATCACGTTCATGGCATCTTCATATTTTTCTGAGTAAACTATGGATTTGGTCCATATGGTTGTCATTTTGGTATGACAACGATCCTTCTCACTAAATTTACTAAGAGTAAATTACAAGATGGTTCATGTGGTTTATACAAAATTGCACTGTGCGTCCCTAAAATGAAACAATTATGGAAAACGTCCTTGTGGTTTACATTTTCACACGTCGTTGGTCCCTTTGCTCTAACAACGTTAATTTAATCTGTTAAATAGATTAACTGAGAGGGTATTTTAGTCATTTTATTACTTTTCAATTTTTTATTAAAAACTTATTTTTATTTAAAATTCACAGGGACCAAGAATGTAAACACACCATCATCGACCATTACACCACCCCCACCGGCCACCACCAACCATCACAAACCATTATACCACCCCACCCATCAATAGTCTCCCCTCCTTTGCTCTATCGTCGACCACTATCTTCGTACCCCGCGCTCTTGTCCTTTCCAAAAAGCAATTATCTAGAAAAAGGACATTAAGAAATAACTTGAATGCTTCTGATTGTAAGCATTTAATACTGTATATGGCAAACAAAATACAAAATTGGTCTATTAGAACCCACCATCGAGACAGAAAGATCGAGAATTTTTTTGGAACTTCAACCTGCAACCCTTCACCGGTGACACGTCTAAGGAAACCACCACTGAATCATAAAGATACTCTCTTCTATTGCTTTGGTGATGCTTCGATTGATCAAGAAATCACATATTAAACAGATCCAAGAAATCACAAATCAAGAAAGCCATAAATTTAAACAAATCCAGAGGCCTAAACCTAGAATTTAAGGAGAAATATCTTAAGGAACCCCATGTCCCAAACAAAATTTGTGGATCTGGATTATGGAGTTCGAATATGAAGATTGTGACGAGGTCGATCTAGAGTTCAAAGATGAAGATCGTGAGGAGGTTGTGGATCTGATGTGTAATCCGAAGATGAAGATCTAGAGTTCTGTTTGTTTAGTGGCCTCTGCGGAGGTTGAGGATGACTAGATGGAAAGAGTTTGTTTCGTCGATAAGGATCTGCTGGATGTAGGTTTCACCGGAGACGGGGTAGGAATGGAGGCAGTAGTCATCGGTTATCTACCGTAGTTGTAATAGGTTGAGGACTAGTGACCAGAAATGTGAAGGGGGTCACCGTGAGTGGTGGAGATGGAAGGTATTGGGGAGGAGAAATGAGGAAGACGATTGACGGTGACATGTGGTCGGAGAAATGAAGAAGATGATGGTGTTCACCGATCATGTGACACCAAACAATGATGATGATGAAGAATGCTTGGTGCGTTAGTGGGTCCTCCTCCATGACTTGCATTAATAAATGATAAATATCTTTTTTTAATGAAAAAATAAGGAGTATGTGTAAAATGACTAACATGCCCCTCCTAGTTAACATATTAAACATAATCATCTAACGGTGTTAAGGTAAAGGGACCAAAGACGTGTGAAAATGTAAACCACAAGGACGTTTTCCATAATTATTTCATTTTAGGGATGTACAGTGCAATTTTATATAAACCACAGGGACCAAGCTTGTAATTTACTCATTTATTAAAGGTAACTCCTTTAATTTAGAGCCATTTAAGTCTTTTTTCATTTTTCTCGTATGTTTTTTAAAACTTGAAAAATGGGTTATATTTATCTTAGAGTAAAGTTCAGTTTTGGTCCCTGAGGTATGTTGATTTCAACGGTTTTGGTCCCTAAAGTTCATTTTTGCCAAAAACACTGTGACCTATCATACTATGCCTCAATTTTGGTACATCCTCTTAACTCCGTCTAATCCCTGCCGTTAGTACCCCCCCACGTGCAACACACATGAGGGTAATTTTGTCATTCCACTTCTATTTTAAACCATTTGACCCTTCTTCAACCTTCTCTCTCTTTACCTTCTCTTTCTTTCTCGCACCCCCCACCCCCGAACAATGTATTCTCTTCTACACTTCCTCTTTAACCTTTGATCACGCATCAATGGTGATATGCAGATGTGGATTTCAATCAACAATCAGAACCTCTTAGACCACTTCAAACCCAGGGCGTCAATTTTATTGTTATTCAAGAGAGGTAATTTGGTAAAAAAAAAAGTTAAATTTTTTGTTTTTTACCTAATCTTCATTTGGCCTACAACGGGAAAAAAATTGTGGCTTTATTTGTTGGTTGGATGAACCTGTGTGTCGTCATTCCAGTGAAGTAATTTCTGGCTTATTGAGATCTAAAAGGATGGTTGAGGAAGCTTCTGCAGTAGCTGTTCAAGAAGCTCAGAGGATGAAGAACATTTTGGTTATTACTTGGGTGACCATTGTAATCTACTTTATTTATGGGTTTTTGAGTTAAGGTGAATTAGATGTTCATTAAGGTGCTATGCACAATGTTTTAGTTAGGTTAATGTTAGGTGCAGCAAGTTGTTAGTTGTTCATGTTATGGTCAGTGTAATGTTTTTAGGACAATGCCAATCTTGGTTAGTAATGAATGTTGATTAGTTATGATCAAATGATGTGTTGCTTGAACCAATTTCAACTAATGTGAATGTTGGTTACTTATGACCAAATCTGTGAATATGCAACCAATTACATACTTTGAACCAAAATAGATTGTCAACCAAAGGATACATACTTTGAACCAAAAATGATTGTCAACCAAAGGATTATATACTTTGAACCAAAATGATTGTCAACCAAGGATTGCATACTTTGAACCAAAATGATTGTCTTGTCAACGAAGGATTACATAACTAACAGTTTACCAAAAGCATTACATATTTGAACAAAAAAGATTGTCAACCAAAATGATCAGTTTAAAACCCATAACATACACTTGTCTTCCCTATCCCTGTCTGTTGCATGTCCTAGCATTGTGTCCAACCTGCTTGCATCTACGACAAGTAACTGTTTTCCCTATCTTTTGAAACTTAAAACCTTTCACCAATGGTTGACTAAGTTCATCAGCACTCTTCTTTCTACTCTTCTTGGGTCTTCCAGTCTGCTTATGATGCTTTGGTGGAAGAATCTTAATAGGACAATCTGATTTTGGCTACATTGCCCTTCCATTCAGTGGCTTAATCTTGAATTCATACATCTTCTTACAAGTATCAACCTTAGAGAACTTGTGCACCCAAGATTCTGGTAAATCAACACCACCTCCATGCACAGAACTATACCAGATTGCAACTACAATATGTTTGCAGGGAATGCCAGTGATCTCCCATTTTCTACATGAACAAAGTTTATTTTCCAAATCAACACAACATTGATCATTCCAAGGACCACATACCTCAAACCTATTTCCTCCATTCCATGTCACTCTGTATTGGGCTGCTTCATGCTTGATTTTTTCCATTACCTTTGTTGTTGTTGGAGTGAGTGGTCCCTCAACTTTCTGTATCAACTTCATCACACGTGCAATCCTCTTCATAAGGTAGTGTCTGATGTATTCCAGGGCTGATATGATTGGTTTATCCCTAGCCTCCACAATTTGCTTGTTAAATACTTCACACATGTTGTTGAGAAGTACATCAGAATGACACCTACCTGAAAAACAAAAAACGCATTTGGGTTCAACAACTCATAACAACCATGTATTAAGCTCATAAGAGTTAAGTACAATAAGATAAACTTACCTGTGAAATGTGACCTAGACCAGTGTTGAGGAGGGATGTTGTTCAACCACTCATAACATTTTGTATTGAAGTTGTTTAATTCCTTCATTGCAGTTTGGAACTGGGGTACAGTTGTAGCTGTTGCACACTTCCAAAGGTGGTCTTTGTAAGCTTTCCCCTTCCAATGTTTTTTCATGTTCTCTGCAAGGTGTCTTAGGCAGAATCTCTGTTCTGCACATGGGAACAGTTTGGCAACAGCTGGAAGGAGTCACTGTAAAACAAATTAAGGTGAGTCTAATGATCAAGTAAGTAGCATAAACAAAGTAGCATAAAGTCATTAGCTTAAACCTTTTGCCTATCAGATATGAATGTGAAGTTGGAATTCACATAAAGAACAAGATCCTCTCCAAGATTCTTCAAGAACCAGCACCATGATGCATATGACTCAGCTTCTACTATCCCATAAGCTAGTGGGTATGTGCCATTATTAGGGTCAATGTCCACAGCTATCAACACCTGTCCTGGGAAAGGACCCTTCATAAATGTGCCATCTAGTCCTAGCAAATCTCTTTTCCCAGCCTTAAACCCTTCCTTCAATGGCCCCAAACAAACATATATCCTCTTAAACCTTCTTGTAGTGACAGATGGGTTTGGTTCAGATTCAACATCCAACTTGACAGTGGTTCCTGAGTTGCATCACTTCAGCTCACAAATGTAATCTCTAAGACAGTTGAATTGTTCTTCATAATCACCCCATATCTTCTGATAAGCCATTGTCTTTGCCCTCAATGCTTTCATGGCTGATACATTGATCTCATATTTTTGCTGCAATTGGGTTTGAAGAGCATTAATTGGAATAGTTGGATTAGATATGATGTTCTCTCTGATCTTCTCTACAAGAAATGATGCTGTGGCCACAGATATATCTCTACATTGGAGGCACTTGTGTGTAGCCTCATAGGTTTTCACAGTCCAGGTTTCCACATCTTGGTCTGTTGAGATGTGCAAAACCCATGGAGAAGTAGGCCCACCCTTGCTAAACTTGGGTTTCCTACCTTTAAGTGTCCCACTTGGCCCACCAGGCCCACTAGATCCAACATCCTTAAACTCAGGTAATGTGCCTCTACATATGGCTCTAACACGTTGGAGGTCATTTTTTTACAAAAATGATATCTCTTCTAGTCTCTATTGCATAATCTTTTACTAGCTTGATCACCTCTGTTTTGCTGCCAAACCTTTGCCCCAGATAAAAAAATAGATTGTGCCTCCTTTGATTTTTTCATCCTTGGGCCACCAGATGCATCCATGTCAGTCTCATCTCCACTTGAAAAATCACCATCAAGTAAAACATGTGCACAATCATCCATATCAGTGTCACTGTCATCAAGTAATTTGTCATGTTTTCCCATGAACTCTACATTGCTATCAATAAACTCATCCATATCAATATCATAATCTTCTAAGATGTTGCCTTCATCAACATAATCTAAGTCATCACTATCATCCTCTTCTGTCTCACTGTTTTCCCCATCTTCAGCTCCATTACTACATCCCTTACCCTTATCTTCAACTCCCTTTCCACTGTCTTTGGTCATCTGAGGTTGTGTTCCACTGTCTTTGGTCATCTGAGGTTGTGTTCCACTGTCTTTGGTCATCTGAGGTTGTGTTTCAATGTCAAAAAGGTCATCCCACTCATGCAAGTATTCAAATAAATCAAGTCCCTCTCCCTTCTCCTTATCAACTACATTGCCTTTATCAATTCCTTTATCACTTGAATTTTCATGGAACACTTCATTCATATGAAAAGGTATGTACATATTATTCCCCTGTTCAGACAACATTTCAAAAGGTATGTCCATATTATTCCCCTGTTCAGACAACATTTCATTAACATCAAGTGGGTTCTCTGTTTGGGATACTTGTTCACCTTTGTTATAAATCCATTCAAGAAACATTTTTTTCTTACATCTTCTGTTCACCTTTTTTAACAATCCACCAGGATCCTCCATTTCCTCAATTACCATTCTCCTAGCAAGTGGTGGTGACTTGTATGTGTCTAACAATGTCTTACCATGCTCTATAAACACATCAACAAATTTCAATCTAGGAACAAATTTAAGAAGCTTTAAGACATCAGTGTCATTCCCTAGAGCTTCTAAGCCAAAATCTAAGTCACTACCAGGAGTTAAGAAGTGGTAATACATGATTTCATCTTCGTTGTAACCTAACTCTAACACAATATCATTTACCTCATGTACTGATAACTTATCAGTGTCAATCAAATCAACAAATGTACTCTTTCCATTAACATATCTTCTGCCAGGAAACTTTGTGAAGTAACCTCCATTGTTAATCCTCATTGTGAAAAGGGTAGGATAGTGTTCTGTAAAAAAAGATAAAGAGTTAACATCAAATCAACTTAAATGTAAAAAACCAATAAAACATGGACACTTACCATACACAATGACGGGATAAAGATCATCCCTTGGCCCTTTCTAATCAACCATTCGTTAGAGCCCATGATCTTGAACTTCTTTTACTAATATAAAGCTCCTTGAAGTAAAAACTCTTTGTTTCGAAGATCAAAAGTTTTGTCAGGTTAACAATGGTGATGTGGTTTTGGTGAATGGTGTCAGTGAAGATGATGACGAAGATAAGGACACAAATTAGAGTGGTTAAACAAAGGGCGTTTAAATGAGAGGGAAAAGAGGAAAGGACGAAAATGCCCATCACGTGAAACTCACATGGGGCCTCTAACGACCCTTTTTTGACGTCGTTAGCCGAAGGGACCACTTTCATAGCAAAACCCATAACGTTAGGATGTTTTTTAGACTTATTGAAGTTTAGGGACGATTTTCGTATAAAGTAGTAAACCTCAGGGACGAAAATTGTAGTTTACTCTATTTTATATTCATATTATATATTTAATTATTTTATTTGAGTAAATTTGCATTGTATCATATGCTTTTAAGTATAACATACTTTTAGTTTTTTTTTTCATTTTATTGTTTTATTTTATTTTATGTTCATATAATATATATATATATATATATATATATATATATATAATATCAAAAGATTTGTAAGGTAACATTCCTTTACTTTTTTGAGTTTTATTTTTTCAAGAGGGTGGTGCTATATTTCACAAAGATGTAGCCCAATATGTGTAAACTTCAAAGAGAAAGACATTTAGGGTTTTGATCTAAAATAATTTTTCCCTTTTTAATTCCCATGTTTGATATGGTTTTCTTTGTTGTTTAATTTGCACAAGTTTATTGTTGGTGTTTAAGGAACACATTTATTGAAGTTTTTTAAAATTTACATAAGATGAAAATGAGAGAAAACCCTGTCCAAATTGAAAACCTAAGTCTCTAACTAAAAATAGAAAAAACAAAGTGATAAATGTAAACCAGACACTCGTTTTCCACAATTTCTTCTTCCATTTGGTTGTCGGAGTTGGTGGTGTTGCAAGATGCGTTGAAGGAGACTTCGACGGTGGCGTTATGGTTGAAATTGGAACATTTATTGATGACGAAGTATACTTGAAGCAATGATTGGTTTATCTAAAGATGGTGAAAGGTAATTCATTGTCTAGTCATTTTTCCACATTCAAAGAATTCGTTTCAATTTAGACAATATGGCCGTGAAGTATGAATATGATGATTTGGCTTTATTTTTGTTATCATCGTTGCACGATTCTTATAGTCAATTCATGACACAATCATGTATAGTCGTGACATACTTGTGTTGGATGATATGATTACTACTTTGTATTCGAATGAGAAAATGAAACAAATCAGGATTAGTGGTTCTGAAGTGAAAGTCGAAATACTAAATGTGAGAGGACGGTCATTTGAGAGAACCCATCTTTCTCCGGTAAAGCGAAGTCTAAGTTAAAGACGAAGCGTAAATTCTGAAGTTACTATCATAAGAAAAGAAATGTAATTGACGATTGTTAGTACGATCATTACACTGACATCTAATAGCGTATAAGAGAGCGAGGTGTTGTTGATAAGATTTGTTCTTCCTCTCTCAATATCTACTCCTCCCCTCCTCCAAAAAGGTAGGAAACCGTATCAAACCGTATCTAGTATTCTGGAAGGAAGAGGACCTCTTGTCTTGGCATTGGACGTTATTTCAATTCAAAATGTTTGTGTGGATACCACGGCAACGAGTTAAGTTTTTCGCTTAGCTCCAGATACGACATCAAATGGTTGTTTCTCGTACTGGTAAAATTTTGAAACAATCATCTTATTCCAACAAAACCCACCATTTAGTATAGATTTTTGAAGAAATACGATTATTTTCTGTTGAGTGTATGACTCTCATATTCCAACAAAACCCACCAATATCTTATTTTAAACAACTAAAAGTTTTCATTAAATTATTTGTGGTTGCATCATGAAATTTTGCCAAACTTAAAATCAATCAATAATCTAACAAACTTAAGGATATCGAAGCTTGAACTTTCGTCCATGGTAGTTGTTGGTTTGTGTATATGAGAGAGAGGGGAAGAAGATTGGTGGGATTTAGAACCGGCCTGGTGATGATGGAAGAGCATCTCAATACATATCATCCAAAATTTCTTAAAATGAAGAATGGAACTATTAAATAAAAATACATTAACCCTAAAAAATTCTCTATTTTAAAGATTATAACATTGATTCTATTATTAAAATATTTCATTCATCTATAAAATATCATTTCTCTCTTTAAAAATTAATTTCAATGTCTTTTGTGGGAATATTTTAAAAATAACCAATCTACCAACTAAATTCATTTTATAGACATTTTTTAAGCAATAAAAGTTTATTATGGGTAAGCTGCCTTTTTATAATTAAAGATTCTTATTTAGTTACATTTTATATCTTTGCAATTAATTATTCAGTTTTAATTTATACTCTTACTTTTTTATTTTTTATTTTACACTTTTATCACAACATACATAAACCGTATATTAACTCAGATACATTTGTTCAAAACAAAACTAAAATACATTTCTCTTTTGATAAATTATTTCATAATAATCGTCTCGTCAATATCTTCGAAATTAACTCAATATTGAATATTTTTTATTTAATTATATTATTAAATGTTATAAATATCTATAAATTATTTTAATACTTAAACGTTATACTCTTATAGTTATTTATTTTAATATAACTATAAATTATCATGTTATGTTTTACTTTATTTTTTGAAAGGTGTCCTATGCTATACTTAGACTAATCCCTTGGCAAATTATGACTGTAAGACATCAGCCCTGATTAAAACTCAGTGGCCACAGTTGTTGTGTACGCCTGGATTCAAACCTTGGGCAGATGAGATATTACACCACATCCCCCATGACTTTAACCACTATGCCACAACCCTTGTGGTTATGTTTTATGTAATGCCCGTATTTCTGGAAAACCTCTACCTCGCTCCTTCTTTAATGACCCTTCTAGTAAACCCTAACTGGAGACCTTGCGATTGGAATCAGGGTTTTTGCATCGCCTGTGCCTCAGCTCGAAAAAGGAAACCAGAAATCGGGGTCGGTACACTTCATGCGAGTATGCCCGCAATTGTGACAGGGTGTCACTCTCGCAGGGCAATCTCGCGAGATCGGTACCGAGAACGGGGAGAAGCGGGCAACTATTGTAATAACCGGGTTTAATTTGTAATTAAAGCATAATGGGGTGTGTGGTTTTGAAGAATGAAACTTTGGTTGCAAATGTGAGAATAAGAGAATTAGGGTTAAAAAACCCCTGAAACCCTCTCATTTCATTGGTGAGCATTTTGGAGGCGGCTGGAGAAAACAATTGGAAACCTCTTGCAAAGATCATCAAGGAATCAAAGCATTCGAGATTTTCCAGTGTGTGTGGAGTATCCTCTTCTTCAAGGTAGTCACCCTCTCCTGAAATGTATGCTTTCATATTTTGCAATTGTGTTTCTTCATAAGAATGCTTTGAGTGTGGGACTATAGAAGAAAGTGTGATAGTCTGGGAGAAATCGACTGATTTCAATGTGGTAAGGAAATTTGATTACCTTCCATTGATATCAGAGATATTGATTCCTTGTTGGTTTGGCTTAGAAATCCAAAATAGAAGGAAGTTAGGAGGTTTTGGTTGGGGGTTGCCGGACTGAGTGGGTCGATAAAACCCAATGTGTGCATAATCGCCCAGGTACTTTCCTGGATGAGGCCCGGAAGTCGGGATTATCCGGAGTCGAGTAAGATCCAGAAGCCGGACTTGTTTCCCGAAAACTTGTGTTGTCCGGGAGTATGGGATCCGGAACTTATCCGGAAACCGGAGTGGTTGTTCGGAACTCGCCCAATCCGGAAACCTTTAGGAATCCGGAAGGGGATACCGGAAGAGAGGAGTCCAGAAGTAGTACCGGATACCGGAAGATAGGAGTCCGGAAGTGGTACCGAATACCGGAAGAGGGAGTCCGGGAAGCAATCCGAAATCCGGATTTGTTTGTGCCCGGGACTCTGTGTTGTCTGTAGTAATCCAAAGAGAGTTCTTAGAGGGTCGGTACTTACGTGAGTAGTTGAGTGATCCATCCACTCTTGTGTGTTGGTGTAAATGTAGGTACGGATAGAGGATAGCAGTTTCAAGTGAGAACATTTAGCGTGGATCTCACGTGAGTCTTTCTAAACTGAAGCTTTATCAATACTCCAATTTATTACTTGTACCGATATATTGAATTGCATGATTTACGTTGTTTTAAATATGCATGATCAAGGTGTGTGTAAATTATATTATGGATATGTGCGGGACATGTGATGACTTAATATTGATATATGGGGAGTGTGTCTCATGCAGGATATATGAATTCATTTCATATGATCACTAAGGGTGGGTGTGTGCCCTAACACGTTGTCACAGGTGTGCACGTGACTAAGTGTGAGCCATTAATAGGTGTTGTGTGTGTACTTAAACTGATATAAGTGTGACCGTTTATAAATCCTTATAGACTCTCTTTAGTTGATAATTGCGGTGTGGTGTTGGTAGCAAGAGGGATCCCACTAGACCTCATGGTCTAACCCTCGCATTTCAAAACTAAAACCTTTTTAGGTAAGCAGGTAGCTGAGAGCTCGTTTAGAGGACATGGAAAGATGTGAGTTGGAGCTTGCGTATAGAAGGATTAGAAGACTTTCCTTTTATTTTGTAGATATGCTCTCAGCTGTAGTTAAGGTTATTTCCGCGAATTCAGTTTTGCAAACTTTTGACAGTGTGACTCTGTTGGGCCATTTTGGCGTTTTTATTTATAGTGGTAGTTTTTGGCATGCTAGTTTGGTGTGGGTTGTTACAGTTGGTATCAGAGCGCTAGTTTAAGAGTTTTAGGTGACCGGATGAGCCTAAACTTAAACTATGGAGTAGGGGGAAACAATTGAGATATAGGAAGCCTTTAGGGAATACCTTGATCACCGAAAATTCAGGACGATGTGATGTAGGGAGAATTCGAGAGCTATTAAAGTGTTTCTTCTATCTTTGGAAAAGAAGAAAACGAGCTAGAAAAAGGCTCATAATTTAGCATCGAAGAAAGATCAAACAGAGACTTGCGCGGCTAGCCACGCGGCCTAAAGCCGCGTGCCAAACCGCGCGTGCCCCGATCACCAAGCTATCTTTCGTTTCTGATTTTCTTTAAGAGTTAGTTTCTTTTTTCAATAAGGATTTATCTTTAGGATAATTATTATTTAGTTTGATTTATTAATTATTAGTTCTAAAGTTAGATTAGGTTTAGGATTAGTTTGAATTTAGTTTCCATAGTTATCTTAATTAGTTTAGTATAAATAGGACTATTAGATTTCATTGTTTTCCATTCAAGTATTATTGATCAATAAAGTTATTTCTTAAAGTGCATCTCTAGTTTAAGAGTTTTCTCTTATTTTCTGGGTTCTACGCTTGTAGACTCATTCATCTTTTTGGATTTGACGCTTATCGATCCGTTCTGCGCATTCCCACTACGTCAGTTGGTATCAGAGCCACAGGTTTCTCCTGTCTCTCTTTATTAACAATGACCGATCGACCCGCTACTCGGGAAGATCTTGATAGGGTTACAGCGGCTTTTACCGCAACCCTCACCACCATGACAACAAACTTCACCAATCAAATCAACGACAACCGTCGAAGAAGAGACAGCCATAAGAAACCGGTCAAAGTTCCGCACATCGACAACTTTAACCTTATTATGGATTCGTTCCTTCTTCAAGTCAGACAACCGCCCGTTCATGAGCAGCCACAAGAGAAAGATGACGTCTTGTCCAACAATGTCAAGGGTACGACTTTCCTCTTTACGGTGGAATCACAACAAGGAGCCGTTACCGAGACCGAAGCGTCCGAACTAGATATTGGACCAACCACCGAAGAAATCGCAAGCGAACCGGTGGAGGACCTCTCAACTCGGGTCAAACCAATGGTGCAAAAATTTGAAAAGGATGATCCCGAAGACACTCCCAAAACGTCAACATTGGAGAGCTCGATTCAAGTCAAGCCACTCTTGCAAAAGTTCGAAGGGGTGCTTGCAAAGGATCCTTTTAATGTGTCGCCATCCCTACAACACAACCGACAAATAATTGATTTTGTGGTTTGTACAGACCTCCTAAAGCTACAACCAAAACGTACAAGTCTCATGGAGTCGAGTGAAGCTATTTTTCAAGTGAACTCGAGGTCGAGTTCTTTTCAAGTGAGGGTGTCTGATGTAGGGACAATTCGAGAGTTATTAAAGTGTTTCTTTTATCGTTGGAAAAAAAGAAAACGAGCTCGAAAAAAGGCTCGAAATTTGGCATCGAAGAAAGATCAAACAGAGACTTGCGCTGCTAGCCACGCGGCCTCAAGCCGCGAGCGTGCCCCGATCACCAAGCTATCTTTTGTTTCTGATTTGCTTTAAGAGTTAGTTTCTTTTTTCAATAATGATTTATCTTTAGGATAATTATTATTATTAGGATTATTATTTAGTTTAATTTATTAATTATTAGTTCTAAAGTTAGATTAGGATTAGGATTAGTTTGAATTTAGTTTCCATAGTTATCTTAATTAGTTTAGTATAAATAGGACTGTTAGGTTTCATTGTTTTCCATTCAAGTATTATTGATCAATAAAGTTATTTTTTAGAGTTCATCTATATTTTAAGAGTTTCCTCTTATTTTCCGGGTTCTACGCTTGTAGACTCATTTATCTTTTTGGATTTGACTCTTTTCGA
Source organism: Saussurea involucrata (assembly GCA_033807775.1). NCBI lineage: Eukaryota > Viridiplantae > Streptophyta > Magnoliopsida > Asterales > Asteraceae > Saussurea > Saussurea involucrata. Next base: position 90,592,793 of record CM066322.1, on the reverse strand, counting down.
TCCGTTCCGCGCATTCCCACTGCGTCACGATCGTAGTGAGGATTTTCATGTAATGTAAATTCAAATCACATCTGGCCAATGTTATTATGAATTTACAGGTGCATGGGTATGCTTGATTGTTGTTGTTCAGATGATCGATGGAGGTGGTAGTGTGTAGAGAGTGGTGGTAGTGTGTAGAGAGTTCTAACCTTGCATTGATAGCAATGGCTTAGTGTGTTGTGCGAGATCGTTTATGGTATGAATGGTGACACCTTCTAGAAGGAGTATTGTTTGAGTTGTTGGTGGGCCCGATGTGAGGTAGAACCTCTTGGGTTCATAAGGGAAGAATAAATGATTGGAATTGAGCTCCTAGTTTTTGGTGAGTCTCTACTCTAGGAGTTTGTTATGTCGACCAATTGGGATCTTGAGAGCTTCAACTTAAGAATTGAGTAGTTGAGATGAGCCTTTTGATTCTCTAGACAATGGAAGGGCAGCAAGGGTGGTTGAAAAATGATAGTCGTTTGGATTGGTAATATGAGGCAAGGATAATGTGAAAAGGGGCTATTGTTGGTTAACCTATTTGGGATTGAAGTGAAGCCGCGTATTTCGAAAATCGATAGTCAAGGTGGTAACTGTGTAGTTGGGACATACAAGTATGTGGGGAAGCACCGGTACCAAAGGTTGTTGCAAATGTGAGAAACCTGATGGTTTGGTCGGAAGTTGGGCACCAGTGTTGAATTGTTGTGAATGCAAACGGTTGACCTTGCTAGAGCGAATAGCCTTCAATGTAAAGTGAATCATGCATTGTATTTTCAAACAAGTTACATGAGTCCTTTATGTCAAAATATGTGTGTGTGTGTGTGTGTGCCCTGTAAGTTCAGGTTTTGAAAATGAGTGGGCGCGTGCAAGTGTGTGTTTAAAGGAAAAGACAAATTTATTTACGTTGTGTGATAAATTTCGAACTTGGAGAAATAGTGAATTATTTCACCTCTTTTACAAATGAGTTAACCTTGTTGTATAAATCATAACAACATTTGATCGCATGGTTTTATGAGTGAATAAAATATGGACATGTTGTTGTCATATCAACGAGTGTGAGAGTCGACCGACTCTCCCAGTATGGGTGATTTTTCCGTATTTTAAAATTTGCACAAAAAGAGTTTTAGTGAATGCACTTTCGATTGATGGACAATGTTAGCTTCAATCTTCCTAATCGTAGAAGTATTTAGAAGTAGTGAAAAATAGGCTAAGTGAAGAAAGCCTCTTATAGAGGCTCTGCCGAACTTACCGAGAGATCAAGGTCAAGAAGCTACAAAGGCGTCCTACAGAACCTCTGTCATACGCACAAAGAAGACCAAAGACTCGGAATCCGGTGAAGACTGCTCTACAAAGGACTAGACCGCAGAACCTCTGTAACCCTTTACAGAGCCTCTGCGGTCCTCATTGAAGACTTGGAAGATATTTATAATATCTTGCTACTGTTCCTGTACTTGTTTATCAACTTGCATGGCACCATGCCCTGTCCAACTTTAACGTGTCAAACTCTGATTGGACTCAATAGGGATTAGTATATAATAGACGTCTGCGGCATTAAATGCAATACAGCATGTTCAACTATTCATGCCGTCCGATCAACAATAGCTCATGCTTTATGGTCCCCTTAGAGTAGTATAAAAGGAAGACTAATGTTTAGTTCTTCCTAACAATCGGAACAATCATAGTTAAATCAACACAAGAACACATAGCTTATGCACATTGAAAGTCATATTTGTTTTAAGCTTTGCATACTCACTGTTCTTGAATCTGTTCTTGCTATATATTGAAACTCAATAAACTTTGAGATATCATATTCTGATCACTGTTTCTTTATTTATGTGTTCTATATCTATCAAACATATCTGTTAGTTCTTCAAATACGCTTCCGCATCAAACATAAACTCGAACTAATAGATCTGATAATCTTGTCTAAACCAAAACGGGAACCAACAGACAAGGTGGTGAGATATCATGGGTTACGTGTGAGCGATTCTTGAGATCGATGTGTGTGTGGCTATTTTTATGGCGGTGTCATGTCGTGCATGTCTAACCTTGTTTCGCGACGTATTTTCAAATGTGCAAAATGATTTAAATCATTGTGTTGTCATGCATGAAGGCTATGAACTCGCTAGGTAGTGAGAGATATCGTATTTAAGGGTGAAGGAAAGTTTCGAGAGTGGAAATGTGTGGTTGAGTCATCGATGGTCGATTCGTGACCTTGGTGTTTCCTTTTAGGAAGGGCGGTGAATAACTGCAGTCTCAGTCTTTGACTTTAGAGATGCTTGTATTATGGTAGTCCTTGCTCTTGTTTGGTAATTTGACGCATGGCTGACGGCGGGGGGTGTGTCCCGGGTGAGTTCGAAGCAGGCAAGATACTTCAAAAGATAGCGTTGTAGTATATTGATGAAATGGTATCGGCGTGGAGCCGGAGTTGAGGTGGCCTTGTATTTAGGCTATTTATCGGGTAAGTCTTGTGGCTCAAGCATGTGAGGGTTGTGGGGCACAAAGTTAGTTACTATGCGTGGGAAGAATTAGATTTCGGTGGAAATTCTCGTTGTCGGAGGCACCGTTGAAACATCATCTTCATGTCGGGCGTTGATGTTGAAGTCAACGACGGTTTTTGAGATCGTTGTCGGGAGATTGGAATTGGAAAAGGTAACCCTGGTGTGATTATTTTGTCGAGTTTATACGCGGAGATAAGTGATCGGTTGGGGAAAGGTGTGTATCTGACAGGATGCTAGACCGCCTTATGTGAGTGTTATGAAAGTGGAGAATCGCTAGTTGGATAGGTGATTTTCCTATGTGGCTGATGTTTCGTTTATGAATGAAATAGTTAGCACAACTCAGGTGGGACACGTTATGTTGGTCTGCGAGGGAGCATCTTATCGTTTGGTTTATTTGAGCATGTTTCGTGTGGATTCCGAAGAGCCGACCGGGGACAAAGACTTGATCGAGTGAAGTAGAGGATCATAAGTTGTGCTTCATCTAGGTTTGAGAAAAGACCAGGTCGTGGGATAGCTTTATTTCAAATGTATGTTGTGATTGGCATGGAGAAGGAAAGGCCTATTACGTGTACAAATGACCGTGAGGATTTTGCCTCTAGTGTGATGTTGTGGTGTGGTAGTTATGTGGATAAGTTAGTGATAGCTTATGCATAGTAGACGTGCAAGTTATTGGCGTGGTAGTGAGTTGCCGTGAGGTTAACTGGTGGGGCTATTGTTGATATGGGATAAGCGTAAGTGGGAATCTTTGCTCAGAGATTGTTGTTAAGTTATTCAAAGGTGGCATATATAGGTATGATGAGATGCATGGATGTTTGGTTGGTGATTTTGTATTGCTAGTTTGAGAATAAAAGAGTGGAGTAGTAGTTGGTGGCTACGTAAAGGAGAAAATCGTGTGCTCTTTGGTCGCGATGAGCGGATTTATCCTGTGCCATTGAAATATTTATGACGATGTTGGATTGGTTAATTCATGATGGTTCGTAGTAAATACAAAATCTTTGGAGATGTTAAATTATTCCTTGTCCGTAAAGGAATTCTCGTGAGGGGGTTAATCTCGTTTGAGTAACGAGAAGTGTGTGATGGCTTCGAACATTGGGTGTTATTTCGGAATGACTTGGTTGAATTTCTCATGCGATATGTGGTGGAACCTTTGGTTGGGCATAGTAACCGTTGAGATTGCGTGTATGGAGTGGTCAATGTTGGACGGGAAATGTTCCATACTAGCCTAAGGGAATACGGTTGGTATGTTGAAATGAGTGAGTAAACTGGAGGTAGAAAGTGTGGCAAGTGACACAGAAAATGGGAAACGATGTTTTCAGAATGTCATCGTCGGGTACATGAACTCCTAGTGAGAGTATGAGAAAGAGGATTTACGTGTATGTGATGGCTTAAGGGACGAAGAAAGCCAACTTGTGTGGTTGGTCGAAAGTGTGCACCTTCTAGTGAGTTGTTCTTTGGAAACATGTTTTATGTTTTGAGAAGGAAGGGGAAGAAGGAAGTTGAATGTAGTGCTCAGAAGGACCATTGGGTTAGACTTGGTGATAGTGTGGGAAATATTCCAAGTGAGTTTGTCGTTAGGTGTTAAGCTAATGGGAATAGTTTTGTGTGAGCATGGACACTCCTTCCTGTTGAGTGGGTGAAACTTGGATTTATTTCATATGTGGACGGACGATTGTTGGATGCAGTGAGAATTTAAATGTGTGTCTTCAATTAGTTCGGTATGGTTGGTGGCTGCTTCAGATATTGGAGTGCGGAAGTTTCCTACTTTTAGCTAAGTATAGTGTGGGGTGATGATGTGGTTAGAACGTATGAATTGTTTATCATTGATGAATTGTAGTCAACGCAATTCAGGCAAGGAAGTGTAATCTGCTTTAGACGTATATCGTGTTGGGGAAAGCGATTGTAGAATTGTGTGTTATTTGTTGAAGAAGATCATAACTGGGAGTTAAGGTTATATTCAAGGTTGATCTTGTGTTAAGTTGGTGAATTGAGCGTCATTATTTGAATAAGGGATTCATGTTGTTGTGGCGTTAACCTCTGTAAATTCGTTTGATGTGTTTTAAATTTATACCGCAAGCGTACGGGTTATGTAGCATACGGGTCGATCACAGGGAGGTGACGGTCTAAACATTAACTACTTAATAATCATGGCTAGTTATGCGAATGACAATAATTGGTTTGATTTTTATCTAATTGAACTTAAAACAAAAGAGGTTAAAGGAAAGAGATACATAAAGAAGCAATTAAAACTAAAATTAAATAAGAGAAGACACGACTAAAACTAAGAACATTGGGTAATATCAACCACGGATTTTGGTAATGGTGGGAATTCATTTTTTTCCAAAATTACTTCAACCCTCTCTCGAGGCGGGGAAGCTTTTCTAACCAAGATACGTATTTACTTTCGCAATACGTGTACATTGGGAAGAAACATTGAGACTTAAAACAAATATATTTCCCAATCAACGTCCCTAACTATTTACATGTTAGGACCGTTGTCATTGATCAATTTGACTCAAGTAAAAGATCAAACTTTCATTTCCATCAAAAACCCATCGAATTAACTAAATGTTTTGTTAAAACCCAATTGAATCAATTCGAATTTCGTAAAATCAAAATGGACTAAAACTCAACATCTGTTTTAGAAACAATTGATCAATACCAAAACTTCAATCCTAGGTGATGATTACCCAATTAAACGAACTATTTAAACGAGACCAAGCGAAAGTTATTTAATTAGACTCTAACGAAATCAAATCCAAAATTAAACCTAGACTAACAAAGAAATTATATTAAACTCAATCTACAACAATTAACACTACTAACAAATGAAAGATGAACATTAAGTTATTGAATAAACATGTGCAGAAAATTAGAATGCATAAAGTTGATTAACCTAAAATTAAAGTGCAGAAAATTAGGGTAGAGAGAAGGAATAGAGATGCAAGGAAGTAAAGAAAATACAACAAACACAAGAGGGAGATGAAGGAAAATTAAACCTAATGTTGATCCAAACCCTCAGTGATTTGATAATGACCCTCTCTTTTATACTTAGTGAAAATTGTAAGTAAACAATATGTATAAGAGTTTCACTATCGCTGATAAGTACTAAGATCTTCCAGTACCGCTGATAGGAACTCTCGCTCTTTAGATTAAACATTCAGCGAAACTGTTCACCATTAATGCTCTGAGTCTGTTCAGTCATTATGATGATCGCTGATAAGTTAGTTGTTTACTTATGATCCCTGAAGACAAGTTTCACGTCAACAAAGGTTCTACGCTGAAGTCGAAGATCAAGCTCAAGAACCAGCGACAAGTCTCCTAATGAACTGATGCGGATCAGCGAAGACTCAGATTTGTCCACTCAACGTGAAGTATCAAGTACAAGACTTCAGCTATCGCTGAACTTTATCATTCGCTGAATAGAAAATGATAATGCTCTGAATCAAGGAAAGCTGATCATGAAGTCCTCCGTACAAAGTACTTTTGTCTTAACCACCCTTGCACGACTCCGTACGAAATGTCAGAAAAGAACCTCCGACTATCTGAAATCGTACAACCACTCTGATACTACACTGTTCATCCATGCGGCTACTAAGGTTGTCAACAAAGGTCAATGACATGCAACCAACCAGCTGATGACACGTGTAAAGTGCATACTGACTTGCATTAAATGCATGCAGTATACAAAGAGATGAACCCACTTCTTTTGAAGTAACTTGCTAACTCTGGACAAGTTCAATCTCTTATCTCAAGATAGGTTATTATTAGTAATTTCCTTATCTCTCTTAGTGCAAGAAACCTTAGTGTTCCAACTTGTTTAGATTTAGGTTTATCCTTAATCTTGTTTCCGTAACAAGCTGTAAATTGTTAATGATTTATCAATAAACAATTTAGAAAAGTAAAATTTGTGTGTTTGTATTCAACCCCCCCCCCCCCCCCTTCTACAAACTTGTATAGGCCCTCTGGACCAACAAGTGGTATCAGAGCAGATTTGTTTAATCTCATAAACAAGATCTAATCTAAGATATTTCTCTTCCTTGCTATTATCTGAAAATGGCCACCAACACAAACACAAATTATATAGACAATGGTTCTCTTGCAAAACCCCCTAGATTTTCCAAAGATAACTTCAACTTATGGAAAAATAGGATGACACTCTTCTTAGAAGGTGTAGACCCTACCATGCCTTACTATCTAGAGAATGGTCCATTCATCCCTGTAAGAATAGATGCTGCAGTTCCAGCCGCTGAGAATAGACCTGCTATTCCAGAAAGGTTGGTCCCTAAGGAAATCTTTCAGTGGACCGACGAAGATAAGAAGAAAGTGGCTATAGATACAAAATCCAGATCCATACTATCCATGGCCCTTCCTGACGAAGTCTACCATTCCGTCATGAATCTGAAAACATCAAAAGCCATGTGGGACACAATATGTGTTCAGTATGAAGGAACGTCTGAAGTCCAGGACTCAAGAAAGATCAACCTGGTAAGACAATACGAAAGCTTCGTTTCTGGTAAGAATGAATCTCTCTCTGAAGTTCACCAACGTTTTAATTGTTTAATTATAGATCTAAAAACTGTTGGTAAGGAATATTCTAACTTTGAAGTACTGACAAAGTTTCTAGAATGTTTACCTGAAAGCTGGGACAATTATTCTATGTGTCTCAAGCTGTCAAAGGATCTAAAATCAATGACCCTTTCAACCTTATATGGCACGTTGCTGAATCATGAGCAATCGAGCCATCTTAAGAAGAATCTTGTAAAAGATTCCAAAAGCACCCCTGTTGCTTTAATCTCAGAGGAACCTTCTACTCAGCGACCATCGGTCACTATCACTGAGTTAGAAAGTAACTCTGAAAGGTCATCAAATTCTGATTCTTCAGATGATGATGAATCTTTGGCTCTCCTAACTAAAAAGTTCAGGAGATTTGCCAAAAAGAAAATGTTTAGAAAGAACAAACCTCTTTCAATAACTGACAAGCCTAGATCATCAGCTTTTGTTGATAAGGCTACTGCTACTTGTTTTAACTGCGAAAAGACAGGACATTTCACTAACGAGTGCAGGTCTAAGAAAGTTTCTAGACCCTCGGCTTTCACAAAGAAATCCTTTGTTCCAAGGAATAAAGATGACAAATATTCAAAGCTGAAAGAAAAATATGCTAAGCTGAAAAGCTTTAAGAAGAAGAATAAAGGCCTGATGACTGACTATGATTGGGTTGCTTCTGATGAAAAAGCATCATCATCTGACTCTGAAGATGATGAAGCAAATCTATGTCTCATGGCCAAGATTGAAGAAGAGGAAGAAAGTTCAGACATTCCCTCCACTTCAACCTCTGCTATTCAGGTATCACCTTCTTTCTTTACCAATATTGCAAATATTGATGAAGCTGATAGTCCCCGTAAGATCGATCTCTTGACTAGAAGTTTATACGAAGCCATGAACGACAAAACTGTGGTTGAAAACCAAAACCTTGAACTCGCTGAAAAGCTTAAAAACTGCCACCTTCAAATAGAAAAGCTTTCTAAAATTGAAGAAGACTTTAAAGATCAAGTATATTTAAATCAGCTAGTCAAAATCGAACGAGCAGAAGCTATTGCTGCATTAAAAGCTGAAAAAGCTACTGTTGAAGGATGGTGTAATTCTTCAACAAAGATCACTGAGATAATAAAGTCTCAGATTCCCCTAAGTGATAAACGTGGTCTGGGTTACAAATATGATACTCCAAAACCAACCACTGAGCGTTCAATGCTTAAATTTGGAACGTTCGTATCCTCAGTCGCTGATACTTCATCTTCTCAGTGCTCATCGTCCATTACACCAATCCCTGAGGAAACTCCTACCTCCTCAAAAGGCAAGGAGAAAATGGTTTATTCAAAACCTACCTCTGTCTCTAAAGACAAAGGTAAAGGAATTGTTATTTACCAGAATCCTCAGAAGGGTACCTTAGTACCAAAGCTGAATGCTTCTAAAGCTTCAGTGACTCATCCCTCTGGATCAAGGAAGCAGATCTCTGGATCTATTCAGCGATCTACTCCTAGACTCAGAGTGGATGTCCTTGGTAAGAAATCTGAAGAACTGAATGTTCGTCCCATTTCTAAAGCAAATAGTTTACTTGGTGCTGGCATTTCTAATTCGAAATCAAGAGCTCAGCATTCAAATGGTCCTAGAACTATTTTTAGTTATAGGAAATGTTATCACTGTGGACTTACCGATCATATTGATAGTAAGTGCCCCACAGCCACCAAAGCTGAAAAGATAGATAAGGTGAAGATTGCCCCCAAGGCAAAGAAGACCAACCCTGGTGCAAATCAGGTCAAGGTGAATCCTACCACTGAGGTTAAGAAATTAACTAAAGTGAAGAAAGACAAAGCTGAATCTTCAAATGCTGCGAAGACTGCTGAATCTTCCATTCCAACTACTTCCACTTACAAACGTGTATACATGGTTAAGTGGGTACCCAAGAAAAACTAATCTTCCTCTGTATTGCAGGTTAAGAAGGGTATCTGGTATCTCGATAGCGGATGCTCTAGACACATGACTGGAAAGAAAAGCCTGCTCGCTGAATACAAGGAAGAGAAGGGTCTCTCTGTGACTTTCGGTGGAAATGGAAAAGGACATACCCGAGGGTATGGTGTACTTTCAAATGGTACAACCTCCTTCAGAAGAGTCACATATGTTGAAGGGCTGAAGCATAATCTTCTAAGCATCAGTCAGCTTTGCGACATGGATAACAAAGTAATCTTTACTAAGGAATCTTGTTTTGTCGCTGACAAAAAGGAGAAGATAGCTCTCAGCGGTTATCGTTTGGAAAATGTTTATGTAATAAACATGGACTCAACAACCACTGAGAACTCTTGTTTCTTCTCAAAGGCCTCATCTGATGTCAACTGGCTATGGCATAAGAGGCTATCTCATCTAAATTTCAAGACACTGAACACTCTTTCGTCAAAAGATTTAGTCACTGGTCTAACTCAGCATTCATACGCCAAAGAGTCTTTATGTTCAGCGTGTGAAAAAGGGAAGCAGACCAAAGCAAGCTTTAAGTCAAAGCAAGTTTCTTCAGTGTCATCTCCTCTACAACTACTCCATATGGATTTGTTTGGCCCTGTTAACAAACAATCCATCGCTGGAAAGAAATATACGCTGGTCATAGTTGATGAATTCTCTCGCTTCACTTGGGTAATGTTTCTCCGTTCTAAGAGTGACACCCCTGAAGAACTCATCACCTTTGTTCGGAAGATGGAAACCCTGAACAATCTGACCGTTCGCTCAATAAGGAGTGATCATGGGACTGAATTCAAAAACAGTTCTCTTGATTCCTTCCTTGAGAGTAAGGGTATTTCTCACAACTTTTCTTCAGTGAGAACACCGCAACAAAATGGAGTCGCTGAAAGAAGAAATAGAACTATAATTGAAGCTGCACGTTCAATGCTCAGCGATTCTCACCTGCCTACTCAGTTTTAGGCAGAAGCTGTCAACACTGCTTGTTTTACGCAAAACAGGTCGCTGATAGTCAAAAGATTCAATAAAACAACCTATGAACTCTTTCATGGGAGAAAGCCTTCAATCAGCTTTCTTCACATCTTTGGATGTCAGTGTTTCATACTGAACAACATAGATGCTCTTGGAAAGTTTGATCCTAAGGCTGATGATGGAATCTTTCTTGGATACTCCTCAGTTTCCAAAGCCTTCAGAGTCTTCAATCGTAGAAGACAAACTGTAGAAGAAACTATTCACGTCACGTTTGACGAATCCCGTTCAGCGAACTCTAAACAGTCCGCTGATACTGAAGAACTGAATCAATGGATGTTTTCTCATCTTGGTGATTAAGAAGATATTCCCACTTCTCATGCTCATCCAGTAGAAGATGATAGTCCTCCTATCATTCCAAATATGCAGAATAGTGAAGCTGAAACTTCTTGGGTCTCAGCTGTTCCTATAAACACTATACCTACCGCTGAACCAAATGCCTCAGACATTCCATCTACTTCTCAGCAATCAGTGAATATAATGACAACTGCATCCATTCCTCTCTTGGCTGATACTCTCGACGTCGCTGAAGCTTCATCTTCAGCTCCTCCAGTTCAAGTTGAGTCAGCGTCTCATGCTCCGGCTCAGCGATGGACTATAAATCACCCAATTGATCAAATTCTTGGTGATCCAAACGCTGGGATTCAGACACGACGAAGTGCAGGTAATATTTGTTTATTTGTAAATTTTATTTCTCTAACTGAACCAAAGAAAGTAGATGATGCCCTCAAAGATCCAAACTGGGTCAGCGCCATGCAAGAAGAGCTGACTGAATTCGAAAGAAACAAAGTTTGGAAACTTGTTCAGAGACCAACTGATAAAACAGTGATAGGCCCTAAATGGGTCTATCGAAACAAGTTGGACGAACATGGTACTGTAACCCGCAACAAAGCTCGTCTTGTTGCTCAGGGATACAGACAAGAGGAAGGTATAGATTATGACGAAACATTTGCTCCTGTGGCAAGACTTGAATCTATTCGTCTATTCTTAGCATATGCCGTACACAAAAACTTCAAAGTACATCAGATGGATGTTAAGTCAGCGTTTCTGAATGGAAAGCTGAATGAAGAAGTGTATGTGGAACAACCTCCAGAATTCTCAAATTCTAAGCGTCCAGGTTATGTTTATAAACTGGATAAGGCACTTTATGGCTTGAAGCAAGCTCCACGTGCATGGTATGACACTCTTTCTACTTATCTCCATATTGAAAAATTTGAGCGAGGTAAGATAGACAAAACTCTATTTTTTAGAAAAGTGAAAGGTCATATCATTCTAGTTCAAATATTTGTTGATGACATTATATTTGGTTCTACTAACCCTGAGCTTTGTACTCGTTTCGCTGATAGAATGAAAGATGAGTATAAAATGAGCATGATGGGTGAACTAACATATTTCCTTGGTCTTCAGATTAAGCAAACTGAAAAAGGAACTTTTATTAATCAGGGAATGTATGTTAAAGATATGCTGAAGAAATTCGACTTAACTGAAAGTTCAGCTATGAAAACCCCTATGGCACCACCGCTGACACTTGATAAGGACACTAAGGGTGTTCCTGTCAATGTCACGCTGTACCGTGGGATGATCGGCTCACTATTGTATCTTACAGCTAGCCGACCCGATATTATGTTTGCAACATGCTTGTGTGCACGATATCAAGCTGAAACCAAGATATCTCATATGAAAGTTGTAAAACGAATCTTTCGATATCTTAAGGGTACAGCGAATCTAGGTCTTTGGTATCCCAAAGATTCAGGATTCGATCTAACAGCCTATTCAGATAGTGATTTTACAGGTTGCAAACTGGATAGGAAAAGCACCACAGGAGGATGTCAGCTCCTGGGTGGAAAGCTGGTAAGTTGGACAAGTAAAAAGCAAAACTCAGTGTCCACTTCCACAGCTGAAGCTGAATATGTAGCTGCTGGAAGCTGTTGTTCTCAAGTCTTGTGGATGAGAAATCAGCTACTAGACTATGATCTTCAGCTCTCCAAAATTCCAATCTATTGCGACAGCACAAGTGCCATCGCTATAGCAAACAATCCAGTACTACATTCAAAGACCAAACACATAGAAATCAGATATCATTTTATCAGAGATCATGTGATGAATGGTGATATAGAACTTCATTTTATTCCAACTGATTATCAGTTAGCTGATTTATTTACCAAACCTCTTGATGAGACAAGATTCAACTTTCTCATCAGCGAGCTTGGAATGCTGAACTTTGAAGGATAAACTCTTCAGCGGTTCACATTAATCAGCGATAGGATAAAATCAACTTGTATAACCCATTCTATCATCTTCTCTCTGAATAAACTTGATTCACTGATATCAAGGTATGTTTTCTCTCTCTGACAAAACGCATGAAAATGCAAGATTTCAAAACAGAATGCATCGCTGAATATCTCTTCCTTAACATCGATATTTTGAATATTCTTAAAACCTTCACTGATATTTCTATTCAGTGCTTCATGTTTTCAAAAGTATCCCTGAGTTTTTCAAAACCACAGAGACAACCAAGAATATGAAAGGACAGTTGTGATGTCATTGCAACAGATAAGCCCTGGCACGTTCTTCTTTCTGACACACGTTTGCACGTTTCGTTTACTCGCCAATCAAATGCAAACACGTGTCCGTGTCATGATGAAAATCTTTTCCCGCTCAAGATTTTCTCTTTCTAAAATCTCTATATAAACAAATTCCTTGTTTATATTTTTCTTTTACGCGAACTTCATCTTCCTCCGCAAGAAAGAATTCACTGTTGCATTTGTGATTTCAAAAACTTCAAGAACTGTTCATCATCTTCTTCATCAAACATCAAGGTTAATATGTTCTTATTATTTACCGAATGCAAATAACTTGTTTCTGATCTAATCTTTGTTTAACAAGATCAAACAAAAGAACTTCTTAAAAATGAAATCATTTTCTTTCATGGTTTTATGAACACAACCATTTCATGGTTGTTCTTCAAGTTTAAATGCAAAAATCTTAAACTTGTTCTTCACACATTCGTTTTTTCCAGAATCTCTATCTTCAAAGAAAACTGGATAACAAGAATAAATGGGTTTTATATTTTGTTTCTTAAAATCAAGAAAAACCCTAATCTTCATTAAGACATTTGTGTCTGAATGAAATGGATAAAATTTGAACCATCTTAATGGAAAATCTTTCCACATTAAGATAATTCTTATTTGTTAACATCTTTGGTTGTACTGATAATACAGAGAAATGGCATCGTCTGACATTCCTACTACCGCTGAGAACATCTCCGCTGATTCTGAGGAAGTGGACATCCTCAAGGCTCCTCAAGTCAAGTTTGCTCTTGACAAACTGGATTGGACTAAGGTGAACAATCTCTATGCGCTTTTCGAGTTTCCTCCTCGAAAGCAAGTCACACATCTAGATGATGCTGTGAATTTCCAAAAGAATTGCTGCATCTCCACAGCCCTGACCATAACACCTCCTGCCCATCAGCTTTTGCTCTCACAATTCTGGTACTCAGCCAGACACTCCCAACTACCTTCAACCAAAGATCCCTCCAAAACAATCGATTGCATCCTCTGCGGCATCGAATATGGCACGATGAAGATCACCCCTGCGATTATTCGCAAAGATCTCAGCCTTCCAATAGCTACCAAGGAAAAACCTTTCGTTCCCCTCCCTGACCCCAAGAAAAACTCAGACAGGGAAGCCATCATTGCATTTTTCGATGCAATGGGCTATGTATGGGAAATCGGCAGAGACATGAAGGCCGAGAAGAAGCTGACGATTATCAAGAAATCGAAAATGCCCAGCGAGATGAATTTCATCTTCGCTCATCTAATCAGCTGCATGACTGCAAAGAGCGGCTCCTCTGACCAAGCCGCTAAACCTCAGCAAGCAATGAGATATGCCCTGCTGAAAGGTCTCAACATAGACTGGCCATCGATTATCTATGATGACCTAGTTCTAAGAGTGGACACCGTCGCTGACAGACCTCCATGGGTTCCCTACCCCCGATTCATCAGCGCCATCTTCCAATATGGCCTGAAGGAGAGCTACCCAACTGAAGGTGACCTGAAACTCTCTCAGGTCGGCCCAAAGATACTCGACTTCAAACCTATGGTGAATGAGGTACGTCTTTCTACACTCTTGACTCTTCTTAACCCTACTCCTTCTTCTACTTCTGCAGCTCCTTCAGCGGACAAACCCACCGCTGATACCTCAGCTGCTACCTCTATTCCTCTTAAAAGGAAACATTCATCTACCCCACTTGGTTCTAAAAGGATCAAGAAAACAAAGGAGCAACCCCAGCAACTTCATGCTGAAGACTCCTCAGCTCTTTCTGCAGAGCTGAAGGAACGTTCATTGGTACGCTCTGCCACACCTGAACAAGCCATCCTATCAATCCCAACTTCAGCGTCTCTAAACGCTGAGGTTAAAACTTGGAACCTACCCAACCTCCTTCAGTCTCTCAAAAGACTGATGAAGTGATTTTCAGCGAATCCAACGCTGAACTCAGAACCCAACCTCCATTCTTATCCTTCGCTCCTCCCTCCACTCATTTGGACTCTACTCCAGTTATCACTGAAGCACCTGTCATTCCTCCAGAAGTTAGAGAAAATACTCTTCAAGGAGTGATGGGCACAGGACCTGTAGAGATGACCATACGTCACCGCACTCTAGCTGACGATATGGAACTTTACTCAGGAACACGTGATTTTGATGAATTCACAAATCCTCCTGCAGGTACACACCAACCCATAAACACTGTCACTAAACCCCAAACTTCTGAGCTTTCCTCTGTTCACGAGTTCTTATATGTTACAGGTCCTAATTTGGGAGATATGAACACCTCTCTGAAGTCCGTGGAGACAAAGCTGACAGGTCTCACCACTACTCTTTCAAATAACTCTACAGCTGTAACAAACGCTGGAGAGAATCTTACAAAGCTGATAACGGTGGTGGAGAAGAAGGCTTCCACAGATGACATGAAGCATGTGGATAAAACTCTCAGCGACTTCGCCAAGGTGCTCGCTGACATCTACACAAACTACACCTCTCTTAAAACCTCAGTTTCATCCATGTCCAGCGAGTTTACAACGCTGAAGACATCGGTTGGACAACTAGAGGGGGATATGTCTACTGTAAAGACTGACTTAGGCTCTGTAAAGACCGATGTTGGTTCGATGAAAACGATGATCAAGCAGCTGCTGAACAAAGCGAATACTCCAGCTCCTGCACCTGCCCCTGTCCCTGAATCTGAAAATTTCACAGCGGAGGATCGCACTGAGCTGAGGAAGATCAATCCTGCTATTTCTGGCCTTGAAGACAGAATAGCAAAGATTGAAGTTTGTATAGGTCTCTCTGGCCAAGAAGACAGAGAACCTACCAACGCTGCTGAGTCTACCCATTCCTCCCCCAGTCATCATGAAAAAGAGGGGGAGAAGAGCGCTGAAGATCTCTCCAAGAGCGTTGAAGACCTTTCCCATGATGAATCTATCAGGGGAGAGAAGACGAATGCTGAAGAAAAAACCGCTGGACCTCAGGGAGATGAAAACCCTAAGGAAACCGAGAAGCTCTCCTCTGTATCTAAGGGGGAGCAACTCGAAGAAGAAGATGATAAAACTGAATCTTAAGCAGAAGATGATGAAGCCGTCGACATCCTTGATGATGAACCATCTTCTTCTCCAAAGAATGATGATGATGATGACGAAGATGGCGATGACTTCTTTATCGTCAAACCTGCTCCGAGGATCAAAGCTCTTAAGGGAATCTCGATAAATGAACCTTCAGGGGAGCGGACAAAGACAAAACCCTCAGCATCTGGAGCTGAGAAAGGCAAAGGCAAAAGCGTCGCTGAAGATGACAATCTGATGATCTTGCTTGAAAAGTCGGTTTGTCAGGTACACTAAACATCTCTCACTCCATCCCTCCTCTATCATACACTATCAGTTCTACTACCCAAGCCTATACACTTGAACAAATTTTCTCTCTTTGTTTCTACCCAAGTTCTTACTGGTTAGATCGCTGTGTTTCAGCTAGTCCTCTCCCCTGTTTGAGGATATCGCTGAAGGTTCCACAACTGCGACTTCACCAATAATACCAGCTGCTGCTGATGAAATAATCTCAGTCTTAGATTTAATCTCTAAGACTGATGAACCAGAAGAACAGCTACTCTCGCACAGACGCAGACCTTCCTTAGCTCCTCAAAAGCTAAGTGAAGAGGATCAGAAAAGAAGAGAGGAGATAATAAAGCGATTCGAGGATCAGCGAATCATTCTGAGGCGTGATCAACTTCCTTCAGTTCCTCCAAAGTTCAAAATTTCCAAAGCTGAATACAAGGAACACCTCAGAGCTGAACGCATAATCGCTGAAAGAAAGGAAGCTGAAGAAAAAGACAGAGAATACGCCATCAAGCTTACTCAACAATCAATAAAAGACCCCAAGCTGAAAAGAGTTCCCATTGATGTTCAACGACAGCTATGGGATGATGCTCAAAAGATCGTTAGAGAAAAGACTAAGGTCTCTGATACGACTTTGGAATGGGCTAAACAAATGCTGACCTATCGATCTAGACCATCCAAAGTCATCAAGGAAAACATCAGAGGAAGACTGTACACTGAAGTTCCTGTTGTTGAAGTGGATGTCTACAGAGATGACAAAACCAAACAAACTTTCTATGCTGCTACCTTAGAAAAGTTTGGTCTCTCTGAATGGTTAGAAACAAAATTAGCCATTCAGGGATCGCGCTCAAAGTTCAAAAGCCATGTCGAGAAGATCTTAAACAAACAGATCGACCTGCTTTCATCAGCTGTGGATATTCCTCCTACTCTTCCAATTGAATCAATTCGAATTTCGTAAAATCAAAATGGACAAAAACTCAACATCTGTTTTAGAAACAATTGATCAATACCAAAACTTCAATCCTAGGTGATGATTACCCAATTAAACGAACTATTTAAACGAGACCAAGCGAAAGTTATTTAATTAGACTCTAACGAAATCAAATCCAAAATTAAACCTAGACTAACAAAGAAATTATATTAAACTCAATCTACAACAATTAACACTACTAACAAATGAAAGATGAACATTAAGTTATTGAATAAACATGTGCAGAAAATTAGAATGCATAAAATTGATTAACCTAAAATTAAAGTGCAGAAAATTAGGGTAGAGAGAAGGAATAGAGATGCAAGGAAGTAAAGAAAATACAACAAACACAAGAGGGAGATGAAGGAAAATTAAACCTAATGTTGATCCAAACCCTCAGTGATTTGATAATGACCCTCTCTTTTATACTTAGTGAAAATTGTAAGTAAACAATATGTATCAGAGTTTCACTATCGCTGATAAGTACTAAGATCTTCCAGTACCGCTGATAGGAACTCTCGCTCTTTAGATTAAACATTCAGCGAAACTGTTCACCATTAATGCTCTGAGTCTGTTCAGTCATTATGATGATCTGAGAAAACCAAATCTCTAGCAATAAGATATGAATGTAGTGAGAGAGAATCTAGAGAGCAAATATGTCATCCATGTATTGAGCTCAAAGGATTACAAAAGGTTTCTAAAAGATTACAAAAGCTTTTTTAAGTGTTTCAAACAAATGAACTAGACAAGCCTATTTATACCCATGACATACAAGGTATAAAGGCAATCACAACTAATACAGTACATTGACTTTACAGTAAATCTTGAATACAACAATGCTCTAACAATCTCCCCCTTTGGATTCAAGATTTAAAAAAAATATGACAGCAGTCTTCAGCTCTTTGTAAAGTCAATCTTCTTCAACAGACACTTTATCAAACTATCTTCAAGTAGCTTTATCTCCACTAGTTCACGGTGAACTATATGCTTTGACACTCTTTAAGAACTCAGCTTTGAAGAATCTTCAGACAAACATGAAAAGTCATTGTCTTTTTCTTTGAAAAGTCAATCTTCTTCAATAAAATCTTCAACAGATTGTCTTCAAGTCTTGAACATGGATTTCATATCTTTATATAGAACCATCACTTCGGAACAAGATAAATCAGAAACAATTAGAGTTTGGATCAGAAAGATGTGAAACCATCCACATTGTTGAACTTTTAGGTGTAAGCGCATTCCGAGAACCACTCAGAACTAAGATAACCAAATTCAGCAACATTTGGACTTCACATGATCCTTCTCCCCAATCATCAGTCTTTGTTCACGAATCTTTGACTTGAAATATCTTTGATTTGAAAATTCTTTGACATGAAATTGAAATTAAACTTTTACGAATCTTTGACTTGAAATATCTTTGATTTGAAAATTCTTTGACATGAAATTGAAATTAAACTTTTCTCCCCCTTTTTCGATGATGGTGAGCATCGAAAACCATTTTCAATTTCAGTCGTGTCTTTGAGTATTGCTAACAATCTCCTCCTTACAGAATAACCTTGCTCCCCCTCAAAATAAGAATTCTGGAGCAATTTATTTTCTCCCCCTGAAAGTATGCATATATTTCAATAACGTACAGTATTTGAAATTGTAGCACAAATTTTAAAACAAATTTACACAAGGAAAATAACATTCATTGAATTTTATTTTATAACTACAAACATTTGATCATTTGAAAACTTTACAAAAGAAATTCAACTTAATGAAATTTAACAGATTTTTCAATCAAATGAAACCAAATGCATGTGTTTGGATTCAAGAACAAGTCATCATTGTATATCAAGTTAAAAAATGTTCAGTTTCAACCCCTTTATTAAATCTATTTGGTGTGCTAGCATGGGAAATATGATTAGCTTCAAGCATATGCAATTCTAAAACATATAAGAATATTTTGCTCTACTCACACTATTTGTCCAAAATCAGAATTTTCACAAATTTACGGGTTTATCGCGACTTTGTATTTTCCCAAGTTTCAAGAGATGTGTGCTCATTGGCATCTTTTCTTTTGTGCTCATTGGCATCTTTTGATTTGTGCACATTGGCATCTTTTGATTTTGTGCTCATTGGCATCTTTTGATCAAAAAGTTTAGTAAGAATAAGATACACCGTTAAACATGACTTTCTATCTGGTTCTATAGCAGGATTTGGGTCAGCAGATCCCAGACCAGTTGGCCTTAGGTGCTAGGTGACGAGCACCCCTTAGAACTTAATTTCCCAAACCAGAAAGGCCACATCGATATATCTTAAACCCATTTGAACCAGTAGAACATGGCTTTCTATCTGGTTCTATTGCAGGATTTGGGTCAGCCGATCCCAGACCAGTTGATCTTAGGGACTAGGTGTCGAGCACCCCTTAGGACTTACTCTCCCAAACCAGAAAGGCCACAGGCACAAACTTTCAAACTAAATGATAGTGCAACTATTTTATCTCAATCACTTGGTTCTAAAACATAGTGCTTTGCCCATATTTTCATTTCCATCCATCATTCTGACATATAGGCTTTTTGAGCATTATATTCTATATATATCCAGATTCACATAACTTTGAGCATTCAGCATAATTTCATTCATGTTTTGCTGACCTTTCGATTTATTTTAGAAGTGAAAGTTGAAACAAATATAACTCGGATAAAACAAAAATACTTGTAAAATCATCTTTTAGCACACATTTAATTCATTGAATGAAAATTGAAAATTTTATCTCATTGAATTAAATTTGTAAAGATTCAAATTTTCAAAGTGGTAGAAACAAAATATAATTCAATGTTACCTTTTACCACGTTCCTTGAAACAGAAAGATGTAACAGTTAAGGATATCACCTGAGAAGTGTGAGTTCTAAACTGATTTGTTTAGAAGTCTTAGTCTTTGAAGTACGGGTCCTGAACTGAATTGTTCAGAAGCCATAGTCTTTGAAGAACGGGTTTTGAACTGATTTTGTCCAAAAGCCAATTACATTTAAGCACGGGTCTTGAATTGATGTATTCAGAAACCATAGTCTCTTTTAAGTGCGGGTCCTAAACCGATATGTTTAGAAACCATTGTCGTTGAAGCACGGGTTCTAAACTGAGATGTTTAGAAGCCATTAATATTTGTCTCCCCCTTAATGGTACAAATATTTTTCAAAAAGTACGCCGCTTCTCTTCTGTTTTCAGTCATGTGTGTGATATGTATCTACAATTCAGTACAACACATGAAGAACCTGCAAAACAGATTAAGCAGATTTTGGTACCCAATGGCACTTGGGTCCTAGTGGGTTAGGTGTAGATTTCTTACAAGGAATACTATAAGTACTGTACCAAAAAGAAGTATAATTTTTATGCACAAAATTATTTGTTCCACAGTAAGAACAACAAATTTTCTTTTGAGCCAACCTAATCAGATGATTTACAGAATGAATAGGATTAGGTTGAACAGAAGATTTACCTTTCGGCGCATTGTTCTTCTTTGCATTTGATGTGGATACAGATGATTTTGGCACATTTTTCTTTGGAACTGTTGTGCCTTTTACTCTCCATTCCATCTTCACCCTCTTGAAGACTAGAACTTCTTCAGGTTTGGAAGTATTAACTTTAGGCACTTTTGTTTTGTTATCTGATTTATCATACAGAGGATTATAGAAGAGATTTGTTGAACGAATCCGACCTTTTGAGAAATCTGTTGATCTATTAAATTGTTTAGAAGAAATGTTTTTAAAACTTGAACTTGAAGCAGTTTTAAAAGAGCATTCAGAATCATTTGAATCAACAAATGGAGTCTGAAAGATAGAATTATGACCGGTTTGCTTTGAGACATCAAATTTAAAAATGACGTCTTCAAGTTCTTTGACTTTGTTTATTAAAACATTTTTCTCTTTAGAAATTAGATCAAATTTCTTTTGGAGATCAGATTTGATCAACTGATCCTTCATAATATCAGCTGATAAACCAGATAATCTTTTGGTAAGATTAAGAATCACATCTTCAAAATATTCACGTTCCGATTCAAAATCTTTTTCCAAAAACCTTCTTTTATCAGTAATCTCTTTGAAAATTTCCATATTTTTCTTTTTAAGGGTTTTACTTTCCTTTTCAAAGAGATTTTTCTTTTCCGTGAAATCTTTTCTTTCCTTTTCCAAAAGATTTTCTAATTCAGAGATTTTCACGGAAAGTTCAGAACTTTTAATCTCAAAAAATTTTCGTTCAGTTTCAAATTTAGCTCTTTCTTTTTCGAGCTTGTCTTTTTCTAAAAATAAAACTTTCTCAAAGTCTGAAACTTGTTTTGAAAGTTTTATACATTTCAGCTCAGTCTCTTTCTTTTCTTCAAAAACTTTCTTTTCTTCAAAAGAAAAATTAGACAGTTTTCTCTTTAGATCGGCATTTTCACTGTCCAAAATTTTCCCTATATCTTTAACTTCTTTTAATTGAGCATGTAACTTTAAGTTCCACTTCACTCTCTTTTCTTCTCTACTCTTCAAATCGGCATTTTCTTTTTGAAGAGTTGTTACTTTCTCTTGAAGATTCTCGATTTGATCGTGCAGACTTGAGTTGTCTTTCTTTGCTTCAAGATCTGCAATATAAACTTCAAGATCAGTTATTCTTTTAGTAAGTTTAGCATTTGAAGAAGAAATGTCTAAAATTTGTCTTTTCAGATTAACATTTTCTTCTTCCAATGCTTTATTTAAAATAGGAGTTGAAGAATTTGAAGCATTATCTTTAACAGGAGTTTCTGATATAGGAGATGTTTCTGATAAAATAACTTGTTGCAAAATTCCATTATTTGCCTTAGCTTTTTCAAGTGGCTTTGGAGGTGTTTTTGTTATTATGACTTGTTGCAACACTTCATTATTTGGTTTAACAGATACATGTGAATTAACAGATGTTTCTGTTATAATGACTTGTTGCAACTTTACATTTGGTTTAACAAAAACTTTTGCAATTGGAGGAATCTCCTTTTTCAGAGTTTGCTTCAAATCTTCACCACTGCTTTTAACAATAACTTGTTGTAAAACCATTTTGAATATTGCTAGAAATTGATCGTTCAGAAGATCAAGCAGACAGTGTATGAAAATACACAAAAAAAATATATAAAATTTTTCTTGAAAAGCTCTTACAGTGTATGAAATACACTATAGAAAAAATTTCGGGATAAGTAAGGGTTCGAATTCAACGAATTCGGATGAAGAAGGATTCGAATTCAATGAATTCGGATGAATAAGGGTTCGAATTCAACGAATTCGGATGAAGAAGGGTTCGAATTCACTCAATTCGGACTTAACTTGGTTCGAATTCAATGAATTCGGATGCTTAAGGGTTCGAATTTAATGAATTCGGATGCTTAAGGGTTCGAATTCAATGAATTCGGATGCTTAAGGGTTCGAATTCTATGAATTCGGATGCTTAAGGGTTCGAATTCTATGAATTCGGATGCTTAAGGGTTCGAATTCTATGAATTCGGATGCTTAAGGGTTCGAATTCAACACTTGGAAAATTTAATCAACTCAATTCGAATCTAACACAGTTCGAATTCTCCTCAATTCGAATCTAGCTGGGTTCGAATTCAATCAATTCGAATTATGTTGAGTGCGAATTCACGCAATTCGAATGTAACTGGATTCGAATTCACTCAATTCGAATTTACTTAGGTTCGAATTCACTCAATTCGAATGTAATAGGGTTCGAATTCTCTATGAATGTTCCGAATTCTCTTTGAATGATCCGAATTCACCAAGAATGATCCGAATTCTGCACTTCGAACACGAAAATCACTAAATCAGCCATAACCTTTTCAATTCTTGATCAATTGTTATGAAATTTGCACAGATTTGTTCGAAATTTGATTCCACACACTTTCTTAGTTAATCACAAATCCTAATTCGATCAATTTAATCGAATTTTGATCCAAAAATAGTAGAAAAAATTTTCGAACAAAAATGATATAAAATGATCAGATCTGCAAATTCTGTGCAGATTTTGGTGTTGATCCAAGAATTAAAGATGTTCAGGAATCAAATCCGAGTGCAATGATGTCAAGAATCAATCCAAAAGATCAAAAATTAAAGAAAAGATGAAATCTGGATGAATAGTAAATGAAGAAGGGTTAGAATTCTTGATGAACAGTGATGAATAGTGATGAACACCCAATCCGAATTCTTCAGCTTTAGTGTAAAAAATCTTCAATTTGGTCTTCGATCTGCTTGAATCTTCTGTTTAGCTCTGATACCAATTGAGAAAACCAAATCTCTAGCAATAAGATATGAATGTAGTGAGAGAGAATCTAGAGAGCAAATATGTCATCCATGTATTGAGCTCAAAGGATTACAAAAGGTTTCTAAAAGATTACAAAAGCTTTTTTTAAGTGTTTCAAACAAATGAACTAGACAAGCCTATTTATACCCATGACATACAAGGTATAAAGGCAATCACAACTAATACAGTACATTGACTTTACAGTAAATCTTGAATACAACAATGCTCTAACATGATCGCTGATAAGTTAGTTGTTTACTTATGATCCCTGAAGACAAGTTTCACGTCAACAAAGGTTCTACGCTGAAGTCGAAGATCAAGCTCAAGAACCAGCGACAAGTCTCCTAATGAACTGATGCGGATCAGCGAAGACTCAGATTTGTCCACTCAACGTGAAGTATCAAGTACAAGACTTCAGCTATCGCTGAACTTT
This sequence comes from Saussurea involucrata, assembly GCA_033807775.1. NCBI lineage: Eukaryota > Viridiplantae > Streptophyta > Magnoliopsida > Asterales > Asteraceae > Saussurea > Saussurea involucrata. The sequence goes on along the minus strand of CM066322.1, from coordinate 90,569,180 downwards.
ATCATTCGCTGAATAGAAAATGATAATGCTCTGAATCAAGGAAAGCTGATCATGAAGTCCTCCGTACAAAGTACTTTTGTCTTAACCACCCTTGCACGACTCCGTACGAAATGTCAGAAAAGAACCTCCGACTATCTGAAATCGTACAACCACTCTGATACTACACTGTTCATCCATGCGGCTACTAAGGTTGTCAACAAAGGTCAATGACATGCAACCAACCAGCTGATGACACGTGTAAAGTGCATACTGACTTGCATTAAATGCATGCAGTATATAAAGAGATGAACCCACTTCTTTTGAAGTAACTTGCTAACTCTGGACAAGTTCAATCTCTTATCTCAAGATAGGTTATTATTAGTAATTTCCTTATCTCTCTTAGTGCAAGAAACCTTAGTGTTCCAACTTGTTTAGATTTAGGTTTATCCTTAATCTTGTTTTCGCAACAAGCTGTAAATTGTTAATGATTTATCAATAAACAATTTAGAAAAGTAAAATCTGTGTGTTTGTATTCAACCCCCCCCCCCTCCCTTCTACAAACTTGTATAGGCCCTCGTGACCAATACCTAATACATTAATTAAGAACATAAGCGATTGACGAACAAACATTGTTTTCAAACAAATAAAACTAGAATTCAACAAACAAACTAAGAAGATAGGGAAGAAGATACTAGTATGAAAACCCGGTAGCAAGTCGGATGCCAATGGCCTTGGCTATTTGCAATTTCATCTTCTTCCCAATTTCTTCTAGAAATCGATCAAAATGGAAAACCACCAAGAGAGTAGAAACTGTCGTGTAATTCTTGTCTAATCCCTCTAAAAAAAAGGCGACCTAAAGCTATAAGGGAAATAAAAAAAAGGATAAAAGGCTAAGCCCAAAAGTTTTAAAAGCCCAATAAAATTTCAGATGCTTCGCGCCCGCGAAGAAATCCTTCACTGGCGCGAAAGCAAACAGAATGCAATTAAGAGTTTTGGGGAGTTTTTTTCGAGCCCGTGTTCGCGCCCGCGAAGCTTGGCAGAATCTTCAACACTTCAAACTTGACTTTTCCCTCCATATCTTCATAAACACGGCTACTCGTATTTGCTTCCTTCTCTATATTACTCTTCATTCCTTCCGAGACATCCATCTTTTCGCCCTCAACGCCTCGTATGATCTGCACAAAACATACCGAAAGCATAAAAACTATCCCAAAACCATTCCAACCGTGATTAGAGAGAAAAATGCAAAAGAACAATAAAAAATGCATGAAATGTTCAACTAAAAATACACAAAGTTAGGTGCATAAAATGTTAACATCGTTCTTTTACGTAAGTGAAGTTGTGTGTGAAACTTTTAATTTGACGTGTTTTAAAAACCGTGGGTCCAGGTGTGTGGATGATATTTTGTACAGTTGGCCTGAGGCATTTTTTTTACGTTACGCGAATTTTCTGGGGTATTGTAATACCTCATGTCCATAAAATGAATAAAATTTGAATCTTTTGGAAATTGTGGGGCAAAAGTGTGAAGTGAAGAATTGTTAGGACTTAGTGGCAAAATTTGGAAAATAAAAAGGGTAAAAACCCTAAAGCCTTCTTCATTTGCTCTTGTGAGCGATTTATGGAGGCTATTGAGGAACAAGAGGGAAAAATGGTCTTCTTCATGGAAACCTTGGTGCAAGAGGTGGATTCCAGGGATTACACTTCATCTTCTTCAAGGTAAGCTAATCCTTTTCATCTTATGCTTATGGAAATGAGCCCATGGTTTGGATGGGAAATTTCTAACCCATTTGGGTTTTGTGAGAGGTAAATTGGGAGGAACCAAGAGCTTCAATTGGAAGTATGGTGGAAGAAATGCATCAAGTGATCTAAATCTTCATCATCTTCAAGGTATGACTTCTATACCTTCTTCTTACATGCTTGATTGGGTTGATTTGTAGCTTGGGGTTTTGTAAACCATGAGATTTTGAGTTATAATCAATGGAATAAGGAGCAACTGATTTTGGGATTGATTTCCATATGAGTTTTTATCAAATCATTAAGAAACCTCATCTTTTTGCTTGGTAATCTCCATTCTTGCCATGGAAGGAGTTTTTGAGTTTTTGGGTTTGAAAGGATGAATCAATGGATTGTGTTTGTTTGAGTAAATCCATTTTGGATGTTTATTTTTTATTCCTAAAGGTTTGATTAGTTAAAACCATCAATTTTGGAAGTTTACAAGCACTTGGGATCGATTTGGGGGGTTTTTGGAGTGAAATTTCGGGCTTAATTTCAAAGTGTAAAATTGGAAGTCTGAACCAGGGAGTTGCACGGCCTGGCTTGCGGCCTGAGGCCACGGGCCAGGTGGTGCAAGTATTTGATGTGTGAGGATTCCTCGTTTTACTTCGTTTTTCGTTCGGGTTTGGATCGAGGCATCGTTGGGGTTCACCTTAGGGGTTTAGGAAAGATCATTTGGAGTATAATTAGATGGTTTCACACCATTTTTATGGCGTCCAATTCAGGTGTTCATTTTGAACTAAAGTGGGTTTCGGAGTGTGTGTCGATTTGCTAAAGCTAAGGTGAGTTCCCTTAACTCTTTTGGTGCAAATGAAATGTTTTGCTAAAGTTTTCATAACTGATTATGGTATTGAGCACGATGGCATGATTAATCATTTTGAAAATCTCTATTATTACATGACGTGGAAATGTTTTTAATGCATGCAAGTTGTTTATTCGTGTCAGGATCGAATCTTAACAAGACTAATAATACTTAGAATTCAGAATTAAAGAATCTGCGGAATAGAACTTTAATTCACACAATCAAAGAACAATATATCTGAAAACACACAGTTGTTTGTATTCACTGTTTCGACTCACAAGATTAACAACCAAACCTCAATCTTGATGAACAGGCTCAATCAAGACGACTTCTACTTCTCTAGAAATAGGGTTCTAAACCTTGAGGTTAATTCTCTCTGAAATCAATTTCAGTATCTCACGAATATGTATATTTTTTTAATAGTTATCTATTGAAATCTATTTATACACAATAATTACAAGATAACTATCAAAAGTAAATTGATCTTCTGAATCTTCTTTAAGCATATCTTGATCAATTCCTTCTTTATCTCCAACCATGTCGCATACCAAACTTATCACTTTAGCAGTATTAACTTCATTCAGCATGAGCAGTACTAACCTTCTCCAGCAGCATTAATTTATTCCAGCAGCATTAACTTGTTCCAGCAGCATTAACTTGACTAGCAGTACTAACAATGATCTAGCAGTACTAACTTTGTCTTGCAGTAGTAACCATTGCATAAGCAGTACTAATAGATTTTCGTTATGCACCAGCAGTACTAACTTTTGTTCAGCAGTATTAATAATGTACCAGCAGTATTAATATACCAGAAGTATTAACTTCGTTCCAGCAGCATTAATGTCTCAGCAGTACTAACCTTGATCTAGCAGTAGTATCTTTGTTCTGGCAGTACTAACGTTGATCTGGCAGTAGTAATGTTGTTCTGGCAGTATTAATCATACTTAGCCAATCTTCAGTTCCCAACAATCTCCCCCTAACTTGACTTTTTAGGAAGAGAAGTCAAGTTCTTCAGATGATGCTTCCAAAACTTAATCATGAACGCATAAATCAGGATTCACTCCAAGACTTTGATTGAGAATTCTTCTCACCAAGTATCTTCCCATTTCAGAATCCTTGCTGCAAGTCAACTTAGTATGTAGCATTCCATTCAATCTTTTCTTGCTATGTTTGTACACCACATCCACCAAATAATACTCATGGTATGTATTGTCAAGAGAGATGACATACACTCCACAGTTTTCCATAAGCATCCAGTTGGTAATGACTTGAAAATTTCTTTCTATCCTATTCTGAACTGCTTCTGGTTTGAACATTTGGCACAGGTATTCAAGTACCATTTTGGTGATGGACATTCCACTTTCAGTCAGCATATTTCCATAAAGCTTCATTCCTACCTTGAACATCTCTTCCAAGTCTGATCTAGAGCACATCCTTAAAAGTTTTCCCCATGTAGAACTGACCTCAAACTTCCCATCTGCTCTTTTTACTCTAATGTACTCCTTTCTCTGATCTTTCAAAGTATCCCAGAATATGATTTCAGGAGCCATAGAAGCTAATGGTTTAGCTTGAATTGGATTAGTATCAACCACAGTAATATACATATCACATTGAGCATTTGACTGTGATTGTACATTGCTTGATTGCCCTGATGGAGTTGCCACTTCTTCTTCAGCAACTTTTGGATCAGATTTCTCTTTCACTGCTTCCTCCTAGGCTTCTTCTACAGTTGATTCCACCCTTGGCTTCTTTACATCTTTCTTCTTTGAAGCTATGGACTTTGTTCTTGGCCTTTTGGTTGACATCATCTTTGTTCTTTTGAAAGATTTAACAGCTTCAGGAGTGGTTTCAGCTGTTTCTTCTTTGTGGCTCTCAGCAACACTAACAGTTTCTGCTGCTTCAGGGATGGTTTCTGCTGCCTTTTGTTATATCAGCAGCAGTAACCGTTTATGCTGCTGTTTCTGTTTCTGCTTCCTTTGTAACTTCTACAACCTGCTCAGCCTCCCCCTCAACCTTATACTCATACTCCCCCTCAATGTTTGCATCCTCCATGTTTAGATCAGAGTCTAACTCCCCCTTTTTGGAAGCATCAGAGGTTGTTCCTCTCCTTCTCAAAACATACTGAGCTTTCTTCCTTCTTTGTAGCAGTTTGGTGATCAGCTTCTTATTCTTTTCTATCTTGGTGTTTTGATGAAGAACCACCTTCTTAAGCTCATCAATCTCCTTCTGCTGATCCATGACCTCAATGTTGATATTTGCAATAGTTTCCATCAATTCCTCATAAGTATATCTATCCTCACCTGATTTAGAAGTGTTTACCTCCCTTTCAGGATCATTGGAAGTTGTAGCAGGTGTCTCTTGCCTAGCAAAAGCACTACCTACCCCCTTGGTTTCTTGGCACCTGGGACCTCTGGATGATTTCTCACCCTGAGTTGCCGTGAGGAAGGTCTTAGTTATTTTACCACTGGCCTTCTCTTTGCTAGCAGAAGTAGTGGCAGCCTTGCGACTCACATGCTCAACCTTCTCCTTAGTGAGCACCTTCTTGGGGTTGGGAGACACCCCTGTGGTTTCCCTTTCGATATTCTCCGTTGGAGAATGCTCCAACAGAGGGCTTAAAGGCTTCGGGCTCTTAGGAGATACATCAAGGGAAGGAACCTTGTGTACCTTTCTTCTTTCAAATTTCTTGGTGATTTTGGGATTGGGTCTTAAAAGAATGGACTGTGGGATTTCTTTTGTGATGGAAGGTTGGGATTGGCCATCAGTGGGTGTGTCTAATGAGGGCCTTGACCCTGATGCCATACCTTCAATTGTGTGGGACACAACCATCATTGTAGAGAACAATGGTGTGTCAACTCCTTCCGAGTCCCTAGGAAGTCTCCTCATATTTGAGAAAACCTTCCCTTTAGGGGGTTTTGGCACATATACCTCATCAAATTGAGGTATATCCGTCAATTCCTTAGTTATCACTTCTTGAACAAACCTTGGATACATATAAAACCGCTTTTTGGATTCCAGGTTTGATACAAGATCATTGAAAAGCATTGCTGAAAAATTGAACTTTCTGGCAGTGGCTAAGCAGACCAAGGCATAAGCAATGGTACTGCTAAACTCACTCCATCCAGTTGTTTTCTTTGAAATACAGTGCATAAGAGTATGAACAAGAAATCGCCATTGAGTAAAAAACTTTGACTTGTAGAATTTAAAAACTCCAATGGGACCTTCATACCCCATTCTTTGTAAAGTTGAGTATAGTTCTTCATTGGAAATAGAAGTTATACCTGAGGCATCATCCAATCGAAGAGTGATGCGAAGGAGTTCTTCTGTTACTTTCAAGGGTTTGTCACATACCCTTGTTTGGATGACTTTCTGCCCATCTTCGGATTCCACGGTGGCATTGGCCCAGAATTGCGTCTGATGCTCGATGTAGATAGTTGGATTCACCGTTAGGGCATAAGAAATATGAGTGGACTTGAGAAAATCCATAATGTCGTGAAATCCTGCGGCCTGCTTTGGCTTCTGAAGCATCGCAATCTCATTATGCTCGTCGACAAACTCCATAATCGTTGTTCTTCCTGAGGATTTGGATAGAAAACACAGAGATTCTAGGGAGAAGAGGTTAGAACGAGAGAGAGAAGAAGTTAATGCAAAGAGTCGTTATGAGCCTTGGCGGGCAAACAGGGGTATTTATAGCAGTATTAGCCCTAAATTTTCAAAAGCAGTATTAACAACTCAGCAGTATTAACGACTGAGCAGTATTAACTGCAAAGCAGTATTAACTACACAAGCAGTATTAACTACTAAGCAGTATTAACAACAAAGCAGTATTAACTACTAAGCAGTATTAACTACTAAGCAGTATTAACATATGTACTAGCAGTAGAAACTCTGCACTGGCAGTAGTAACTATACTTGCACTTTGCAGCACTTGTCAATCTGAGTCATACTGAGGTTCTGAACATAACAGGTTGTATCTCAATTGCTCAACATCCTCAACTGTCATCTTACCTTTACCTCTTATCTTACCTATACAACTTTTCTTACCATTACCTCTTATCTTACCTTTACCACTTATCTTACCTTTACCACTTATCTTACCTCCTGCAGGATTATTCCCAAAAGCAACATGTCCTCCATCAATTCTTTTGAAAATCTTGAGGCAGGACATGTTACCTGACATGTGCCTGGAGCAACCACTATCAACATGCCAGATGCTCTTTCCCTTGAGCTGTTGGTTGCCCTGCACATCTGATAAATCAATTAGTTTTTATTGGGAACCCAAGTCGAAGTGGTCTTGGGTCTCCCTTGCTCATCAAAGTACTTGCATTGGGTTTTGATGAGATTTTCAAATTTAGGTACTGCAGAATTGGAGTACTTTGTCAATATAATTGGTCTAGCAGCACAAACACTAGAAGCAGTATTAACCTTAGAAGAAGTACTAACAGAGTTAGCAGTACTAACAGAGTTAGCAGCACTAACAGAGTTAGCAGCACTAACTGAGTTAGCAGCACTAACTGAGTTAGCAGTACTAACAGAGTTAGCAGCACTAACAGAGTTAGCAGCATTAACTGAGTTAGCAGCACTAACAGAGTTAGCAGCACTAACAGAGTTAGCAGCACTAACAGAGTTAGCAGCACTAACAGAGTTAGCAGCACTAACAGAGTTAGCAGCACCAACTGAGTTAGCAGCCCCAACTGAGTTAGCAGCACTAACCGAGTTAGCAGCACTAACTGAGTTAGCAGCACTAACAGAGTTAGCAACACTAACAGAGTTAGCAGCACTAACAGAGTTAGCAACACTAACAGAGTTAGCAGCACTAACAGAGTTAGCAGCACTAACAGAGTTAGCAGTACTAACACTGTTAGCAGTATTAACTTTTGAAGAAGTACTAACAGTGTTAGCAGCACTAACACTGCTAGCAGCACTAATTTTTGAAGAAGTACTAACAGTGTTAGCAGCACTAACACTGCTAGCAGCATTATCTGAGGCTGCAGTACTTTTAGGAACCCACATTGTGACACATTCTTTTTCAGGCTTTTTCTTCATGTGGCTTGTGGCTTTAGTTTGTTTCTTAGCCACATGGTTCCTAACAGGTTTCCTATAACCAGAGGATTTTTGAAAACTTCTTTGAAAATTCATTCTTTGGTTAACAGGATTAAAATAACAGTGTTTGGCAAGATGATTCAATTTGCCACAGATAAAACAAGGCTTTGGTCTGTTAATCCTTTGCAGATCAACTCCTTGCTCTTGTGCCCACTGGTTATTCCAATTTCTTTGATTTCCCCTCTTTTTATCATGTTTTTGGGGCTTATTCTCTTGAGATTTCTTGCAAGAACAATGTTCACAAGTATTAGAGTTCACAACAGTGGTTTGTGTATAATGAACTCCTTTTCCCTTTCCAGTCCTTTTCATCTCATTGTTCTTATCCCATGGACTTCCACCATCCTCATTGGTCTTTATGTAATTCTCTAAGGGAATCTCACCACTGACATTCTTGTCCCTTTTCTTAGACTCTTCTTTTTCAGTTTTATCCTCCACAACAACTTCATCTGATGGATCTATTTTAGTTGCTCCTTCAGATAAGTCCTTACTATCCATAGTTTCTAACAGATCTGACCTAGGAGGGATGTATGTGTTGTTGTAGGGTGGAGGTGTGGCATTGTACCCTAGGCCTGTTTTCATCTTACTGTGAACTTGAGCATTTATAATAGTGTCCATAACTTTAGAAGCTTTTGAAAACTTTTCAACATCAAGTTTTACTTTCTCAAGTTCTCCTTTTAGTTTCTCACACTCTTCCCTGGACTCTTTCAGTTGGAACTCTAGACCACCCTTTTCCCACTTCCAGTAGCTTGTATCATATGAGTGTTGAAGTTCATTGTCTTGAAAAGCCTTAATTTGTTCTTCAAACCTCTCAACAATCAATACATAGTCTCTTCTATCCTTTTCTAATCTCTTAAGGTCATCACACATTCCCTGATTGTGATCTCTATACTTTTTAACAATGTCTATACAAGCTTGAGAACAGAGATTAGATTTTACCTCAGTGGGAAGATCTGAAACTTCAGCCATAAGTGCTTGATTTTGGATGGCCTCTTCTGCTTGATCACTCCAATCAAATCCCATTCCTTGTTGAGAGACAAGAGCTTGAATAGAGTTTCTGTTTTGATTGGAACTTCCAGCCTGAGTTTGTTGATGGCTGTTGTGAGATGATCCACCTCTGCATTCCCTGGCAAAGTGTCCCATCTTGTGACACTTGTAGCATTCAACTTTAGACTTATCAAAGCCAGCACCATCTTCTCTTCTTTGGGAAAAGTTGTTTCTCCCAGTCCTTTTTATGAACTTCTTCACCCTCATAGACAGCATAGCCATCTGCCACTTGATATCCATCTCTTCAAGATCATCAGCATTAATCTGTTCTAAGTCATCATTAATTAAAGATGAGTTAACATGACTAGAAAAGAAAGCTTCAAGTACATAGTCAGTGGCCTTTTCTTGATTGACTCCTCCAGCAGCACTAACTGATTCAGGGTTAGCAGTAGAATCAGGTGATGCTGAAAGGAGTGCAGCATTATGTACATATCCAGAGGGCTTCTTTTTGGCTTCAACCTCTGCTTCAAAGACTCTAAGATCATTGTAAAGATCATCAAGCTCTTTATCTTCCAGTTGGTCATTCTGTCTGAAGGACACAGTATACATTGTCCACTCTTCACCTAATGATCTTAAGAACTTTCTGTTAACATCATCAGCCTCCATCTTGACTCCTACTGTGGCCAATTCTCCAATTAGCTTATTAAATCTATCAAAAGTTTGACTCATAGACTCATTCTTAGTAGAAGTAAAGTTTTCATACTGCTGTTTGAGAGTTTCCTTCTGATTCCTCTTGGTGCTTTTGGTGCCAGTGAATCTCTTTTCCAATGCATTCCATAGAATCTGAGCATCAGTGCAGTGTTGAAATTGATGCTGATATTCATTGGGAATAGCCAAAAGCAGAGTGCTTAAGGCCTTCATCTCTATTTGTCTGACTTTTCTCTCTGCATCAGTCTTTGGAGGAGGTCTTTTGCCATCTGGTCCAGTTCTTCCTTCAGCACATGGACCATTCTCTATTATATCCCAGATGGAATAATCAGTAAGCAGAATGTACTGCTTGATTCTAATTTTCCACATGTCAAATTCATTGGGTCTGAGCATGGGAACCTTAGAAACAAGAGTACTGTTTGATTCAAAAGAATTTTCCATAATGATTGTAGAATTCTAAGAAACACAAGCTCTGATACCACTTGTCAGGATCGAATCTTAACAAGACTAATAATACTTAGAATTCAGAATTAAAGAATCTGCGGAATAGAACTTTAATTCACACAATCAAAGAACAATATATCTGAAAACACACAGTTGTTTGTATTCACTGTTTCGACTCACAAGATTAACAACCAAACCTCAATCTTGATGAACAGGCTCAATCAAGACGACTTCTACTTCTCTAGAAATAGGGTTCTAAACCTTGAGGTTAATTCTCTCTGAAATCAATTTCAGTATCTCACGAATATGTATATTTTTTTAATAGCTATCTATTGAAATCTATTTATACACAATAATTACAAGATAACTATCAAAAGTAAATTGATCTTCTGAATCTTCTTTAAGCATATCTTGATCAATTCCTTCTTTATCTCCAACCATGTCGCATACCAAACTTATCACTTTAGCAGTATTAACTTCATTCAGCATGAGCAGTACTAACCTTCTCCAGCAGCATTAATTTATTCCAGCAGCATTAACTTGTTCCAACAGCATTAACTTGACTAGCAGTACTAACAATGATCTAGCAGTATTAACTTTGTCTTGCAGTAGTAACCATTGCATAAGCAGTACTAACAGATTTTCGTTATGCACCAGCAGTACTAACTTTTGTTCAGCAGTATTAATAATGTACCAGCAGTATTAATATACCAGAAGTATTAACTTCGTTCCAGCAGCATTAATGTCTCAGCAGTACTAACCTTGATCTAGCAGTAGTATCTTTGTTCTGGCAGTAGTAATGTTGTTCTGGCAGTATTAATCATACTTAGCCAATCTTCAGTTCCCAACAATTCGTTATATCCTACGTAAGCTTTAAATGCATGATCTTGTGAGTTGTTGCTATGTGTGGAGTTGGGTTGCACAGTGGAGTGTTGGACCTTGGATTGTTGAGAATCCTTAGTGAATGGTTTAGACCGTGTGCCTCGAATCCGTTTCGTGTGCACACGGATACGACATCTACTAGGGGCCGTGGGGATCTACTGTGGGGGCCCCGAGTGTTGACATCACATGAGGTGATGGTCGTGGAGTTCATTCGACCTTGCACGTATCGAAGTGCTTGGCCAAGGAAATCATGGCAGTGCCATTAGAAGACATTGGCGTGGACGAGAAGTTGAATTATGTTGAGGAGTCGTTGATGGTCGTGGATCGCAAATTAGAAAGTTGAGAACTAAAGAGATCTCACTGGTGAAGTAGGGGTGTTCGCGGTCCGGTTTGGGCGGTTTAACCCCTCAAACCACAAACCAACCCACTAGTGGCGGTTTGGTAAATTTTCAAACCGAGCGGTTTGACATCAAGTTCCCAAACCGGTCAAACCGGACCGCGGTTTAGGCGGTTTGGGCCTTTTATGGGCTTTAATACTTAAACTTAAAAAAACATATACAATTTAATCACAATTCCAAAACCAAAACATAGTCCACAATTCCTTTAAAACCAAAACATAGTCCACAATTCCTTTAAAAACAAAACATAGTCCACAATAAAAGTAAACATAGTCCACGAATAAAAGTAAACATAGTCCATGAATAAATTAACAAGTCCACGAATAAAAGTAAACATAGTCCATGAATAAATTAACAAAGTCCACGGCTTGTCGGCTTCACTTCTTCTCTTTTCGTTCCATCTAAATGTCAATCTTTAATCACCAAGTCACCAACAATCTGAAAAAAATGACATTATATAAATTATAAAGAAAAAATGACATTTTCAACATTTTATCACCCAACAACCAACATTATAAAATTACCTTAAAACTATCCATTATCCAACAATTGTCTATTCAACACTCCCAACTTCAGATGGTGCTTCAGTGGATTTATCTACAAAATAAATTAGATTATTAGATAAAAAACATAATTAAAAAAAAGTAATCATAAATTGAAGTAACGTAAAATTAATTTAAATTGATTACCTGGTTCTTCAATCCCAAAAGATTCCATCTCTTCCAAAATTTAAGTCAAATCTAAAGGCAAATTCGTGGATCTCAACCAATTTTGGCTACAAATCAAAGTTTCAACCATTCGTGGACTCAATGAACTCCGAAAGCTATCAAGAACTCTCCCTCCGGTGCTAAAAGCAGACTCTGAAGCCACTGTTGATACTTGGACAGCAAGAACATCTCGAGCCATGCCGACAAAATAGGATACTTTGATGAGGCCACTTTCCACCATTCTAAAACTTCAAAGTTCTTATTTTTCCTATCTTCATTGCGTTCACCTAAATACCTTTCAAGTTCATTTTGCATGTCCAAAGAGTCATCTTCATTACATTCTTTGTCAAATTCTGATTCAAACATCTTGACCAAATCTTCATCATCGGACTCTACCATCGGCACATGATCTTGTGCTTGAGTACCACTATCTGCTTGATGCTCGACCTTAAGGTCACTAGTATAATGGGCAACTAGCTTTGAAAGGCAATTTTTGATGGAATCCGTGATAATGGTAACTTCATCCTCACCATAAAGTTGTCTCAAACAAAATGTAACGTATTTTAACTTGTATCTCGGATCAAGTACAATAGCCACATAAAGAATCAAACTTTGTTTGTGCGTGGTCCTCCAATAAGTATCAAATTTCTTCTTCATCCTTGAAGCCATTTCTTTCAAGCTCTTTTTGTCGCTTGAACACCATTTATTAATCAACCCATGAACTAGCGACAACTCATGAAAGTAAGCATTCGAAGTAACATGCAAAGAAGCACTGAACTTCAAAGTGGCATCATAGAAAACCTTCAAAAATTTACAAAAAGTAGTACACATCTCCCAATCCTTAGATGTTGGTGGCCCACACGGTTTTTTTCCAATTCTATCGTCTTCAATAAAATATTGAAGAAAGTAACCATCCTCTTCTTCTAACAACTTAAAAGCATCCACATATTTTGATGCATTATCTAACATCAAGTATGTGGAGTTCCATCTAGTAGGCACATCCAAACAAAGACTAGCTCTCTCCTCTTTGCATGTATTTTTCACACAACTTTTAAATATTGCTAGCCTAGAGGGGGAAGATCTAACATACCTGATTGCATTACGAACAACAGCTATAGAATTGTCCATTTCTTTCAATCCATCACTTACAATCAAGTTTAGCATATGAGCCGAACACCTAACCTGCAAGAATTCACCATCACAAACGGCAGTCTTCCAAATTTGCAATCTTTTTTTGATATGTTGAACAGCTCCATTGTTAGAAGAAGCATTATCAACAGTAATAATGAACACCCTATCAATACCCCATTGTTTCAAACACGACTCAATGGATTTTCCTATTGTCTCTCCTTTATGGTTAGCCACTTGACAAAAGTTCAAGATCCTCTTTTGAAGTTTCCAATCAGAGTCCACGAAATGGGCCGTTAACACCATATATACAACATTCTGAATAGAAGTCCAAGTATCTGTGGTGAGGGAAACTCTTTGTGAATTCTGAACGAAAAATGACCTCAATTTTTTCTTTTCATCATTATAGAGATTTATAACATCCCTACTTACCGTAATGCGTGATGGAATTTCAAATTTCGCACATAAAACACTACAAAAATTTCTAAACCCCTCTCCTTCAACATGTTTAAAAGGCAACTCGTCAATCACAATCAATTTTGCACAAGCATCTCGACAAGCTTTTTGACTAAACCCCACAGATAGAAGACTACGACTTTCGTTCATGTTATTCCTTTGAAAAGACAAAACTTTTTGCTTCTTATCTTCTAACCTAAATGGATACTTTTTACATTGATGGTTGAGGTGGTTCCAAAGGGTACTAGTTCCATTCTTTTTCTTATCACTTGCATAATCTTTACGACAATAATTACACATAGCCCTTGGGTCATTTGGGTTAGTCTCATTTCTTGTAAAATGGTCCCATACTTCCGAACACTGTCTGCTTTTTTTTCTCGGTGGATTTAGGTGGCAAAGGAGGTTTAGAAGCACCGGTTGAGGTTGAGTCGATACTTTGAGAGGGTATTTCCATCTAGTTAAATCAAACACATTGAATCATTGATAAACAAACTTAGAAATAAACTAACTAAACAAAACATATTCTAATAAACTTTAACAAAACAGATTTTAATAAATCCACAGATTAAACAAAACAGATTTTTTAAACTAACTTAGAAATAAACCAACTTAGAAAACAGATTAAACAAACTTAGAAATAAACTAACTAGTAACTACTAACTACAGATTAAACAAAAGTTACAAAACAGATTTAAACTAACTTAGAAACAAACTTAGAAATAAATCCACTTCAATTCTAATAAACTTAAACTAAATAGATTATAATTTCTAATAAATCGACATCAATTAATTTGAACAATAAAGAAATAAATCAATATCAGTTAAAGTTAAACAATCTTCATAAGATTTAAGAAAGTAGCAAAAAATTACCTGAAAGCTAAAACGAAGTCACAAACTTGTTGTGTGCGTGCGTGAGGCCTGCTTCCCTGATGTGTGCATGCGTGAAGTCGTGACCCACGTGTGTGTGTTGTCTATTGCGTGTGTGCGTGCGTGAACAAGGAATCGGTGGATGGTGGTGGCTAGGGGTGGACGGTGGTGGCTAGAGCCTAGAGGTGGACGGTGGTGGCTAGGGTTGTGAAGTGAAGCGTGGTGAAGCCGTCAAATTGAAAGAGGCGTGTAATTGAATTCGAATCTGGCTGAAAGATTAAAAGTGAAATTGAAATGGGCTATTACAATTTGGGCTTAAACTTAAATAATAAATACTTAATGTATAAAATAAAAATATATATATATGTGGCGGTCGGTTCGGTCCAAACCGCCCAAAAAAACTTCAAACCGCAGACCGGACCCCGGTTTGGCAAATTTTCAAACCAAACCGGACCGCCAAACCGCTTAAACCGCCAAAAACGGTCTGGTTTGACTTGGTTTGACCGGTTTGAGTGGTCCAACGGTTTTTTTGAACACCCCTATGGTGAAGGTTCAGTGGCGCTTCCACAAGGGACAAGAAGCGACTGGGGAAGTGGAATCGGACATGAGGATTAGTTTCCCTCATTTGTTCGGAGATGCTGTAATAACCGGGTTTATTTTGTAATTAAAGCATAAAGGAGTGTTTGGTTTTGAAGAATGAAACTTTGGTAGCAAATGTGAGAATAAGAGAATTAGGGTTAAAACCCCTGAAACCCTATCATTTCATTTGGTAAGCATTTTGGAGGCGGCTGGAGAAAACAATTGGAAACCTCTTGCAAGGATCATCAAGGAATCAAAGCATTCGAGATTTTCCATTGTGTGTGGAGTATCCTCTTCTTCAAGGTAGTCATACTGTCCTGAAATGTATGCTTTCATATTTTGCAATGGTGTTTCTTCATAAGAATGCTTTGAGTGTGGGACTATAGAGGAAAGTGTGACATATGGGAGAAATCGACTGATTTCAATGTGGTAAGGAAATTTGATTACCTTCCATTGATATCAGAGATATTGATTCCTTGTTGGTTTGGCTTAGAAACCCAAAATAGAAGGAAGTTAGGAGGTTTTGGTTGGGGTTTCCAGACTTAGTGGGTCGATAAAACCCTATGTGTGCAGAATCGCCCAAATACTTTCCCGGATGAGGCCCGGAAGTCGGGATTATCCGGTGTCGAGTAAGATCCGGAAGGTGGACTAGTTTCCCGAAAATTTGTGTTGTTCGGGAGTGTGGGATCCGAAACTTATCCGGAAACCGGAGTGGTTGTCCGAAACTCGCCCAATCCGGAAACCTTTGGGAATCCGGAAGGGGATACCAGAAGTGGTATCGGATACCGAAAGAGAGGAGTCCGGAAATGGTACCGGATACCGAAAGAAAGGAGTCCGGAAGTGGTATCGGAATCCGGAAGAGGGAGTCTAGGAAGCAATCCGGAATCCGAATTTGTTTGTGAACGGGACTCTGTGTTTTCTGTAGTAATCCAAAGAGAGTGCTTAGAGGGTCGGTACTTACGTGAGTAGTTGAGTGATCTATCCACCCTTGTATTTTGGTGTAAATGTAGGTACGGATAGAGGGTAGCAATTTCAAGTGAGAACATTTAGCGTGGATCTCAGGTGAGTCTTTCTAAACTAAAGCTTTATCGATACTCGAATTTATTACTTGTACCGATATATTGAATTGCATAATTTACGTTATTTTAAATATGCATGATCAAGGTGTGTAAATTATATTATTGATATGTGCGGGACATGTGATGACTTAATATGGATATATAGGGAGTGTGTCCCATGCAGGATATATGAATTCGTTTCATATGATCACTAAGGGCTGGTGTGTGCCATAACACGTTGTCACAGGTGTGTACGTGACTAAGGGTGTGTTTGTTTTTTTTTAAAAGGTCTTAAAAAGTCTTAAGTCTCATTCGGTCAGAGAAATTGATGAAAAGGCTGTTTGTTTTTTAAAAAAAAATAAGATCTGGAAACCTCTTTACTTCTCTTATTTCACAAGAGGCAACTGATTCTCTTAAAAGCTCTTGTGCCCTAAAACCATCCGCCTCCATCGCCATCACAATCCTCAGCCTCGCCATCACCCATCGCCATCACCCTCCTCAGCCTTCATCGCCATCACCCTCCTCAGCTTCCATCCACAGTTCTTCGTCTCCACACAGTTCCTCGTCTCAACGATTCTTCATCGTCTCCACAGGTTTTCATTATCTCCACAGGTACGTCTTCTTCGCAGGGTTATCGTCTTCTCGATTTCATGGATTTCTATGTCTTCTCGCAGGTACGTCTTCTATACAGTTCCTCGTCTCAGCGATTCTTCATCGTCTTCACAGGTTTTCATTATCTCCACAGGTACGTCTTCTTCGCAGGGTTCTCTTTCTTCTCGACTTCTATGGCTTTCTTCTCGATTTCATGGATTTCTATGTCTTCTCGTCGGGTTCTCTTTCTTCTCGATTTCATGGTTCTTGATTTCTTTTTGCCCCTTATTTCTGTGGTTTATGAATTATAGCTTTGATAGAGTAATTAAGTTTGGGAATTTCTGTGGTTTACAAGTTCATCTCTATCGCATAAAACCTCAAATTAATAAGTTTTTTGTGATTTCTGTGGTTTACGAATTATAGCTTTGATGCAATCTTTTTTCTAGCTTTTTTGGAAACAGGTACCCATTTATGCGATCTTTTTTCTAGCTTTGATGGAAACAGGAACCCATTTATGCAATCTTTTTTCTAGATTCAGACGTTTCAATTTAAAAAACAAACAGTCTTATGATTCAGATTTCAGACTTCAGCACCACCTCTTATAAAACAGAAGTGAAATAAGATTTCAGACTTCAGACCTCTTAAAAAACAAACAGCACCTAAGTATGAGCCATTAATATGTGTTGTGTATGTACTTAAACTGATATAAGTGTGACCGTTTATAAATGCTTATAGACTCTCTTTAGTTGATAATCACGGCATGGTTCGTAGCAAGAGTGATCTCACTAGACCTCATGGTCTAACCCTCGCATTTCAAAACTAAAACCTTTTCAGGTAAGCAGGTAGTTGAGAGCTTATTTAGAGGACATGGAAAGATGTGAGTTGGAGCTTGCGTA
The DNA here is from genome assembly GCA_033807775.1 of Saussurea involucrata. Classification (NCBI taxonomy): domain Eukaryota; kingdom Viridiplantae; phylum Streptophyta; class Magnoliopsida; order Asterales; family Asteraceae; genus Saussurea; species Saussurea involucrata. The sequence continues at coordinate 90,551,828 of CM066322.1, read as the reverse complement.
TAGAAGGATTAGAAGACTTTCCTTTTGTAGATATGCTCTCAGCTGTAGTTAAGGTTATTTCCGCGAATTCAGTTTTGTAAACTTTTGACAGTGTGACTCTGTTGGGCTATTTTGGTGTTTTTATTTATAGTGGTAGTTTTTGGCATGTTAGTTTGGTGCGGGTTGTTACAACTATGCCCGCGATTGTGACAGAGTGTCACTCTCGCAGGGCAACGTCGCCGACGGGCCCCTGTCTTATAAAAATGTGATTTTCCCAGTTTTCCTCATTTCATTCTCACCCCTTTCGTTTTTCTTCCACAAGGGCCAAACCCTAACCTCCAAAACCATGTTCTTGAGCCTTCTTGGTGCTTTTCCTTGTGGTATAAAGAGATCCCCCTCAAAGAGAGAAGTTTTGGAAGCAAGTTGTGGGAATCTCATCCTCTCATCCCTTTTGGAAGTTCTAAGCTTTTAGAGTTCACCAAAACCCTCTCCTAAAACCTTCCCTTCCTTTGAAGAAATGATGATTGAACTGTATTTTGGTAACCCTAGAGTTGTATTGATGGTGGATTCAAGTGGTGGTTGAGGTAAGCTCATCTTTTCTTCAGCTAAGAATTTAGGGTTTTGAGTATTCATGGAGATTTTGATGTTTAATGGTTGGGGAATGATTCTAAGTTTTGGGGATGAGTATTTATGGTCAGAAACTTGTGGATCTAAGTTTTGGAAGATTTGGCTTGAAGATTCAAGTTTCTTCAAAGGAGCTCCAATTGGGGGAAATCTAGATTTAGCCTAAATCTAGCAAGGTGAGTTCAAGTGGATTTGTGAAAACGTTGTACATGCCAAAATGTGATTTTAAAGTGATTATGTGCTTACATGAAAATTATCCTTTGTTGAGTTATTTGGTGGGTCTTGATTATGAAAGTGTTTAACTTTACAAAATCTTATAAAACACCCACTTTGGGGATTTTTGGATACTTGATAAGTAAATCATGATTGAAAGATGTTTACTTAAATTATCTACACAAATGGAGGTTATTTGGTAAAAATACGCTTTTAGTGTTGTCGAGGTTATGCACAATTTTTGATACGGTACGTATTGGAAAATACAAATGTGTGAGTTGTTAGATTTTGGTCAATCTCGACTTTATGAAGATTTTGAGAATTGTAAATCTTTTAGATTTTGGGCTGAATGCCGATTGTGATTTATAAAATAAAGATTGTGAATGAAGATGTATTTGGTTTATATACTCGTATGGGCTCGTGTAGTTAACCAAACGTTTAATTTGCCATTTTGGGCTTGAATCATACTCAAATGAGTCTTGGGGCATTTTCCCATTTTTAATAGCTCGAGATGGAGCCTTGGATGTGTTATGCACTTAATTGCATCTCATTTGGAAGTTACATGTTTTGAATGCATAAGTTCATTCGTTTTAAGTCATGTAACGTTTTAGACTGTAATGCATTGGATCCATAGGCATATGAGTCAGTTATTTGGTTTAATGGGAATTTATCTGTGTTTTGGGGACTGTACATATTTATAGTCAGAGGGAGCTCGAGGTATAGATCGTGGGTTGTTGAACTCGATAACCGTGTGACCCTTTGTGCAGGAGTCGGGGTACAGATCGTGGGTGGTTGAACTCGAGGTCCGTGTAGTCCAGCCCGTTTATTCATCATGGAGTTTTTAGTGTCCATGTTTGAGTCTAGTGAGTGGTCCCCAAGTCATGTTTTAATGTAAGCTTGCGGTGGTGCTCTTGGTAGCCATATACGGAGTCTTGCGGTGGTTGTTCCATGTGAAGCCAGATACGGGGACTTGTGACTTTTGTGGTGACACTCATCTAGAGGTCGAGTAGACACTAGAGTCACTTGGGCATCTTGCAGTGGAGCCACAGTGTGCTAGATACGGGGATCCATGACTCTATGTAAATCTCGAGAACATTGATAAGTGACCTAACTTTGTGTGCCCATCACATTTCAATGGAACTTGGTCTCCACCGTCACCGAAAGGTGTTGTTTTGGGTATTTATTTTATCCATGTTTTCGGTGATGTGTTATATTTAAATGGATTGTTTTCCATGACTTATTGGCGGTGTATTATGCCTTATCCTTATCGGGATGTTTTGAATGATAGAGTTTTGTTCATACATATATAATTTGGGAAAGTTAATATTTAATAACGTTTTGAGTGAGTTTTGGAATTAAGATCGTTTTTGGGATTAGCCTTATATGAAAGCTTTCGTTACAGGATTTGCGTGTATTGAGAAAATCGGTTGTTTGCATAACTATTATAAATCCTTTTTGGGAAAACAATCATGTTTTCAAGCTACATCCTCCTCGTTTATTGAATTAATCAATCATGATAAAAACTCTTGAACTCACTAGGCATTAGCCTAACCTTTTTATTTGTCGGCATGTGCAACAGGTTCCGGTTGGGGAATAGTTCTAGTGACACTATGAAGAGTGGAGTGCTAGAGGTGCGTTCGAGCTGTAAGTGGCTTGGTGTAGTCTTTCGCGTTTTGGGAGTACCAACTTTGTTTTGGGTTAAGTAACACCCGACTTTTGTAGTCTTGGTGTATGACTTAGGTTATGGATAATTTTGAAGTTATTACGTTTTTAATTATTAAGGTGATTTTCAAGGATGGTTCGTAGTAAGAATTTTATCTTCATTTGTATATTTAATCGAAGTTTAATTAGTTGCTCTTCCAATTTTGAGGGTCTTACAAGTTGGTATCAGAGCATAAGTTTGAGAGATTTAGGTGTTGACTTTGGATACCTAGACTCAAGCTAGCGTTCTTTTATGTGAATGAGAGTAAAATTTTACCATTAGGCACTCTAAGATAGGATGTTTAGAGATTGATGGATTCACTAGAAACGAGAAATCATGTCTAGAGCGACAAGGATGATCATGTATGGTATGTTCATAATCGCACCTGGCCAGTGTTATGGTGAACCTACAAGTTACATGTGCATGCTTGGGCTGCTTTGATGTGATGACCGTTGGGGTAGTAAAAGAGTTTCTAAGTGATTAGTCGTTAGAAGAGATTGATGATTATGGCATTGTCGCTTGGAGTGACAGTAAGTATGATGATTGCATTAAGTGGATCGTCTCGGTCGGAATTGTTGGTTGGATTAGAACCATATGCTTGTTGAATCGACCTTAATTCGAGGAGAGATTGTAAGGTTAATCGGTGCAACTTCAAGTTATTGCCTTAAGATGTTTGAGCATCCGGATGATAATAGTGTGATCGGAGGAATTCGAGGATTGTGGTTTTGAGACGTTGAGTGTCGACTAAACCCATACAAAATTTATTTTTGAAGTAAAATTGCATCGACTGTTTCTTGTGTTTCAAATCGTCATGTGAATTGTGTTACGAAATCTCGGCAAAACGTTTAGTACGCACAAGATTTTAAATCATGATTTTGAACATGCATGCAATTACTTTAATGCAAGTAATTGCAAAACTTGTCGGGACTTGCTCTATTTTATTTTTGTCCAACGTCATTTTCGGATACCATGTTATCCATATATTAATGTTGTTTAAGATTTTGGAGAAGTAACGGCGACACATGACTTTAACATTGGATCTCATCCACAAATGTTAAGGTTTGAACGGAGGGTTACTTTCCGCTATTTTGGTGTTTGAGTTTTATTGAGAATTTTATCCATGCGGGTTTTCTTGTAGAGTACTACTTTATATTGTATTGCAACAAGTGGGAATTTCTGGAACTATAACGTTTTAGCCATAACTTTGTTTTATGCGATTTGATTTCTGAGACAAAATTTCGGTACTGTTTGGTTGATTTGATGTCATTGAGCTCCATTGAGTTTTATGGAGTTTCGTTTCACGATGTTTTGTGTTGCGTGGGTACAACTTTGAAATGTGCATGTTTTAATTATTATGTGCGTTAATTTATGAGTTATATAGAGGATTTTGTCTCACGCGGATTTTGTTGAAAAATATTATTTTATGTCGTAAGATAACCAAAAGAAATGGTTTTTCGAATTTTGGTGTCGCATAATTTCTCTTTCGAAGATTTGTGTTAGCACATTTCGTTGCAACTTGTTCAGTGTGCGGATTGATTTGGGCGTGAGTAATGCATATAAAAACATCCTGACAGTTTATCTTAACGATTTGCTTTACACACTTTCAGTTAATTGATTTTTTTATTATCATTTCACGCAAATGCATTAAATTGATCTATGGGTAGCATAACTTTGTAGCCGCCGTTTTTGGATCTTTAATAAGCATCGTTTGTACGGTCCGAAATTTTGAGGTCAATTTAAATTCTCCTAAGTGTTAACCAAATTTCATGCATTTACTGTTTTCCTAAGTTCTGAGAAAATACCTTATCGTGTGTAACGCTTGTTAGAAGATTTTACTTCCATGTCATTATATGACTAAACGAGAAATTTCAGAACTTGATTTAATGAATCTCCTCCTTTGAAATTTCGTATGGACTATCTGTTGCATGTCTTTTATTTCAAGAAAATTACTGGGAGAGTGTTGCAAGTTTACATGCATATTCTGATTTGAGATTCTTCACGATATTTTAGTCGATATTTTTGAATGTTGAAAGCATGTTGTTATTTTGCTTTAAACTTGAAACAGGCACGAATCATTCCACATTTTAACCAAGGTATACATATATAGATCGTTACGTCATTTTTACGAAATAAACTAACATATGCGAATTCTGTTGGTGAATTTATTTCGTGTCGTTTTAAAAGAGGGAACTCTTGGATTTTGATATGGTTTAAATTTTCTTTTCGAAGTTTCATACAAACATTTTGTTGCACACTATTTAATGCACGAAATTACTTTACGATTCATGGCATAAATAAGTCTGTGTTAGGACCGTAGCGGTTCAATTTAAAAGATTGTTACGCATACTTTTGCACTTGTTAGTAAATCGAGTAGTGATCGAGTAATTTTCAAATGATTTTCATGTGTGGGACGAGTGTGCCCATTTTGCATAACTGCTAAGTAGGTGGTAGTAGATTTTATACATACGACTAATTGTTATGAAAACTTTCGTGTTGGAAATTTCTATAAAATTTTCGATTGGCATAATTGTTGAGTCTGTCACTTAAGAAACCCTTGAACTCATAAGGCTTGGGATAGTTAAGCAACCCCGGTTCACGATGTGGGTGTGTGGAACCTTGTCGGTAAAAGATTGGGTTTCCCGACGCGTGATAGTACCGTAAACCGAGTAATGTTGTCCGCAAGAGTGACATATCTTCTTTTGGTAACTGAAGGGGAGGTGCACGGTACCTTCTGTTAATGCTTATAGCAACCGTTCATTTAGGCAACCTTGTTTGGGTTTTTCTCGACGAATGAAACTTGTGTATGAGGTTCTGCAATGGGTTGAATTTTGGTGAACTGGCTAAGTGTCAACTTTTGGGTGTTTGAGTCCATGAACCGATTAGTGTATTCGAAGTGTTCTAGTCCAACCATAAAGGATAATTGTTTCTCTTGTAGTGCCTTTGGATGTTCGGAGTGTGATAAGTGGTTATAGATGAATGATTTTCCTTGGCTAGTAAGAGATCTGCCAATTGGATGATTGGTAATTAGACGTAATATTGGAGTTGTATAATCGATGGGTCAGGGACGAGCGTCCGTTTTGGAGTCTAATAGTGCCGTTAGAGTTAAGTGACAATTTAGCAGCGGGAACAGTTGGATTTGGAGATTTTGTTGGGCTCGGAAGTGATCAAACCTTGGGTCGATTGGAGGAAAAGTTTAAGAGCATGTAGACATGGATGGACTGTTTGAAACTCAGAGTCCGTCGTTGGGGAAGTATGGAACACCTAAGGTTGGGAGACAACCGAAGTCATCTGGTTAGAAGCTACTCTAGTAGATTAAGCGTTTACTCGGACATAAGTGTAATGTACCAAAGTGGACATTGAATGTGAGTATCAGAATGAAGTCTGTCATAGCAGTTCTGTCTAAAAGGGATTCGGAATTCAATTGGGAACCGAAGGATCATGGAAGGTGTTGAGCTTGATAACCATTGGTTGTATGGGAGCTAGATTTCGAAAACGAAATCATGTTAAGGTTGGGAGGATTGTAACTCCCGTATTTCTGGAAAACTTCTACCTCGCTCCTTCTTAATGACCCTTCTAGTAAACCCTAACTGGAGACCTTTCGTTTGGAATCAGAGTTTTTGCATCGCCTGTGCCTCAGCTCGAAAAAGGAAACCAGAAATCGGGGTCGGTACACTCCTTGCGAATATGCCCACGATTGTGACAGGGTGTCACTGTCGCGGGGCAATCTTGCGAGAGCGGGGAGAAGCGGGCGATTACGCCCGCGATTGTGACAGAATGTCACTCTGGCAGGGCAAGGTCGTCGACGGGCCCTGTTGTATAAAAATGTGATTTTTCCACTTTTTCTCATTTCATTCTCGCCCCTTTCGTTTTTCTTCCACAAGGGTCGAACCCTAACCCCCAAAACCGTGTTCTTGAGCCTTCTTGGTGCTTTTCCTTGTGGTATAAAGAGATCCCCCTCAAAGAGAGAAGTTTTGGAAGCAAGTTGTGGGAATCTCATCCTCTCATCCCCTTTGGAAGTTCTAAGCTTTTAGAGTTCACCAAAACCCTCTCCTAAAACCTTTCCTTCCTTTGAAGAAATGAAGATTGAAGTGCATTTTGGTAACCCTAGAGTTGTATTGATGGTGGATTCAAGTGGTGGTTGAGGTAAGCTCATCTTTTCTTCAGCTAAGAATTTAGGGTTTTGAGTATTCATGGAGATTTTGATGTTTAATGGTTGGGGAATGATTCTAAGTATTTGGGGATGAATATTTATGGTCGGAAACTTGTAGATCTAGGTTTTGGAAGATTTGGCTTGAAGATTCAAGTTTTTTCAAAGGAGCTCAAATTGGGGGAAATCTAGATTTAGCCTAAATCTAGAAAGGTGTGTTCAAGTTGATTTGTGAAAACGTTGTACATGCCAAAATTTCATTTTTAAAGTGATTATGTGCTTACATGAAAAATATCCTTTGTTGAGTTATTTGGTGTGTCTTGATTATGAAAGTGTTTAACTTTATAAAATCTTATAAAACACCCACTTTGGGGATTTTTGGATACTTGATAACTAAATTATGATTGAAAGATGTTTATTTAATTTGTCTACACAAATGGAGGTTATTTGATAAAAATACGCTTTTAGTGTTGTCGGGGTTATGCACAATTTATGATACGGTACGTATTGGAAAATACAAATGTGTGAGTTGTTAGATTTTGGTAAATCTCGACTTTATGAACATTTTAGGAATTGTAATTTTTTTAGATTTTGGGCTGAATGCCGATTGTGATTTATGAGATAAAGATTGTGAATGAAGATGTATTTGGTTTATATACTCGTATGGGCTCGTGTAGTTAGCCAAACGTTTATTTTGCCTTTTTGGGCTTGAATCATACTCAAACGAGTCTTGGGGCATTTGCCCATCTTTAATAGCTCGAGATGGAGCTTTGGATGTGTTATGCACTTAATTGCATCTCATTTGGAAGTTACATGTTTTGAATGCATTAGTTCATTCGTTTTGAGTTATGTAACGTTTTAGACTGTAATGCATTGGATCCATAGGCATATGAGTAAGTTATTTGGTTTAATGGGAATGTATCCCTGTTTTGGGGACTGTACATATTTATAGTCAGCGGGAGCTCGAGGTATAGATCGAGTGTGGTTGAACTCGATAACCGTGTGACCCTTTGTGCAGGAGTCGGGGTATAGATCGTGGATGGTTGAACTCGAGGTCCATGTAGTCCAGTCCGTTTATTCATCATGGAATTTTTAGTGTCCATGTTTGAGTCTAGTGAGTGGTCCCCAAGTCATGTTTTAATGTAAGCTTGTGGTGGTGCTCTTGGTAGCCATACATGGAGTCTTCCGGTGGTTGTTCCATGTGAATCCAGATACGGGGACTTGTGACTTTTGTGGTGACACTCATCTAGAGGTCGAGTAGACACTAGAGTCACTTGGGCATCTTGCAGTGGGGCCACAGTATGCCAGATACGGGGATCCATGACTCTATGTGAATCTCGAGAACATTGATAAGTGACCTAACTTTGTGTGCCCGTCACATTTCGATGGAAATGGGTATCCACCGTCACCGAAAGGTGTTGTTTTGGGTATTTATTTTATCCATGTTTTCGGTGATGTGTTATATTTAAATGGATTGTTTTCCATGACTTATTGGCGGTGTATTATGCTTTATCCTTATCGGGATGTTTTGAACGATAAAGTTTTGTTCATACATATATAATTTGGGAAAGTTAATATTTAACAACGTTTTGAGTGAGCTTTGGAATTAAGTTCATTTTTGGAATTTGGGATTTGCGTGTGTTGAGAAAATGGGTTGTTTGCATAACTATTATAAATCTTTTTTGGGAAAACAATCATGTTTTCAAGCTACATCCTTCTCGTTTATTGAATTAATCAACCATGATAAAAACTTTTGAACTCACTAGGCGTTAGCTTAACCTTTTTATTTGTCGGCATGTGCAACAGGTTCTGGTTGGGAAATAGTTCTAGTGACACTATGAAGAGTGGAGTGCTAGAGGTGCGTTCGAGCTGTAAGTGGCTTGGTGTAGTCTTCCGCGTTTTGGGAGTAGCAACATTGTTTTGGGTTAAGTAACACCCAACTTTTGTAGTCTTGGTGTATGACTTAGGTTATGGATAATGTTGAAGTTATTACGTTTTTAATCATTGAGGTGATTTTCAAGGATGGTTCGTAGTAATAATTTTATCTTCATTTGTATATTTAACCGAAGTTTTATTTAGTTGCTCTTCCAATTCTGAGGATGTTACATTTTACTCGTGTATCGCATTGGTTCAGCGATGCTATGTTATAGCGCTCATAGGCATTGGTGTAGCCGTGTGATATAACATATGTTTTAGCCTTTTTAGGTTTAGCCAAATTGTTGACAACTACTAATGCTTTTTAAGTCATTTTACATGTTGCTTGAGTTATGCTAGATTGGACATAACAAGATTACTTGTCTATATAGTATTTAATGTTTTGGTTGAAGTGTCATAGGATATCAAAGTTTTCAAACCAAAGACGCAATCTTGGGGTTGAAGTGTCATAGGATATCAAACTTATGTTAGGCTCATATTAATTCGTTTTTGTCTTGTATCCATGCACCAAGGTACTTGAGGGTCCCCGGGTGCTTTCCCCTCATTCGCAGGTATGGTCGAAGATGAATTTTGGATGCTAAAGTATCAACTACATTGAATTCAAATATCAATTTTCGAGCAATGGATTTGGGGGAGATTGGATAAATGTTTTAGACATAAGTTCCACAAGGGGAGGAGATTATAATTTTACTTTATTTTTTCAGTATATTTTAGACCTTATTTTATATAAAATAATCCATATCATTGATTATGTCGACAGTTAATATTGACATATAGTTCGTAATATTCACTATCTCAAAATGGCTACTGACAATACTTAAATCAGTTACTCATGCATATAGATGGCCAAATGGACCCGTCCCGGCATGTGACACGCAGCAGACCGGGACCGGCCCCGCCCGGTAGGGACCGGTTATGGCTCGACGGTCCTTAATCGGTTACGATTTTCATTCAAAAACAAGGACCGTCCCGACCTGGGACCGGTTATTTAAAATTTATTTTTAAATGCATTTTTAAGTATATTTTACATAAAAACGTATTTGTTAGTGTATTTGATTGACTCAATTATAATAAAATTTATTTTGTAAACGTATTTTTTAGTGTATTGATTGAACTAATTATAATAAAAATGTATTTATTAGTGCATTTGATTGACAAACTTTTCAAAAAAAAATATAAGTTAAAAAACAATTCTAGAAAAAAAAATTATCTGAACCGATTTTCATAACCGGTCCTTATTTGGGTTAGGACCAAGATCGGTTACAGGATCACTATTTGAAATGCGGACCAATTTGGGCCTAACCCACCCCTAATTAAATGTTTCACATTTCACATCTGACGTTTAAACATATAAGCTATACAAGTCATTACCATTTACCAAAATAAAAATCGGAATAAACCAGGTTGGATTTTTATAACATTCACTTGTTTTTTCAAGAAACAAACAAAATGATTGATAATTTTATTTTGAAAATATATTTTAATCACATAAAATGAAATACAAGAAAAGAA